>QUOP01000025.1:0-600000 GCA_003675405.1 Hericium coralloides | reverse complement strand
GACATCATCTACACCACGCTCACCTGAAGAGAAGCTTCATACACGAGACGAGGCAAACCGAAAGCTATCGGCGCTCGTACCAGGTAAGCAATAACCGGATGCCGCAACATTTTCCTTTCTGACATTCGACTACTAGATCTGGCCGCTAACATGATCGGGCGCTCGAATGCTCGTCGTGGGGCCCGGCGCATATTCGCGGTATTGCAAAATCGGCGCCTCAACCAGCACATTATTTATACCGTGGTGGACGAGGTACGTGAGAGCCACTAGATTGTGACGTGCGCTAAGTCGTCTCTAGGTTTTCGCGGCGTTGTTTCCAGATGCCCCTCCGTGAACTTCCTGTTGCGGCTATAGTTTGTGATCGCCACCCAGCAGCATGACCTTCATGTTTGAATGGCTTCACTCGATGGCTCTATCTGCGCATTCGGAACAGGTGATGGTGCCAGTGAAGTCAAAGCAGTGTCGTTTGCCTCGCTGGAAAGCGGCGTTGACGCTCCATCCTTGTCTTCTGTGAGTGTAGGATCGATTTTCCTGACTTTACGCCGGTGCGCCACGACTGGGATGGCAGTGGGGTCGTTGTATCTTTCAATATGTCGATCAGTCTACTTGTAATTGTCGAACTTCATGAAGTACTTACACTTTTATCGCATGCAGGAGGAATCCTCCTGATCCTGTCATATTCATGTTCGGATGTGTACGGCCAGGCAGTACCTGGTTTGTACGTGAATAACACCGAAGACACGAAATCAGTGGAGTAGACCTGATATTGCCGTAGCCACCCTTCTGTTACGCTGGGTGCGAGGTATTGATGTTGTTGGCGCATTTTATTTTGCAGATCTATGATTGGCTACGGAGACGTGAGCTTCACGATATCGAGATTGCTCCCTGCCACATACAGTTAAGTGAGGGCTTTGCACGACTACGGAGGCCGACCCTCCCAAGTATGGCGATAGCCTTTCTAATATCGACCAAACATCATACTGGCTGGATACGAGAAGCCTGGGCGAGAAGCGTGTCAGTGTTTGTTTCGCCTTATAGTAATGCCAGTGACGCTCATACCCTTCGAATTCACCGGCGAACAGCTCTTCTCGTGTTTGTGTAAGCAAGTCTGAGGCGGCTTTTCGTTTGTTTAATCGTGTCTTTTGTTTCTCTGACCTGGCTTGATCTGCAGATGTAGGGTCAGAGGCTGTAAGTACTGTTTCATTTGCTTAGCGACTTGATTGAGCATATAAAAGCCAGTATATGCATACGAGGCGTATAATCTTCCTCCGCCGTGGCCCAATTTAGTGAGGACATGATGGGGTCCACGAATGCTTCAGGGAAGTTCATCTGCGTCATGACAGGATAGGCCGGCGGACAATCGACGTCGCAGATAGTGATTAGCCTTCCGCTCCCTGTGTATTAGCCGTCAGACGACGCCGATTCCCGAAGATTGGATATATGAACTCACCACCTAGTCTTTCCAAGATAGCCGATACGACTAGTCCAGAAGCATCGTCTACTGCCAGATACCGACCACCGGGTCTGATGTTCGCGAAATTTATCATCTGGGAGAGCGTGTCGACACGGATGTCGCGGATGCGGTTTTGGTCTTTATTGAACCAGAATTCGCAAACATTGTATAGCGTTGGTTCTATGGTAGTGAATGATTTTGAGAACCTACGTCTATTAGTGTCGTAATAAATGGGACCCACACCGGACTCACTTTGCCTCCTTCCGCTTTTTGTACTTCTCTTTGCTGTACTCCGTCTTCAGCGAATAGTTTGCGTGTAGTTCAATCTGCTTCTTGATAATTTCCTGTATTCCGGTGTCAGCATTGACTACATAGGACGTTGATGTAAGTAAACGCACCTGCGCATGAACGCCGGACTGCTTCAGAGCCTCGATCTCCACGCCGGTCAGTGGTTGTACAAATTGGCCGTCGTTGATCAATTCATTCGTCGCTTCGGTATCCTCTAGGACATAGCGTCAATCCCAGGGCAATATTTTCATTCAAGGGGCTTCGTACCAACATCCTCCATTGTCCGTGGAGGTAGAACTCTTAGTTGTTTTTCAACTATCTCGTGTGACAACCCATATGGTTGGCCGATCAGTTCATTGGCCTGGAAAGAACCAAATTTTCCAAGCACTACGGTTCTGCGCGATGAAGTCAGTACAAGAAAAGTACAAGTAAAGTACAAGTAAACGGGAGGCGACCCATAACGAACGTACGCATCCTTGTCTAGTTTGAGGCTCTTGATGTCACCGTGCGGCAGCCGTAACATAACATGATCGCCTGCCTTGATAATATGGCCATCATACACCGAGATGCTAGTACCCTCGTCGACCTGCATCGTGGATATGGTGCCGACGAAGAGTATCTGGGATACAGTTGCTTGTGGTAAGAAATTGTAAAGACTCGAGTCGACCCCGCCGGGCCGGCCAAACAAATTACTGCATTGCGTCGATCGACCCGCACGCGTCGAGTCGCGACCTCAGACTGAGATCGCGACCACACCTTCACAGGTCTCTCCTTTCTAGCATCTCGACCCTTCATTATGGCGGCGAGCGACATTGATCAATCTCTCAGCGCGATGCTCGCAAAATCGAAAGAGCACCAGTCCTTCCTACCAGACGAGCTATCATATCTAATCACCGCATTCGTCCCAGCACAGGAGGCATCTACGCGATCCAAGGCCTACTTGGTTCTCTCCGCATACTGTCAAGGAGTCAGGCAGAAATCATCTCCAGCAAAGGAAGAAGGTCAGACGGATCCGGCTACAACGTCGTTATCGAAGACATTTGCTCCCATCGTCGTACCCCATCTTGCTGAGATCCAGGAGCAGGACGTCATTATTGGCCTCTCGTTTCTCTCTGCATTATTCCAGGTCGACTGGCAGGCAGCTTGTATCATCTTTCAGCAAGAAACGGTCCAGGAATCATTGAAGGATATCTTGGATCTCGGGCCATCAGACCTCGTTTCGGTAGAGCTCGCGCACCTCCTATCTCAAGCAGCCGGTCACAAGGCATGTCGCGCGGTGATATCCATCGAATGTGCTGAGTGGTTGCACAAATCATTCCGTCAAACTAAGGACAAGTCTCTTCGTGCCGCAGCCGCCATAGCTGTTGTCAAGCTCTCTCGCGGGAACAAAGCGGATTCTGCAGAAGTCGCAGAGCAGCCGGAGGAAACGCGGAGCAGAGAAGATGATGAGTTGGTTGACTTGATGAAAGGGTTGGTGGTAGACGAGGATAGAGGGTCGATTGCTGACGCGGTGGAGGGGCTGGCCTACCTCAGTGTGGATTCGACCGTCAAGGAGGCCCTGGCAGAAGACTCGGCTTTCCTTACACATCTGTTTTCTGTCGTCCCTCGCAGAAAGAACCAACAGACTCCACTCAGCGAACTACATTCCTCCCTTCTCTATGGGGTTCTCATTATCATCCTCAATCTTTGCATCCACCGCCCTAGGCTTTCTGCTGAAGACAGTGAGATCGAGAAGTTGAGGCGTATGGCGAAGGGCAGTACGGGGTCTTCTACGAACACACAAGGGCCTTCTCCAGATACCTTGGACGACGATGAACACGTACAAAGGCGGGCTCGCAAAGTCATCCAATGTGGGGCACCTGACGTTGTGACCACGGCCGTCCGCTTTGCGGATAGTGAAGGAGTCAGAGCGACTGCCAGCAAAATTTTGCTCAATGTGGCCGAGGATAAGGAAAACCGAGGGACGATACTACAAAGCGGAGGTGCGAAGGCTCTCATTTCCATTATCCGAAAGTCCTCTGCATCCCCATCTGGGTCAGAACGGTCGCCAGAGTTGACGACGTCGGATCTGGATGGCATTCAGGCTCTGGCTAAGCTAGCCATCACCTCTTCTCCCGTTCAGGTCTTCGGCCCAGATTCGGGAGCAATCTACGACTCCGTACGGCCATTCTCATTGATGCTTACCAGCTCCTCCTCGAACCTCCTGCAGCGGTTCGAGGCGATGATGGCCTTGACGAATATCTCTTCGCATAGCGAGGAAGCCGCTGCTCGAGTTTCATCTGCTCAAGGCCTCGTCGAGAAGGTCGAGTTTCTCATGCTTGAGAACCACACACTCGTCCGACGGGCGGCGACAGAGCTCATGTGCAACCTTCTAGCCGGATCCGAGGAGATCTTCGAGAGATATACCGGCACCAGTTCCTCTGCTGGCACCGCTAAGTCAAAGCTACACATCCTTCTCGCTTTATCAGATGTCGAAGATACGCCTACTCGCCTCGCGGCATCTGGTGCTATGGCTACGCTTACGAATGCTCCGGAAGTTGCTCGTGCACTTTATGAACTCGATAGCGAGCATCATCGAGTGCTCCGCATCTTCACGCAACTTCTTGATCCAACCATTTCTGGCGTCGTAGAAGAGGAGCAGGATGTCGATGAAGACCGCGCGGAGGAAGCTGCAGATCCCGGTCTGGTCCATCGAGGAGTGGTTTGCACCTGTAACTTCTTGGGAAATTTGGACGCGGAGTCGCGGAAGGCATTGGTGGAAAAGACAGAGACGCAATTTCTCTGCACGGCCTTGGTCAATGTGATCAAGTCAAACAGCCAGAATGCGGCGGTATTGAGGCCGGCAGCGGAGTCTCTCAAAATTCTGCTGGAATCTGGTTTCAAGATCCCTGGTTTCATGCAATAGGTACTATACGCCCAATGTACGCCCTACGAAATGTATGTACAACAGTACTAGCAGCCAAACAGCCAGACACTCCAGTAATAATTAGTCGCATTTGATTATTCTCAGTCTCTAACCCTTGCACTACCATATTCTACTTCTGAGATCCAAACTGCATGTGTATATTGTTTGATTTCCGATTTTCGAGTTGTTTTCGAGAGTTCCAGTCGGTTGCACGTGACTAGCCGGCGGTGCGGGAACGCGCAGTAGGGTCGCGCCGAGGTCTACAGTGGCAGTTATCGCCCCGCGGACGTTAGCAACCTACACTTATATCCAACTTCCATCCTCTATTCTACTCGGAGCGGGCCTGCCTGCATTCGCCCGGCTCTGAATCACCATGGTCTGTGCTCAAGTCTTGGATCTCCCTGTATCGATCTCACTGTAACCATGTCAGGCGCCATCTAAGAAAGCCGGGAAGAAAGCTGCCGCCCCAAAGAAGTCGGGGGGTGGAAAGGTCGCAAAGGTGAGGATCTTCTACATGGTACTACAACTATATTGATTACATTATCTGCTAGGCCGACTGGAAGGAAGGGTTCAAGAAGAAACAAGTCGGCGTGTCTGATATGACGCTGCTTACCACGATCAGTAACGAGAGCGTGAACGAGAACCTGCAGAAGCGATGGCTGAGCGGAGAGATATACACCTACATCGGAGGTGTTTTGATCTCGGTGAACCCGTTCAGAGGTGAGCGTCGCTTCCCAGCTCCCTGCAGCGGCTACTGACTTGTGAATGAAGATCTGGGGATTTACTCGGACGAGGTCCTGCAGAAATACCAGGGTAAGAACAGATTGGAGGTACCCCCACACGTCTTCGGTATTGCGGAGTCTGCATACTACAACATGAACGCCTACCATGAGAATCAGTGCGTCATTATCTCTGGCGAGTCTGGTGCGGGGAAGACCGAAGCCGCAAAGCGAATCATGCAATATATTGCCGCCGTTTCGGGAGGCACCGATTCCAGTATCCAGCAAATCAAGGACATGGTCCTTGCTACCAACCCCTTGCTGGAGAGTTTCGGATGTGCGAAAACGCTACGAAATAACAACTCCAGTCGCCATGTATGCTTCCCATGTGTCTTACCGGTACCAGCATCATTGACCATCGTCCTCAACAGGGCAAATACCTGGAGATTATGTTCAACGAAAGAGGAGAGCCTGTAGGAGCGCAGATCACAAACTATCTTCTGGAGAAGGGTCGTGTTGTTGGACAAGTGCAAAACGAGCGTAATTTCCATATCTTCTACCAGTTCACCAAGGCTGCTTCAGACGAACAGAGAGGTACGTTCAGAGATAGACTTATAAAGCCTATATTCAATGCTTGTATCAGAGGCGTTTGGGCTTCAAGGGCCAGAAGCATATGCATATACGAGCCTCAGCGACTGTCTAGACGTCGATGGGATCGATGATACAAAAGACTTTGCCGATACCCTTGTGAGCATCCCATCTTAATAGTAGTATATACGTCGCCCTGATGTTGTCACAGCAAGCCATGCAGGTCATTGGACTGTCTGCGGAAGAGCAGAGCGAGATATTCCGCATGCTTGCGATCATTTTGTGGTTGGGCAACGTCCAGTATACTGAGCTGGACGACGGCAACGCGACCGTTGCGGATACTGGTGTAACCGACTTCATTGCATATCTTATGGATGTCGATGGAGCACTGGTGCAGAAAGTCATGACGGAGAAGATCATGGAAACTCAGCGAGGTGGACGGAGAGGCTCGATATACAACGTCCCGCTAAACCCGGCGCAGGCCGCTGCCGGGAGGGATGCATTAGCCAAGGCCATTTACAACAACCTTTTTGAGTGGATTGTCTCGAGAGTCAACGTCTCCATGAAGTCGCGTGGTTCTGTCTCTCATCTAATCGGTATCCTGGTTTGTTGATTTATTCGGCATGCACTCAAGTTGACTGAATCTAATCTATCTTCATTCAGGACATCTTTGGCTTCGAAATCTTTGAGGTTTGACTTATAAATGCAACCATCGCCGCCTCCGTTGTGCTGACTTCTGTCGATAGGACAACTCATTTGAACAGCTGTGCATCAACTATGTCAACGAGAAGCTTCAGCAGATCTTCATCGAGTTGACTCTCAAAACCGAACAAGAAGAGTATGTTCGCGAGCAGATCAAGTGGACACCCATCAAGTACTTCAATAACAAGATCGTTTGTGATCTCATTGAGGAGCGTCGACCGCCTGGTATCTTCGCAGCATTGAATGATGCCACTGCAACCGCCCACGCGGACCCCACTGCCGCAGACAACAGTTTCATCCAGCGTACGTCAGCTCTTGCGTCGAATCCTCACTTCGAGGCTCGCGGGGCGAAGTTCCTGGTCAAGCACTACGCCGGAGATGTCATGTATAACGTCGCGGGAATGACGGACAAGAATAAAGATGCTCTGATCAAGGACCTGCTGGATCTCATTGGCGGCAGCAGCAACCAGTTCTTGCAGACATTGTTCCCTGACCGACCTGATCCGAACAGTAAGAAGAGGCCGCCAACTGCCGGTGATAGGATCAAGGTAAGCATCGAAAAACATATCTTCCTCAGTCACCGTTGACAATTTTCACTGTAGGTGTCCGCCGGTGCTCTTGTTGATAATCTCATGCGCGCCCAACCTTCCTACATCCGGACCATCAAGCCGAATCAGAATCGTAGTGGGACTGAATATGATACCAAAGCCGTCCTGCATCAGATTAAATATCTGGGTCTGCAAGAGAACATTCGTGTGCGTCGTGCGGGCTTTGCATACCGAAACACCTTCGAGAAGATGGTCGAACGATTCTATCTGCTTTCGCCGAATACCTCGTACGCTGGCGAATACACTTGGACAGGCAACCCGCGTTCGGGATGCGAGCGGATTCTGACAGACACAGGTATCGCGAAGGACGAGTGGCAGATGGGTGTCACAAAGGCATTCATCAAGAATCCTGAGACGGTGAGATTACATTCTGCTGAGAAGTACGCCTTTTGCTGACCAGTTATCAGCTCTTTGCACTTGAAACCATGCGGGACCGCTATTGGCACAACATGGCGGCGAGAATCCAAAGGGCATTCCGCAATTACATGCGTTACAAGCATGAATGCGCGCGACGTATTCAGCGCTTCTGGAAGAACAACAAGGAGTCAATCGAGTACGCTCAGCGTCGAGACTACGGTCATCAGATTTTAGCAGACAGGAAAGAGCGCAGGCGTTTCAGTTTGCTTAGCTATCGCCGTTTCATGGGTGATTACCTTGACGTGAATGGAGACAGTCCTCTTGGTCAGGAGCTAAAAGGCCTGTGCAATGTCGGAGGTAAGAACCGTTCCCTTCTATTCTTTTGCTATGCACTCATTTTTGTGCAGCTGAGACCGTATCATTCAGTTCTCGGGCTCAACTGCTAGTGTCCAAACTCGGTAGATCGAGTAAGCCGAGCCCCCGTTACCTTGTGGTTGTGAGTACGCTGTCTCTAGAGGACAAGTGAAACATTTTAACATTATATTTCAGACTTCCAAGGCTGTCCACATCTTGGTGACCAACATGAATAATGGTGTGGTAGCAACCACGCTTGAACGAAAGATTCCTCTGGTCACCATCAAGAGCATCGGGATGACGAACCTACGTGATGATTGGCTGGCGAGTGTCATTATCACCATGCTTCTTTACGAATGCTCATCCCCGTGTTCAGACGCTGAATGTGAACGCATCAGAGGAAGGTGATCCAGTCCTACACTGCTACTTCAAGACGGAGTTGTGTGCCAATCTCCTTCAACTGACCCAAGCAAGCATCAATCTTCTCATCGGGCCCACGTCAGTCTCGCTCCGCCTCAGAATATTACATTTATTGACAATTCTTCCAGGATTGACTACGCCAAGAAGAAGGAGAAGCGCGCGCTGATTAAGTCACTCAAGGACGAGACTGTCCAGAAGGATGATTCGTACAAGAGCCATACCATACATGTCCCCACTGGCGAACCCTCAAACAGCAGATCTAGGCCGCCGGCGAAGAGAAAAGCTGGCGTTGTCCGACCCATCACGCAAGGCAAGCTGCTGAAAGCAGGTGGACCCTCCAAGGTGGGTTATACTTGGATATTTACAAGCAACCGCACTCACACGTGCTCTGAATGCAGCCGGCTGCTGCACGATCGCGACCTGCTGCCCAGCCGTTGCCCGGGAAGTCTGCAGTCGCTGCACCTGTGAAGCCATCTGTGGCCGCAGCTGCAACGCCTCCAACGGACCGCGTGCGCCGCCGGCCCCGCCCAGCAGAGGGCCAGTCCCGCCGCCGCCTCCCCCCGCAGAACCCGACGTACCTCAATACCGCGCCAAGTTCGCATTTGACGGCCAAGAGGGCGAGATGACGATGGCCAAGGACGATATCGTGGAACTGGTCGAGAAGGACGACAACGGTTGGTGGCTAGTGAAGAAAGACGGTGTCGAGGGCTGGGCGCCCAACAACTACCTCGAGCTCGTGCCCCCGAAACCCAAAGCAACACAAGCGCCGCCGCCGCCGCCTCCCCCGCCGCCCGCCGCCCCGCGCCCCGTCCCGTCCGCACCCAAAGCGGCCTCCGCGCCCGTCTCCAAGGCAAGCACGCCCGTCTCCGCGCTCGCCGCGAACGCGAACGCGAAGCCCGTCTCCGTCTTCCCCGGCATGGCCGCCGCGAACGGCTCCGCGACGCCGTGGAAGAAGCCGGCGCCCACCGCGTCGAACGGGAGCACGCCCGCGTCGTCGCGCCCCGGCAGCGGCATGGCGGGCGGGAAGCCGCCGCCGCCCGTCGCGAGCAAGCCGAAGCCTGCGCCGCCGCCGCCCGTCGGCGCGAAGCCAAGGTGCCGGGAAAGCCGCCGGTGCCGAGCGCGACGCGGCCCCCGGCGGCGGCGCCCCGCCCGGGTGGTGGCGGCGCGCGGCCTGCCAGTGGCGCAGGCGCAGGGGGAGGTGCACCTGGTCAGATGGACCTTGCTGCTGCCGTGAGTTTGCCCTCTTTTTATTTCTGTTGCCGGCGCCTGACCTGCTGCTTTCCAGCTGGCGCGGCGCGCGCAGCGCATAGCGGAGAACGAGTAAACCGTCGGTTCGGTAAGTACGCTGCTAGGAGCAGGAAGGATAGGATAGCACAGCGAGCCCCGATGTCATAATATATGCAGTTGTCTAGATAGATGCGGCGTTCTGACAGAATGGACGGACTGGGAACATGGTATTGATAATGTGACATTATAGTTGACAAGTGCAAAGGAGTGCAGTGTGTATGCGAAGGGTATCGACAACATATCCGGTATGCGCATCTATCCGTCATAACATGATAGCGTGGGGGAAAGGGCGGAGGCGACATAAACATAACAAAGCATAAGCAGCGCGGCCGTGCGCGGGCGGTCTCTACGAAAGCGTCACCATGATCGGCGGGGGCGGCAACAGCGCGGGGTCCACGTCCTGCACGGACATCATCTCCTCCACCTCGTCCTCGGAGCGCAGGCTGAGGTCCGCGTACTCCGACGCCCCGACCACCGAGCGCGCCTCGGACGCGTCGTCCACGTCGCCCCACGCGCGCAGCTCCTCCGGGCTCAGCACCTTCGCGCCGCCCCGCGCGTCGCGGAAGTCGTCCGGCGTCGCCGCGAGCGCCGCGCGCCCGCCCTCGATCAGCGTGTCGAGCAGGCCCTTCACGCGGCGGTACGTCTCGTCCTGCTTCGCATAGTCCTCCTCGGTGTCCTCCTCCTCCTCTTCGTCCTCGTCATCGAGGTCGTCGTCATCCGCGAGGTCGGCGGGGCCGAGCGACGACTTGACGGCGCGGAACGCGCGCGGCGGGAGGATGAGGCGCGATTCGCGGAGTTTGCGGCGCAGCTCGCGGATTTCCTTGGCTTGGCGGTGCTTCGTCGCCTCGAGGGACGAGTTGATCGCGAGCAGCGAGCGGTTCGTTATCTCCAGGTCCTCGATCTAGCATAACAACCGATCAGCGAGGGGATTTCGTGGGGCAGACGCCAGCGGTGCTTACCTTCCGGTTCGACTTGGCCTGTGCTCTGATTTGGCGATGGGGGTCGTCGGGCTGGGGCTCGCGGTCGTCGAAGCTGCGCTGGCTGGTAGACGAGTCTGGCGTCGTCTCGGCGCCCAAAAGCCCGACGAGCGAATCCAGCACGTTGTTGCTCGACAGATCGCGATCAGCCTCACGCTCCACGATCCCTAGGCCATTCACGTGCGAATTCAATGTCGGCGCGGTGCTGCGACTGAACCCAGAGCTCTGCGTGTTCTGGGATGCAGAGGAGAGTGAGGACCGCGAAGAGTAGGATAAAGTCGATGTGGGGGGAGAGTGCGGCGGGAGCGGGATGGTGGCAGGGTCGACCTTTGGTGTGACGATGGTGGGTCGTGGGTCATGGTTGGCTGGCGGGGATTGCATTCGGCTTCGCGCCTCGCGTGGAGGACTGGGGCGCGGGGGTGCATAGCGATGCGGGTTTGCCGCAGGGACTGCCGTCGTGATTGGGTATGCCGTCGTGATTGGATATGGAGTTGGCTTTGAAAGAGCTGGTTTCGAAAACTGCGGCGACGACGGCGCCGAAGCTGTCGAAGTTGCCGAGGTGAGAGTCAAGCTAGATATTGAGGGGGCGCTAGGCCGGTGGTGGATGGGCCGGGTAGTAGCATATGGAGGGGACGTGGAGGGATTGACATCACTGAGTGGCGAAAGCGGGGCATTCGACTTGGCGATGCCGGTGACTTTGGCCCGGACGCGTATTGCTGAACCTTGAGACGGTGAAGCTGCTCGGGCGACATCAGGAGACAGAGTGAGAGAAGGAGAAGGAGGCAAGTCGTTAGGATGCAATGTACCGCTACCGCGGCGGTTCCTTGCTTGCGTCATGAATGATGGGTGGGACGGAGAAGCTGTTAGGGATCGTTGACGAGATAATACATGGGCTGTCATTGCAGCCTTTGCCTTTGTGGGCGGTGCATCCACAGAAGACCGAGTGGGCTGGGGTTGGCCATCTCTCTTCTGGGGCTGTGGTGACTTGAAAGGCGAGTTCGGACGTGGTATCGACGATGCAGGTGGTGCTCGGGGCGACGCGCTAACGATGCTACTGCCGCTTCCAGATGCTTTTCTAGCAACTGCACTGGTGTTCACTCTTGCCTTGGGTCGCAGGTTAGCTTCCGATCCTGCAGATAGTTGGGAAGCTTGTGATTTGAATGGAGAACCGGGACGCGACGGGGGGTGGTTGACGATGTTGTTGAAGTCGACCTTCGCGACGACCTGGCAGGAAAGGATGTTCAGAAAGGTGCATGGGTGTGGGTGCCAGGCATACCTTCTTCTTCATCCTACCGTCCATGGTGGATTGAAGTGAGGGCAGAGACCAGCTCTTGTCCTCTAGCGCCAGAACACACGGCCCGGCCCGAAGGCACCGACCCTGGGCGCTTGTCGCTGTGATCTGCTGGCTGCTGTGGGCGTCTATGCGGTCATCCTCATTGCTATCTCCTTCCCACATCTACGACCCCCTACGCTCACCCTACACACATAGAATATCCTCCTGCTCGTTTATGGGCAACTCTTCCTCTCAAAATCGCCCGATCTGGGCGAACATACAGCCGACTCAGGCTATATATCAACAAAATAACGGCGTTTATGAACAATACCTCCCATCCAGAGGATGGCTCTGGAATCTCTTCCACCCCGACAAAAGGAGGCGAGAGCGTGCTCTCAGAGAATACTGGTACACGACACCTACGTTGTGGCAATACCCAGCTGCACCAACCTGTAAGTCATTTTAATCCATCTTCGTCAAGAACGCGCTTTAATATTCTGTAATCGTAGACCCAGCGTCTGTTGGCTATGCGCAGCAGGGATACGTCCAGCAACCCTATCCGGCAGCCCAACCTCTTGCTCCCGGCCCTGCCAACATGGCAGCCGCAGCAATGATGTCTTCCCCTCCTACCCAGATGCCTATTCCAGAGCCAGCTCCCCCTCCAGGCTCATTTTCCCCCGTTATACCCGACATGGATTTTGGGTATGACACCACCCCTCGATACCGATCACAAAGCTATCGTCGGCCACCGCGTTCTTCGTCGAGCAGGAGCTACAGCGATGACGATTCGTCCCTGGACTATGGAAGTCCGTTGTCCAGCTCCTTATCAGACTACTCATCCGGGTACTCCCCACGGCGCCGACGGCATTCATATTCCTACCGCTCTCGCTCCAGCCATGGCCATAATCCCCTTCCTCGCCCTCCTAGGGATGTCCTCACTAGGACACCCTACCGCAACATCCTGCAGGAGCTCCCCAGCACGAGAGCATATTATTAGCGTTCGTCGGCTATTTTATCGAGACTATTGCCCCTGGTGGGGAGTACGTTTCTATCTTTTTATCTTCGCGGTTCCTGGTGCATTTCCAAGAATTGCGACGAGCGTTGTAGCGTTTTGATCTTATTGTACTTATACCATTGTACCACTGCAGCAAAGGCTAGCGGTTACATTATCTATCCGTATCACCATCTCGTCTCTGCTGTATTTCATACCTTCCCCGTTTAACCTTGCTTTCATCCTGTAACACATTGTACACATTCAGCTTTCGATATGGCCTCCGATCAATAGATGACAATGAGATAATTCTAAGATTACATTGCTACTTCATGAACTTCAAATTCATACAACCTTACTTGATCCCCTTCTTCGCCAGCACATCTTCCACGACCTTCTCCACCAACGCGCGCATGCCCTCGCCCGCACCGCCCCCAAGCGCAGCAACCACGCTCTTCTCGACGTACTTCCCGACCATGTCGACCTCGACGTTGACCCGCGCGCCGAGCGGCTTGCGCGGCAGCGTGATCTTCGCCTGCGTGTGCTGGATGAGCATGATGCCGAACGTGCGCTGCGCGTCGTCGACGGACGTCAGCGTGAGCGAGGTGCCGTCGAGCGCGACGTAGCCCTTCGGGATGAGGTACGGCAGGAGCGAGGGCCGCGCGGGCGTCGGCTCCGGGAGCTGGAAGAGCAGGCGCAGCGAGTCGCCGTCGGGCGTCTTGGAGATCAGCGTCGCCGTCGCGTCTACATGGCCCTGCGCGCGCAGCCTGTCAGTCGCGGCCTTTAGGGACGGAAAGCAGGCGGTTCCTTACCTGCACGAAATGGCCGCCGAAGCGAACGTGCGCGCCCATCGCGCGCTCGAGATTCAGCTGGTCGCCGACCTTCCGCTCGCCTGCAGCCCGCCCGACGTCAACCACAGCCTGCCCCGCCCACGAGGACCACACGCACCGATATCCGTCCGGTCGAGCGTCTCATTCGCGAGCCACACCTCGAACCAGCCGCCGCGCTCGTCCTTCGCGAAGCGCGTCACGGTCAGACACGCGCCGTTCACGGCGATCGAGTCGCCGATGCGGCAGTCGTCGAGGAGGGGGCCCGCGTCGGCGATGGTCAGCGCGCAGCCGCCGCTGTCGCGCGTGATGGACGCGACGGTCCCGAGGTGTTCGATCTGTGATTATGGAATCGTCTATATGAGCTACGAGAAGGTGTGGCGGATATTAGCCTACCAGACCTGTGAACATTGCTGGTGTGATTGGATGAAGCGATTCTGTGCATCTCAATGGTTCACAGATCCGGCGCTCGTCAACATGGTATTTCCTGACGTGGATGACCCCGGAGATTCAAGGATATCGGCCTGGTGGTCTAGTAGTATGATTCCTTCTTAGGGTCTTTGGTTCAGTTGAGAATTGAACCCGAGACAATTGGAGGAGGTCCCGGGTTCAATTCCCGGCCAGGCCCTCACCTTTTCCTATTCTTTTTGCTTTTGTTTTGCTTTCTGTGTTTTCGAGTAACGGCTTCAGCATGGATCATCCCCGCATTTGAAGTTATAGCCCTCATATTGCCCAACCAGCGCTTGCCTAGACATCCACGACCATGGCCATCGAGCCTCAGGCCTCAGGCCCATTTGCCCGTCATTACACGTATGTTTCATAGAAGCGAAGCAACTCGTAATAAAGCATGGATTACAGAGCCTGTCATTACAGACCATCAGAACAGCTCCTCGTCCTCCGGCTTCCAGTTCTTCGACATGTCCCAGAACCCTGTCAGCTTCGTCCCCAACACCTCCCGTGCCGCCGAATCTGTCGGGCAGCTCTTCGGCCGGAAGTTCGTGAACGCGCGGTCGCGGATCGGGCCCTCCCAGACGAGATCGCAGCGGTTGCCCTCGAGCGACACGGCCGGCCCGGTCTCCTCGGTCGCCTTGGCCTTGCCTTTGCCCTTATCGCCGCCTTCCTCATCTCCTTCTTCGAGCTCGACTTCTTCTTCGCCGCGGGCACGAGCAGCCTCGGTCCACGCGATACGGTGCATCATGAGGCGCTTATAGTTCCGAATAAACTTGGAAGCACCCTCCACGTAGACCATGCTGAAGCTGGGATTGAAGATAACGACGCCGGTAAGGTTCATCTGCTCGGCATTCTTGCGCACCTTGAAACGGTGAGCAGGGTCGGACAAAGTCTTGATCCTGAAGAACCAAGTCAGTTTGATGGACGTATCATTTTTGGACAAAATAAGGACTGACTTGAACACAGCACCAAAGAGACCTTTCTTCTCTTCTTCTGCCTTCTTTGTCTCGACCTTCTCACGCCTCTGCTCGTCGGTTAATTTGCGCTCGACATTCATTTTTTCGTGCGTATGCTTTCTCATCGCGACTTCACGTCTCACTCGGGCTTCGACGCGAGTCGGATCTTGCACGGCATCCGACGTGAGCACCTTCATCAAATTTGCCAGGCGAACTGTTTAGTCAGCAGAAAGTCAATCAGCTGTCCCTTTGGTGAATAACGAACGAACGAACCCTTTGGAGCATCGGGAGGAATAAGACCCATTCGGATGCGGTCTCGCTTGTCTTGCAGCTCAGCTTGACGCCGCTGCTTCCTCATCTTCTTTTGCTCCTGTAGAAATTAGAAAGTATTGAGCATCAAGCTCCTGCTTTTTCTTAACAGCAAAGGCATACCTTCTTGGTCAGCATGAGGGGCTTCGGTGCGAGGTCATTCTTGTCGCTTGGCGCAGGAATAGGGATAGGGTGTTGAATGTAGATTGTGACGGGTGAACCGTCGGTCCGGATATTTAAGTTGGAGACTCCGAGCTTCTGAACATCGTCGTACTGTTTGCTGGGGAGAAGAGATACATCCCACCACTCGACTTCTGGAGGGGGCTCTCGCTGTACGGCACAACGTCAGAAAGAGATCAGCATATACAAGTAGAGGCTTACCCTGATATTCTTCTCCAAGGTGTCAAATTCACTATCCAAACCAGCCTTCCTGGCGCTCTCGGCAATCCTCTGCTTCAACGCCTCTAGCTGCTCTTCCCGTCTAAGCTGCTGTGCCATAGCCACATACTTCCCCTTCACATTGAACCTCAAGCTCCTGCCCACTCTCTCCCTTGGCGCACCCTCAAACCCGCCCTCCAACGTAATCGCCGATGCCGCCGCGTACGGGTTCTCTTTCGCCATCGGTACAGGTGTGGGCGCAGGAGGGGGTGTGGGCGCCGCGCGCACATTGGCGCGGATCGAAGCGAACTTGGGCTGCATGGGCTTGTAGCGGTCCTTCTTGGACTGGGGCGCAGCAGGTGTCATATCCAGCAAGAGAGGATGCGCGGTCATTTTCAGGCCGGCTCCCTGTTGCGGTGCCTCTACAGGACGACCCTTCTTTGGCTGAGGCATGCTCTGTGTGAGACGATCGCCGTCAGACAGCGGCAGGAGACAGAAAGAAAATGTATGCGTACCATGTACGGGTTATCTTTAAATGAGAGTTTGTCATGAGCCTGGAGCACTTTCCTCTGCGCTTCCTTGACCCTTCTGGAGAGATCGTCACTGATACCAGGCGCCGGCGATACGGAAGATGGGCTCGGCGTCGCCACTGGACTGACAGCAGCGGGAGGTGATATTCCTGGAACGCTGCCCTTCATAGCAGCAAGCTTGGCTGCGATCTCTGCACGTTTCTGTAAGATCATGGCCTCCTGCGACATCTAGACATGGCACAGTATGAGTCATATGGGCTTAAGAGCGAAGGACGAAGACTTACCCCCGAAGATCCTGGAGTGCCATTAGTCGGTGTCTAGTGGGTGAAAAAGGGTTATAGAGATAAGTCAGAACAAGAACAACGAACATATTCACCTTGCGGGGGAAAGAAAGGTACTCACCGCGGTTTCACTAGAGCAAAGTAGTCAGTGGGATGTACGTTAGCGAAAGGCTAGAATAAGACCAACCTTCGGGATTTCTTCGCTACTAACCCATCGCCATTACCCTCATGGGCTCTCTTCCGGTCGCTCATGATCTAGAAATGAAGAAAGAATGACAGAAAAGGGTGTCGTCGTCGTGGTGTCGTCGCCGTTGAGCGAGACAATGACGGTACGAAGGCAAGGAGGCGGAGCTTGAAAGTGATGCGCACGACGTCGTGCGCGTCTTTTTCTCACAGCGCGACAGCCTTTCTGCACCGACGGTCTCATCCCAATACCCCGTGCATGCTCGAAAAACAGCCTGGAAGTGTTCGCCCCGCTTCCCCGTCGCCGCAGGAGGCCATACGGAAGCGAACTATCTGGCAGTCGTATGCAGGTGTGTAATGCCAGCAAGGAGACGCCCCTTCACACTCAACTGCTCTTTCCAGTGTTACCAGCCAAGACCAGACTGACGATATCGCTCGGAATATGCGCGGTCGCTGTCGCTGGCATCTTCATATCTGATCAACTGGAAGACATCATACCTCCGGAAAATACCACACCTTCATCATCTACCAAGAAGAGCTCGTCTTCCCCCTGAAGGCGTCATCAATAATGGATAGTACAGCAAAAGCATCATAATCGAGGAAATACATTATCGAGAGATGGTGAGCTAGGTATACATGCGAGTGCGAGATTGACATGAGATGCGCATTCGCGCCTGTGCTGAATAGGTGAGCCATAGGTTGTGTCGACACAGGCACTATGCCATTCCACCGTATGCGTCTTCAGTGACTGTATTGGATCTGCGCAATCCTGCATTCACAGGTCTTGACCAGCTGCCTTCACGGACCGCCTTGTTTGTGTTTGATCGGTGCGGGCCTGTGTGGGCTGGACTCGATGCATAGGCTGGGCTCGGATAATTGTCGTAGTGCGGGGACTGTGAATAATAGTACTGGTTGGGAGGCGAGGCATATCCCTGCGCCGCAAATCCTCCCGGATATGAAGCCTCGCGCGACTCGAACGGATTTGACGCCGGTCTGAAGAACGGCCTCGCTGGAATATCCAGCGCCTCTCTTGCCGCAACATGCGCCCCCGGCATCCCATTGCTCCCTAACCCCGCCACATTCTGCCCTGTCAACACCTCCGGCTCCGCGATCTTGTCCTCCCTCGCAGACTTGAAGTCCCAGCTTCCCCTCTTCCAGTCCGGTACGAGCTCCTCCCCACCCAGCCTGTGCTTCTTCCGCCGCCCGCCGCACAGGTCCCGCAGGAAGCGCGTCCACTGGTCGAAGAAGATCACAGACAGGATGGCGGTGGCGATGACGCTCACCGCGATGACCGCCACGCCGATGACCCGCCAGTCTGTCCCTGGGCCCTTGTCCTTCTCCGGCAGGCCCGTGATCGCGGGTCCTGTGGGGTACGGGATGACGCTGTTGCTCACGAACGTGTTCGTGTGCGAGGGTGTACTCGGCGCTGCGGACGTTGGCGGACCCGTGCTGGTGATAGCGCTGGCCGTCTTCTCCTTCTCCTCGGTGTGTTCCTGCTGCGTCGCCTTGCTCGCCGTCTCCGCCGGCTTTGACACTTGCGTCGATGTAGCAAGCGTCGAGGAAGGGGGGCGGGTGGGCTGTGCGCTCTCTGTGCGGACGGTAGTTGCGGAGACCTGCTCCGTACGATGTGGTTCCTGCCCGCCGAAGCCGCCGAGGAGCCCGCCTATGTCATCTCGTTTCGTTACTGGGGCGTCGTCGGGCGCAACGCCATGATGCGTTAGACTTGCGCACGCCCGCCAGGCCTGTGAGAGCAGCGCGGCGGTAAGGAGAACGCCTCGTTTCGTGCGCATTGCATGGAGAAAGGAGGGCGACTGGACGGCGATGGACAGCGTCTTTGCCACGGCACGAACGTTGGGCTGCAAGGAGCGCGTCGCCCAAACGCGTCTCGTCCTGACATCACGTGCGTCTCCCGAACTTCTTGGTCACGACAAAATACGATTTCTAAATTCGTTGGATAAATAAAGTCTACAAGGTATAATGTATTCGAACCGTATCTATCCACAAGTAATGTATCTACCGAAACAGTACTTGGCGTGGAGTGAGAGATAGAACGTTGAGTAAAGACAGCGTAGTCGCTAATCGCCGTACACAAGAAACCGGGTATTACGGTAAAGACAAGAATTTGATGGCGACAGAAGATCGTCATGATGGTATAGAATGTTGGGGTATACAGCAAGGCTCCTTAGCCACAGATGCCAGGGTACTTGAGATCAGTTGGGTCCTTGGGAATCCAGCCGCCCTTGAGGCCGGCTTGGTACGACCAATCGTCAGCGTTCTCAGCCTTCCACGTCCACTGGATCCAGCCGCTAGCCTTCTCGAACGTGATGATCTGTGCCTCCCAGCTCTTGCGGAGGAACGTCTTGTAGTCCGAGCTGAAGGACGATCCGGCGCCAGTCTTGCCGTTACAGCTGCCCACTTTCGTAGAGCCGCTGAAGCTGCCGTCGTAACGCGCGCCGATGCCACGGCCGTTGAGGTACTTCGCGCAGTCAGTCATGGCTTGGGTCCATTCGCCAACTACCGTCCATAGGCCATTGGCGTCGAAGTTCGCAAGGGAATCGCCATAGTTGCAAGACGCCTTGATGTGCTGGTCGTCGGTTTGGCTCACGGTCTGTAGCGGCAATCCATGAGTACGCGGAGCCCATATGGAAGCCAGCGAAGTGAGACTTACACCCTGGTCGAACATCTGGTAGATATGTTTATCCAGGATCACGCCTTGGAATTGCGGCGGCCTTTCCCAGCCATTCCAGTAGGTAAGATCCTGGAAGGCGTCGTGAATGACTTCTATGGTGTTACTCTGCTGGGCATTGCCGTATGGATACCTATAGTCGCCGAAGTCAATTTCGCACGTCACAAGGGATTTACAAAAGTCATACCGAATATTTCCGTACGAGTCCAAATAATATTG
The DNA here is from genome assembly GCA_003675405.1 of Hericium coralloides. Classification (NCBI taxonomy): domain Eukaryota; kingdom Fungi; phylum Basidiomycota; class Agaricomycetes; order Russulales; family Hericiaceae; genus Hericium; species Hericium coralloides. The sequence continues at coordinate 580,259 of QUOP01000025.1, read as the reverse complement.
CTTGACGGTATCGAGTACCTGTTGGCTGTAGTAGCCTGCAGGCCTGTAAGATCCTTGATTAGCAAGCGTAGTATCCCTTTCGGCGGGAGATGCATACTCGTTCAGGGCCTCGATAGCAGAAGCCGTCTGATACTGGCTTGCAAACTCAGATGCGATCCGCTTGATGACGGCGTTCGTCCGGTCAATGTTGCTCTGCTTTGTCTGCCATCCAGGACTGCTCAGCTTTTGTCCGGAATTGTCGAAGCTGTGTGTCCGCGTGAGTTGATGATAACGACTTCGATTCGATACGCATCGCAAACTACGCACCCATTCTGGCTGCCGGGCGCGCCGTGCAGGTCGATGATCACCTTAAGGCCGTGGTTTGACGCCCAAGTGATCGCCTTGCGGAGGTACGGAAGCTGCCCTTGAATGTAGGGCTCGCCAGACCCTACGTCCCATGCCCAATAACCAATAGGTAACCGCACGTGATTGAGTCTGGTGGGGCAAGAGTGGAGACAAATTTGATTGACAACAACGCGTCAGAACCGAGAAAAGACGCGTCCGCGGCCTGCATGGAACAAGCAAAATTTCGGACAGGAATGGAGGGGACGCACCCAGCCGCGGCTATATCGGCGAAGTCTTGCTCAGTGATCCAGGTATCCCAGTGTTTCTGCAAGGCCGCCTTGGCGGTTCCGCGATCTTGCAGCTGTCCAAATGTCCATTCATCAACGATGGCATTGTTCCCAGTGTTGTCGAACAGACTGGGCGTGATCCATGGCTATGTACGCAACGACAGACCATGAGCTGCGTGAAAGACAAGGAAAGACGCGTCGCACTCACCTCCAGGACCAACCAACCGCCAAGGTTGACGCCGCGCACCTTCTCCGAGCCGTAGGGAAAGCTGGGACTGATGCTTCCCGCTCGCCTTGTCTGATTGTGTGGCGCAGACGCGGCTTGAGTTACAGAGAAGGCTATGCAAAGAGCAGACGCGACGAGACGGAAGGCGTGCATGGTGAGGGCGGGAGGCAACGAGGGCACTTTTGCAACTTCACGTGTTCGAGTTTTATAGGGCGGCTATGTTCGAGATCCAAAAATACGAGACGACGGATATAGACAAGTGGAGACCGATGTAGGCAGCTGCCATCCTTCACATCTCCCCAGATCCCGCTTGCAGCTCACGTGGGCCCCGCCGGTTCGGCCGTCAATGAGCTCCATTCTATGAATGTCGTCTTACATATAACTACCATCCAATGGCGAATATTCTTGCGACGTTGGGAGTGCTTCGAATTCTATACTGCGCCGCAGCCACGCCGATAACAGGTGGCCGCGGCGTATCCGGTAGGCCAACAGGCGCGGGAATATGTCTGCTGTTGCAGGAAGACGTTCATCTGGAACTAAGTATGGGGTCAATAATAAAGAAGGAGAACTGTACTGCTGATTTGTAGAGGCGACCTGGCAGCCGACCCCAGCTGCGGGGGGGCGGAGCTACAGTAGCTGGAGATCGAGGAAGCGCGGAAGAAGCGCCGGATGAGGCGACCATAACTGTCCAAATGTGGCTCGCTTAGTTGATGCGTAACTCTCTGCAGCAACTCTGCAGTGAGTACTCATGGAGGGCCGTCGACTGAAATGTTGAAAACCCTCATGCTTGGAGAACATCGAATGCGACACTGTCCAATCGGCCTCCACAGAGCATGCGACATGAGGATTTGTCGCAGCCGATCAGAGTGCCAAGTCCTCGCTTTGGAAGTTGAAATGGTTCTAATATTCATGCATCACGAGAACGAGACGCAGCATTTATGCCAAGAAGCTGTGAAGGTCGGGATATTCATCCTGCCATGCGAGCGATCTGCTGGCCGGGAGTTTCGTGAGCCTCGCAAGCCTCGCAAGGTACTGTAATCCTGCGATCGATTGTAAAGGTACGATGGCTAGGGCTGTCTCATTTGGGTTGGAAAGGATGATGTTAACAGTTGCAAGGCTCAGCGTGTAGGGGGCGCGCCATGACACGGTCACGTATGGTAGGTGGGACGCAGATTTGGGAGCGGAATGAGGAAAAGCCGGAGACTCAAGCCCGGAAGTTCAGAAGAAGCAGCCCATCGAGGAAACGTAGACGTTGGCGACGGAGTCATCAAGACAATGAATGTCAGCGAAAGGAACATGTTGTGGGTCAAATCTGGACAAACCATGGAGGCCATCAGCTGTGCATTTCAGGTCGAGTACGGAAGAAAACATGCACACTCCAGCCAGCTTGATTAAGTATCACAGACCCGATGCATCCCTCGACGTCATATTTCTCGTGTGTTCAAGCCGAGGTCGCCAATGAGCAATAGGTACACACAGCAGTTAATCTCGACTGTCGAACGTGGGCATTGCCCTCCGACCAGTGTACAAGAATAGCCACATTTCCCGTTGCCCCGGTCAGCGCTCTGGCGGTGCTGTAGACATAGAATCAGGTTCGACTAGCGAATATACGCCGGACCAGTGAGGTGACACGAGGCTGGAACGAGGGCAACGACGCCGTATAGTGATGACGGGCGTTGAGTCGGTGCAAGGCTGTGAAAAGAGGATGATCGTAGAGGGCAACGGGCTTTGCCGGGTTTGGCTTATAACCACCCCAGTTGCAACCATGTCATTTGAACCATCTTGTCCCGCCCTCTTCATTTCTACTTTACAATCACCCTCATCATGTCTATCGACGCCCTCCGCAAACGCTATGAGGCCGCCGGCCAAGGCCACGTTTTCAAATTCTGGCCAGACCTCTCCGAGACCGAGCGCGCAGCTCTGACACGGCAGCTCGAGGCTCTCGACATTGAGCGCGTCAACCGCATCTACACCAGGGCCGTCAGCTCGGAGAAGGAGGCCGCGACCGGCGGCGGGGACACTGCCCAGATCGTGCCATTGCCAGAGGACGCCAGCGATACCGCGGTTGGCCATCCCGAGAAGGCAGCGGAATGGCAGCGCGTCGGACTCGCCGCTGTCGGGCGCAGTCAGGTTGCTATCCTTCTCATGGCTGGTGGCCAAGGCACGCGTCTCGGGAGCAGCGCGCCCAAGGGCTGCTACGACATCGGCCTGCCGTCCCACAAGTCGCTGTTCCAGTTGCAGGCCGAGCGGATCACACGTCTGCAGGAAGTCGCGGAGAAGGAGGCCGGGAAGCCCGCCGGCTCGGTCATTGTGCCCTGGTACATCATGACCAGCGGCCCCACTAGGAAAGAGACTGAGGCATTCTTCAACAAGAACAAGTTCTTCGGGTTGAACCCCAAGAACGTCGTTTTCTTCGATCAGGGTGAGCCCGGCAGAGCTGCCGCTAATTATCTATCGCTGACCACCAATCGTGCAGGCACCCTCCCATGTCTGACCATGGACGGTAAAGTCCTTCTCGGCTCTACTTCACGCGTCGCAGAGTCTCCGGATGGCAACGGCGGTCTCTATGCCGCTCTCCGCGCGCCCATCTCATCGTCCGACAAGTCACGGACAGTCCTCTCGGATCTCTCAGACCGCAAGGTCCTCTACATCCACGCCTACTCCGTCGACAACTGCCTTGTCAAAGTCGCCGACCCGGTGTTCATCGGCTACTGCATCAGCAAGCAAGTCGAGTGCGCCGCCAAGGTCGTGCGGAAGACCCTGCCCACCGAGTCCGTCGGCGTCGTCGCGCGCCGCGGCGACAAGTTCAGCGTCGTCGAGTACTCCGAGATCACGAAAGAGCAGGCCGAACAGCGCGACCCGCACACGGGCGAGCTCTCCTTCCGCGCGGGCAACATCGCGAACCACTTCTACACGACGACGTTCCTGCAGCAGGTCGAGGCCTTCGAAGAGGAGCTTGCCTTCCACATCGCGCGCAAAAAGATCCCGCACGTCGACCTCGAGAGCGGGCAGGACGTCAAGCCGGCCAAGCCGAACGGCATGAAGCTCGAGCTCTTCGTGTTCGACGTGTTCCCGTTCACGCAGCACTTTGCCGTGTTCGAGGGTGCGCGGGCGGACGAGTTCAGCCCGCTGAAGAACGCGCCGGGCACGGGCTCGGATGATCCGGAGACCAGCAGGCGCGATCTGTTGTCACAGCATCGTCGGTTCTTGGAGAAGGCCGGCGCGATTGTGAACGACGGCGTGGAGATCGAGTTATCTCCTTTGGTAACCTATGCTGGCGAAGGTCTGGAGGTGGTCAAGGGCAAGACGTTCACGCGCTCGGGGGTGGTCAGCTCGGTGGAGGAGTTGGATGTGTTGGCGGCTTGATATGGTACTAGAAAGCCAGGTTTCTTTTGGGTAGACTCGGACTCTTTGCGATGGACGTTTTCAGGTTTTCTACGTTACATACCCCCATGGATAGTCGTTCATACAGAACTAGTGGTCGTTTGGCTAATGTGATGCCAAAATCATCTTAGCTCATCGTGACTTGACGTAAAATCAGGGTCCAGGCAATCCTTGGCAATAACAATGTTTGGGTTGCAGCCGTACAAACACAAGTGCTATCCTCCGACAGTGCCGTCTGCCGCCTTCGGAACTCGACCCCTCTTCTCCAGCTCTTCTCGAAGGGATGCGAACAGGCGTTGGGTTCTTTCGGCATTAGGCTGCAAGCCGTGTATGAGGACGCGAATCAAGCATGAAATTGGTGGTGACCTACCTCTTTACAACATGTGATGAGCCGATCAACGAGCATAGTTTGACCCTTCTGCGCGTCGTCGAGCTCCTTGCGTAATTGTATATTCTGTGGAAAATCAGACTGTTGTCCTGTGACAAACATTCGAGCGAGTGAATACATACCTCTTCCTCAAGCTTCTCCGCGCGGGCTTTCTCTCCCTCACACAGCTGCTTCTGCTCTGCGGCTCGAGCTCGAGAAAGCAGAACCTCCAACTCCTTCGAACGCACAACACATTCGAAATGTCGTTCTCGAAGCTCGTATTGTCGCAGGACATCTTTCAGTCGTTCTCGAACGCTGCGGTGATGTTCAGAACTGAAATACGCGCAAGAAGCAGTGGACATACACGCCGTCGAAGATTTCCTCCATCGTCCGTAAAGCTCTGTTTGGAATATCTGTTCAGAGGGATTGTCGAAGCTGTAACATGGATGCTCACTCTGAAGGGCTATCTGTCCAGTACTTCTTCAGCTTCTGGCGCTTGGTAGCACCCTCGTCCTGATGATATCGTCAGAACCTCTGTCGCTGTTCAAACGAATCAGAGCTCACCACAACCTCCATCCCTGGGCCCTCCGTCAAGTCCATGAGCTCGACAGCAAGTATCTCATCGCCGTCCTCAAGCCCAGCCTCCTCCGGCGTCTGCTCCGCCTCGACCGCGCGCCCGCTATGCGTGAACACAAACTGCGTATTCGTCGTCGGCATATGGCCCGAGTTTGTCGTATACGCGCTCGCCGAATCAGACATGGCCCTTCCGTTCCCGTTCGTCATGGTACCCCCGCCTTTCGGCGGATCCCCCTTCCTCCCGCCCATCGTCTCCATGCGCTCCGTCCAGGCGTTGAACAGCTTCGAGAGCTTCGTCTTGCGCGAGATCTTGAAGAAGAGCTCTGCGCGGTAGCGGCAGATGACCTTGACGACGATGTCGGGCATTTCGCGGTACTTTGTATCTTGGATGCGCGCCCGCTCAGCGCGTTTAGACATGTCATTCTTCATTTGTATAATCTAGTTGGCAATAAGTTAGGGCACGGTCGGCCAGGAATCAATGTGTAGGTTCTTGCCTCCTCTTGTGCCTCTTCCACAGAAAGTGCCAAACGCTTGCCATCCTCCTATGAAGTGGGTCAGCAGCGATGCAGGAGCATCTCGTGCACAACACAAACCCGTAACCGTTTGTTATCCTATAGCGTTGGTTAGAACACGACGGGACCCTTGATGTCTATAATCTACTGACCTTTTGAAGCTCTCGTGCTAGGTTCTCCATCTTAATCTTAGTCTGATTCGCCTTGGTTAACTGGCCTTTCGCTTGTTTGCGAGGTCCATAAGACATGGCCGTTAAGCTGTACAATGTAAGCCTTACCGGCGTCCTTGTCCTTCGTCAACTTCTGCTTCTCCTTCTGGTGGTCCCGCTCCATGCGCTTGAACTCTGCGAACTAAGCACATGCACGGCGTCAGCGACCACCGCCTTCACCCAGACAGCACACACGCACCAGTTCCACGTATTTCGAATGAACAACATTCTCCTCCATCCCTCGTACCGACGTCTGGGCCTCCTCCGCTGTGGGGAACGTCATCCCTCCACCTCGCACGAACACACTGTATGCCACATACCAAATCTCCTCTCCTCTTCCTCCTCCAGGACTTCCTCCTCCTCCAATGCAGCTATCCGATTCTTCAGACTCTCGTACATAGCAGCGGGATCGACCGGCGCAGGCTCATTCTTCTTCTTCCCCTTCTGGGTATGATTATGGTTGTGATTGTGGTTTGCGTGCGTGCCGTTGACCGCGGGCGCATGGTTCTGGGCCGGGGTCTGAGTTCTATTTGCTGGGGGCTGTGATGGGTGCGGCGGGGGAGCGTGCGCGGCGGGGGCGGGGGCAGGAGCGGACGGAGCGGATGGAGCGGGACCAGGAGGGGGCGGTTTGGCAGTCCTCGGGCCATTCGTTGGTTGCGGATTGCTCATGGTGCCATTCGTGGACATTGGTAGTGAGAGTGCTCGCTGCGCGAGCCAAGGACGGATTTTCTATATGGGATGCGGCAGGTAGAGATGTCAGAACGTGAATACTTCGCGTGGGCTGTAAGAGGCAAGCGGCTCGAGCCACACCTGCAACTTAGTCGCGGCGCCGTAAACGCGTCAAAATTCAAAGCAATTCAAAGGTCGCTTTGGCAGGTTCAGGATGTTCTGAGACGATGGTGGTAAAGGACGTGCACAAAAGCGCGGATGGATGAATTCATAGTCAGACGGTGCTTATTGTTGCACCTCGCTGGTCAAGTGGTCATGCGAGTCACTGCCAGCAAACTCGTGTCTCCATTGAGTAGCAAGCAATCCTCTAACATGTCCATCGAAGGAGACAGCGAACAGGCGATTATAGGGAGACCAAACAAAGTTGCTGAGATTCGGTACTGATGGGGCTAGAAAGGCTGCGCACTGCAGGTCTCGGTCGCTCGGACCTGGCGGCGCCGATCCCTGCGAGTAATCAAACTATAGTACAACAGCTCCCGCGAGCGAATTTCTAGTACGTCGAGGAATGGATTAAGCAATCCGTCAGACAATGAGGCACTTATGCAGAACGAGAATCCAGTTGGGCAGCTTCGCGACAACCGGTCAAGTCGAGGCGAACTGTCAACAAATGGGATGAGCCTGGGAATATATGTGTCAGCAACGTCATCACGTGTGGAGTCGCGCGTCGCGTCGCGTTTATCGTTAGGTCAGCGCCTGCAAGCATCGTCTTTCCACTCACCGTCTATCTACGCCTTGCTTCAATTTATTTGCTTGAAACCTGCTAACGAACATGTCTCGCTCAGGTTTGGAATACTTATATTTACTGTGGTACCGATACTAACCACTCCGGACCACAGGTCCTTCCTGCCCACCCCGGAAAAGGCAGCGAATGTCGTCTCCTACATATGAAGATCAAGTGGAAGATCTTAGCCATGAAATGCTAAAGGAAGTTGATGCGTATGAATCAAGCTTATCGAGCCAAGGCTTTGCGCTCTCATCTGAGAGCGAACTGTATCACAAGGGACGCCATGGTCTGGGGAGTGTTCTGGGCGCCTCCTCACAAGCAAGTGAGGCCAGTCAGGTGAGCCACGCATATAGCCTCCTTTTTGCAGGTTATCTGAAAAGTTCGACGCGTCTTATGTTTAAAAGACCGTGGAGCCTTTGAATCTCTCCCTTTTCGCGCCAGCATCTGCGATTCCGACAGGCGTGAATGGACCACATTCTCAATTATCGGCTGATCCAGACATTCCATTCGTCTCCGTGGAACCAAAGCAGCCTGGATCCGCGTCGGCTGGCGCTATCTCTGAAGTACAGCAGACGTCACAAACAAGTGAGAACGAAATTCCTGGGCTCGGGCGGAATTCCAAGGGTGTCACTGTTGACAATGCATTCCGCTCAGTCGGATTTACTTCAGCTGCCCAGCTTCCTTTGGACATAACGGACGAAGGTGATACACACGATCATTCGCGATCTTCCGAAGAGCCACCCGAGAAGGATTACTCGTCATGGTTCACGTCGACTGCCGCACCTGCACCCGCAACGGTTGGATTTGCCGCGGCCAGTACCGTGGCACTCCCCGATGTACCGATTGCTGCCGTTGGATTCGTCACTGCAAACAAGAGCAAGGTATTCGCTCCTTCTGAGACGGCCTGGCAACAAGCCCAGGCACGGATGAAATTGTGGGAAGTTGAAGATTCGCTGGCATTGACTCCTCCCTCCCCTCCCTCAAGCCCCAAGCCCGCATCATCTCATCAGCCGCCAATTCCGACTTCGCCTAGCCGCCCGGTTCTTAGCCCAGTCGAGAATGCCCTCCCACACGTGCCGATTCCTGATGCACCTACCCCCGCTCGCGTCGGTTTCTCTTCCGCGGGGGTGGGAGGTGGGCGAGCCGCGTTTCAAACACCGTCTGTAACCGATATCAAGGGAAAAGGAAAGGCAACAGTCCCGTTCAAATCGCCTCTCGTTCGTGCTCCGGCGGTGACGCCGTTCAAACCTCCGAGCTACGTCAATTCACCGTTGAACCCCACACGTCCCCAGACAGCAGCCGCACCATCCACTTTCACACCTGCCCGAAGTGTCCGATCGCCGGTGTCTTCTACACCTGGCCCTGTTCGCGCTCAGCCGACTGTACTAGAGACGCCAGTTCGACAGGCAGCGTTCTCGACGCCTCCACGCCCCGTTGGAATGACTCCTGCCAGAGCTAGAGCGGGGCCGAAGAAATTCGTGACACCATTCAAGCCGGGTATGAGGCCAGGAGAATCTGGAAGGACAAAATTGGAGGAGAAATATAAACAAGAACAGGCGGCCGCTGCCTCCACCGTGGTCATCTCGTCTGCAACAAGCACCGCGAGCCCAGTACATGTCGTGGGTAAGGCTGGGTCGTCGAGACGCAAGTTTTTTGATCTCAGTACGTTCTAGCCCTCCTCCCAAGCTTTGCTTCTCCTGACAGCTTTCAGAGCCACCGCAGAACAGGAACACTTTAGCTTCCTCGGGTCTGATGCCTCATTCCTATACCGCTGAAGAACTGACAAATATGAGCATGTATGCGTATGCTGCAGTCTACCCTCTACTTTTCTTACATTTTTGACACAGAAACGTCGACGAGCTCAAACAGATCACTCCAGAGACAGCAATATTCTATGCCTTCCATTCGCCTGGTGTCGAGCCTTCTAGTGGCCTCCCAGTTTCCCATTCGACCAAAGACATATACGGAGCTGAGGCCGCCTTGGAAGTCTTGAAAGACCTTGGTTGTTCATTGGCAACTAGAGAATGGGTCGACAACCATTGGAGGCTAATCCTCTGGAAGCTGGCTGCGATGGTATGTTTAGAACCGGAGCGCGAAACACGGGCCGAGACGAAGCGCTGGTGTTGGAGAGAGATCATACGACAGCTACGATACCGGTGGGGCTTCTTCACAATCCATCTACGACCGCACAAATGTTGACTGGTCTCCAGGTACGAGAAAGAGCTGAACGGAGGCTCAAGGCCACCTCTCCGACTCATCACTACCCACGATACCCCAGCCGCGTGTCCGATGGTACTCTGCGTGTCGAACATAATCTGGCCAGACCTGGGTGATGGCGATGAGGGATTGACGGTAGTCCCGCATCCCGAGCTTGAGGTCACCGACGGCTGGTACCGCCTTCGTGCGCAAATAGACGCGCCGCTTGCCAGAGCCGTACGCAAGGGAGCCCTGCGCACTGGCGGGAAGATCGCAGTTGCGGGAGCAAAGGTTATTACACTGCTTCATCTATGCAACTTATGCTAATGTACATGCGTCAGATTTCGACCCAAAGATCAGAGCCCTCTGAAGTGCTGGAGGCATATAGCTCTTGCCAGTTGATTATATGCGGCAACTCGACGCATCTCGCGCCATGGCATGCAAAGCTTGGGTTCCAGCCGAAGCTGTCTATCTCGACCCTCAACAGTCTTACTCCGGATGGCGGGGCCGTGCAGATGATGGATCTTGTGGTGACCAAGGTGGGGAACAGGCTGTTACTTCTGATTTACGCTAAACTGACGGCATCTCAGGCGTATCCCATTGCCTTCCTGGAATTCGTTGAAAAGAATGGAAAGAAGCGACGCGAAGGGCCCAGAAAGGAGGCGGATGAAATGGTCATTCAGGAGCAGTGGGAGGTGAGCGACATAGGCTGTACTGCAAGAAAAGTCCTTCTGACATGCGGCTTCTCAGAAACGGCGCGCGAAGGAAGAAACCAAGCTTCGGTCTCATTTCGAGGAGAAGATGGATATCTACGAGGAATGGGCCATGCGCTTAGAGCGCAAGTCGGCCTCACACTTTTATCCTACCGAGGACGGTTCGTCGCATTCTTACCGGAAAGACTCTGACCTAATGAGTCTTGCAGAGTCACCTCCAGATAATTTAGAGGATATCTTCGACGAGCTTGACGGCGGCACGGAGTTTTCGAAGGCCACGATGCAAACGACCATCAACGAAGCCGGCTGGCTGGCGCGGTTCGTCCGCGACCGCATTACTCAGGAGAGAGAGAAGATCAACGAGGAGATAGAGCGCGATTTGAAGGTCTGACGTCCTTCTGCCACCTCTGCCGCACATGCCACTGACCTTATCCCTTACCTTCCAGCACATCTGCCCACCGCGCGAAGTCCGCAGCTTCCGTGTTCTGTTTATGAAAGACGCACGCACGGAGAGACGACCTGCCCACCGCACCGTCGAAATCACGGTATGGGATGTGCTGAACTTGTCTTTCGACGAGGGCCACACGCCCGGGAGCTTTGCAGAGGGCCAACGGTTCCTTGTGCGTCATCTCTGTTTCGGACGGTATATTTTGCTGACTGGCTTGGAACAGGTCACGAACCTCCTCCCATCGCAGGCAAGTGCATGGATGCCGCCGAACAAGGAGGATTCGCATGTGTATCTAAGCACACGACGGGATACGAAGTGGACGAGGATCAGATCTCGTCCAGAAGAAGCCGTACGAACCTGATACCCCCATGCATCATGGGTAGTTGTATGTAACGACATACAGCGGACCAATGTAGTTGTAAGCAGCGGGGGATGTATGATTAGATGATTATATACGATACAACTGTATGCAGTGTCTCAAGCAGACCCGACATCGTACTTCTTCATAGTGCTCTTCCAGTCACCGACATCTTCGTGGCCCATAGTGACGACGGTGGGCTTGTTACCAGACTGGCGTCCAAAGACGCGGTTGGCGACGCGCTGGATCGACTCCGGCGTGATCTCGTCAATCTTATCGCACATCTCGGAAACGGGAATTTTGCGGTTGTGCACCAACAGCTGCGGAGCCAATTAATGAGAGGTCGCAAGACCTATGTAGGGTGAAAGTCGTACCTGGCGACCGAGGTCCTCGACTTCGACAGCCCGGCTTTCGAGCGCCATCATCAAGCTCGACTTGAGCTGGTTCTTGGCCCTGTCGAGCTCCGCTTCGGGCACGCGCTGGTATAAGAGGAGGCTGAGCTGGTGCACGAGGTGCGGCATGATCTGGGCTGGGCTGTTGCCCCGGCTGCGCGACGGTGCCGGCACGAACGACGCGAACAGTCCGAAGAGGGACGAGTCGGTGTAGATGTGGTGGAAGGAAGCGCAGTGGTCGACTTGTGGGTGGTGGTTCAGGATGTGAGTGTATAGGCGCGAGTACATGCCCTTCCCAGGACCACCTGGAGAGCGGGGGTATCAGTCGGTGAGGAGATGAGTCATAGTCATGAGGTAATTACCTGCTGAAAAGCTACCACCGCCTCCTAGAAGAACTTGCATGGTGGCCAAATCGTAAATGTCAGGGTCGTGGATCCCAACACCCTCAAACGCGACGTAAATATGATTGAACTCGGACTGAGGATCTGGTATGAAGCGATGGCCTCCCGTGTAGGCTGACCCAGTCGCAAGCGATCCCGGGGTGGATGGGGGGTAGAGGTATGATGAAGCAGCTCGTGTCAACGACTTGACGAGCGAGGGAGACGACGAAGGAAGCAGGTGAGGTGGAACTTGCTGCCCAGGAGTGGGTTGCCGGGCGGTAGATGATGTTGGCGCCTCCACAGGGGCGTACTTCAAGGACGAGAAGTACTTGTCCGCCAGTTCGACCAGCTCTTCATGATGCATTCCAGCGCCCGCAATGACCATCCGCTCTGGTCGATACCAGTCCTTGATGAACTTGCGCATGAGCGGCGCGTCGATAGCATCTATTCGGTCCTCAGGGCAGAGAAGAGGATTGCCGAGCCCTTCTTCGTTGTACGCGACCATATGCAGAATTTCGGGGATAATCATCTCGGGCTTTGCACTTATCTCGCGAATCTCATACCGGGCAGCATCCCTCTGCGCTTCTAGCTCTTCCGGTTGGAAGGAAGCGTTCAGGATGGTGTCCGAGATGAGGGATAGCGCGAGAGGCGTCGCCTGGTGGAAGTGAGACGACTGGTACATGATCGTCTCCCGCGAAGACGAGCACATTATCTGCCCGCCGAGAGCATTGATTGCTGTGGACATTTCTTCGTCCGACATAGATTTGGTGCTCTGACCTCGATGCTTCGGTTGAGAACGGGTCGTGTGCATCGAGTGCTACAACGCACCTTGAAAGCCATCCTGTCCAAGAAATGGCTAACGCCAGAAGTCGAAGGACCTTCATAGCGTGACCCCGCATCGACATACAACCCGACGGACGAGAAATGACCTGGAGTTGACTCCGTGGCGACTCTGATCTTATTTGGCAAAGTCGTGATCTGTACGGGAGGATTCGAAGGAGCAGTGGAAGCGCGGCGAAGCTGGCTGCCGCGCAAGGCGCGACGGACTACGGAAGACGAAGCATTGCGCATGCTCATCTGCAGGAAATATGGTAGAAACGAAAGGCAGAGACTTGTGGACTGTAGTGGCCGGGAGTAAGCGTCGACACTTCCGTGGAGATGGCGCGTCAGACTTGCACTGCTTACGGATGACGTGCAGAAAAAAAGAAAAGTGGTCTATCTAAGACCCCTCCGTGATTTGAACACGGGACCCTGCGATGATTTGCATTCAGCTGCAATCGCATGCTCTAACCACTGAGCTAAGGAGTCGTTGCCTTACCCCTTTCTGGCATAAAATTATTCGTCCAAGACTGGCGTGCTTGAGATGCCTCGAGGTGCCTTCCATGCAACTGCTGCGGCATCCCTCTTACTCCGTTCTGATATTGGGCCCTTGGGGATAAGTCGATCCCCGGGTTCGGAAGGATGCATACATGACATGACAAGTCGGCGATTACGCACCCTTGACGCTCTCCGCGCTCCCCCGAGACGTCTCGTCAACCACGGACGCGCCCAATCACACGTCTGCTGTTTCGTCAACCCCTTGCCTGATAATTGACCCTTGTCTCTTCTGACTTAACTGACTGTCCCCAGTGGTGGGAGATTCTTGCTTTTCTTCTCGAACTTCCTGAGGTCATATCGCTCGTCGATTGGTATCTTGTCCACGCTCTGAGACTAGCGTTATTTTCGGGTACATCGCGCACCCATGGACGGTGTTCCCTATCATGGGATGTGGGGCCCAGTCACCGCAACCTTGGATTGGTGCGAGGTGAGTCCGACAGGTCGAATACACGAGATCCGGGGTTGATGTTCGAATTGTAGGTCAATTACCAGTTCTCGCACTACATCGCAGAGCTTGCAAATTCATTCTCGAACGTCATCACGGTCGGTCTTGCACTCTACGGGACGCTCTCCGTGTTCCAAAAGTCGCTGCCTATGCGATATGTTGCTGGATTCAGTGTTCGTCGTTTGCTCTGATCTTCAACGGTTCTGCCGACATATTCTGTCGATGGATTGAATCTGGCAGGGCTTCGCTCTTGTAGGAATTGGCAGCTTCGTGTTCCACGCAACTTTACTCTATGAAGCGCAACTAGCCGATGAGCTCCCAATGATCTATGTCGTTAGCTATTGCAATGCTATCCTCTACGATATCAAGCCGGGCTTCAAACACCACGATACAAGAATACGGGCTTTATTATGGGGTTCATTATTATTCGATATCCTTTTCACGCTCAGTTAGTACGTCCCTTAAATTTCTAGAACTATATCATGAACAGCACTCATGGACATTGAGCAGTATCTTTTACCGGAATCCGGTTTACCACCAAATTGTGTTTGCGACCCTTATGTTCTTTATCGCCATAAGGATCACATACATCGTCAAGTATTCTGAGCCATCGCGACGAATACCCGACAAAAAGAAGAATACGTTCAGCGTACTATTTGGATTTGGAGTTGCGATGTTCGCATTTGGGTTCTTTGTCTGGAATCTCGACAATATCTTCTGCACCACGCTCACTGGTTGGAAGCAAGCCATTGGCTGGCCTGTCGCATTTCTACTGGAAGGTACGTCTCAAGGTCCTCATGTCCCCGTCCTTCTGACTCAATTTCTTAGGTCACTCTTGGTGGCATGTTCTGACGGTATGGCTGCAATGTTGTTCTTGCTGTGTGATCGGCACTCATACGATGACTGGCAAGGCCACTGGCACGTATTACATGTTGATTGGGTCAAGCTGTATGTCTTCCTCAATCGTTTGTATTGCTTTACGCTAACCTTTATCCAGATCTGTAAGTCCCAGATTTAGAGATTCTTGCTATGGCCTTGTCCGATTTTTCGTCCAGAACGTTATGCATCAAGGATGACCACCACAAGTATTCGATAGAATATTGGCTCGGACTGCCCTTCGTCGAACGTGTCAACGTAGATAAACGGACGTAGCAGTCCAGCTGTCGCACATGTTCAACTCACCTGCTATGTTAGACCGTTAGAGATTGGTAGACTCACACGTACAGGCATGACAGTCCCATTTACCTCAATGTACAAGTCTTCGTATTGTTGTTCTTGCTCTTGCTTTCCTATGGTTTCTCAATATAATATGTAGCCTTCATCACGAGATCTCTTGTTTGGTGCACGTGCAGTCAACGCGTCGTTGTTTGCCTGTGCAGCTGCTTCCGTATCTCCCTCTCAGCTCTTCCAACTACCATCAAAACCCACCGCGCAATATCCAACAATACCACAAGTTCAACCATGTACTGCCGCGCCCTCATCCTTGCATTCACGCTCGTAGCATCTGCCCATGCTCTGACCATCGGCGTGCGCAACGTGAGTTCTGGCCATTCTGGGCTGCACAGGTAAGTTGTAACCGTCAATAAATCCCAGCCGCTTCCGAGAACCTGACACGCCCTCTCTAGCAAATCCGGATTCTTCAAAAGAGTCGCGCCCGTCGCGCCGGCGGGATCGGGCACCTTCAATCCCGGCCAGTTGTCGCACCCAGACACGATCTTGCCCATCGCGCAGCTGCTCGGGGCGGAGGGCATTCCTGGCCCAGAGTCTCTGCCTAGCACTGGATCCCTGCCTAGCGCTGGTTCGCTACCTAGCACCGAGTCCCTTCCTAGTACAGGATCTCTTCCTGGCGCGGGGTCAGCCGGTCTCTAAACGGAATTTGTATGTTGATTCTTACTACTCGTAAGTGGACATCGTTGACATCCTCACGCTAGCGCGGACGAACAAGTTCAATCAACAAGATACCAACACAAGTCACTCTTTCTTTTGCAACGCACCTTGTCATCTGTAGTTTCCTATCGTCATTCATCTCTAGTTCCCATCGTAGCATTGCTATCTCGCCTTACAAGCTATACCTCGCGCATTTGTACTAGTACAGCCCATGCACTCACATTGATGTTATGCCTCATTTCCGTGCGTTGCCCATAGGATGAGATGAGATAGTCATTACGTGGTATAGAGTACATGAACGCCCAGCTCGATGATGTGGGATATCTCCGCTCAGCGGATCCATGAAGGAGCACCCTCATTTTCGCCGACAGTCCATTTCGCCATCTCGAGCACTTGCAGACCACCCTGCTCCTTCGTGCCCTCGACCAGACCTTTCTCCCGCGCCCATCGGTCAAGAACTGTCCGCACCGACTCGTCCGGCCTGCTCCCGAGGTACATCATGAAGGGCTGGTCGTACAACGCAGTCTCGTCCTTCGTGCCCTCGGCGGCCCTGATAGCGCGCGTCTCGAACCCGGCGATCTGCCTGCCGAGCGATCGCTGGAGCTTCTCGAGGTCGCTCGCGAAGGCAACGTCACCTTCCAGAGAAGACAGGCGGGGCGACTTGAGCGCGAGTACGGCGAGAGACCCTATGCGCCCCTGCAATGGCGCACCGACGCCTCCGTGTGTGTAGGACGCTATGCGGAGACCCAGCGTGTCCTCCGAGGCGGGCAGGCCTTGTCCATAGACCGCGATCGCCCGCTTGAGGGATATCTTCTCCCCAACTTTTGCGATGGACGCGCGGATGGTGTCTGCCACGGTGGTCCCCGCAGCAGCACCGAGCGCGTCCTGGGAGAGAAGCGGCGCGTCATTGAGCACGTCCAAGGACACATCGCCCACAAACGCCGGGCCGCCCCCACTCGGCTCTGAGATGAACGCAGCCGTGTGCGCGATGTCCGCGACGAGCTTGCCGAAGAGGTCGTTCCGCGCGACGAAGTCCGTCTCGCAGTTGAGCTCGATCATGGCCGCGCGCAGGCAGCCGCGGCCGTACCCCCGCGCGTCCGCCGCCCCGTTCGCGAGCACCGAGATGCCGACGAGGCCCTCCCCCGCCGTGCGCCCCTCCACCTTCGCGGCCTTCTGCGCGCCGGAGACGGCCAGGTCCTTCTGCAGCCATTCGAGCGCGGCGGCGATGTCGTTGTTGGATGCGGAGAGCGCCTCGCGGGCCTTGGAGATGGACACCTCGGTCTGTTTCCGGAGCTCGGCGACGAGCTTCAAGGACGGCTTTGGTGGGGGTGCGGTGGAGTAGAGGCGGAGGGAAGGCAGGGCTGCCCGGGCTGTTCTGAGCATGGTGAGCTGCGTTGAGCTGTCGGCTGTGCGTGCTGGCAAGCTGCACTCACGCTGACGCGCGACGCGAAATTTTGGCGACGCGTCTCGCGTAAACGTGATTTGATGGGCAGGCGCCTCAGGAGAATGTAGACTTTTTGGAAGAACTTGAAGCTTCAGACCAACTCTCTTCTGGCTCCCATGGACCAACCGGCCTTCGCAGTTCCAGCGCTCATACCTCAAGACCTCTTGCTTATTCAGGATCTAGTCGGTCGCATCGAGCAATCTCAACGCGTACCGTTACCTGCGGCGAAGGCAGTAGAAGATGACATTGCTAGTTCCGACGATGGGGCAAACAGCGAGGATGAGGTGGAAGCAGAAGTGTTGGCCGCGGAGAAGGAGGACGAGATGGAGGCGTCTCCTTCATCAAAAGAGTTCGTGCTATGCTCGAGGATTGAGATAGAATTACTCATTATTTTTTCCACAGTACGGAACCCTCCGATTCCTCCTCTGAGTCTTCATCCGATTCGGAGTCAGACATCGACGATGTCAATCGAAAAAAAGTTCCTGCTTCTCGAGAACAGAAGACTCGGAAAATGGATGAAGACGACGATGAGGATGGGGAGCCTTCAGACACAGCGCTTCGCACGAAGAATGAAGTTGCTGAAGCCAACATCCTTGTCCCCCAGATCTCAGAAGTCGGTCCAGAAGAACGGCTTGAGAAAGTTGGTGAAATTATGAGTATCTTTGACAAAGTTGTCATCGTAAAAGGCGACGCGTCTCAGGTACAAAATCGAGCCTCGGAGAAAGCGCTGGACTCCGAGACGCTGCTTGTATTTGAAGACAGGCAGGTGTTAGGCTATGTGAGTCCCGACTGTCTGTGCGAGGTTAGTAATATACTCATCAATGCAGGTGTATGAGACATTCGGACCAACGTATCAGCCGCTGTATCAAGTCAGGTTCACCAACGAATACCCCGTTGACCCCGAAAAGGTGAAAGTTGCCCGAGAGGTGTTCCATGTCCCCCAGCGAAGCAACTTCGTTTTCCTCAGCGAATTGAAACGCCAAAGGGGAAGCGACGCGAGTAACGTCAACGACGAGGAGCCAGCAGAATATGAGCTGGAATTCTCCGATGATGAGGAAGAAGCGGCACACAAGGCCAGGCTTCGGCAGAGGTAAATCCTCCTTCCATCATAAATTTTCCTTTGACTGAGACCCCTTGGTAGGCGGCAAGGGTCGAGGGAGCCGTCTGTGGCTGCCTCATCAAGGCATGCTACGCCGACACCTTCGCAAGCACACGGCCAAGACATCGTCGCGGACACTTTTTATGGTGGAAATCCGTACGATGCTCACGGCCCATATGACGACTTTGGGGCAGGTCCCTCACGACCTGCGCCGAAGCCATATGATGATCCATACTCGTCCGAGTACACTATGAATCTCTCTACGCCCGGACAGGGTAATGCTGCCTCGACATCAGAACCGCCATATGATGCAGGAGGCGGCCCCTACGTGCCTCGGCCTGGTGAGTCCAGTCGAGGCAGAGGCAGAGGTCGAGGCGCCAAGCCCGCCCGGGGAGCGGCGCGCGGGGGTCGTGAATTTGGTGATCGTGGGCGTGGGCGTGGGCGAGGTCGCGGTCGGGGACGCGGCGGAGACCATGCATGGTCTGACGGTCGTGCAAGCCAGACACCCGTGCCCGACCCGAACTCCCATGTGCCTCGCCCCCTTTCCCCAACCTCTCTGGCCATCGCGCGTGCGACCGGCCAATACCCCCCAGGATCCTCCTATCCAGCTTCGCCAGTAGCGACAGAGTCTTCGCCAAATCCGCAGTGGTCCTATGGAGCGTATCAGCCCCAGGCACAGCAGCCCTATATGTTTGGGGCACCTCAGCCTCAGTCATATGTCCAGCCTCACATCAATCCGCGGTTCGCTTCGCAACTCGGGTTCATGGGCTTCATGCAGCACCAGCAGTATTCGCAGTACGGTCCGAACACGGGCGAGTATGAAAATCGCGAAGCCACCGACGGATGGCCAGGGCAATGGAATTATTCCAGTGGAAATGGTCAGAATGGCGAGCATAGTTGATGGCTACCATCGCAAAATTAAATACATATATCCTGTATTCCTGCGCAGTTCTGCGCTGGTCTTGTTCTCTCCCTTTCTCGAGTTTCTGTCTGCATTTTTATCTTCAAAAGCCTTGTGTGAAGACAATGAGCAGTGATGAACAACATCCGTTCAAACACGTGAACCGCACCGTGCCATTGATGGGCTTCTCAGGCGTTAAGTTACACTTCTAGTGTCCAGATCCAACTAGTCTTCTTCCCCTCTAATTATCTTAACAACGTTTGCGTACGGCTTGAAAGGCGCGCACGCACGTTGAACAGCGACCAGCACCTCGGTCCCGACGACGGAGCTCCCGCCGCCTTCCGAATTTGGCAATCCCGACGGTTGGCAAGAAGTTCTGCTGGCTCGCGGACGTCGCGACTGGCCGCTCCTCAGCGCCCCGCCCTTCGTGCTCCCCGGCTCATCATGGTCGCCTCTACGACGCTCATCTCCACAGCGCAGGAGAGGATGTCCTCCAAGGGCTCAATCCCGGCTACCCCGGTGGCAGGCCCGTCCACGCCTACGCCTGCGCAGACGCCGACCACGAGCGTCCAGACACGCCAGAAGCGCATTCTCCCCTCGCGGTCCAGGCGAGGGGGCCCGGGCGTAGGCAGCTGCGACGCGGACGTGATGATCCTGGACACGCTGAAGCGCAAACGTGCGTGGTTTCCCCTCCCGCCTGTATCTACCGACGGTGACATATGTACTGCACGCAGACGAGAACGAACCCTTGATTCCGGCCAACACGCGGCTTCTGCTCACCACAAAGTCGGAGCTCGCCCCGTCGACATCTTCGGGCGTTTCGTTTGAGTTGCAGCTTAATACGTCGGCCTACGACCGCTATTTTGATAAGCCCGAGGTGCTCAAGGCGTACAGAGAGCAGCTCATAATCCAGACGCCGGAGTTCACCACACTGCCCGAACATGCCACCGTTGGAGGGCGCTTCCGGCCACGAGGGCATGTCGAGGAGGTGCGTTTCCTCTGCTATATTTCTACGCCTACGATTGATGTCATAATGTGTCGTCCAGGAGAGCGCGGACACGTCGGACGCGGCATACGAAAAGCGCCACAGGAAATACGAGACGTTCGAGAAGCGACAACGACTGCGAGAGAAGGAGAAGCTGAAGCACGAGCACTACAAGCTCAAGGAGCGGATCGACCAGCTGCGTGCCATGGATGCCTCTGGCTTCCTTACGATCCCTGATTTGGCGCCCGAGTCTGTGTCCGACGAGAAACCTGTATCCTATTCCTCGGACTCCACTGCAAGAGAAGCCGAGCGGAGGAAGGACCTGATGCTGGAGTGTGCCCACACCCTCGAAGCGCGTTACCGCACCTTGCTCAATCCGGACCATGGACGGACGATAGAGAAGAACGGGCGACAGCCAAGCGAAGTCCCTTCAGTGGAACCTGCTGGACCATCTCTGAAGGCGAGAGGGAAGGGCGTCCAGGCCGAGGATGAAAGCGAAGAGGCGGAAGAGGAAATCGATGAGTTGGACGAGAGCGAGCCGGAGGTCAAGCCCGCTCCGCCGCAGGAGAAGCTGAAGCTTCGCATCCGTTGGCCAGCAGGTATGGGGCGCAGCACTGCGTCAGCCCCGCCAAAGCCAACTTCGCCGAAGAATCTGAAGGGGAAGGGTGTCGCGCGCAAATCGCTGTCGGCAAGGCGTACAGCTACGCCCGACGCATGGGAGTCGGCCGACGAGGAACCTGTCCCGTCGAGATATGGCACTATCTACGGCACCTCGATCTCGGCACCCGGTCCACCACGCAAGGGAGGCCGGCCACGGGCGTCCAACGGGACCTTTCTTCCAGCTGGGGCCGTGTCGGTGAGCTCAACTGAAGTTCGTCCTCGCAAGCGCCGTCGCAGACTCAGCTCTGTCGGCAGCGCGGACGATGAGGAGGATGAGCTTCAGTCTCCAAGCACAACCACGCATTCCCGTAGTAGCCGCCGCCAGCCATGCCAGCTCGTCATCTGCGCCTACCGCGAGGCGGATGCCTCTGCGGGACGGCGCGGCAACAGGCGGCGACCTTTTGATGCCTTTGGGGTGAGGATACCGCAGGAGCTGGAGCAAGTTCGCGACTTCGAGCTCCCGCATTGGCTGCAGCATCCCGGTTCGCCAATGTCCTCGCAGGACTACGGGCATTTCCCATTCCCATATGACGGTTCGTCGGCTACGTACGCGAGGTCGGATGTAGCGGTGGAGGAGATCTTGAGCTAGCTTGACAGTGGTGGTGCTATGGGCCTGTGTTTCTTTCATCATCGTTTGGCGGTATTCTATGCTTAGTGTATACTGTATTGTTGTTTCCTTTACTTCAGCTGCGGGGGCTCTTGTTATTTTATCTCTATTTGTGAACGGCGGGTAACTAAAGTCCCCAAGGGATAGGTACTATAGTGAAAGGTAGTGTAATAAAGCATTAAGCGCTCGCCGTCGCACTGCTCGTCGGCTTAGCCTTCACAAAGCTGCCAATGACACGCAGCGCCTGTCGCTTCTGCCCTAAACCGACATCCCGCCTCAGACCCAAAACATGGCGAGCATAGCTAACGGGTTTGATCCCGAGCTTCCCCGTCGCACCGAGGGCGACGCGTCTGGACAGGTACTGAGAGTAGTCGCCCGCAGTGCGCGCGAGGGTGCTTCTGATGCGAGGACTGACGTGACCCACTGGGACGGGACCGCCGAAGAGTGTAGACAAGTCTGTGTCTTCGAGTGTCTGCATCTTCGAGTCGATGACTGCATTGTTCCCAGAGGGAGCCCTGTTCTTGCTCTTGCCTCTTTTCTCCGCGGCGACGGGGGTTTGAGTGGTCTGACGGCCCTGATTCTCGGTTTCATGAGACTCCTGGTTCCGGGAATCATGCTGGCGATCGCCTCTCTCCCTCCGCCCCTTGTTGATCAGCCTAACTCGAGGTTCGGCTGGTGCGGATGAGGAAATCTCTTCGACGGCGGCTCGCTCAGTGGTGGGGGCCTGGTCAGCGGCGAGGACCTGACCAGCAGTGGAGGACTGGTCCGTGACAGAGGCCTGTTCAGTGATCGAAGTCAAACGAAGGGTTTGAGAGTGAGATATGAGGCGGCTGGCAAAGCTATTGGGAACCAAATCGTCTTTCCACCCAAGATTCATCCTAGGCGCCCTGCTCCGTTGGTTCTGGTTGTTCCACCGTCGGGGGGCGCTTCCGTCTTAAAGGGACCTCGTCAATTGATATACGTCAGAAGCTAAAGCTACATGGATCACGGACCATTAGGAGCGGAAGCACGAGCGTCACCGGGCTGGTTGTCTCCGGGGCGGAACTCTCTAGGCTGGTTGCCTCTGGGACGATTGTCGCGAACCTGTGCATCCCTGGGACGGTTATCGCGAGCCTGTGCATCCCTGGGGCGATTGTCGCGAGCTTGATTGTCCCTGGGACGATTGTCGCGAGCCTGGGTGTCTCTTGGACGGTTGTCACGGGCCTGATTATCTCTAGGACGGCTATCCCTGGGACGGTTGTCTCTGAGCTGATTGCCTCCGGCCTGAGTGTCTCTGCGCTGGGTGTTTCGGGTCCGGTTGTCTCTGTTCTGGTTGGAAGTCCGCGGAGGAGGTACACCCGTTGGGATGTTTTCTGTGTGAGGATGCACAACGTCAATTACAAGAGTTCCCGAGCATGAGGTAAGGCGCATACCGATAATGATTCCACCGAGACTGGTCGCGGTCGGACGCCTCGAAGGAGGCTGAGTGACAGCTGCTGGCGCTGGAGGCTGTGGGGCAGTAGCAGTAGCAGCCGCGGCCATCCGGGGCGCTGAGCTGGACGAATGGCGGATGCCCCTGGACGAGGCGCGGAGCAGTTGGGCCTCTACATGGTAAAGCATGTCTCCAGCGTTGCCAACTGAAGCAAGGCGAACGTCTGCAGCGACGAGGATGACGAGGACAACAGCGAGACCTGTGAGCGTCGGAAAGAAGGAATGAGTTGGTTGCAAAATCCGGGGTTTCCTTTTCCGGAGCGCGCGTCTGGCCGTCGGCGCGTCAGCAACGAGTCCCGGCGCGGAGGCTATCCATTCACACAATTATACCTCGACCCTCACCATCTATCCCAGAGTCGACATGGGTCGCCTCTTGGGACGCATAGTGGTCGGCCTGACTATATGTCTTATATCATTCATTAGTTATTCCTCACAAATATTCGTTATTTGGCCTTGGTACGGCCGCGAGCTGTCTGTGGAATTGATCACCCTGCTCGCACCATTCAAGTAAGTCCCTGTAATAGAAGCAAGGTACCTATGGAACTCACAGGATCTCTAGCTTACTTGTAGGCATGCTCTTCTGGAACTACTGGCTATGCGTAGTGACAGATCCTGGAAGCGCCCCGGACAAATGGGTACGCGTTCTTTTCACGGCATTCGTTGCATCTCTAATGTGCAACGAGTAGGAACCAGATACAAACTCTTTGGAAGGATATGAAGTCAAGAAACTCACTGGCCACCCAAGATATTGTCGGATGTGTGAGAAGTACAAGCCTCCCAGAGCGCACCACTGCAAAGAGTGTAAGAAGTGCGTAATATGCTACTCCATCCTTTGTGCTTTCAGTCTCTGATCAACACAAAGATGTGTTCTTCGAATGGGTTGGTCGTTCCTTCCTTATTGTGGAACAGACACGCTCACCGAAAGAGATAGACCACCACTGTCCTTGGGTCAATAACTGCGTCGGTTACTTCAATTACGGTCATTTCATACGCTTTCTATTTTACGTGGATATTGCATGCACGTACCATGTAACTATGGTCACAAAGCGCGTTCTTCATGCCATGCGCTCTCCGTACTACGTGGGTGCCACTCTTCGTCAACGAATTAGTGAACTAATGTTCGAATCTGCAGGATGCTCCAGGAGGATCCGAGCTCGTTTTTATTGTGCTCAACTATGTGACCTGTGTACCCGTACTTCTGATGGTCGGGGGATTCAGGTATTCCTCACGCGTCATGTTAGCTGCCCTGTTTCATCTAGTTAAATTATCTGCCCTAGCTTGTATCACTTCTACTGCCTTCTTGGAAACTCCACGACTATCGAAGGTTGGGAGAAGCAAAAGGTTGCCACCCTTATCCGGCGAGGGAAAATTCGTCAAGTATGTCGCAGTTATGCAAGCGCTTTCCAATCTCACCTTGCCCTGTTTCTAGATCAAGTTCCCTTATGTGAGTCATGGAGCTCAGGTTCTAGTCCGGCTCATATGAATTCGCATCATCAGAACATCGACAGACGTCGCAACATCGAGTCCATGCTCGGCAAGAATCCTCTGCTGTGGTGTTGGCCGACCGTACCGCCAGGCACTGGGCTGAAATACCAACTGGCAGAAGGCGAGGGTAAGTGGATCGAATTGTCGCGACCAGACTATGCAGACGGGTACAACGGGTACCCCCACCGGTTCCCCGAGCCATGAAGCAACATGCCCATTTCAGGTGGGCGAACACATTCATATTTATCTTATTGTAAGCAGCCACTCACCATTCGCCATCCTTAGTTTCCTTCCTACTTTCTTGCCCGTCTATGGGCCTGATGCTAATACATGTATACGATTTAGACATCGCGCCGCAAGAAGCTTGGCCCCCAAGAGACCCAACCGCACGACCAGACCCTAATTATAAACTGATACTCCCCGATTCCCCATGGACCTACGAGAACGGCGGCATCAATCCTAATCTACGACCCAATCCCTCAGACGCACGCCACCGTTCGGCCTCTCAACGGCGGCAAGCTGGTATTGCCGCCGCCCCTCCTTGGCATCCCGACCACGAAGCAGAAGAGACTGCATTCGACCACGACTCCCTCGCATCCTCGGACGAGGAAGGCGATATCCGCGATGGGGCATCGGGTCCTCGGATTCGACGCGGCTCGGAGGGCTACGAAATCCAAGCGGTGGACAGGGAAGAGATTCTGCGGCGGTACATTGAAAGTCGCGGAGAGGAAGCAGGCAGATATAACAGATACGTCCCAGAGCCGCCGAGCGAAAGCGAGACAGATGAGGAAGAGCCGCTGGCGAAGAGGGTCGACAAGTGGCGCGCTGGGGAGGCTGTTGCGTGAAGTGACTTTGTTCGCATGCTTACGTTTTTCGCTAGATTGTGTTGGGCATTGTATCTCAAGCAGGGAATCTTTGTGTCACGGACTTCATCCTCTATACACTACATGGATATTCAGCAGCGCTGATAATTTCGAATTATAGAGGAGAGATATTTACGGCCAATAAAAATGCGAAAGCAAAGCGAATCGAACAGAATACACATCAAAGAAAAAGACACCCGTATCCATATAATCCAAACCAAGAATGCCGGAGTCTATGGACCTATCCTGTCAACATAGACCTTCCACACGGGACCGCCCTTCTCGCCAAGCTGAAGGACGTGCAAACCGGGTGTCAGGTCGACATCCCACTCGTCCTCGTCTTCTGTATTCCGCTTCAACACGGAGGCATCAAGCTTAGCCTGTATCTCCGGAGGAGCCCATTTCGGCGGCAGCTTGACGCCATCCTTGATACGCACGGCTCCCGCTTTACGCCTCGTCGAGCGCGTCTGCTTGCCCTTGCCCTTGTTCTGCGATCCCTCCTCTTCGGCTTCTTCCTCCTCTTCGGCCTCCTCGCTATCGCTGCTCTCTTCCTCCTCGCTGCCAGCGAGGTAGCTCACGCCCGCGATGCGCAGACCATGCTCGCCAGGCCCCAGCCGCAGCGCCCAGGTCTTGACGCCATCTCTGTGGTCCAGCTGCAGCTTGCGTCCTCCTGGCATGATAGTCAACGATACAGACTTGAGTGGATGTTGTGCGTGGGCGGGCAACGGTACAGGGGAATTCGACATAGAACTCGGTGTCGCCGGCGGCGGAGGCGCTACGGTCGCAGCAGAGGTTCCAGCGGCTGGTGTGCCGTTCTGTGCGGGTGTACCTTGCTGATAGCCAGCGTGAGCGTAGTTGGGATTGTAGGATGGAGTAGGATAGTTGAAGGACTGTGCGGCAGACTGCGCATGCTGAGGTGTAGGCGCAGTGGTAGGTGGGAGGGTTGCAAGTGGAGAAGATGCGGGGAGAGATGCAGGCGTCGCAGAAGGTGTGGGCTTGGTAGACGTAGCGACGGCCTTGCCTGCAAGGTGGCCATGAGCACCGTTCGCGGCGGGAACCTTCAGCATAAGAGGGGTCGCCGAACCTGTACCCTTACCAGACTTCGCAATCGGCGCAAGCACATTCTGGCCTGGGACTGGAACTTTGATTCTGATCTTTCCGTTCGATGGAGCGGATGGATCTTTGGCGGGAGAATACTGAGGAATGGCGAATGGCTCGGGGAGATCGGACATGAGCTTATGGAAGTATTTCTGGCCGGGCAGGTCAGCAATTCTGTAACATCATCTCACCGAGAAAATTCTATACCTTCAGCGTCTGGGCAGACTCCCATATTGGTGTATGATCCTCATTGAACTGGAATGCGTTTGAGAACACAAGTTCGACATCTGCGGCAAAGGCGGTAGGGTTGGGATACTCCTTGCGCTTCAGATGTTTCTGTTCAAAAAGTATGAGATGAGTCATAAGGAAAAACGTGAAGCTACTAACAAAGATCGTCTCAAAGCACATCGGCTTCTGGATTGTCTTGTAATAGAGGGGCCACTGCTTCTTCGATGGTAATTCCATGAACGGACCAGCCAAAGCATCACCACTGCATGTGGTTAGTGGCCGTTGGTTAGAAGTAAATTCAACTCACTTGTCATCGGTCTTCCCAACCAGTTTGTCGAGTCTAGATGTGAGAAGACGGCTCAGGCTTGGAGCTTTCTTCTTCTTCGGGGCTCCCTCGTCTCCAGTTCCGCCGCCATCGTCTTGCTGAGTATCACCATCCTTCCCGATGCCTGTCATGCGCTTGTACTCGCTCGTTACAACTTTCTACATACCACAACAACCCGAATCCCCTGCGGTCAGCGACATCATTAAGTAGAGCATGTTGATAATGACGCACATGTAATGCTTTTGCATCGTTCCAGATCTGAGAGTCCCTGACATTATAGCGCTTGGCATTGCGAAAAACGAGCTCGAAGTCTACTTTCGCGGCATCGAGATTCGTGTATGCGCCTGACTCTAGCTGGGTCTTGATGTCATCGAGGGAAATAGGTCGCTTGATCATCTCGTAGTAGTCAGGATAAAGCCTCTTTGAGGGCAACCGATGGAAGTCGTGAGCCAGATGCCGACCACTGTAGAGTCCGAGACAGCGACATGGCGAAAGAAAAGAAAGGATGTGTGAGCATATGGACAAAGCGAAGCGAATGGCGGTGGTTAAACCGCGACTACATGCAGTATCAAGTCACGCACTCTTTGTCTACCGCGTCCTTCAAGGCCTGCCACAGCTTGAGCCCTTGCTCCTTCACTAGCTCTAGCTTCTCGGGTTCAACCTCGCTCTCCTGACTCTGTTTTGCTTCGCTGGGCGGCGTGCTTTCGGCCATCTTGACGTCTTGCTTATCGTCCTGAGGCGTTGCCGCCGGGGCCTCCTTGCGTCGCTTGGCGCGCGGGGCGTCGACATCGACTGTGGATGAGAGTTTCTCGAGCTCTCTCTTGGACATTGCAACCTATCGCTTGTCGGCGAGTCTCTGTGACTGACTGAATGAATGGCAGAGTTGTGTATGAGTTTCCGTGACTGAGGCGGGCCTTGTTCGCCCGCTCAACGCTGCCAGCCGCGTCGTGACGCCAAGTCACCAAGATCACGTGATTAGAATGGGTGTGACTTTTGTGCATCTTCTTGGCGCAGACAATTGGGCAACTATCATACAAGCTCGCCTGCACTCAGTAGACAAGGGTCTGGAGTTGCCACACAACGAGCGTTCTCTCGCCTCGCCTAAGTTACGAGTTTTGTTGCCAAACATCGTCAGTCACGTACCGTCACACCGTGACCTGTCACATGCGCGACTGACGACGCGTTGCCAGTGGGAGCTTTCGCTTCTGCTCCTTCATCCTGGACCTTTGTCAGTCTGCACCATAATCCACCCCCTACTACTCCTTGTCACAGTTATCAATTAGGCGGTCAAGTCACCTCACAGGACGTAGCTCTTGCGTCCAGTCCATTTCAGTGGGTCTTCTTGAGAGCCTAGTCCGATTTTACCTCTAACTAGCAATGTGCACCTGTCAGAGCACATTCTACTTCGCTTCGAAATGTCGGACAATTCAGCGAACACTCTGCGTCAGCAGATCGACGCCGATTTGCAGCGTCTGCAAACAAGCACTCTGTCTTTGAAAGCACGTCGGAATGCGCTCGCCCCCATATTCCATCTACCGCCCGAGACAATTGCCCTAATCTTCGCATTCGTCGTTTCATTGTCCTATCCTCGCCGGCAGGACGAGAAAAGGCTTACATGGATGGCCGTTGCTCATGTCTGTCGTCAATGGCGCGACATCGCCCTCCAGCATCCCCGTTTATGGACGCGTATCGACTTCTCGTCCACTGATTGTGCTCAACAAATGTTAGCACGCGCAAAGATGGCCCCTCTTCAGATAGAAGCAGACTTCCGCCCAGCTCAGTCGCGGAAAACCAAGATCAACGCCATGCACTTGGTGCTCCCGCATTCGTCTCGTGCTATCGATTTGCGTCTTTTTGGCCCCCACTATGTACTCGAAAAGATACTCCAAGATCTGCCCCCCACCGCACCTGTTCTAGAACGACTTGGGTTACACAACGACAAAGTATCATTCCTCGAGTTCCCCGTATCCGAGTTCCCCATATCCGACAACAAACCAATCAGGCTTCCAGATAACTTATTCGGGGGCAACGCTCCCAATCTATATCACTTGGAGGTCTCCAAGTGCGACATCAGATGGTCTTCTCCGTTATTCAGGACCCTACGGCACCTCGAGATCATCGACCTCTCGCCAATTTCGCGACCCACACGTGATCAGTGGCTAGATGCTCTTTCCAACATGCCCTTCATTGAGGAGCTCATGCTTCATGATGCTACTCCCCTTTTCCCGATGGACTGCGCGACTATAGCTGCTCCGGATCGTGTCGTCACTCTTCCCCACCTCAAATCACTCGACTTATCCACGGAAGCCATGCGCATAGCCCATGCGCTGAACCACCTTAACCTTCCCAGTTTGCGTAGAGTCCACGCCGACTGCACGTCGACTTTCGAGAGCGCTGCAGATGTCATGGCAATACTTCCTCTGTTCTCGAAGCTTTGTCATGGAGCACATGATCCAGGGCCGCTCAAGAGTCTTATTTTCGCGGGTGGCCACAACATGGTCAAGATCATTGGGTTCAATGAACCTGATCGAGACCACCCGATCGACAACCCGATTGCCCTACTTGCGGCCGTTTTCACCTCCAGAGCTTCGCTCACGGTTACTGCGACACAGACGGGATGGGATTTCGGAGCAGAGGCCAAAATTTTCGAGAACACCACCATGACATTGCCCATCAAGGACATCGAGTCGTTTACCGCCCAGGACGTCGAGCGCGCGTTATTTCTTTCCTGGAGAATGTGCGTGCCGTGGCGGAACCTGAGGAGATTTACTCTGGTCGGCGGTTACCTGTACACGGTCGCGGACAGTCTGCTGAAGAACACCGTGGACGAGACCGACAAGATGCAGATTCAACCCTCGCCGGAAGATGAGGAGTCACTGTCAGGCCTGCTCTTCCCACAGCTGACGACCCTAGCGCTCATCGAGACCGATCTGCTCGAAGACGACCTATGCATGCTGTTCTGCGACTTTATCATAGCGCGTTCCGAGCTCGGGCTCCCCATCCAAGATTTCGTCATCTCGCGATGCGAGGTGGACATTGATATGGTCGACCGCTTCCGCGAGCTCGTGCCGACGGTCACATGGGACGGACGCGAGCAGGGGTACAGCGATGATGAATCCGATCCATTCATGGGCGATGATGGGCTTGACGATGAGGACGAGGAAGATGACGAGGATGTGCCGGAGCTAGGCGGCAACCATCACATGAACATACCGGACCCGATACTTTCGATGCTCATGCATGGCTTGGGATCCCTTCCCCCTGCGCTGTGAAGCTATTGTTCTGATGCGTATACTTGGTCTACTTAATATTTGCTTACTCTGCGCGAATAGTGCACTCGGTTCTCTAGACCGGCGAATGTACTTAAATGTCAACTAAATCGTCTTATGCACTTGATTTTATTCCTTTTGCTAGCTTTTGACAAGTTTACAACGCTTCTGTAGATCTTCAATATGTGCCATGACTAGCTATGGATCCTTTGGTTAGAAACATCCCTGACACTCCGCACCTTCTCCCAGTCAGTTCTCCACACCTTCCACTCGTTTGCACCATCGGCGCCCATCCCCAAATGACCCCTTCTGAACGACATCCCTCCTTCAACCCACGCGCCACCGCTGAGGTGGAGCTCCCGCAGGAAAAGCAGACCGCCCACCGTGTCTTTATTGATCCCAGAGCCCGGGACGATGATCGGCCTGCCTCTGGCAGATGCGTTCTGGGCAATTGTCCGTAACATCGGGAGAGACTCTGGTGCCGTCTTTCCTTGCCCACTGCGGTCGTTGTCAGCGTCAATGTCACTATCGTTGCTGCAATCGAAGGGTCGATACAGACCTTGTTAGTACGCGGGTGACTCCTGGTACAGTTCTGATTTGATCGAGAGCTGGGCAGTGATGTGTTATGAGAGAAGGTCTACGCATTGAACCAGGGATATCGCCCACCTTGCAACGGGTCTCGCGATAAGTCGAATGCTCTATGGAAGGTTACTGGTAGAGCTTATGGTTTCAGTTCCTTCTGCTCGTTGCCGGACGCACACGTACCTTCCAGAGGACGGGCCTCGTCGACCAAACTGCACATCCGTAAAGCTTAGGGACGATAGACGCGACAAGAGACGTGAGGGCACAGACGCTCGTAGTTTGACGGTATCGACATCGCCGTCCGCATCCAGCACGCCCAGCACAACGCCATCGACGCCGATTTCTTTGAATGCCCTGATGTCTTCGCACATGACGTCTATTTCGTCCGGGCTGTATAGGAAGTCACCGACACGCGGGCGAATCATGACCTGCATGTTATCATCGGATTCAGATGTGCCGGGGCCCATGAGACGGAGACGAGCAGACCATGATCGGCATGTCAGGCAGCTCTCTCTTTATCGCTCGCACAAGTCCCATGGAGGGGGTCGTGCCGCCTCCGACTCCAAGATTTGCGCACAGCTCGAGCCGGTTGGCGGACCCCTTCGCAGCTCTGTGAGAAACATGGGGTCAGGTCAAGTACGCATGCCCCCCGGCCCAGACTCGTAGGCCGGTGACTGCCTAGAAAGTGGCAGCAGTTTGAAAATAGTCCAACTCAATACCATTTTATTTGCCCATTTTATCTCGCCAGGAACCTCGGCAATCTTGATCTCCGCCTGCAGGAGCGACTCGCATCATTGCGTACCATCGCTTAAGCATCAGGGAGAGCAAATAAAATGGACGAATAAAATGGAATTGAGTTGGACTAATGCATCCCCTCCGCTGTCTCGTGCACGAGCACGTCACCGGTCTACTAGACTTAGCTGTACAGGCAAGTCGATCGTGACGGACTCTTTGGCGGATTCGAGAGAATCGACGCAGACTTCTAGCGTGTACTCGTCGCCCTCGGCGGTAATTCTGCGGGGGGATGCCAGCGTCATGCTGATCCTATTCTCTCCCTGTGTATGCGTAGTTCAGGCTGAATGAGCTGAGTTGACGGGATTCTGCTAACGACGTGGTACGAGAAAGGTAACAGCGAATTTCCTTTCTCGGCGGGGATATGTTTGACCACGGCGTAGTCCGGGGCGCTCAGCGATGTTATCCTCCGTCCACGTCCGAGGAAATTACAACGAGTAGATCAACCTCACAACCATGGGAGTAAGCAGTGAGTGAACAACGCTAACGATCTGGACACTGACTCGGAATTTGAGGACTTGGGGCTCTTCTATGTAAAGCCGTGTCAAGTGCGTAGTCTCCGCCGTTGCTGAGCTCGGCCGAGGTGCGTAGGACCGAGCTCGCAGATCATGAGAAGCAGGCGCAGCGATCGACACCATATCCGACATGGCAGTGGCAGGGTATTTAGCGCCGAAATCGATTAGTTGTGGTCACCGTAATCGTCTTCTGACCACTCTAACCACTCTGACTACCCACCATCTACAGCTTAACAAACGAGATGTCTTCCGTGAAAGTAGATGAAAAGTAAGCTCTGGGGCTACTCCTTTGAGCTCTGACTTACTGAACTTGACTGGTATGTGATAGGTGCCCATTTTGCCTTATCGTCAAAGGTATGTCGAGATGTGTTGCGATATTAGAGCTTGATAACAAAATCCTCTGTAGGCACCATCCCCAGCCACAAGGTCCACGAAACAGAGTACACGTTCGTTGCATAAGAGCCGCGCAATCATCGAATCAGAAGTTGACCTTTCTGATAATTTAGTCTGGCATTCTTGGACATCTTTCCCATCTCCGAAGGCCACACTCAGATCATCCCGAAGTGTCAGAACTTAGTTTCTTTCCAGACGCGTGAAAACTGACATATGGAACAGATCATGCCAGGACGATTGGAGACCTCCCCGACGAGTACTTGGCCGACATCCTACCTGTTGCTAAGAAGGTAGCGCTGTCCACTGGCGTCGAGCAGTACAACATACTCCAGGTATGGCCAGTCACCGTTTGTACTGAGAAATTCACTCGACGATTAACTTCCGCAGAACAACGGGAAAATGGCATTCCAGGCAAGTTTCTTCACAGATTCGAATATGGCGAGTTCTGACTCTTGGTATAGCATGTTGACCACGTCCATTTCCATGTCATCCCGAAGCCGAACGAGGCCGAGGGCTTGCTACTGAGCGAGGAGGTATGGAAGCAGAAGAAGCCTGAGAAGGAAGAGCTGGCAGCGACAGCCGCGAAGATGAAAGCGAAGATTTAAATGCATCCTCTATCAGAACCTTGTACATCGCTGTAGGCAGGAAGAACGTGTATCAAAGACCGGCTCAAAGAGTATAACGGTGCAGACGATGCTCACACGAAGGCAGTACGCTGAGAAAGCGCGACGCTGCGGCGTCGGTGCGGAAGCCCCTAACGTTGACCAAGCGTCCAGTAGAGCGGGTATGGGATCCGTCGTGGCAAGACGTCGGTGTGCGGTATGCGCAGCACGGAATCGATTTGCGCGGCGGAAGCAGTTTGACGGGTCGATGCGTCGGGCTGGGTCGACAGGGTGCAGAACCGGTACCATGGAAAGACAGCAAAAATGGAACAAATATTTACACATCGATACCTAACTGTCGGTGATGTCGGACGATAGGGATGACAGCAACACTTGGCATGCCCAGACCATTTCTCTCGCATTGTATCAGGAAAGCCGGTATTTAGAAGGAGACTCGATTTTCTAGGTGATTTCTCTACATCTTCGATGTGCTTGATAGAAAAGATGAGGACGAAAGACTTAGGGAAGGACCGGTGGCTTGGATGCCAGCGGGGTGTCGGCGTTGACCGAGCGCCCGGGTATAGTGATACTGCTACTAGAACGGTGACGAGAGCCACAAACAAACCAACGACATGCACATCCAGATGTCGCAAAAGATGCAAGTTACAACGATGAAGAAAGAGAGGGTGAGACCGGAGTAGATCGGAAGCTGTGTTGGAGAGCGCGGTGGCCAGCTCGGGACGCGATGATGTTTACCGTGTACCGCTCCCTCGGATTGACCTCCTCCTCATCCGCTCCCTTGGTTCGGTCATATACTCTACCACACTCTTTCATGTCCTCTCATCCTGTCGTCACCTTCCCCCCATCTCGCCTCTCACAACCCCATGTCTAACATCCCTGACGGCGTCGGGCCCGCGGTTTCGAGCAAATGGCTCTTTCGATTCAAGAAGACTGCCAGAGTGGCCTGGCACCACGCCGCCAGACATACCGGCGTCGGCATCGTCTGCGCTGTCGCCTACTTTGACCCGTGAGATCAGTTCACCATCACCTTTACCACCCATTGACTTCCGTTCCACCCTTTGCAGAGGAAACTGGGGCGTCGACCTCCAAGCAGGATCCGAATTCGGATATAAGCTCCTGTTTATCGTCCTTCTGGCTGGAATCTTTGCCATATTTCTGCAGGTGAGCTTTGAGACGCCGCTTTCACGAGAGCCTTCTAATGCCGTACATCCTGCAGAGCCTGGCAAGCAAACTAGGAATTGTAACAGGCCTCGGTGAGTCTCGCGTGTCTATGCCACTTGTGAGCCAGCACTCATCTAGTCCTATCTGATCCTGATAGATTTAGCTTCACATTGTCGGCTACTTTTGCACGACCGCCCGAAGCACACCCTGCTGTTCCGATGGCTGGGTCTCTATCCTCTCTATGCGCTTTCCGAGATCGCCATAATCAGTACAGACCTTGCGGAGCTTCTAGGATCAGCCATTGCGTTAACACTTCTCTTCCCTTCACTTCCGCTATGGGCGGGCACGCTTTTGACCGCATGTGACGTCCTGCTCATCCTCGCGCTCAAGGACCCGCTCCGTGGTCGGCCCGTGAAGACGTTTGAGCTGATAATTGCCGCTCTGGTACGTAGACTAGTCTATTCTTAGCCCCTATCACCCAGACCTTAGCGCCGACAGGTCATCGCTGTCCTTATTTGTATGTGCATTATCATCTCAAAAATCGATGTCAACTGGGGGGATACCTTTGATGGGTTTGTACCATCCAAGACCATCTTCGAACATGGTGCCCTTTACATCTGTGAGTCGCGTCAACAAGTCTACTTGAGAGACTTGGTATTCAAAATCGTTTTTAGCTGTCGGCATCCTTGGTGCTACGGTTATGCCCCACAGTTTGTTTATTGGTTCAGCGCTAGCTACCCAAGACAGAGTATCGGTGCAACCGGAGGAGCCACTGCCAGAGTCTATCATGCTGGATGGTCGGTCGACTACGATGGTATCGAACCGGCGCAAGGCGCGGCGAATACGCAACTGCTGCGGGCAATTCCTTTCACAATTTCACCTGGAACCCATGGACCCAACCACGGAGCCCAAGAGTCATGCGGACCGGGAGAATCACTCCGAGTCTTTTATCAAGGCCCATCTCCGCCATGGCATAGCAGACATCATCATCAGCCTTCTAGGATTTGCCGTTTTGATCAACTCAATGTGCGTGTTTCTCCATCCTTCACATTGCCGACCGATTGATTGGCTCTTCATAGGATCCTCATTCTCGCTTCTGCCGTATTCTATTACGGCGAACATGGAAAGGACGGCTCACATGCGACAGCGAGCCTGTTTGACGCCCACGATCTTATTAGAACCGTCGTTGGACCCGGTGCGTCACGGTTTCCCTACTGCGCCCGAGTTCGCTTGCTGATACTTTCCTGTAGGCGCCGCCGTCACATTCGCGCTCGCGCTGCTTTGTGCCGGGCAGAGCTCGTCTATAATTGCTACGGTCGCGGGTCAAACCGTCTCTCAGGGGTTTCTTCGCTGGCGTGTCCCCGTATGTATAATGGACCATTGGTACTCATCTATCTTCATTCATCCGGTTTCTTCCTATACAGCCCGTCGTTCGACGGCTTCTGACACGGTTACTTGGCCTGATTCCCTCTATGACGGTCGCCATCGCCGTGGGTCGCCCCGGAATCGACACGATGCTCGTTGCATCGCAAGTCATCCTGTCTATCGTCCTGCCCTTCATCGTCTTCCCCCTCGTCTGGCTCACCTCATCCAAGGAAGTCATGGCCGTGCGCAGGACACCGCCGTCGCCAGAACTAATCCCTACTGAGTCTCCGGATCCGTCGTCGAAGTTGCCCAAGTTGGACGATATCTTCATGTCGACGCCGACGCCCACAATTTCGAGCGTGCACGTCGACACTATTGCCGGCCCGGTTCCAGACGCGGAGCAGGCTCCGGTTGAGGAGATGTTGGATTACAGCAATGGGAAGGTGGTAACCTGCATCGGTTATGCGATATGGCTGGTTATGGTACTCGCCAACTCGTATGTGCTGATCAGTCTGATGATGGGCCAGGGTGGGTAAAGGCCGCGACCACATAATCGTTCTAAATTTACCATAATTCGGACGCTTGTTCATGTAGCCATCAGATGTACATTAGATGTACAACTTATTCGCGGAAGGAATTGCATTCCCCCGTTTTATGAAGATAGTGGATAGGATATCTAGTGAGATATGTGCTGTTGCGTGCAGTATGTGGTATGCTAGTGCTCGTGATACACATTACAAAGTAGGGCCCGCGTACATACGCAGCCAATCTACGATAATTTTTCGAGGGGGTTGATGACAGTGCCCATCTGGAAAACCAGTCAACCTCGACCGCCCCCAAAGACGAAACCAACAGCGCACACACCTTTTTGGTAACCTTTGGCAGCGTCCCCCGCTGAAACGCAATGCGCGTGTTCCACTCCGCGCCGATGGGCGTCTCGACGCTGCGCTCGAACTGCGCCTTGCTCGTGTACGGGTACGGCAGGTCCTTGACCATGTACTTCGCCGCCTTCTTGTCGCGCTTCTCGGAGATGATGACGTGCGCCTTGCCGTAGTCCGCGCGCGACTTGGGGTCTATGCCTGCGACCTTCTTGATCAGGTGCGGCTTCGGCTTTTGCTTCTGCGCGCCGCTGCCGCCCCATGCGCCCCAGCCGGGAAGGGTTGTGTCCACCTCCTTTGGTGCGTCCTCTTGGATCGCGCGGCGTTTTGTTTCGGCAAAGTCCTAGAGTACATAGTGAGCGTGCGTGCGGTGAGAAACGGATAGACGATTCCTTACCCGAACGACGTTGTCGCCTGCGAACGCCCTGGCGACAAGCTCGCGCTGCTCGAAGGCTTTGACTGCGTTTGAGTTGTTTTTGCCCTTGCCTTTCTGGGCCAGTGTCTTCTCCTGCTCGTCGACCTCGCTGTTGTAGTCGGAGTCATCCGCTGCAGCAGCTGCACTACCAGAGGCGGCCTTTGTCTTCTTTTTTGAGGAAGACGAGACTGGCGGTCCAGCAGAGGCCTCAGTCGTCTTAATCGTGAGGACGTCGTCGACATTGATCTCCAGGACTGCATCCTCCCTGGCCTTTGCCCGTTCGTCCTCATGGTCCTCCTTCTGTTTGCGAATCCTGTTCTTCGACTTCTCGGCGGCCTTGCTCTCCTTCGAGATGAGAATCTCACTTCGCTTTTTACCAGTGCGCGCGGGTCCATCCCGAGTGAGCCAGGGGTTACTTTGGTCGCGAGCAGGAGTTTCCGGTAGTGGAGAGACGGGTCCGGATCCCGGGACATTCGATGAGGCTGAAAGCGGAGCGAAGTCGGTGGACTTCAGTGTCACGCTCGACGTGTCGGAGACAGATGCCAAAGTTTGTACAGAAAGCGGCTGGGGCTGGTGCAAAGGTCAGCGGACATATCGAGCCGCGAACTGCCATACATACCTGGTTGCCTGGGCGGAAGGAGACGCGACCACCGGCGCGATGTACGATCGCACTGTCCGCATCTTGGGCATCGCCCGCGTCCTCGGTCGCATCGTCTCCCATTTCCTTCACGAAGTCGTCAACATCGCGGTCCACAGCCTGTTGTTCGCGAGCGGCGGCATCCTGCATGAATTTCATGTCGAACACGCTCTTACCGTTCCCGCTCATAGCAGCGGGAGCATCCTTCAGCGCCGTCAGTTCGTCGAAGGCCCGCGCCTTCAGACCTTCAATGCCCCCATCGTCCTCGGCCTCGCTCCCATCACTGCTATCGCCCTCCTCGTCACTCTTGTCTCCCTTGATCCTCCTTCTCAACCGCTCCCCCCTCTCCAGCATCTCATTTATCTCCCTGCGCTGATCCACGTCCAACTCGCCTCGTCCTTTCATCGCCTTCGCCCATTTCCCCGTGTTCTTATGCTTCAGCGTCGCCCTCTCCATCGCCCGCTCCGCCTCCCGCCGCATCCGCACCTCCTCGTCACCTTCATCCTCCTCCCCATCGACCTTCGCTGCCAACCGCTCGCGCTCCTTCTTCTTGATCCGCCGGTACGTCTTGCTCTTAATCTTCGCGACGCGCTTGGCCTTCATCTCGGCGCGGAACATGAGTTCCCGGACTTTGCGCACTTCGGCGCGGCGCGCGGCGACTTCCTCCACAGACAAGTGGTTCATCTTGAGCTCCTCCGTCTTGGACATGTCTTCCTCGCGCAGTTGGGCCTGCTTGAGGAGGCGATCCACCGAGCTTTCTAGTTCAGTAGTCGGCTACATATACCATGAGCTTCAAGGCAGGGTAGAAGAAAACCAGCGTTGGCATACCTTAAATTTTGCGGCCAACTCTAAACTAGATACTTTTCCAGCAGGTTGCGCTTGCAGAGGGAATGAGAGATGCTCCGCCTAGAAATCAAAAATGAGTAATTGCGAATCCGTCCAGACGTGATACGTACTCCTTGGATGCGCTTCATCGTGTCCTTCCATTTATCGACCTCCTGCTTTGTCTGCTCATACGCAGCCTCTCGGTCCAGGCGGTCCTGCGTCCGCATTGGTAACGGGGCCGAGAGCTTCGTACCTGTCCGCGATGAGGTTAAGGCCTTCGCTGACTTTTTAAGTGAGAGCATGTTTGAAGACTGAGAAGCCAGAGGCGCGAGCAAATCGTCCAAGCCCAATGTTGAAGATCCTGTGGACATGTCGACTTCAGGAATTTGGAAAGTGCATGTAATGGAGAGTACATACCTGCCTGAGTAGCAAACTCATTCTCAGTACCCGCCTCCGTCCGCTCCTGTATTATCCTGCGCTTTCGACGAGCGGCGTCCTCGGCAGGAGCCCCATCGTCCGCTTTCCTCTTCTTGCCAGTTTCTAATGACAAAATGAAGTTACCCAGGCCGTCTAGTGCATCGGCATCACCCTCTTGCTCGTCATCAGATAGTGAAATATCCTCGTCGGCAGCGAAGCCTTCTTCATCCTGTTCCTCTTCGCTCTCTGAATCTTCCCCGCCTCCCGCCTCCCCCTTCTCGCCCCCTCCCTGTCCTTTTACCTCATCGTCATCGCCAAAGTCGGCTTCCCCACGCCCATCCAAGATATCCAGAGCGTCAATAAATTCGTCAGCATCACCCTCCTCTTCCTCTTTTTCCTCGGAGCTACCTAGACCATTGTCTGGGGCATCCTCATCCACGTCGCTGTCCTCGTTCAAGTCAACATCAGCGAAGCGAACTGCGCGAGCCTTATCCTGCTTCTTTTTTGGCTTAGATTTCGGTTTCTGCAGCACGTTGCAAAGAACGGACGGTCAATTATGCCCAGACGGAAAGCTAGCATACCGTACCGATGAATGAAAAGTGAAACCAGCGAAGCGATCTTCGTCGCTCTCTTCAAAAGCCGCGTCACTGTCCAGTTCTTCGTCGTCATCCGAGTCGACCATCTCGTTATCCACATTCTCGCCTATGAGGCGTGCCCGCAGCGCGTCGCGGTCGATGTCGTCGTCCGATCCGCCATGGTATTCCTCCTCGTCCCTGTCAAGAGTCAAAGCGACGTTGCTTCTCCTGACCTTTTGCGACTGAAATTCGTAGACATCTGAGGACAGGCCTGCGACTCCCTTGGCCTTGCGGGATTGGCGTTTCTGGTAACCAGCCGCATTCGCCTTGTTCGATGACGGCACGGGTTTATCTGAGCGACCAGCAGGTCGACCTGTTCTGGCCATGTTTGATAGAGGTGGAAGGGAGTGTTGCCGAAATCAAAAGGCAAGACGGTGAATTCTGAAATCTTCAGCCACCGTGGTGTTGCTGCAATCTTGTCAAACTGCTCACGTCAGCGGCAATCTCAGATCCTGTGGGCGCAGGACCCCTGATAATTCACCGAGAGGTCCGATCCCAAATCCGAGGTTTTTGGGGGTCCTCCAGGCACGAAATTTGGGGATTTGCACCGGACCTTCTGGCTAAGGTCAGATTTCGAGGCTTACAGGCATGAGACCTCTATGTAGTGGTCTTGAAGCCCGTTCGACACAATCTGAGCCTACATACACTGTGCTATCTATTTGTAGTATGCTTGCTCCACTGCCGCCTCCATCTCTGCTAAATATCAAAATTTGTGCCACTTTGCACCTTGTGCTCCTCCAGCTTTGTCGCTCTCGTCCCACTCTCGTCTCCATCAAAAGGGTATTTTTTGCAAGAACCATCATTTTTGGTGAGGTGGAGAAAGAAATGACAGGCCATTTTCTAACGGAATGATGGAGTCCACAGGGCTGACGGCTTGTCTGTCGAGTGAAAGGATCAGCCTTTCCGGGTGGAGATAAAGGTAAGTATGCGGGAAGAGTGGGCTGCGAGCCACCGAGGTAAGCCGCGAGCGGCGTCCACAGCGGGCCGTATGGCATGTGTAATTATATGGGAACGACGAAATGTAGTGTGAGTTGAGTCTGAAATCCTCAACCTGAGATCAATTTCCGGCACCATATGGTCCAGATTGGGAAAAATTGGGGGTCCGGGATGAGACCTCGGGGCAGCTCGGCCATTTTTGGGGCATACTAGGATGTATCCTGGGTGATCTAAGCGTCGAGAATTTGGGGAAAGGGATCGGACCTTGGGGCCCAAGATGGCGAATTTTCGGGCAATGAGGATCGGACCTCTTGGTGAGTTATCAGGGGTCCTGTGGGCGCCTGGTTCACGAATTTTACGCGTCTAGCGTCACACCAGTACTCAAATGCCGTTCATGATATAGAATACACGTCGTATTGGTGGATGCAGTGAGAACAACTCAGATGGGTTCACACATTCATTACAGATGAAAGAAAAATGTCATGAGCTGCATAGCGGCATGAATACATGGCAAACTGTGTGCGTCGCCCATAGCAAGTGCCCCCATATGAAACCCACACCGAGAAGCGAGTTGACTATTTCAACTTCTTCTTGCTGAAGGGAAAATCAGTACATTCTCAATGGAATACATAACACAGCGCTGCTTACTGGCGGAGCTGAGACGAGTGTCCGCACGACCGCTTGCGGCAGTTGGTGGCACGGGGAGGGAGGCGAGCGTAGCACTTGCGGCAGATCTGCTTGTCGCAGTTGTACTTGGAGGCAAGAACCTTCAACGAGGGCTCGATGAGACCGC
Source organism: Hericium coralloides (assembly GCA_003675405.1). Classification (NCBI taxonomy): domain Eukaryota; kingdom Fungi; phylum Basidiomycota; class Agaricomycetes; order Russulales; family Hericiaceae; genus Hericium; species Hericium coralloides. Next base: position 539,324 of record QUOP01000025.1, on the reverse strand, counting down.
CACGGAGACTGAAATGTATGTCAGAAGTAGCTCTTATTAAAGGCGATGAATAACGTACCGGAGAACCAAGTGAAGGGTCGACTCCTTCTGGATGTTGTAGTCGCTCAGAGTGCGGCCATCCTCGAGCTGCTTGCCGGCGAAGATGAGGCGCTGCTGGTCCGGAGGAATACTGTAAACGCGCAAGAATCAGCCCAAGTCCAACCCGACCAGAAATCTAGTCCCGCACCCCTCCTTGTCCAGGATTTTGGCCTTGACGTTGTCGATGGTGTCAGAAGACTCCACCTCGAGGGTGATCGTCTTCCCCGTGAGGGTCTTGACGAAAATCTGCATTTTGAGGGCGGTAGCTTGTCGTGCAGAGTATCAGCCTCGATGACCCGTTGTGCGTCGCCTATCGGAGCTTCAATTTGTGAACTTTGTATCCCCCAGCTGTATAGTTCTCGGTGGCGCGTCATTTTCCTTTCCGAGCGATCCTATAATAGCTTGAACGTGGACAGTGTAGTTGTTCGTGTTTTCTGTGCCTACGGTGTCCCTCAGCTTGTGCAGCCTTCTCTTGTCTCGTTGCTTTCGATTTGGGCTGTGTTTTATAGGGCTTTCTTCCGAGGTAAGTTTTGTGGATTTTTATTATTGTCGATTCTGCTCTGCGCCTTTCTTGATGAGAATTATTCGTAAACTCAGCTCACTTCGATGCTTTTAAGCACATGAGACGAACGCGATTTTTATACTGACTTCGATTTGCTCAGATGTGATTGACGTTTATGTTCAATGATGCTGACGACTCTTCCTTCCACAGCTTCGCTATCATCTATTTCAAATATATGACTGGAATTCTGGCCTGACACTACCGATCTTACGGACACTACAAGTACAACGCTGCTCGGGTATCTTTAATTTTCCGGTCTTCTAATTGGTGAGCTTCGATCCCATTTATCGTTCTTATGATGCACAACTTTCTGCAAACTTTCTCGACGCGTCTTTGACGCGATGGGTTCATTTTCCTTCGGGAACCATTCAAGTCTCTGACACCTTTTAAATTCCGAATGACGCGTTCAACCTTCTAACAACGATTTTCTTCAGGATTCGCTTTGGTGCTACACTCTTGATCTGGTCTTCTGCTTCTGCTGTCGTTCTTGATTAGGTACATGACGTCTCTCTGTACACCTATGCCCACAATACCTGTATCCTCTTATCGTGTTCCTCCAATGTGTCTGCCAAATGCCCTTGAACTGCTCGATGACAGGCGTGCACTATCTAAAAAAACATTCGACTTGAGCGTGCTGCCAGTTGCTGCCACTGAGGTCCATTTGGACGCGTCGGCCTCATGCGCTACGCCCAAGTCTTCCGAGCAAATGTCGAACCATCTGGGGAAGTCCTGATGCCCTTTACCAGTGCGCGGCAAGAAAGGCCGGAAGTGAGAGTGAGCTAATCTTGTATGGATCAGACGGGGAGATGCAGCCGACGGCGTAATCTTGTTTCGAATTCCTTCGCTGTCCCGGCATCGCCGGCGGTCCCTGCACGATGTTGGCTGACCTTGTCTTCGGATCTGTCATGTTCTTGCACTCAGACTGACCCCCTACCCAAGGCCTCCACTAGACTTTTGCTGGCCACCGGGTCTTTTGAATCCTTCACGACTTGACGACGTTTACGAAACGAGATGGCTGATTTCAATTTGGTAGACATCCGAGGATGGGAGTACGATCTGCAATCTGTATGTCACATCATGCTCTATTGATACAAGTCCTGCTTAACGAGCAAATTGACTGTCTTGCTAGGTGTATACCGCGTACATGGGATATTTCCAGATGCACGGGATCCCATGGTTCGTCGCGGTACTACATTTCCTGCTCATGCACAAACCTAGACGTTATGCGGTAGGTACGAGCGTTCGTGGGGACATCTATTCGAGACCTTCGAAGAGTTTTTGTCATTCTCCTGGCCTGTCATTACTGTGACGGATGCTTATACGGGAAGAGCACACATCGTGACTCGCATGACATCCATCGGAGCCTTTCTCAAGATGATCAAGACTAGGTCAGTAAATCTTTGCTGATCATGCAAGCCGTCAATAATTGGACCCTTTGCCTAGATTTGGAGAGACCCTACCAATGGCAGACAACTTTCTGAAAGTAGAGGCGTTCGAAGCGCATCAGAGACATCTGCGCACAGTTACCGACTACACGGTGTACAAAAAGCTGCACGCTACGCTGCCCGCGGTCGTACTGGCGGCACTCAAGGTGCGCGTGCGGAGTGGAGAACCAAGAGCTATCCAGGAGCTTTGGGTAGCGCGAGACAGGACTTTCATGGCCATTGACTTTGAATCCTCGGAACGCAATTCCTCGACGGTCCTCGAATGGGGCTACGCTGCGGTGCGGTGCGGTCACCTGGAAATGTGAGCCTTGTTCGGGCATAGTTCAGCGAAGTACACTTAGACCTCTGCAGGATCGGGTCATGGCCGCCCGTCCCGGAAGATAATTATCGGTGAGTTTGATGCACCTATCACTGGGAACACACCAAACGTACCACCCTTACAGCAAAGGGCACTACATCGTCAGCGAGTGGGTCGATAAGATCAGGAACAAGTACAGCCCCAATTTTCCTCACCAAGTGAGCTATTAGCTGGTATCATAGTTAAGTATGATTGACTTATCGATTTGCGGTTTCAGTATGCGGTAGGTAGCATCAAAATTACCGTGCCTAAAGATACTGATACCGTCGGACTCAGTTTGGGGAAAGTCAGACCATTCCTAAAGCCAAACTACCGCAGATTATCCAAGCGGTCCTCAGGTACAAGCAGACACCACCCTATGCCCTCTGTCGCTTACACTTCACGCCGTTCACAGCAGCTTGGCTAGTCCCGATTCTGAGACGACTTCCAATAGTCTTGTGCTTGTCAGTCACACTCCGTCCGAAGACCTCCGCCGCATGGAGGAGATGCGAATTAGTATGTCCCGCGGCCACGAGAGAGTTGAACTTACTCACGGAATCTGTCGATCCAGAGGTCCCCCACAACATCTTGGTCATCGACACGGCTGCTTTCGAGAGCGCTCTGTTCAAGGCAGGGAGGCGCGGCGCAATGATAGATGCCAAAAGCGGGCAGCCTCGACAGCCCGGATCGGCGCTATCCTTGAGCAGCCTCGTTCTGTCTCTGGGTTTCAACGTCGATTACGTCTTCCACAATGCGGGGAACGATGCGTTCGCGAACCTGCTCGCCCTGCAGAAGCTATTGGACCCGGAGAACACCAGGGCGCCGGCCCCGCGGCCCCAGAACGCCATGCTTCGCACAAACAGGGCTATCAGCATGGGTCCGCTGACCGCGCCGCCCTTCTCGCCGATGCTGACACCACCCCTGATGCCGATGTCGCCTATGGCGAGAGCGTATTCGACGTCTCCGCAACTACCGCCTAATGGGTTCGGGTACTTCAATCAGAGCGCCAGCGATGCGCATCTCAACCGGCTCTCCCATCGGGGCCCGTCAGGCCAGAGGGCGGTGAGTTTACCAATCGACGAGCAGGGGAGGCTTAAGCCCAGTCCGTCTGCGGGCCCGTCTGCGGAGAGGTTGAGCGCAGATATGGCGCACGTTACCATAGGGTAGATCAGGCCCCGACGTTCACGAAGGTGCGAATTTGGACGCTGTTTTCTGTTTTTGGACTTCATCCAGGGTTGCATATGTTGTCATTTCGCTTTTTTGATATCGACCCGCTTCAAATCCTAACTAGAAAAATCCCACTATCTCCCTTCGCTGTCTTGCATTTTCGTAGGCCCATGGACAATACTTACATGTATACCAGACACTATACGACAGAGTAGTCATCGATCGCTACGGTCGCATCTTCTGAGAACACGACTTCCTCGCCGCTGTCGACGCGCGTCACAGACCCCACGCGCACGCCAACGGTGTTGCCCTGTCCGACGAAGTGCACCTTGACAGGGAAGAACGCCGCGACGTCGTCGCCGCCCACAGAGAATTCCATAGACCCTGAGCGTTCCTCCGCGTTGACAATTGGCACGGACCAGTCGAGCGAATGGCTCGACGGGTTCAGCTGCCACTCGCCCGTGTGCGACGCCACCGTCGGATAGGAACCATCGCTGTAGGACGCAGAAACTCAACAGGACATCATATTGCGCGCGCTGATAGCACTCACGGCAGGGGAATCGAGATGACGAGATCATAGAGGGTGACAGCCTCATTTTCCAATTCGTACTCGATGTTGACGTCGCACGAACCGTCATTTGACGGGGTCGGCCAGCAGTTGACTGGTAGCGTAGCAGACGTCAGAAGACCGGTCCTACAGCAGAAGCAAAGAAGCATGCATACTTGAAAGCGGGACGTAACTCTCGTCCTTGCCCGCGTATCTCCACTTCAGCACCGCCAGGGACTGGTTGACGGGGAAGCCGCGCGCAGGGTCCTTCAGGGCGATGAGCCGCTCTTTGTTCGCGACGAACTTTCCGACGTTGGGGTGCTGCTTGAACTGGAGCTCCGACCCAAAGTCGGTCGAGGAAGGCAGCAGCGTGAGTTTGATGCGCGCGAGATCGGGATCGGTGACGCGCAGGTTCATGTCTCCTTTGAGCTCCATAGACTCAAGGCCGCCCTCGCGCGACAACGCAAGATTGATGTGTTCCTTGGTGATGATATGAACACTTGATAGATGTCAATAATTGCGCATACAAGGGATAAAAGATAGAAGCACCTCTCGGGCGCGACAGCCGGCAAGCTGCCTCTTGAGTCTTTTTGGACGACAGGTTCAGGCGTTGACGCGACGGCAGGAGTTGCCGGCACAGACATGTCTTCCGAAATGAGGGCCTCGCCGCCCAGTGCATCCAGAAGCTCAGCCTGCTTTGTCTTCTTGCTGCCGAGCTTCATGCCGCTGCCCTTGAAGGCAGGTGGACGCACAGATGAGGGTGCTGGTGAAGCAGTGCGCGCTTGAGGAATAGAGGGCGAATCGAAGCGTTGTGGGACGGGGGAATACCCAGTAACACCACCACCCAGATAGCTGCCGGCACCCGCGCCAGTGGTTGCCGCACGTCGCTGCTGCTCGCGCCGCTGCATCTCAAGCTGCTTGGCCCTTCGCTTGAGCTCCTCTTTCGCTTCCGCCTCTTTGTTCTGGAAGCAAGTATGACTCAAGATATTTTCAGTAGGTCGAGGATAAATGCACTTACGCGAGCAATGATCTCCTGGATCTTCTCTTCGTGGCTCTCCATTTCCAGGACACTCCTGACCTGCATCAGGTTGACCTGCTCGCGATATCCGAGACTGACAATCTCGTCAAAGGCACCCAACAGCTCAAAAGCGCTCCGCAGGATCTCCCGCTGGTCGGCACTCCTGCACATGTCCGACACGACCCGCGCAAAGAGGTGGAGGGTCTCTATGTCCTGCAGGATATTCGATGCTTTATTTGTGATGAGTACAATGTATAGGTCCTCGAGCGGCTGATAAACGTATCGCACGTCGGGCGTGTCGATGGAGGTGTGCTGCGTGTTGGTGGGGATGAGTTTGGGGAAGGACGCGAGGAGGGATTCGATGCGGGTTCGCGACATGTCGCGGAACTGGCGAGAGATTACGGCTGATATTTTGCGACTTGAGATAACTCAAAGAAATGCTTGATATACGCCGCAGGCTCACCTTTACCGCCTTTCGTGCATATTGAAGCAGCGAGGACCACCTGGACAGTGCAAGTGTAAGTGATGCGTGAACAACGCAGTGAGTCGGTATGCGCACCATGGCTTCCTCTATCTAATGATAACAGTACCGCTGTCCTCGGTTTTTACTGGGTGCCAGTCGCACTGTACCGTCGCGTTATAAAGATGGGGGAGCCGTGCGTGTCGAAGCGGGATGGTCGCGGTAGCCACGTACTAGAGTGTATAGCATTAGGGTTAGGTGCAGTCACCGTTTACTCTACAGTCTTCGACAAGTCTTCAAAGCTGCAGTCTCAGACGTGCATGGAACAATTGACGTGCTGTTGCATTTATTCCGTTCAGAATTCTTCTGGTATCTCGTACATCATCACACTATTTCTACTCTACTCTCGTCTAAACCACGAAGAGACGCCCGAAGCTGTCCAACGGCGGGCGGCCATACGACGGCTGAAAAACAAATGATCAGAGAACGGAAAGATGGGAAGGATAACAGAAACGCACAGGGCCAGACGGCTTGTTCCCAACGATCTTCTCGATCTTCTTCAAGATCTCAGGCGTCAGCTTCGGGATGACCTCAAGCGCTTTCAGGTTGTCCAGGACCTGCTCGGGCGTGGTCGCGCCCAAGATGACGGTGCTCGTGTTGGGTTTCTTCGCGACCCACGCAAGCGCCAGGTGCGCGACCTTGCAATTAAGCTCTGTATGCGAGTCGTCAGCGCCCGAATGCACTGGATACTTGTGTGGCCAACCCACCGTTTTCGGCCAAGGCGGTCAGCTCCTTCACGATTTCGATCTGCTTCTTGCCCTCCTCAGAGGTCAGCTTCTCGATACGCTCCTTAAAGGTATCCTTGTTGGTGTCTAACCGGGAACCGTCGGGGATGCCATTGTTGTACTGGAGGACCAGGATGTTAGCGGAGTCTCTAGGTGATTTCGCGCGAAGAACACATACTTTCCCAGTGAGGAGACCGCCAGCGAGTGCAGAGAATACCGTAGTTCCGAGTTGGTATTTGTGATAGAGAGGACTGTGGCATCGATGTCATCAGGGAAACCCACGATGTCGAGAGCTCAAAACACCTACGCGTATTCGGCCTCCGGGCGCTCGCGGTGCAGAAGGCTACGGGTGAATCGGTTCAGAGCTAGGTTGAGAACGATACAGTTTGTTGACATACTGGTGTTGGCACTGCTCGGCTACCGGGGCATGCCAGCCATGCTTGTGAGCAATTTCTATCGGTTGCGTTAGATTGAAGTAGGAAGTCAGATATAAATATCCTTACGGTTTGCTTCCTCAATTTCGCGAGCCGTCCACTCTGAGGTTCCCCAGTAGTAGGCCAGACCCTGGTCGATGACCCAGCTGAATGCGCGGACGACCTCCTCCATCGGGACTATCATACAGTCTCAACGGTGAGAAATACAACCTCGTATCTATCCGCTCACCATTGTGGTCAGCGCGGTGGGCGAAAACAATGTCGACATAATCAGTTCGGAGACGCTCCAATGCCTCCTTCACACCCTCAATGATACTGGAGAGATTTGAGTGGTCGTTCAAAAGCATCTCACTGAAGCTTACTGCTTGCGCGACAGGCCGGCGTTGTTAGGCCCAGGACGAGTGCCCCAGAAGATCTTCGTGGTGAGTATGAAGTCGGCACGGCGGACACCAAGTTCCTGGAGGACGCGTCCGCTGCACAAGAAAGTTTAAGTGAAACGTCCAGAAAAAACAAAGTCGTCCTTCACTTACAGCTCTCGCTCAGACTCGCCCTTAGCGTAGGCCTCCGCCTCATCAAACATGTTAATTCCATTTTCAATGGCTGTTTTGATGATGTCCTGTGTTGATGCTTAGATATGCAACTTGCTACATCCGATAGCAAGATTTGGCACCTTGACGGGATCACCCTTGACAGTTCCTCCAATCGTCAACCAGCCGCCCAAAGAGAAAACAGGGACTCGCAGGCCGCTGGGACCCAGCCTGCGGAAGGGCATATCTTTCTGCTGGTACTCAATTTTGACTTCCTGAGACATGTTCGCGCGTCTAGTGGGATTTGGGTATGGGAGGTACGAGAAGGGGAGAGCGAAATGTCGTTATCAATTCTGCCATTGTCTCTGCCTTTATACTAATGGAAGCAGTTTAGTACGGAAGTCCCTGGGAAGACCTGGTACCTTGTGGAACGCACTCACCTGAGCAACGAAAAAGTGTGGGTAAGAGGACTCCCGCTGCCCGTTGCTGACGAATGTGCGTTCTCTGATGTGGAAAAGCAAATGTCTGACGCCATTGGCCAGTTATCACGACATGCCCCATCGATGGTGTTCCAACGGCATGCCGTTGAGAAATCGAACATCTAGATATATCCTTGAGGTTCACGCTGGCAAACGGCGTTCATGTGGGAGTACTCGAGTTTCGCTAGTAAGATTGAATAGATTAGGAAAGCTAGCATTTCTGAGCATACCGTAGGTCCTCGCAACGAAGTCTTCGTCGACCGTCTTACAGTAGCAGCGGCGTTATCTCGCTGAAATGACCGAGTAGCACGCCAGAAGTGCCTATAACTTAACACCATGAACCGGCCGAAGTAGAGGCGATAAGGCACCATTCGTACCACTGCGCGTCGAGCCTAAATTTCAGGACAGGACAATGGGGGGAAAGTTGAATTTTTAGGGACTTTCGGGCGAATGTCGGGTCAGGTCGAGATCGGGCGATTGTAACTACACCCGCAATTGAATTTGTTCATGTCATATTGCTGACGACAGGACTTTGACGCGTCGAATTTCTCTAAGTCGCGACTGCCCGACTCTCAGTGCCTGCGCCATTTAGACCTCTCCCTCCTCCCTTCCTCCTCCCCACCCCCACATGTGAGGCGACTATATGCTATCTTTTTCTCTCTCCACAAGGTCCATTGCATATTGACATAGTTAAATAAAGATCCCGCTTTTCTATAGTACCCATGAGCTCGAGCGATCTGCAGTACTGCCTTTGTACGGCTTGCTCGATCTACGAGCACCCCTGCCCCAAATATCGCGGACAATCCATCGACACTCGAATCGTATTCTGACGTGAGCACTCTGGTCAGCCGGAAATCGAGTCGCAAGGGTGCTACTCATGGAAAGCGGGCACTGGTCGCGAATCTTCGGCTTCTGCGCCGTTGACTGCGAGGCAACGTCATCAACGGTAAGAGCCTCCAACACATCCAGTGTCCTCGCCATCTCATTCTCTATCTCCAAGCTATCATTCAGCTCGTGGCACCATGCCTACAACTGGTTCACCTCACCATGTAAGTACTATATCTCTTTCTCTGTATTCTCAGCAACCTAGCTGTTCGGCGGGCTGTTCAGCTGATCCTGCATCGCCAGGTTCTTGTCTGTCCAAGCCTTAGGCAGTCAGGTCACGCCCGTCGCAGGAGGTCCCAGGGGCTCCTGCGCCAGTCTTGCGTGCGTTGCGCAAATACCGGGCTGCTGCTCCATTCAGATGGCGCTGGGACGCCCGGCTCCCATGTAAGTAAGTTACCTCCGATTGTAGAGTGCAGCAAAGGAGGCGACTTACGTGGTGATCTTCCAGGCAGAACCGATGAATCGCGAGCATTCTGATCAAACGGATTCTTGTACCCTGCATGCGCCGCGCGGGCCTGGGCAGTCGCACTGATCGGCTTGCTCGCGCGTGCGTCAGTCGCTCCGCCCGGCCGCGCGCTAGTCGTTCCGCTCGCCTGCGCGCCCTGTTGTACATGCGCTCTTTTCGGAGGAGGGTTTTTGGGAGATGGAGGAGGATGATCTTCGAGTGCTGTCGGACGCGATTCGGAGGACATTCTGCATGGTACGTGGGCTGTGGATGGTGTTGTTTCTCGTGCTCACAGAGGGCTGTGTAGATGAGGAACGGGCGAGCGAGGAACACCCCAATGTCCGACCCATGTACCCAGCGTTCCCGGCTTCGCTTTCGCTCAATCCTTTCCCCGACTGTCCAGCCACGATGACATATAATTAGCTATCACTATCGATAAATTTATTTCATGGCAGTTATGTGGTTTCAGCCCTCCAAGGGCATCTGTCTTTCCTTTCTGGCTGAGAAGCATAGTTACGAGCCTCATGTGTATCGAACGCGCACCGCGCCCACTGCGACTATGCGAACACCGAATATAGTGCATCCTCGATTTATTGAGCATTTAAAGTGATTTTATTATATACAAAACGAAGCGGTAGGGGCACGGGCAGATGGTCCTTCATGGACACAATGCCTTGATAATGCGGGTGAAATTTGGAACCTTAAGGGACTTTCAAGCGCTTTCTCCCGGAAATGTCCGGAAGAATCAATTCGTTGAAAGTCAGACTTTCTGGCGATTTTCCCTCCCCGAAAATCCGGGTCGACGCGCAGTGTACTGACCTCATATAATGCAACCGCCGTCGTGCGGCATGAGCAAGGCCATGAGATTCATGAACAGACAGCGGAGGGCCGTTCGGCCCCGGAAGTACACACCATCCGGGCAGCGGGCCGGCGGCAGTTGTGCCCAGTTCTGCCTCGAGTCTTGTCGTCATTGATTTGCACCACAACATCCACTTGAACTCGTCTGCCTGTTCAGAAGTCATACCATGAAGTCATACCTTGCTTTGCTCTTCCTTCTACCCTCGCTCGTCAGCTCTGCATTCGACGAGCAGATCGCTATCCCTGGCTTTGATATGGCGCAAGACGCTGAGCCAGCTGCGCCTACCCTCCATACCCAACCGACTCTGACCGATCTACTTACTATCGAACCCGCCGCTTCGATCTTCTTCTCGTACGCCCGCGATACAGAGATAAGCCGCCTCTTCCAGGACGCCAATGCGAGGACCACGTTGCTGGTACCCACCAACAAGGCCGTCATGGCTCTGGCTCGGAAACCGTACGTCCGTCAACCTTGCACCCAAACCCCCAGTCTCACCTCTGCACGCGTCTAAAGTCATCAGGACCCGGAACCGATAGACAGCGGAATCGAGATCTCAGAGCAGGAGTTTGACGCACGATCGAAAAAGAATGTCGAGCGATGGGTCTCCATGCACATTATCCCGGTACGCTTAACCCATCCTTGTTCACTTCGCGCGATCTCACCGGAAGCACAGCAATCGCCCATTTCACTTTCTTCTGGCCCGTATCAAACGCTGAACGAGAAGAAGACGGTGTCATTCGAGATAGCAGATGACGACACCAGCAAGCCGGAATGGGAACGGGCCCTGCTGAATGGAGATGTGCGCATACTCCAAATGAAGGAGGTCCGTTGCTCATTTTCTGCGTCATCCTGAAAACTGCTGAGCGCTCCCGATTCGCGCTGACAGGCCTGCAACGGTGTCTTCTATCTTATCGACGGCACCGTCAGAGGGGACTAGGAGAAGTGTGGTCGTCGGTGTATCGATATGTTTTTGTAAGTACGTACCCAGCCCTATGTCATATGGCGTAGCTTGCGCCAAAGCAAATTCCTGCATCAACACGGGTTATGAGCGCCTGCCTCCACTTCGACCCCCATCGGCCAGTGAGGTCATTAAAATTGCGAGCAGACGACCCGGACAAAATCGCATAGCAGAGAATCCAGATCTAAGTATCTCCACTGGTGCGTCATTTCGCTTCGCTAAGTAGATTTGTGTTTACATATAAATTAACGCAGAAGGTCATAGAAGTCCTCGCTTAACTCGGTGCCATTCGCTGACTGCTTGGGGCAGGTTCAGCGCGCTCGTTTGGTGTGCGTTGCTTCTGTCGATGTTGCTTGTCACCCCAGAACATACTTAGAACTGAGGCACTCACTGATCGCGTGAGGACAGTTGTGACGAGGTGTGCTGCATCAGCATCGGTGGCCTCTCCATAGCAATACTGCTCCATTTGAGCACGCGGCGACATCCGCACCTACCCTTTGCAGGGTTTCCAGAGACTCCCGTGGCAGTGTCACATTTTTGCAGCGGTCGGGTTCGTCTCAATGATGCTTTGTATATGACAGCGCCGAGAACGCAACCGTTAATTCCTACGCGACATGATTCTTCTGGTGCAGTAGGTTTCCGGTACTGATTGCTTCGACTCCACTGTTCTCAAGTCAATGAAACTAAGGTGGGTGACCGACCGATCGTACACCTTCGTTTCCTGTCCTTCGATCACGCCCACAAATGACGGATAAGTAGGGTATGTTTTCTGTGGTTCAGCACCTGAGTCGGCGGCTCGCGAAGGGCGACGCTTTGCGTCAGATACACCCCAATCCACAACTCACAATGCGCTGACGGATCTTAGATAATTGGACGTGTTTCTGGCCACCGGCGTTTATGATTTTATTCTCGAGGGATGTTGTGACGAGATGTAACCGGTGTAGTACTCTATCCAGTGCCTCCGGGCACGTAAAGGCTGTTAGTGGGCGTGTCCGATCGCTCTGATACTGCTATTGGCTCATGTCGAACGTTCGTCGACCCTCAGGGCAACGTCTTGAACAGTCGTCTCCTTCCTTCCTTCACCGGCACCTTCGGTGGCTTGACGATGCGATCGAGCGGTTAGACGCAGCTGCGCGGACTGTTGCTGAACGCATTTGTGGCCCGGAATTCCAAATCGAAAGTCAGGGAGCCAGTGCAACGGTGGTATGCCCTGCAAGATCTACTTCCACCGAACATCTGCGGAGATTGCATCGAACGCGACGTCGTACCGTATCATAGGACGCTGCCTGCGATCGATCGTCATATGCGGTGCTAGCTGTGTCCGAGAAGCTGCAGCAGCCCTGGCCAATATTACGCTCCGACAAACCATAAACACGCGTCGGCCGATAGTACACAAATCTCCATATTGCAACAAACGGGTCCCCAGGACAGAACAGAATACAGTTTCGTCAGCGGGCAGATAGAGCGAGGTACATGATGTCAGCGTCATTGATGGTGGGAGAAACTGCACCCCGCCTTCTACAGCTTCGCAGGGTTCTTCCAATTGGGTTTGCGTTTTTGCTATTGCACCGAGTCCTCGTATAAGTGCCGAGATCCACATACGCGATGCACGCACCTCTGAAAACGCGCGCAGGCCCTCCTATGGACACTGTTACTGACCACGTCAGGTGCAGAGAGTGAGGGACCAACTTTGATGTTCTCCCCCCTGTAGAGGCGCCTGCTTTCCGGGCTCCAGCCCGCCTCGATGACGGCGCGCTCGAGGTCGGTATGCTGGGCGGCTAGCACGAGGCTCCGTTTGGTGCATTGGACCGCGTCCGGGGAGTTCTGCGTTATCTGCGCCGCCCACTCTACGGCCGTCTCGACGACTTTCTCCTTGGGCACGACGGCGTTGACACTGGCACGGCGGAGAGCGCAGCCGTAATTTCAGTGGATTACGTGCACGAAAAAGTCTACCGGAGACGCACAATCCGAATCGGTGGTGCGCTTCTGGTGCGCCCACGACACGCCCGAGCAGAAGCATCTCGGACGCAAGCTGGGATCGTCGTCGTTCATTCGAGTTTCGGGCAATGACTCAGAGAAAGCCTAATACCTGATGACCGGCGGTTGCTCTCAGCCTAGGAATGACTAAGGTCGTGATCGACTTCGGTTTACGAAGACATGATTTCAGCAGCGGGCAGTCACGTACCGCCCTGTGCAGCGACGACGCCCCGCTTCACTTCGGGCAAAGCGAAGACGGCTTGGTCACTAGCAATCACAAGGTCGCAGTTGAGGATCATCTCTGTGCCCCCACCGAACGCGCCGCCATTGACAGCTGCGACTATCGGTTTCGAAGACACGCGGCGCGAGATTGACCCGAAGCCATTGAACATGGTTGCGGCAGCCTCTTGCTCGTTGGCCTGGCCCTGCTGCTGTCGCACATCCCAGCTGGAAGAGGCACATGGTCAGCAACGCGCATATGTCAGAAGGAGCCCAGGGACGGGGACTGACGCTTTCAGGTCTGCGCCAGCGCAGAACGCGCGTCCCTCACCGGTAATAACCACTGCCCTGTGCAGGAGAAGCTCAGCGTCCGATGGGCGGGCAGAAGAGCGGGAAAAAACACCTACCACAGGTCAGGTTCCTCGTCAAACCAATCGAGGAGCTTCTTGATATCAGATTCCATTTGTGGTGTCATTGCGTTCAAGGAGCGGGGGCGGTTGAAACTGAGAACCATGATGTGCTCCCGAGGGAACCATACCCTCACTTCATCTGAATGCGCAGGGCAAGGCGAGCTGAACGTGGCAGGGCCTACGGACATCGTGGTGGGAATGGGAGAGGATGGACGCGCCAGGCATGTGTTCTCCAGGTTGGCCGGTGCCTGGTGCGGGGAAATAAGCGGTCTGCCCGATCCCGAATGGGTTATTTATTTATTTTGGATTTTTGTCAGTCGACGACCATAACCAGCAGCGAATTACTCACAGGCGACAGAACTCTCGGAAGCTCCACACAATAACTTCGCTAAGCCGTACGGATCGCGAAGACATTGTCCCTCGGGCGCACCGATCAAGCACCGGGCGTCATCGATGTCGGTGGGAGTGGGCCTTGCGCGGCCGTCATAGAACCGCGCATGGGCCAGCTTGCTATCGTGTCCAGAGGTGCGCCGACTCGCCGCCGGCGGATAGACCGTGCACAGGCTGCTCGTTGCTCGTCTTAGTATGATGTCCGCGGGTCATTTGCAAGTTTAGGCGTCGATCGCGAGTCCTCGCGAGCGGCCTACAGAACCCACGCGGCCGGACACGCGAGATCGGGGCGGGCCAGGGACGCTCGGGAACGGATAACGGATGCGAATCCGCCCACGTTCCTAGATGGCTATGATCAGCAAGCGGGCAGCTGACCGCCTGCACTCCACTCGCCGAGGGAGACAAGCAATCCGTCTGTCAGGGGGCCAAATCATGATGGTCGCAAGGCCGGTGAAACGAACAAATTGGTGATGTTGCGATATCAAAATACAGCGGTGTGTACAGCGTGACAATGACCATTACTCGATCTCGTACAGCGTCTCTTCCCTCCCCGACCTCCCGCGATTAACTTATCGACAATAACGCCTCTCCTCCACGGCGTGCGAGGTATATGGTGGGTAGATGGTACAGAATACAATGCGTGGCGATGCGAATGCGACAGCGATGGACGGACTGTGCGGGGTCCGTAATCAGTATGCAAGGCAAGCTCGGACCGACGGACAAGGCTCACCGGAAGGGAATCAGTGACGGCGGAAGGGGCAGCTCGGAGAGTGACTGCCCCGCCAACCGCAGTGGCAACACTGCGGGGAGCTCATGTTGACGCAGGCGTCGGTGTCATTGGCAGCCTGGCTCGAGATGGGGGTATGCGAGTGGCACTGCGGACGGGACGCGTTCTGAGCGGGGGAGGAGGAGTTGAAGGACGCGACTGCGGGAGTCTGAGCGTGCATTGTGAGGATGAGGATGGTATAGAACTGAGGGTGGTATGGAGCTGAGTAGGCTTGTTGGATAGACGGGGAGGATGGAGAACATCTGTGCTTTGGCAACTCCACCTTTTATCCTTGTACTGGTCGCAGTGTCCGGCAAATAGGCCGGTGTACATGATGCCCGATATAGCAAGGCAGGAATGACATCGTTTCGGCGAGGCGTTACGATTGCGTGACAGCTGTGGTCGGACCTATCTGAGTCTCAATGACTTGCCGCTCGTCCATTGTCCCCCCCTCCCCGTCGTCGAATCGCTACCCGCCTCGCGTCGGATCAGACGCCATCTGCGCGTAAGAAACCCATTGTGTACGTATTACTAGACATTGTCTTGCATCTAGCCGAAATCGGAACGTTCGTGCGCCTGATGCGCTCGCTCCATCGGGTTCGCAGACATAGGAACAAAGCATCTGTCAGGGAAGCCGAACAAAAGGCCTCCCAGAAGCCCGTCCCGCTGATGTGAGGATTACACTCTTGCCACCGCCTTGCTGCGGAGCTCCGACCTCCCGGGCCCTACAGATACGGTCACAGGAACGGCGCCGCCAAAACACGCCAATGCCACGAGCTGCTTGCATAGAGCTGTCCACGGAAGCCTGCCATGATCCTGGCCACCCGCCGTGTTGTGGTCCCGACAATCACTTTGAGTCACAAGCGCCGCAACTGCCATTGTTCGCTTGATCCCACAAAACGCCTTCCGTCCTACAGTTGTCTGACAGAGAACGACCACACGCGTACCGTCACATTTTTGAAACTCCTCGTGCCCGCGCCAGTGCGATCTGAACAATCGGGCGGGGTTGGGCCCGCCGATTACTGATACCGCCACGACGCTCGTCAGATCACGCATTGCCCCCCGACGCTCCATGTCTTTTTCCTAGCGCTCCCACATGGGACGTCCTTATCGTATTTGGTTAGCAGACCACAATTGATGGAGCCCTGTAAGTAGCTGTATATCGAGATCCACGGCCGATGGACGGAGGCGAATTTGGATAATTCATTTATCACGGCGGCCTACTTCGCGGACTTTGGACCTGCCGCATCCATCGTCGCTGTCTATAATATAATAAATCAGCGACACCAAGGACGGTCACGGAGGCTCTTTCGAGCAAGGGGCGCGTCGCCGTCAAGCGGTGCGAGTCGATCAAACGCCGGGCTTTGGGAGGCCTTCATTTGGACAGGCGCCCGCCGCCGTCCCTCGCTCAATTTGCTGACGCCGAGCAACTTTTGATGAAGGCGATGTCCCACTTCACGTACTGTTCTAATGATAATTCCATGGGTGTTGCGAGTCCCAGATAGGGCCGGGCTCGTCGCGCTTCAGAAGAACCGCCGATCTGGGAAGACGGCCTGCAGGAGCACTGGATCCATTTGACAGTCATGCGTGAAGTTCAGCTGAACAGTACATACAAGCGTCCCGTTATGAATTTCCGAGGTCTGCGGGAGTCGAGTGCGGAAGCTCGACCGACCTCGATTGAGAAGATGGAGCGTCCTCGTACTTGTGTGGGCCGTTCGCACTCCACCGCCTCGAGCAAGCTGGGGGGTTCTGCGATGTGAATGAAGAGAGAGCGCACCTCCTGATCATTCGAGGGTCTTTGTTGGCGATGGCGAGTTGTCGAGGGAGACACAGCTGACTCATATCATATGGCAATTGCCAAGAAGCACGAATCCTACAGATGTTGGGAATTTTACATACACGGCCTGCACCAGCGTTGCTTCGAGCAAGAAGATCACGGCTCTCCCTTGCGCTTCGGCGCAAGCGCATACCAATCCGGGACGACGTTTGCTTTCGGCACGGCCTTCTTCCTTAACTCCCTGATCTCCTTCTGCTCTTCGCGTTCTTGCAGCAATCGCCTTTCCTCCTTCTGTCGCTCCAGCTCCAGCTCCTTCGCGCGCCGCAACTCATCGAACTTCTCGCGCTCCTTCAACCTCGCTTCCGTGCTGAAGTGTATTGGCAATGGCACCGCAGGCACAATCTGCTCACGTCGCGCCGCCGCCCGCTCTGCCTCTGCAGCATGCATTGCCTTGAAGTCAGGTATCGGGTGTACGTTCCGTCCTGCGCGCCTCGACGACGACCCGGCAGCCTTGTCGTGGCCTTCCTGTTTCCGGGCCTTGATCCTTGCATCCGACGAAAAATTAAATCCCATGGGTACAGTGAGCTTCGCAGGGGGCAGTGTGACAGACTGCAAGAAGACGTAAGAGATATGAACGGGGGTCCTGCGCGAGCGGGATCGGACGCTTACAGGTTTCTTGAGATCAGGCATCTGCATCAGGCCCGGCGGGTGGTGAGATGGATCTTGCCGCTGGTCAGCGCTCGCTGTGCGCCCCCGGTCTCGACTGTTGCGAAGCGTTCCTGAGTTCTTCAGCGGCGGAGGCGCCGCCTTGCGTCTGCTACCCGTGACAGGCCGGCGCCCCAGGGAAGCTTGCTGGGCCGAAGGAAGTTGGCCTGATCTCGCACGAGGAGCCACGGTATTCTTCACCACCGAGGGCTCCAGCGTCTTGACTCGCTTGACCTGTCTACCCTCTTCGCTCATAGACCCCCTCCCGCTGACTTTCCGTGGCTGATCTATATCTGTTGAGGGCGAGGCGGAGCGCTTGCGACCCGGTCGGGTAGGCGAAGGCGGTGGATGGTCCTCGGAGTACCCTATGTTCTCCATTTGTTTCCGTGGTGACAACTGGGACACTGTGAGCGGTCCGAGGTCGTCCTGGGGCTTGGGCTCGATCGTTTGCTCAGTCGAGGATGTTCCGGCTAGTGGCCTGGTCGTGAGGACGGCATTGCGATCCGATTCGAGACGCCTAAGACCATAACTTAAATTTAGCATGGTTTTTACCGTGTAAAACAAACCGAAATAACGTACGACGAGCCACCGAATGGGTTTGCGGTTTGCAGCAACAGCCTTTCCGACAACGTGTTCATGCATTTATCGCTTACGTGACCTTCCTCATTGTCGACCGACATCATATGTCCTGGATTACTGGGAAGAGCTGTGTTGAAGCTGTCCGCGTCGTGGGCCAGTCGCTCTGAGGTCGGCTGAAGGCGGTACTCAGATGCGGACAACATAGACTTGTACTGAATGGACTCACAACTACGAGTGGAAGCTGCTCGCCTCCGTTACCCACTCCATCCCGGCGCGATATGTGAGCCTTCGGCTTGACGGATCGTGTCTTAGAAGGTGCTAGGACTTCTGAGATTTTCATGGGTGGCACCGGTGCGAAAACTTCTGTGGGTTGGGAACGTCCATTCATCCCTGTACTTGGTTCGACACCGTCCTTCGACTTCGAATCAATAGGTCGTTTCGAGTTGAGATTGCGGGACGGCTTCGATCTGGTTCGCCGCTTTGGAGAGTCTTGACGTTGCTGCTCCGCGATTTCGAACGGTCCAGATTGTTCAGACGCAATGAAGGGTGCATTAGTCTCAGTGCGCTTTGAGCGTTTGTTCTTGCCCGTCGCGGGTTCAACAGGGTCTTTGGACCCCAGATTGACTGGCTCTTTCAGATCGGGATCGTTGGATGCTTGAGACCTCGTACGTCTTCTCGGGGATTCTTGATACTGTTGCTCGGGAGCTTTGGATGGTCCAGAGAACTCAGACGAGGTAGAGGGTACGACGATCTCCACACGTTTCGAACGTCCTTTCCTTCCTGTCTTCTCAGCAGCGTCCTTCGGCTTTGAATCAACGGGAGGGTTCAAATCCATATAATTGCGTGACATCTGCCGTGTCCGCCTCCTCGGAGACTCTCGATATTGCTGTTCGAAGAATTCGTGTGCTGCAGACTGCTTAGAGGACGGTGATTTGGGGAATGTCATCGGTGCTGCGTCATCAAGAGCGACCTGTCTAGACGAGGACGGTGCGGCGACGGGTTCCGCGAGAGTTGACGATAGTGCGTCTTCGAGGTCGACTTTGAGCTTACGTTGGGGTGTCAGTTCATCGAGCGTGAGGGGTGACTG
Source organism: Hericium coralloides (assembly GCA_003675405.1). Classification (NCBI taxonomy): domain Eukaryota; kingdom Fungi; phylum Basidiomycota; class Agaricomycetes; order Russulales; family Hericiaceae; genus Hericium; species Hericium coralloides. The sequence continues at coordinate 520,428 of QUOP01000025.1, read as the reverse complement.
CGTGCCGCGAGGGGGCATCGGAGTAATGAGGTTCGCATCCAGACCGTCGAGGAAGTCATGACTGTTTTCGTCGACGAGGCGCGATTGGAGGTGTGCATCGAGAGGAATTTGGAAGGACATGGAAGTGTCCGAGACGTCGGGCAGGTGTCGCATGCTGAAGTCGGCATTACTGAATCGCGAGGCGTCCGGATATGCCATGGTTGATTGAGCAGGGTGATGATTAAGGGCAGAGGGCCGAGGCAGTCGGAGATCTAGAGCAGTAGACAGAAGTCAATGTCAGTCGATGAATGCAAGAAAAAGGCTAGCCTTCGTTGTGATCCTCGTAGGGCGGATGGTAGTAAAGCGGCCGCTTGAAAAGGGACAGACGGAGGACGGAGGAGAGAGAGGAGCGCCACACCAACGCGACGCGAACAATGTCACATGATCGAGTGCCTTACGTATTGTGCACCGCCACCGCAATCGTTACGAGTCCTCAGCTGCTGTCCATCTCATCAACTCGGTGTTCAGCTCACGTCGCGTCCAAGCTCTTCCATACCCTGTCTACTGTGTAGCCGGGCTCACAGATTGTGTTGCCTCTCTACAGCCGACTCACGACTCACCGCGACTTTCGGCATCTCTCACATGGATACTGCGTCTACTTCAAATGACGCATCCTCCGCTTCTTCCTCCGATGCATCCAACAACAAGATCTTCGAGAAGTGGCGGAAGACATTTGGCTATATAACGGGCTACGGAATATCTCCAGAGGAACGCGACCAGGCCGTCTTTGATATCCATCGTCGAAGGTGCGAGAAGTGGAAGAAGGAACTGATGAATTACAGTCAGTAATCGTGCGTCTACCTTCCACCGCGCCAAACAGTTTCATCATGTGCTATTCACAGGTCCTTCTGTCGTCTTCATGCTTAAGCACCTCAAGGTCGCCGGAGTGAACGTCGGGCCAGAGCACCTACCATGCGTTCCGTGCGGCCAGTCGCGTGCTGGTGGGTTCAGTGCTCCGCACGGAATAGTGGTTCTCTGTCAGGGGAACGTGGGCACCAAGAGACATATGGAGCAGACCATCGTTCACGAGCTTGTCCACATGTATGATCATGCGAAATTCGACGTGGATTGGAACAACTTGCGACACCATGCCTGCAGCGAAGTACGTATGCCATTATTGTTGCCAGAGTCGTACTGATACCAGAGAAGATTCGTGCGAACAGCTTGAGTGGCGACTGCTCACTACGCCGGGAATTTGACCGTATGAACTTCGGCTTCTCGAAGCAACATCAGGTGAGCATTGCTTTCGTTGGCAACTGTGGTTGCCTCGTCTGCCGGCCCATATTGATGCGTCATAGACTTGTGTACGGAGGCGGGCAGTCTTGTCTGTGATGGCGAATGATGCATGTCCAGACCAGGCGACTGCGGAACGTGCGGTGAATGAGGTCTGGGAGAGCTGCTTCAACGATACGCGGCCGTTTGATGAGGTATATCTGGCGCAGCTGAGAATAACGCGATATCGCTCACGATTTTTGTCAGATATATTAGCCGACGTCGCGCCTTGCGATTCTGATCGTATATCAAACGCTCCGCGTTCCCGCGGATGTGATGTTGTCGAGTAAATAGAGTCGGCGATCGTGCGCTGCGTACTTGGTATTGATGAGAATGGACCAGCTTTCTGCTCACTTCTCAGAGACATCGCGCACAGACCAGTCTTGGCCCGTGTGCAGTACTTATTTCATGCGATAGCCTGGATCTATTTTGACACGGGCCATTCGAATCGAGTCGGTGAGCTAAAAATGTGACAAGATACGGTCACGTGCTGCGCTGCTGTGGCGGCTGGCTTCCCATGGCCGGATGGCTGGGCTGGGTATAAAGGCGTGCCCGTTTCATTTGAGAAGCTGCGTACTCTTTTGTTCCGTACCACATCCTCTACCCTCCTACATACCCCTATACCCGCCTCCGTACCGTCCTACAAGATGCTCTACAAGCTTTGGTGAGTATCCTGTTCGGCAGGCCGCAAGCTCTATGCTAATGGCTCTGCAGCACGCTCGTCGCACTCGTTCCTTTTGTCTCCGCTCTCACTTTGAACACTCCCACGGACCTGTCGTCAGGTGGAACCACCACTATCTCCTGGAACACAGCAGAAGGAGATCCCGACGTGTTCAGCCTCGAGTTCACCAATACGGAATTCCACGATACGTTTGCAATTGCCAACAACGTGCAAGCGAGTTCCGGCAGCATCACCATCGAACTCCCGGCCGTGCCCCCTGGGTAAGCTGTACCCCCACCCGAAATTGGTATTCTGTCTGCTTAATGTTGAACAGTGACGGTTACACATTGGAGGCTGTGGACATCAGGTTCGTAATTCACGACGGTCGCGTGAGGTCCTACTGACAGCCAACATCTACTTTAGCAATGTGAATCACGTTTTCGCTCAGACTGGCGGGTTTTCCATTGCCGCTCCTGTCAGCTCGTCGGTTTCCCCATCGAGTACTCGTTCCGTGAGCAGCGCTACGGGGTCGTCCTCCGTCGGCTCGGTTTCAGTTACCTCCAGCGGGCAAAGCTCGCGCGCCTCCTCGAGCTCCTCCAGCGGAAGCGCATCAGCCTCCTCTCCCACGAGCTCGATCACAAACTTCAACGCCGCCACGGGCCTCGGCATGAACACAAGGGCGATGGGAGCGATGGTGCTCGGCGCCATCGCTGGTGCGGCTGTGATTGCTTTGTAGGACTGTTCCGCATTTGGACTTCACACGGACACTACGAGTTATGATGAACTTTTCATGTTTATGTGACCGGCTTTTCATTGCATCATGGACTTGGGTAGTCGTAGGGTACGCATCATACCGTCTCGCATTCTCTTACATTAGTTGGTACATCGCCTTTATTGCAGTTGGGTATTGGGAATTGAACCCTTGTTGCTGATATGAATCCGGTGCGGTGACCTGGCAGTCAAGCACAGGCTGTGATCTACTTCTTCCACGCCGCAAGGCTGACAGAGGGCGTACGTATGTGTCGTGCGTGCCGCCAGCGTGTCTGCATTCTGCCTGAAGGTCTGAATTGCCGGGGCGTCGACAAGTAGGCCGGTGTCTGTCCGTCTACGACATTGCAAGGCGCGCATTCTGTCGGTCTACGACGCAATGCTGCCTTTCAAATCGGACGGCCTGGTCGCGAGGCTAGTCGAAAAGCAGGCCATGGACGCTGTCGGATGCAGGCTATATCCAGATGAGCATTCAGTGTTGGTCTGGCGGGATCAGACTGCAGTACCAATCCCAACAGCTTATGCCGGTCATCATAAGCAAATATGCGACCTTGACCGAACTCTGAGCCAATGAAAGACGATGAGCGCGTTTGGCAACATCAAAGGCAGCCGCGGAGTCTTCGGTAAGTCCGAATGAGCCCGCTCTTGGGAGCCCAGTGTCAAAAATACCACCCGAGGCCCTGGCAGAGCCGTGTTAGCACAAGTATACGGTAGCGCGGCGGCCATGCGATCTACTGAGGCCTTTGTTGCGAGCTCCGCAGTGGCGCTCACAGCGGAGATGAGAGTCTGGTCCGAACGCATACATGCTGCATCAGCGGTTGGGAAAAATCGTGAAAGTAAATGCGACCTAGAAGGCGAATCCTACGCCGCAGATGAAAGTCGGGACCGCTAGAGCGCCACGTAGGCCGCGAATTTTGCGAAGCGTGTGCCAGACCCCGACGAAGCCAAGCCGGACATCAACGAGACCGTGTGCGCAATGAACGCGATGACGAAGCCGCGAAAACTGCGCATCTCGGACAGTCTGGGCAAGCTCAGTACCACCAAGAGCAAAAACATCAAACGCAGGATGAACACTAGGGCGGACGACATGTATGCACATGTTGCACAGTGCACAACGCAGGGGCAGAAGCCACGATGTCTTCGTCGGCGCCACTAGGGGGCGGGCTTAGGCCAAAGACGAAGGGTGACGTGAACGGCTATGATCCTCTGGAACGTAAGTAAGTGTGGGCGAAAGGAAGAAGGAAGCCTAAGCCTGTCAACGGCTGTCGAGGAAATTTTCAGGTGCTAGAGCGAGAGCATGACGGCATTTGCTACCGCGAGCTTGAAAGCTTGTCTCGAATGCATGACGGGCTTGAAGCACCACTTCTTATCGGACCGTTACGGGAGAATGTCGCATAAGGTGGTGGAGCCTCGTCAGGACTAGTGAGAGAGTTGCCGATCGCAACAATCACTTGTTTCCGGAATGGTCAGGGCAAGGGGTCGGAGGGGACATAGAGGTCCTTGTATATTGCTGCGGCGCCGACGGGCGCGTGGGTGCGCCACGATATTGCTTTCATAGACCAAATGCACCGGAACAAAGAGGTGCCTTCAAAGTAGGCGCCGCCTTTGCCAAGCAGCATACCGCATGCTTGTTGTTGCTATTCGGAACCAAATATGAGCGCTTGGCCTCAGTCGAGCCTAACCGTGCGCAATCCAGACATTCATGCTGGACAACGCGTGTCGAACACAATGCCATTTTGCAAACGATAAGTCCCTTGACAAGTGTCACCCTGTGTGGGATAGTTTGAAGCTCTTAAGCTTTCAGGGTGGGATGACATGCCGCGAGGACATACCAGATCTTCCCTTCTCTCGTCGCCAGATCTTCCATACCCTATCGAAGCATCACCCGCCACGAGGACGAGAACAGAAAAACTTTCCGGATATGCATACATACGAGAGTTTTGCGGGGTGCGATTTGCGCGTGCCTGATGAAAGAACCCGCCCACACAGAACGGAAGGCATATGACCACACACGACCTGTCGAGGAAGACTCACCTCTGCAGGGAAGCGACGCCGCAGAACGCACGCCGTGCCTGCCCATATTTCCCCGGGGCCAGGCCAACACGGCAACTGAATAGTTGCAGTCACAGGAGCAGGGGCACGGCACTCGGGCCAGGATGCATCGGTGAAAGGTGTTGTAGCATTACAATCGGATAATCCCATCCCCACCTTGCGTCGGTGCCTCGGCCGCCTGGACCACATGCTCGCGCGCGGGCCCCTCGTCGGGCGGCTCGTGCTGGCGCCCGTCCGCGCCCCCCATGATCGCTTCTTCCTCTTCTGGAAGGGTCGGCAGCCTGTCGAACCCGCGGCCCCGCCCGCCACCACGCGTCGTCCACGACTGCGAGCTCTCGTGCCAGGCCTCGCCGCGTCGGCCGAGCAGGCGATCGCCGCACGTTTGCAGGGCGTCCAGCGCACCAGTGAACGAGAAGAAGGAAATGCGTGGGATTTGCTCGAACCCGCGTAGCTGCAGCACGTAGCGTCGGTACAGCGTCCCGCCGACCAGGCCCAGCATGAGAACGATGATTAGCCTGTCGAGCGCGTGATTCAGCCAGTCTGTCCGGTAACAGAGAAGCGCAAGATCCGTACGTGATCGACAGGCCAACCACCAGGCCGCCCCAGAATCCAGCTTCTTCGCCCGCCGGACAGGCATACTGGAAACGTAAACGTTATGATTTCGGCGATATCGACGGTTTGCGGCGAGAGCTCACATGCGTGCGCCATTCCAGAAAGAAGGCGCATGCTCCGTCGTCTTCAGGAGGCAATTGTGCGACAAGCTGGGGGGACCCTGGGCGCGATCGACATGAAAGATATTGCGAGACAGGACAGACGGGTTGGACATACCTGATCCGAATACCGATGTGTCGCAAATAAATCGAACGGCGGTCGTGGCGCGCATATGGTCGGCGGTCGGACATGGGGAACCATCTGTCAGGATGAGAAGGGGGTGTTTATCCCGTACTTGCAGAGTGGTATTGACTTCTCTGCGACTCGTCAGGTTCTGGGCGTCGGTTGTGAAGGGTACAGTGATGGCTCGCTCACCCGATGGAAAAGTCGCCATGGTCTTTGGATATGAAGCCACCGACCTTCTCTGCGTCTACGCCGACATTCCACGTCTCGTGGACCACGCTCTTGCACACGTTGATGAGGAACTTCTGGCCGCTCGGCGATGTAAACTCATAATCTGTCCTACAACCCTAACGGTCAGCGGACCGAGGAATTCAATCCAATGCGCCGAGAAAGCCGTGGCAATATTAAGAACTCGGCCTGAGAGAGTACCGCGAAGAGGTAAGACCAACTCACGATGACTGCAGCGGGGTGAGGTCGTAGAACCTGTCTCCATCATGGGCAGTACATGGCTTGTCGTCGACGACAGTCTGTGCGAAGGCAAAGGGTAAGACTAATGACAGTAGCACGAGCAGCGCGTGCATTGTGTCCTTGGGGGTAAAAGCCAACGACGACCGGGACGATGCTGCAGCACGACGGTCAACTTGCACAAGGCGATGAGCGCGACGATGATGGCGCCGGCCCGGGCGCCAGCCGTGGGAATGTCCGTATTCTGCCGACTGCCATTGGCCGACGCCGTCAAGTCTCTCATTGCAACCTCCCTCGTCACCGTCCCCCATGGCGTCGACGCTCCTTCGCCGCCAGCTGGCGCGCGCAACACCCCGCATCGCATCACGCCGTTCGCTCTCGTCGACTACTCTGCTCGCGCAGCAGGCCACCGCTGGGGGCGAGCCCGAGCAGAAGGGCGCGTACACGCGCTCGGGCAGGCATGTCTTCGACACACATATTGTGGAGGATCTGCACGGGATGACCGCGCACGAAATTTTGGCCGAGACGGGCTCAAAGAAGGAGTCGCAGATGCGGCACTTCACTGGTATGTACTTGTATTGTTGGGTCTGGCAGATCTTGACCTCCGTGCGGGCGCTTGTCTTCAGTCAACTTCGGGTATGCTTCATCGTAGCATTTTCTCGTTGATACCGGACTGAACATATGGGAATCACAGTCCACAGCATCCTGCCGCTCACGGTGTGCTGCGTATGATTCTCGAGCTCAATGGCGAAGAAGTTCTGCGCGCCGACCCAGTAAGCCCGCTCCTCCTGTCTACCTCACACATATTTACCATTTCGTCCTGTAGCACATCGGTCTCCTCCACAGAGGAACCGAAAAATTGATTGAATACAAGACATACACTCAAGCCCTTCCTTACTTCGACCGTCTGGATTACGTGTCTATGAGTGCGTCCCACCGTTTACTCCGTTCGTCGTTCCTATATCCCTTGCGCAGTGACGAACGAGCTCTGCTATTCCCTGGCCGTCGAGAAGCTGCTCAACATCGAAGTTCCCGAGCGCGCCAAATGGATCCGCACGCTTTTCGGCGAAATCACGCGTGTTCTGAATCGTGCGTAACAGTTGCTCTCCGCTCTCCATACTCCTCACTCAAACCTACAGATTTGATGGCCGTCCTTACGCACGCCATGGACGTGGGTGCGCTGACGCCCTTCCTGTGGGGCTTTGAGGAGCGTGAAAAGCTTATGGAGTTCTATGAGCGCCTGTCCGGTGCACGCTTGCATGCCGCATACGTGCGCCCCGGCGGCGTCGCGTTCGACCTGCCGCATGGGCTGCTCGAAGACATATTCAAGTGGGCGACGCAGTTTAGCACGCGTGTGGACGAGATCGAGGAGGTCGTGACGGGCAACCGTATATGGAAGCAGCGGACAATCGGCATCGGTAAGGTCACAGCACAGGAGGCGCTGGATTACAGCTTCTCGGGTGTCATGTTGCGGGGGAGCGGTGTCAAGTGGGATTTGAGGAAGGTCGCGCCGTATGACAAGTACGACGAGGTGCGGCGTCAGTTGCTCTTTCGGCGGTGGAAGCTTGACATGGTGTACAGGTCGAGTTCGATGTTCCCATCGGCAAGAACGGTGATTGCTACGACCGGTACCTTTGCCGTGTCCAAGAGTTCCGTGAATCTCTGCGCATTATCGACCAGTGCTTGAACAAGATGCCCACGGGCGCTATCAAAGTGGACGACCATAAGCTCGTTCCGCCGCCCCGCGCGTCCATGAAGGAGAGCATGGAATCGCTCATTCACCACTTCAAGGTGCGTATTGCCTCTGCGATATTCGATAGCTTTTCTTACTATCGCGCCGGAATAGATCTTCAGCGAGGGCTATTCAGTCCCACCTGGTGAGACCTACAGCGCCATCGAGGCACCCAAGGGAGAGATGGGTGTCTACCTTGTCTCGGATGGTACGAACCGCCCATACCGCTGCAGCATTCGTGCGCCTGGCTTTGCCCATCTCGCAGGATCGGATTTCATGATGAGACGTGAGTCTCTTCCTTCTCGAATATTTTTGTCGCATTCTAATAATCGCATTCTCTTACAGATGTGAGTCAAATGTCAGAAAAGCGTGTGGCAATTGGCACTAAATTTCTATCCCATAGCACTTCATTGCCGATGTCGTCGCCATTATTGGTACTATGGATCTTGTGTTCGGGTACGTTTCTTCATTTTTACTACACAAGCCTGTGCTTATTATCCCACAGCGAGGTCGATCGGTAAAACTAGAAATACATTTGCTGTGTTGGTGCGACTGTCAACATATCCATATTCAGATGGCAGTCAATGCAATATCTTCATCTCTATCTGTGCATCGCTCAACCATTAGTTGTGCCTATCTTTTCGCTGACATTGCATTGTTCATGTGGCTGTGCCGTCCAAGATTCAGCACTTCGACGATAAGTGGTTTTGGAAGGCCAGGAGCACTGACCTGTGCACACCACGAGGCTGGTCATCATATAAGTGTATCGTACACTCAGAACGTGGTGCCTCACAATTTCCCCAACCATGACGGCCGTGGTCGCCTTCACATTCGGTTCGCTGGGCGATATCATCTCGCTCCTCCAAATCGCCAATGGCGTTCGCAAGGCTCTCTGCGACACCAAGCGCGCATCTGCCGAGTACCGCGATTTGCTCGCGGAGCTCGACTCACTCGTTTATACCATCGCGAGCGCGCAGCGAACGTTGTCTGGTCCAAATCACCTCTCCCAGTCCGTCGAGAACGGCCTGTACCATGCTGTGCAGGTCTGCCTGCGCCTCCTCACGGAGGTGAACGAGCGGATCTCGGTCTGCCGCAAAGCCGTTGCGAAAGACGGCAGCTCGGGGACGAGTAGTCTGTGGGGCAGAGTCGGGTGGATGTTGTTGAGGAAGAACGAGGTGATCGCGCTGCGTCTGCGGCTTTCGGAGCAGATCAAGGCGATGGATACGTTGCTCACGCTCGCACAAGGGTGGGTACCTGTGCTGCTTCCGGTGTGACTGTCTGGAAATGAATGTATTTGCGTAGAGATCATCTGAACCAGGTCGCAGATCAAGTCGATCGGACCAAAGACCAGCTGGATCGGATGCAACCAGTCGCACGCGAGCAGCATGCGCTTGTCGTAGAGATCCATCGCTGTGTGAAGAAGCTGCCCCAGCGGCTTGGATATTTCTGGGAGGGTGATCCGGATCAAGATTCATTGCCCGTCAAGCTCATTCTTGACAGTCAGCGTATCGTCCCTCTTCCATTGGAGTTCTTTGCGACACGACAAGTACGCTCATTTATTAGTGTCCCACTGTATCCTATCAGTGACCTCAGGCACGTTATAGCGTTCGTTGGAATTCCTTCGTTTTTATCTTTTCAACTTTCATGCAGATGCTATGCGTCGTTATCTCCTGGGCTGCGTCGAGTATAACGATGGACCACCACGTTGCGGCCTGCCTATAATTTGGAACGAGCACGTCAAGTCGGGAAGCACCATCCTCTGTTTTGGTCTCGAATATACTGATGAAATTTCGTACGCGCACGTTGGTCTCTGCAGGAAGAGACAACGACTCCAACCATATCATATCTTTGGTATATTTGGTAGAGAAGCGTAGCGTCACTGAGTTATCGTCGAGGTGGATATGTTTTGAGTGATTAACGTCGTGTCCCGGGACAAGAAGGGTTATAGATCGGAAACATTTATTTAAGTGGTAGAATTCTGAGTTTTAAGACAGGAGGTGCTACAAGCATGCGGTACTTACTGTGTAAGTACGGTCGTGACGATTGCGGTGGTCCAAAATGGTGCAATAGGGCCTATCTATAAAGTTCAGTCAGACGAGTCTGCATCTTCCCAAGGCTAATCTGGTTGTTCTCATCGCTACACATGTAAGCTGCGTAATGAATTCATTGTGACCGTCGAATCATCCGCGTACAGTAATGAACGTCTCCGCGGTCCACCCGTCCGTGCCACGACTTCCGTCCACTAACAACTCAAACCCCTCCTCAACTACCCCCCCCCAATGCCACGCGTGGTGTCCAAATCACTAGATGTGCCCCTACATGTGCGCTTGCAACATTGGCCAGCGTCGAGTCAAACGTTGTCACGGCGCCGTAAGCTTTCACGAAGCTCGAGATGACGTGTCCCGCAGGCTTCTTGCAGCGTTCCTCGTGGAACCGCGCAAGCAGATGCACCTCCGCAACGAACTGCCTAACGTCAAGCCCCGGCAGCCCGGCTTCGCCAGCTCCCAGTCCACCACCACCATCTGCTTCAGCTGCATACCCTCGTCGCCATCCGCGAACCGCAGCAGAATATTCCCCAGCCAGAAATCACCCATCACGAGGCCCTCCCCCGCCTCTAGCACTTCCCGTCCCTGTCGCTCCGCCATCGCTCTAACCGCGCGCATCTTCTCTTCCGGCACCTCGAAAGGCGGGTCCTGCAGCGCTGCTAGCGTCTTCTTGCCGTTCAGCGTGTCGACAAGCCGGCCGTACGTGACCCACGCGGACATCTCCCGCGCATACGCCGTCGGCGCGTCAAACGTGACGCCCGCGCCCCACGCATGCAATGGTGCGAGCCACACGCCGAACGTGCCGCCAATCTCGTCCGCGAGCGCGGGGGGCAGCGCGCGCGCGAGCATGCGCTGCTTCAGGGTCGTGATGTCCGCGCCCGCGTCGTCCATCACGATCACGGACGCCGCCCTGTCGAACAGGTGCACGGCGGGCACGGTCACATTGCCCTCGTTGCCTAGCGCTGCGTGCACGCGCTGGAGGAGCGCGACCTCGGTGTCCTGCGCGCGGTAAGGGCGGGCACAAGCACGCGCTGAAAAACAGATGCGCATCTGCCGCTCGACGGGGAACGGGAGTTCTTTGGCGATGGCGACGTAGGGTCCTGCGTGCTTTAGGATGAACGTGGGCTGGCCGTTGTGCGGCGCGCGGAGGTGCAGTCGGAAGGTGAAGTTCGAGACGCCGCCGGCAAGCTTCGTGACGCTGGAGCTCGCGAATGGTGTGTTTTCGAGGTACTGCAAGCCGCCCGCAGTGGTGAGATCGTAGTGCGGTGAGGCCATCGCTGATGTTGCAGTAGTTACCCGAGTAGTGGAAGATATTTTTATAACCTCTGATGTGGAGAAAGCCCTCATTCAATGCCCTTTTACTCCAGGTCCAGCGAGACCGTAAAGTTGCGACTCTGCAGCAGTTCAATGTACTGATGTCCAAACGTTCTTGTCCGCAGAGTCATCTTGACATGATATCTCAGATCCGCTAGATGATAGATGCAATGAGCGACTAAATGATAGCTGCCTTGGTATGTATCAGTAGGCTCAGTCGGCCCCTCCTGGTACTCACGCACGGTGCCTCGGTATGGCACCATATGTACTGCCGACAACGTCGACGTCGACGAGTCAAGTTGAGGCCCAGAGCGTAGCGGTCTATCGATACACACGCTGGTACGTACTATATATATCAAGTGCTCTCACCAATAAGGCGCTGTTCTCGTCCGTGATCACGTCTCTCTGTCGTGCTCGCCTGCCACAGTCGCCCGTTGGTAGCTGACGACAATGCAGGTCGGGGCTTGTCGTTTTGGAGGTACGTCGCGTTGTGAGAACCATCAATATATCCATATCCAGATGGTAGTCAATGCAATAGTTTATTTTTCATCTGTTGCTTCTCGCGACTCTAGACAATATCCAAAGGATGCCGATCCTTTTTGCTGACATGGATATGCAATTGCTTGGCAACCGCTTTATCCTCGCCCTCGAAACCCTTGAGATTAGACTCGAGCAACTGAGCAAGTGTGTCAAGGTACGGGCGTTCCGTGTTCGTATGACCGCCTGTCATTGGAATAAATGGCTACCAATGGGGATGTGTCAGAGGAAGCACTTACAGAGGACAACGTTCTTCCCGGCCGCGACGGCGGCGAGCACTTCGTGCTTGAAGAAATACATCAGCCGTGCGCACTACTGAAGTCGAGAGGTACCTACATGCGACATCTCGCCTGTCCAGTAGACGTCTGCATCTGTTCCAAGTAGCACGGAGCCGCCAGACCCCGCACAGATTGCGATAGACTGGACATCCCGCTCTGGATGCGCGTCCGCAAGCGCAACTTGCACTACGGAATCCAACCACCTCAGCACATGCACGAATGCAGAAACAAACAGGACGGCGCACGATGCGACAGCTGCAAGTGGCGCTTGATGCGCTCCTGCAGCACTCCCATGCTGACTTTCTCGCGCAGCGTGACGACGCGGCCGACGCCACCCTCTGGCTGCAGCACGCGCACCTCGCCTGCGCCGAGCCCGCGCGCGAGCCAGTCGTTGATTCCGCCGGAGACACTGTCGAGCGCGGTGTGCGGTGCATAGACGGAGATGCCGGCGGCGGCGCAGCGCAGGAGGGACGCCTGCAGGGGGTTGGCGCACGTGAGCGCGCGGAGCGGCTTGAAGATGGGCGGGTGGTATGCGATGATGGCAGAGGCGGGGAGGGCGAGGGCTTCGTCGACGACTTTGGTGGTTAGGCTGTGGGGGTTATTTAAGCGTACAGCAGGGATGTACTCGAAGGCGAAGCCTCACTCGATGGTGAGCAAGATATTATGCACGTCGCGCTGGGGCTGGAAGGGGGCCTCTGTACACGTCGAGTTTCAGATTCCGGGATCAGGAAAGGCAAGGCTATGCGCGACCTAGCAACAATCCGACCTGGGTGGGCGCATATGGATGTCAGTACTTACAATCGATCGCGTGGTTGTTAGCAATGCTCACGTTGTCCCAGCTCTCGGCGAGGCTGGGAGGAGCGAGCCGCTCCATCAGCTTTGTGATGAGCCTTGTTACGGACATGTTTGGACCGGATGGAACTACAGGAGGCAGTTGCGGGGAGGATGGCTTGCTGAGCAACGCGTCGCGGTGGTCACATGGCCGAGGAGGGTGGTCGCGTCATCGCGTGTCCTTCCGTTCCTCTCAGATTCCAGTGCCATGTTCCCTCGGATTTATAAGGCTGCCGTCCGTCCCTTCTCCTCAGCATCCATCCTGTATTCCTTCTCAGCCTCCTCCCCGTCCTCCTCCATTCCAACCCCCCGCCAACTTAGAGAAATGTCTGTCAAGCAGCTCGTCGACGTGCGTCTCCCGCAGGCGGGACTGCCGCAACGAGCAGATGAATAGATGCTGATCGATCTCCGTAGGACGCGATTGCGCAGAACAAGCTCGTTATCTTCTCCAAGTCCTACTGCCCGTACTGCAAGCGCGCCAAGGGCCTCTTTGCGTCTGAGTTCCCCGACGTCGACCCCACCGTCTTCGAGTGCGTGCTTGACCTATCTAATTATATCCGCGCGGAATTGATTCCGGGCGGAACAGGCTTGACGAGCGCGACGACGGCAGCGCCATCCAGGACTACCTCGCCGAGGCCACCGGCCAGCGCACCGTCCCCAACGTCTTCGTTCGTACGTCTGCCATCCTGTCTCCGTCGCCCTAGTGCCCATCTAACGAATCACTGCCTTTTTCTTAGACCAGAAGCATATTGGAGGTGCGCCCGTCTGCATTCTCATGTCTGTCAGGTTGCTAACGACGCTTCACAGGCTCTGACGCCGTCGTCGCCCTTCACAAGACGGGCGAGCTCACCAGGCTGCTCAACCAGTAGGTGTCGCTGTCGCGAACGTGACCGCGCCAGCCGGCGGATTGGATAGCAGTCATGCGTGTTGTATGTTATAGATAGCATCCTTTGTCCATCGGGACACAGACTAGTAGTTGCGCATGCCAAATGTCATTTAGATCAGACCGAAAGCCCCGTTCACGAACCCACGATCTAGTATCATAAGCCATCCGTCCTGGCAGTCAACACGCATCTACGGTATAGTAGCCAACCAGATATTCTACTGAAATTTCTATTGTACGGTATAGTAATTAAGCGACTGACCAACCACCTTATACTGGATTTTCTATTTTCTACTTCCGATCTTATCCACCCCCCTTCGCCCAATTCGAATCACGGCCGCGCGCTCGCCGTCTCCGTCGCGCTCGTGCCCGTCGCGGTGCCCGTGCTCGTGTGGTGCTTCCCCAAGCTGACCGACACGTCCGCCTCGGGCTTCTTCGCGAGCATCGCCGGCCCCGTCATGCGGTACATGCGCTTGTCCGCGGGCGGCGGCGGCGCGGGGGCGCCATTGGGGGGCGCGGGAGGTCCGCCGGGGGGCGCAGGTGCCCCGTTGGGAGGCGCAGGTGGTCCACCGCCGGGAGGCGCAGGTGCGCCGCCGGGGGGCGCAGGTGGTCCACCGCTAGGAGGCGCGGGTGCTCCGTTGGGAGGCGCGGGCGGTCCGCCGCCGGGGGGCGCGGGCGCGGGGACTGGGAGCGCTGCCGCGCGCCGCGCGGGTGGCGAGGCCGGTGCTCCACCGGGAGGCGCGGGCGGTCCACCGATGGGGAGCGGGACGGGGAGCGCGGGCAGCGCAGGCAGCGGGGCGGGCAGCGCGGGCAGCGCGGGTAGTGCGGGCGGCGAGATGGGCAGCGCAGGCGGCTGAATGGGCAGCGGAACGGGGAGCTGGATGGGGAGGGGGAGGTTGCCGGCGATGGCCGCGGCTGTGCCTTGCGTCGTGTTGAGCGCGGCGGCGAGGAAGTCTGCGAGCGCGAGTGGGATGTCGGCGGCGACGCGCTGGGCGGCCGCGAGGACGGCGGCCGGGTCCGGCGGCGGCGGCGGGCCCGCGTCCTCGGCGGACGCCATGTCGTGTTTGGGGACGAGGCCGAGTGCTTCTACGAGGGGCTTGAGCACAGGGCCGACGACGGGGAGGCCTTCGAGGGTTGCGCCGATGCCTAGGATGTCGCGGGCTTGGAGGTCGGTGCCGTCGGCAACGGGGGCCGCCAGGGCCATCGGCTGCGAGGCTGCGGCGAGGGCGACGATGAGGATAGAGGAGCGGGCGGGGGGACGCATTATAGACTGGAGAGGGTGAGGGAGAATTAGGCGGAGGAAGGTAGAGGGAAGGGGGCCTCGTCGAGAGGTGGGAAGGGGATGTCGATATGTGCACGCGCTGGGGGGTATTCATGCAGGGATTGCAGCCTGGGCTGCAGCGCGACGCAGACTGGAGATTTTTATCAGCCCAAGACGCCATATGCGATTGAATGGAATTAGCGCGCATCGGGGCCTAGCACGGTCGCATTGTGAATGTAGAGCGGGCGCACGTCAGCCCCAGACGGAATTCGGGCGATGAGACAGTCGTGATACGAATCTGCAACGCGTCTGTGCAACTGCCAGCCTCGATTCAATGAACAAATGCACGATTAATTGCGGCTGGTCTACATCTAAAGAAGAAACACACATCACTAACCAATCGCGGCGGTGACATTCGGGAATGCGCACATACCTACTACTCATCTTACCCGCCCCGCCCGCGCGCCTCCATCTCCCAGATCTCAGATTCTCCACCGTAGTCGCGGCGCCGCTTCGCGTTCACGGCGTTGCTCGAGCGCGCACTCGCGACACAAGCCTCCCACAGCTCCGAGAGCGCACGGAGCACAGGCTTGCCGATGCATGACGAGAGCATGCACCAGCCCAGAGCCAGTACGCTGCATCATAGGGACATGAGAATGAAGACAATAGGTGTGATATGCACAGATAGGTTCACATCAGGACTGCGAGCAGCAGCAACAGGAAGGCGAGCGACAATGGCGGGCCGTCATCGTTGGTTGATGACATGTCGACTTCGGTCAAGCTTCAGGCAAAATATGAGATGAGTAGCCCCATATATGTCCTTCTTACAGATAACAGCTTCTCCCAGTCTCGATACTTGGGCTCGAGTGGTTGGGAGTTTGGCTCGAAGTGCTGTCTTCAAGGTGGAGGCAGATTTGCTTGGAAAGGCCTTAAGTACGGTCAAGTGTACGGACCGGGTACACTTC
Source organism: Hericium coralloides (assembly GCA_003675405.1). Lineage (NCBI taxonomy): Eukaryota > Fungi > Basidiomycota > Agaricomycetes > Russulales > Hericiaceae > Hericium > Hericium coralloides. The sequence continues at coordinate 504,491 of QUOP01000025.1, read as the reverse complement.
TTATCTGATAACATCCGCCAGCGCACACTATGACGTACAGATGCTGTAATCCGCTCCGAGTGAGAACATGAACGCCGACGACGCGCACGTCCTCTGCAGTTAGGTCGATTGCTACTTGTGTCGATGCCCACGAAACATAGGTTGAGTAACGTTGATGAGAGAATCCGTGTCGTATTGTAGAGCGTAGAGCAGCAGCAGTGCAAATGAAATATTCGTGTTCGGTGAAGGCGGTGGCAGATCGTGAGAATTCATTGGAAAAGCGAGGGCGCAACTGCCTCGTTGACGCGCACTCTGCTCCGCACCACCCCAGGACGATTCAGCAAGCACAGAGCAGAATAGAGCAGGACAGGAAGGACGATACGGTGAGTGGGAGAAGGATGGCGGGGTCGGGGCACATGGGACCCGGCGGAGTGGTAAGATCTGCACTCAGAATTGGGTTGGCACCATTTACCACTCTGTTGGGCCCCTCGGTTTCCCACATCCCGGTCTCGCGCAAGCTCTCACCCCGCCAAACAGACACCAAGCCATGGTCTTCCCGCCCGACGTTAAATATAAAGACACCCTCGACGGCGACGAGGGCGTCGTCGTCGCGAGCTCATCGTCCAAGGTCCGTGCGCGGTCCTCGTCATCGTGCCCGTTGGCGCTGGCGCTCATCCGTATGCTAGACCGATACGGCGGCTTCCGATCACAGATCTCCGGAGGATGACATCGAAAGAACGTCGGACTCGCCCACCGCCTCGAGTTCCCTCCAGGACCCGTACAGGTTCAACCACGGTCTCAAGACCGAAGAAGAGCTCGCCGTTCTGCGCAGACGCCGGACGGGCAAGAAGCTCGAACATTACCATCGCAAACAAAATGAAGTGTGTTTTACCCTCGTCTCGTTCTTAGTTCATGTCTAAATATTAACTGTCATAGCTCATCCTTAATCTGCTTAAGCCAATGGAAGAACACACCGAAGATGCGAGGGCCGACGAAGAAATATCCCGTTTACCGGTGAGTTTGTCTCGTACATCCCCTGAACACGGTTCACACGACGGCGCAGGTTAAAATCGCAGTGCAAGCCAGTCTCATAGCGAATTTCGCTCTATGTGTTTTGCAATGTAAGCTCCTCTATCATAGATATCGGTCCGGTTTTGATGTGGATATGTCCAACACAGTATACGCCGCGGCATCGTCGGCATCACTGTCGTTACTCGCAACGGGCATCGACTCGGTCTTCGACATCGGCAGCAATGTCCTGCTGTACTGGCTCCACCAGAAGGCCAGCAAAATGGACGTCAACAAGTGGCCCGTAGGGGGTGCGCGGCTTGAGACTATTGGCAACGTTATATATGGTAAGTCGTCTCTGTTCTGGATGGACGTTCTGAAGCCTAACACGTTTTTGCGTACAGGATTCCTGTGAGTCTCTTCGCGTGTGAGCTTAAGAATGAGGGTTTCACCTATCCTTCGTTTTCCTTTTCTTTTATTACAGAATGGGCTCCGTGAACTTGGTCGTTATCGTCGAGTCGGCGCGCGATCTTATTGCCCACCACGGCGGCGATTTGAACACACTACATGTCCCATCGCTCATCGCGGTAGGCGCGGCGCTAGGTCGGTCTTCAACTGCACGGTGGTGGCCTGGATTTTGACAGCAGTGCAGGCGTCAAGTTTCTCCTTTTCCTTTACTGCTATTCGCTTCGGAGGAAGTCAAGCCAAGTTCGGGTCTTGTGGGAAGACCATCGCAATGACCTGTTCATCAACTCTTTTGGTGAGCCATACATTTTCCTCGGGCGTTGCCCTGCCTGCTGATCCGCAATTTAAGGTCTACTCATGTCGGCGGGCGGAAGCAGACTCAAGTGGTGTAAGTGCAGATTTCGTGCTCCATGCTGACCGGGACTCACGCCCTTCCCAGTCTTGGATCCCATGGGCGCTATCATCGTACGTCCCAAATACCAACAGTCATCTGCGCCTCGTTTGACGTTGCTTTCAAGATCGCGTCCGGAGTCATCATCGCCTGGGGCCGCACCATCTCACAACAGTTCGAGCTGCTCGCCGGCAAATCCGCCTCGCACGAGTTCCTGCAGCTCATCATCTACAAAGCGATGACCTTCAGCGATGAAATCGAGAAGATCGACACCGTACGCGCATACCACGTGCGCCCCCCTCCCTCGTTCGCCCCCTCTCGCGCACGCTCACGATGTCTCTTTCTTTGTAGAGCGGCCCGGACTACTTCGTCGAGGTCGACATCGTGATGCGCGCGGACACGCCGCTATGGAAGGCGCACGACATCAGCCAGCAACTGCAGGACAAGATCGAGGTCTTGCCGAACGTCGAGCGCGCGTTCGTGCACGTCGACCACGAGACGACGCATACCCCCGTACGTGCTCCCCTTCGCGTTGCTGCCGGCCAGTCTGACCTGTGCACCTCAGGAACACCGGAAAAACGTGTGAGCAGCACGTCGAGCATTACGACAGTCTCGCTTGCACCAGGGGGACGCAACAAGGAACATCAAGCTCCGGACCATGCATATTTAGGATTTTTAGCAGCTATACCACAGGATATGCAGCACACGCGCTGTATAGTATGTACAGGGACCACATATATAGACGGAGACAAGCAAGCACGATGTAGTCTTACGCACGCATGATCTCATCAATTTTAATAGACATTTACAGAGTCAGTATCACTGTCCGTCCGTCAGTCCCCAGCTCTCGACGCGCCGCACGCCAGAGTCGAATTCCGCAAGTAGGTCCATGGACGCCTCGGCAGCGACAGCGGCAGCAGCGTTGGCTTGCGACAGTTTGAGCGCGGTGGCCGAATAGGGATAGGGCATGGATGAGGGATTTATGATCATGCCGTAGCCGTTGTCGCGCGTGCTGCTCGTGGTGTACTTGCGGATGAGCGGCTGCGTCTTGGCCCATTCCGCTATCGTCTTGCGGATTGCAGTCTTCCGGACGGAAAAGTGGGAGGCGATGACGTCCTGTAGAACCAGCGAAGGTGAGAGGCTGTGAGTGATGGCTGGGTTGTGGACACGTACTGCCCATATCCCGTTTCGATGTTCGTCCCTGAGCCATTCGATCATTGCCCAGCGGACGGTCTGCAGGCACGTCCGCTTGTTGTAGTCTATGCTTTCTGGCCTTTTCGGATTGGCTTGTCCATAGCCTGGTCTGAATGGGGAAGACAGTATAAGATCCCGAAAGAGAATGGAACAGAAACAAACTCACTCATTGAAGTAAGGTGTATCTATAAGGATCATGCTCTGGATGCTAACCAAAACCTGAAGCAACGTCGACTTGGCCGACCACTGCTCTTCAGGCCTGCGCCGAAACACTAAGTTTTGTGAAGATGCAGCGGCCAACAGAGAACGCTTACCTCCCAGGCCATGTGCCGAGAAGCGAAAGACATACTTTCCCATTGTTGTAAAGGTTGGGATTGAAGCGCACCCTGCCGCCTCCCGTGGTCCGAAGGTGCATCAGCGGCGGTCTATTTGGATATTCCAGAGGCATGAAGCAGTCGAACTCGAAAAGCCCGCCTTCGTACGGCGTCCCTTGAGGACCGGCGATCATGATCTTTCTACAATCAACGGCGGCGCATCAGCACCGCCCATACCCCAGCGCAAAACACTCACATGGCATCGTTGCGCACTTCGTCAACGCGCACCCACACGCCTGGGGGCAGGCATGTCGCCATCACGGCCAGTTCTTTGACAAGGTGCAGCCGATCCTTCGGATTCCGCGTACATGACTCCGTCTGCTTCAGCGTCTGCGCATAGTTGTACTCGGCGTACTTTCCATCCGGCCCACCAATGCTGACATGCTCGAACGCCAGACGTTCGCAAGCGCGGGAGTACGCCTTCTCCATGTCGACGGCGGGGTCTCTCCCTTTGCCCTTCCCCTTTCTAGGGCTAGTATCGACGTCGTTGAGAGTGCCGTTCTGCCCCAAGGTCTTCATCGCGCGGTCGATGTCGTCTCTGGCCGCAATGATGTCTCCACACAGCGAGGTCGCCTTGATCGCGGTCTCCTCGACATCGCCGGCACCCTCGCCCCCATCGACGTCCATGAGTTGCGACGCGCCCGCCAAAAACGCCTCGCACTGCCTCGTCAGCTTCTTGAAATGCGCGTAGAGCGGTGGCGCACGCGATAGGCACGGTTTCTTGGCCTTGTTGTTAGCGTTCGCCTTCTCCCATACGACCTGCGCGTCGCCCCACATCCAGTCGTCGATGCCCGGCGCCCTGCTCTTCTCCCACTGCTCGTCGATGAGCACCTTGAGCGTCAGCTCGCAGTCGGCGAGCCGCCGGAGCAGGCGCAGTGTGGCGTAGTAGACCTCGCTGCGCGAGATCCAGTCACTGACGGAGTCATTGCGCAGGAGGTCGCCCAAAAGCGCGGGCAGATGGGAGAGCGAGAGGAGGGGCTGGATGGACGCGTGGGGGAGCATGTCGTAGACTTCGGCAGAGTCCGAGTATGGATCGGGCAGGAAGAGCACGATGGTCGACATGGCGCGGACGATGACCTCGTCCCAGTGCGCCGCTAGGCTCTGCGCGGTCGAGCTCGACGTTCCGGCTGAACCCGCCGCAGCTCCCCTGCCTCGTCCATCTCCACGTCCGCGACCGCCGCGGCCTCTTCCTCCAGACCAGCCATCCTCGCCGTAGTAGCTGTACGAGCTATATGAATCTGTACCACCAGAGCCATAGCCTGTACCACCCGGGCCTACAGACCGCGCCGTATTCCTATGGCGCGAAGCAGCGTCTTTCGCGCGTGCTTCGGAGTTGGCCCGTTCGCCAAGGTACTGTCGGTCAAATCCGCCTAAAGCCTCGAATAGAGCAATTGCTCTAATCTCTGCGCAGCACGTTGGGACTGTGCATGGTGCATCTTTGGGGTTTCCTCGACATGACGGGGCGCAGGGATGGACCTTGAAACAGCCTCGACAATGATTGGTCTTGCACTTAGAGCAGCACGCATGGAGGAGCGTAATAAGCGTAGGTGGTGGGTTAGTGGCGGAGAATGTGACCTGAATACAGACTGCTATGTTAGAATTGGGTATATGACAGCATCGACGAGTCATACATAGCCTCTCGGGGACTCGATGTCGGCGCCGCATTTAGAGCAGGATCTAATGCCAGTAAACAAGTCTCGATATTGGTCTAAATTGATGTCTGGAGGGTCTTCAGGACTTGACAGGGTGTGTGGATGTTTGCGGGTATGGGACGGTCCAGCAGAAGAAGACGCAGCACCCCTGTCTGCGGCACCGCGCCCAAGGGCAGAGCGGGAAGTGGAAGCCCTGGTGACGTCCAACGCGACGATCTCGTCGTCTTCATAATCGTCAACATCGATGATGTCGCCATGAGCAGCAGGGGCCGTACTGCTCTGACTTGCCACGGTCGATTGAGCAGCTTCCTCGTTGTTCCACTCATCTTGCAGCTGACGAGCCAATGCCTCGCTCTCTTCAGCTTCCTTTATGCGCTTCAGGATGGACTCCAAGTCCTCATCTTCTCCTGAATTGAGGAGCTCTGGCGTGTCACCGTGAGTTCGAGGATGTTTTGCGCGTGTCCCAGACGCGTCGACATCGCTACTAGACAGAGACAATTGTCGTTTTCTACCAGCTCTTGGCATACCTGAAAGACAATGTAGAGCAAATAAGATAAAGAAGAATGAGTGATGAACGGTTTCCCTTTGAACTCAAGGAACACGTCCAAGGACATAAACGACTTCAATGGACTCACAGTCGCACCAGCGCCTTCGCGTAAGATATAAATAGCCACAAGCACGTGTTTGGCGAGTGTACGTGCTTACGTACGCGTCGCGTCTTGTTGTTCAGCGCTCTACCCCGAGACTGTCACTGTTGCCGCCTCCCATCATGATCCTGCTAAGCAGCTGAGTGTCTATCTCTTGGTCTACTTGTTCTTGCTTTACGGTGTTCCTTGGATCTAAAAAAACTCGAGTATCCAGATGCTTATCCTCGCCCTCTAGCCTTGTCATGCCATCGCAATTTGGACCAGCGGTTGCATTTGGTGAGGTTACTGACTGCTCTGACTATCGGGCTAACATGGACCCAACTCGTCCATTCCACTCCCTCAAACTGCTTGTCCTTGGGACGCATCGCTCTCCTCGACAGAGGGAATCCGAAAGCACCCGCTGCTGCGTCGTTGCTCATGACTCCACTCGCATCGAGGATCCCATCGTTGGCCTTTGCTGTGGCCGCCCAGCTTCATCTATCGCACGCCCTCCCTGCATTTCCAGTATCCTATCGACGGGCAGAGTCAGCCCACGGTTTGGAGCTGATACAATCTACGAACATCATCCCTCATGGCCAGGTCGTCAAAGCCAGTCCATTACCAGCCGACCGCCATACCTCTGTCGCTGATGAAGACCGGCGGCACGTCATCGTCGCGTCGATCCTCGCCTTCTCACTTGTCGCCATATGCGTCCTTATCGTGCGGTACCTGCAACGCCAACCATTTCAGGTCCGTCCACGCCGCAAGGCCGCAGAAGCCGGTGCCGATGCGAAGAAGAGGGTTCCTGACGGGGCAGGCTTTGGCTTCGATGGGTTGGATCACACTCAATGGCTGGCGGTGAGGGATAGGGAGGAATCGATGGCGGGGAGCAGCACGCCGGGCTCCGCCCTGCTGCACAAGCCACCAGCAGTCCTCCTGAAGCAGGAGCTGCCGTTGTCCCCGATCTCGCCCCTTACGCCTCTCGACGAGAAATGGCCGCCTTCGGACACGAAGGGGAAGACTTAGGCTGGAGGCTGACTGGGGTTGACTACGGGCTTCGTGGGCTGTTGTATACGTGTACTGCTTTCTGGACTGTTTTCTCCAGGGACTTTATGACATCTCGCTCACAAATAACATCTGTATACGTATCATAGATTGGTTAAAGCCATAGAGGCGTGCATTCGCACAATGTCTGACAATCCGTCGAGTCGTTCGCCGTGATAAAAGTGCCTCCGATAGCCACCTCGACGAAAAGGGCAATCGTAGTTGACGCAAAGTGCCGAAGTTGCAACTTAGCAGCGGCTGACTGCCGCCTATACTTGCCGCACTGGGCATCCACTCTCTATTTAACCAGCCCTCCTCGTCTCTGCTCGTCGTCAAGCATACGGCTTTACACGAAGTTCCTGCGCCCTTCAAAGCCAAATCGACGTCCCAAGGCTCAGAAAGATACATTCCGCACAAGTCGCAGCTACTATCCCGGCTGAACTCTGATATTCCGGGACACCAGCGAGTTGAGAGAGTCCATAGGATACCACTTTTACCCTCCACGTCGCCCATTGATTATACCCATGGTGAGTTCTACTGTTGCGTATACAATACGACGTTATCTTCATTGAAGATCCTTCTCGATCTTCTTTGTGCATGCCTCAATTACCACAGGACTCGCATAACTCAGATCCCGAAGAGTTCTACGTGAAGCAGGACAGGATCGGTACGTCTTTTGCGCTCTGATCCCGTAGCCTGGTATCTTTGACGCGTCATCGATCTCTCAGGGAAGGGCTCGTTCGGAGAAGTTTACAAGGGGTACGCTGCACGAGACGGGGGTCAGAAAGGTATCCAATCGGCTGAACCATTCCGGAAAACAGGTATGATAAACGAACACAGAAGACCGTCGCCATAAAGATCATCGACCTTGAGAGCGCGGAGGACGAGATAGAAGATATCCAGCAGGAAATTCAGATCCTGTCGCAGCTTGATTCCCCACATGTTACAAAGTGCGTCAAGTTACATGCGTCTCCACGTGTTGTGCTTCTTTTCATGTCTGTCATCTGCTTGCTGCAGGTATCATGGGTCGTTTCTCAAGGGATCGCACCTGTGGATAGTGATGGAGTACGCGCCTTTCCCGAACTTTCCCTCTGTCTCCCCCGAATAATCTGTTTGGTGGATTAGATATTGCTCTGGGGGCTCATGTTCAGATCTGGTAAGCCAGCCTCCGACGAGTGCAGCCAAAATCTTATCGTATGGCAGATGAAACCAGGCGTTTTCCGAGAAGAGTACATAGCGATCATTATCCGCGAGCTGCTCCGCGGACTAGATTACTTGCATACAGAGGGGAAGCTACACCGAGACATTAAAGGTATCTGGTGATTTCTTACGCTGAAGCTCCGCGTCCTGACTGTTTTTAGCTGCAAACATTCTCCTTTCCGCGGGCGGAGAGGTGAAGCTGGCTGATTTCGGTGTATCGGGGCAGTTGTCTGGCACATTGTCTGCGAAGAAGAATACTTTTGTCGGCACACCGTACTGGATGTCGCCGGAGGTCATCAAGCAGAGCGGGTATGACCACAAGGCTGACATCTGGAGTCTAGGTATTACCGCCATTGAGCTGGCAAAAGGAGAGCCCCCATATGCCGAGCTTCATCCCATGAAGGTGCGCTGCAGATTAATGCACGCTCTGGGTGTACATCGTTATGCCTAACACCTCGGATTTGACGTCGCTGTTGGCTGAACAGGTTCTCTTTCTCATCCCGAAGAACCCACCACCACAACTCGATGCCAGTTTCTCGAAGAATTTCAGGGAGTTTGTTTCTTACTGTCTCCAACGAGACCCACGAGACGTGAGCCATTTGATTTACGTCTGTCAGTATTTTCCACGAACCGGAATATTGTAGAGGCCTACGGCCCGTGAGCTGCTGAAGCACAAGTTCGTCCGCCTAGCGAAGAAGACGAACTACCTCACTGAACTCATCGACCGACACGAGCGATGGAAGGCTGATGGCGGAGAACGGCAAGAAGAGGAGGCACAGGACCGCGCGGAGGAACTGTGAGTCTATTCATAAGGCGTAATCGCATATACTCACTTTTCTTTTCTCTTCTTTTTGCGTAGAGCGACCAGCGATCCGGAGGATCTATGGGATTTCGGGACAGTCCGCAATGCCAACCGCCCTTCCACCATTGGTCGCACGAACCCTGGTCCTGCACAAGTTGCAGGGCCGCCCCTCACATGGGAATACAACGGCGGTACGGCTCGGTCGCGCGCATCGTCCGGTTCAGGGTCATCCATCAAGAGCAGCAATGGTGCACGAAGGGGACCCAGCTCCGAGTCGAACTCCTCTATCGCTTCGTCCATCACTGCGAAGGGAGATCACCTTCCGCCATTGCCCGCTCCAGCAGCAACACCCAAGAAATACGACCATGAAGCTACCGTTCGCCATGGCCTTCCCAGTGTCGCAGAAGTGAAGACCCCGAAAGGAATCTTGAAGCGCGAGCCGTCGGATGAGTACGAAGATTATGGCAACGAACTCGGCGAGGAGGTGCCGGAAGATGAGCTGGCGGACACCACGATGTTGGATTCTGTGGTCTTACCAGCGATCGCTTCGGTGAGCGAAGACCTGCTGACCCTGCTCATACGTCCTCTGACTGGTCGTTGCTAGTTGTTCCCTCGTGTCTCTACCCAAGAGGCGCGCATTGCACTCAGCGCTCTACAGCGAGCATTCACAGAGGCAGAGCGAACAATACCGGGCGTGACGATGGAGCTGGTCAACGAGATCGTCGACTCGGTGGAGCATGTTGAAGATGAACGGTGAATGTCGCCCGTCCATGCCCCGGGCCACCCAATCGTTTCTGTACTTGCTTTGACTCATCTGCTATTCCAATCTGCCTACACCTTGTATTTTCCCGTCTCGCACAGAGCCCAATCGCACGCTGCTGAATACATCACCTAGTTTTCGCGCAATCCTAGCACGAGGCCGTATCTCAACTTAGTACTTGCTATCCTTCTGTAATCCGCCATTGTATATCGTCGCAGTATATCCTCTTGGACAGTCCGATCCGACGCCGAATCAATGCTATGAGTTATCTACCGTGCTACCTGCTCCGCTGTCTACTACGCGTGCCCGTTTCTTCTTCTTGCCCGTCCCTGTCGACTTCTTCGCTCGTGTCACCTTTATGGGCTCGGGCGTGCCGATGCGCGGGATCTCGTCTTCAGTCACATACTCGGCGAAAGAAGGGACGAGCGCAGATGGCGTCCCGTTACGTATAGGCGTCATGGGCTTGGAGACTGGCTGGGACGGGGGCGGAGGTGGTGTGATAGCGCCTTCGGGCATCTCCCCTTCTTTCTCAATCACGAATACTTCTGAGCGTGCCACTGACGGAGGGTCGCGCAGTAGACTCGGTAAACGAGCGTTTTGTGCTGGTGCTGGTATTGAGGCAATTTTCAGCACCATAATCGTTTTAGAGGTAGTGCACCGACATACCTTCTGGCATAGGTGGCAGATCAAGATCCAGGTGCACAACGGGTATGGAATCGATATCCTGTGGTTCTGGGGATCGGTGTGACTTGTCCATAATATAGTATGGATCGTCACGTTGGCGTTCTAGACGCAGTGCGCGTTGCTGCTCAGGGAACGTTCAGTTCTCATTCTCCGGGTTAGGGACATCAGAATAAGCCTTACCCGTTCCCGCTCCGCTCTTTCCTCCGCCGTTTCCCTTTCCGGCTCTGGCGAAGGCGCAAGGGTGTCGCCGTTGCGCACCTTCTTCCTCTTCTTGCCAGATACACCGTTCGAGTCTTTGGCCTTGCCTTTCCCTTTTGCCTTCGTCCGTGTTGCCCGGTCTTCGTCATCGACAATTTCCGAGATCACCACAGGCTCCTTTGGCGGTGGTCCGATCCAGGAGTCGAGGTCGAGCCCGTCGGGTATAGGCACGCTTGCTTGAGCAGCGGGGGCAACGACATTCAACTCGTATGTAGAGAAGAGGGGCCCAATGAGCAGGAGGCTCTTCGGGAAGACCGGCTCATTGGTCGATGCCCCAAAGCCTCCATCGAATTCAACGTTACTGGAGGAAGCCTTTGGATGGTAAGACGAGAGATCGGCTCTGACGAATGTGAACAGCTGGAGGCCATTGGCAGCCTACGTAACCCGTGAGCAAACCTGTCAACGTTGCGAAGGTAGCTAGCGATACATACCCGTTCCTGAACTTCAATGTCCGGGTTGGAAGTGAAGTCATTCATTCGTTCAATGATGCTCTCCACGGCGTCCCTGACCTTCGGCAGGTCATCGTCATCCCAGTGTCGAGAAAGTTCCGCTGCCCAGTACCCAAAGACCTTCGTTGCGGCCTGCAGATACATCCCGATCGTCTCCGGAGCGAGATTGGATATTGAAGGTTGCAAAAGGTAAGGCAGGATCTTGTGTGGCTCAGCGAGTTCTCTGCCCATTATTCAGACATCACACCTCACTGAAAGTTAGTGACAAAACTCACCCGCAGTGCTCGCCGCAAATCCACGCCGCCGCCCAAAGCACGTCCACACAACTGCCTTCCTCCTTCGAGCCGAGCAAAAATGTCTCGTCGCTGAGCAACCGGACCATAAGCTCGAGGCCCCATCGTCTTACGCCCCGCACCCGCCCTATAATGTCGACAAATTGGTCACGTATCTCGGCGCCAACGTTCACTGAGGCCACATATGCCAGGTCCACCAAGACGGACAGGTACCACTGGAAGTCAGTCACGTTGCTATAGGTATCTTGCGAGCACATTGCCAATATGCGTTGGGACAATGTCAGACGGTATGCAGGCGATTGATTTGGACTGAGAGCAACTCTATTATTCCCATTCGATGAAGCATTCTGGACGAGTGATTGGGTTGCTGTCTGTCCAGAACTGGGATCTGGGACGAGGTGAGATAGAAGTTGTTGGACAATCGATTGAAGGTTATCCGGTGTCACCTAGAGATGAATGTAAGCCAAATTTTCATGCCATTGACGGTATGCTGTCCTACCATGGCTGAAAGAAGATCCAACGCGCGCATCCTGATGCTGATATCCATGTCATTGACACTAGAGAATATCATGTCCTGATATTTCGCGACGAGGTGCGCGTGAGTAGGCACAATTTTGACCAAAGCGAGAAGTGCGATGTATTTCACTTCATGGTATTTGAGTTGGCGAAGAGATTCCCAGATATGGTGAAAATAGCTCACAGTTCTGGTCTGGATCCTGCAGAAAGGTAGCTAGCTTGGTGACACATAACTCTGCCAATGAATGACCGGATACGCTTTGCAGCATGCCTCCAACTATACACGTGTGAACGCATTCATACAGTAGGGATATTGCGGCGGTCGTAGAAATCAGCTCAGTTATTGGAGGCTGAAGCTTCTTGACGAGACGCGGCTCGTGTGGAGATAAAAAGCCAAACTATTGGAAATGAATAAAAATCATGTTCGTCGAACGGGGCCAATAAGCCTCACCAACTTGATGATCTTGATCAGCATCCAGTTATTCGATGACGTCGTCAGTAGATGGAACAGTTGTGGTGCCAACGTCAGATAATCTGAGGCATTTCGGCGGACGAGTTCACATAATACGTTGACAGTTGCTGCCACGACACCTAGTAGGGGTGAGTTTGCGGTCTACAGTAGGCGTCGAAGTAGGTACTTGCCTGGGTCGGTGTCGTCCAACTTCTCCTTGAGGCGAGTCAACGCGAAAGGTGTAGCTTCAGGATACTTGACGAGAACCTTGTACACAGCAATTATTGCTCTCTTGCGGATGTGAGGCCGCGAGTGATTGAGGAGCGCGACAAGGTCATGGGAAAGATCGCGAGCAAGGTCGGGGGAGACAATATGTGTAAGGCCGTTCAAAGTCACAGCTACGTCTGCCGGGGTCGAGGTCAAGTCCTACATTGCATTGTTGATATGGGGTAAGACATCAGATACGCTGTTACTCACTTTCTTCAACAAATTCGTAGTGAGCATGAGAACGTCGGTGTCCTGGCTGAACGACTGGGTAGCGGCGAGGTACCCCACACTCTTGAGATGATATTTTGGGGAAGACATGACCTCAACTACGTGAAACGACGCCCACCCCATGTCGTGGCCAAGCATCTCCAGCTAGGAATAAATGATTCATGAGCCTCATGGTAGACTTGGCAGCGGAGGCAAGACGCACATATGTGAGTTTCAGAACCGCACCCGCCTTCAGCTCCATGTCCTTGTTCTTTATCTCTCGCCGTATCTCTTCAACAGCCTGAGCGATGAATTTGGACTCATCCCCTTTGTTTGCGCGAAGACCTCGAATGAGATCCTGCAGTGTGCGCTCCCACATGGTTCGCGTTCCAAGTCAAGAGTGCAGAAGGCGGAAACTAAGATAGAAGGAAGGCAGACGAGAGTGGTCTAAGCGAGGTCGTCTAGCAGTTCAAGAGGTATACTGATGCTGTCATTTCCTCTGCAAGTTAGTCCGTGGTGAAGCGCGAAGCCTTGAATCTGCTTGAAATGCGGAGGAGGGCGTCCGGTCAACGCTAAGCGCTTGCTGCAGTACGTACGACTCAAAATGGAAGGGATCGGTATTAGTCATCAGTCAAGCTCACGATCAACCTGTCGAGGAGGCCCACCTTTCCTGAGTGTTCTCCTCTTGTCTCGTCGTGGACGGGTTTTCTATCCAGCTGTTTCGCCGAAATATTGGAGTCGAGGAGAGACTGGTATGATCGTCTTTTACGACGACGCATGTCTTTTGCATGACCCTCCCTACGAAATTCTGGATGGTCAACAAGTTCCCTACTTCGAGACACCAGCGAGATTGCGTATCATCCGGCATGAATTAGAAGCTGCTGGCTTTTTTGATTTCCGTCCCCCATGCGCCGAGTTGGACATCACCAAGTATCTCCGAATGGTACACAGCGAGGATTACATATCCTATCTGGAAACAGCATACGCGGATTGGGTTGCTGACGGTGGCAACAAGGTGCGTAGAAGACAGCGAATACTTATGATCCATTTTTCTAGGTCTAAAATGAGCTGTCCCCGCAGATTTCGGTGCTTCCAGAGGCGTTTTACAACTCGAAGCTAATGTCTCGTGGGATCGCACCGGATCCTCGCGCCTTGGGCCCCATAGCTAAAGCAGGTTTGTATTCAAACAGCATGTCGTGTTGACAATGATACAATATTTGCTAGGCTTTTATTGTTTCGACCTGAGCTGTCCTATCACCGATGGTAAGTCCAAACTCGCGAGAGTTCTGACATAAGAACTCTTCGTTTTGTATTGAGTCCATCGATGACTTAGCGACGTACACGTCTACGATCGCATCCTTGCGTGTAACGCTCTCAGCCGCGGAGCATCTCGTTTCCGAAACTAAGCCTCACGGCTCGAAGTTCGGACTCTTCGCTCTCTGGTAAGAATTTACCTTGTGCAAGGCGCATTGGTCGACTTGACCTTGGAGGTATTCAGCCGCCCGCCGGGACATCATGCCGGCACCGCGATTTGCGGCGGCTACTGCTTTATTAATAACGTGGCCGTGGCTGCCCGCTATTTGCAGTCCAAAATCGCAGATCCACATGGAAGAACACCGATCGCTATACTTGACATTGATTATCACCACGGAAATGGCAGTACGTCAACCAACAGTCTGTGCCTTCTCCCACTCACGATTCAATGTTGATTGCAGCCCAGGAAATATTTTATGAGGACCCAACCGTCCTTTATGTCTCCTTGCATGCGCAGAATGACTATCCATGTACGTTGGGTTATATTGTGCAAGAGCTTATTTTTATCCGCTACGCAATGGCAGATTACACGGGGACGAAAGACGAAAGAGGATCCGGCGATGGCATGTGGTTTAATCATAACTTTCCGCTTCCTCGAGGCACCGGAGACGAAGAGTATGCCTCGACCTTACTGTCTGCCTCAGAAAAGATCAGAAAATTTAATCCTGGGATCGTCCTGGTTAGGTGCGTTGTTTTTGTATTTTACGGTACACCCTTTAATCATAGCATTTCCACCACACTCAGCTTAGGTGTCGATACCTACATTGATGATCCTATCAGCGATTTCGCATTGACACAGGAAGGATATACGCGGATCGGGCAGATCATTGCGACGCTGGATCGACCAACTTTGTTTGTCATGGAAGGGTGAGCGTCGTAATCCGGACTTGCTCGAACCTTGCGCCGCTCTGCTCACGCACCTGGCAAAAGGGGATACCATTTAGAGTCCATTGGCAAGAATATTCGCGCGGTGCTTGATGGATTCGAGCGTGATCCTCCTTTACACGTCTGTCGCTATTGCGTGAGCGCGCCTTTTTCAAATTGTCATACTACAGTTCCGTAATACTATCCACGGGAACGGTCCCCAAAGCTTCCCATCTGTTGATTAACATGAGCAAAAATCCTGGCATGAAATTTGAGGGAAAATGTAGAGTACTGTAATTCGATACATGTATATATCCAAATTCCAATGATCGAGAGTGCGCGTCACTATAGAGTGATGAGTCATTACTTTGCAGCAGCGATAGGATATATGCACGGCCTTGGAACTCAGATATTGGATGCACACGGACAACAAAGCGGCTTATCAGACAAGCTTGCAGCCGAAAATCCGAACTGTATAGAAGAATAAACATTCAGTGAATGTGAACGGTGACAATCGAACGTTGCAACGCACCGGATCCATCTGGACCACCCACGCTATACAACATCTCTGTCGGGTGGAACGAGAGGGAATTCGATCGTGGTATATACTGTGATGGGTGCCCACGGGCGGGAGATGTCGAGAGACCCGTTGGCAGGTTAACTGTCGAGAGGAGGTCTGGGCGGGAGATGGAATGCACAACCGTGCGCTGATAGCGCCAGCTGGACGGGGTTATCGCAGAGGAGCTATGCAGATGGGAATGCATTGCATTACAATTTTGAGAGAGAGATGTTGTATGGATTACTCACCCAGCAAAGACGCCACTTTGTTCGTGGACATCGAACGCGGAAAGCCCATTGGGGAATATGTCCCATGATTCAAGTGGACGGTCCGCACCGCGGATGTCCCAAAGCTTGATCTCACCATTCAAACTGTAGAAATATTTAGACGGAAGGAAGTATGAGATCCATCAGGCATTCAAACATACCTAGCAGAGAAGAATTGCCCAGGGACCGTCGGATGCCAGCGCACATTCTGCACCCATGCGTTGTGCTCGTGGTACGTCCGCAAGACAGCGTCGTCTTCGTCCAGGCGACGGTCGAACACTCTGACACTTCCATCTGCGAAACTAGAGAGGAACGTCGGGGACGATCCATGCTCGGAGGTGATGGCGGTCACTGGACTATCGGCGTGCGTTTCAATATCCTAGCAGGGATGTATATGAATCGACAGTGAATATCGAACATAAGGTGGAGGACGTACAAGGAGCTGAGACTCCGTATGAGCGTCCCATACTCTGATAATGCGCGAGTCGCCTCCGACTAGGAGCGATCCACCGGACTGTTTCCAGTTCACCACAACGCCGCTTCCTCGTCGCATCTGGACCAGGTCACTCAAGCCCCGGAAGGAGCTGACCATCTGCACTGGGGTATTGCTGGTAGCAGGATCGTAGTTCCGATACAGTCGAATCATGCCGTCCGCTGGACACCATGAACATCAGTGAGACATAGATACCAAGTGTTGTAGGGATTCCTCACCTGAGCTGACAAGAATAATTCCACCAACGTCCTGGTTGATAAATTGTACCGAAGTAATACTTGCCTGTTTCGGGTTGCCGTTGTAGAATGAAGACAATCGCTGGCGCTTCGACCAGTCCCAGACACTTCATAAAAGTCATTACGGTATCAAGTGGTATATGATATGATGACGACGTACGTGACAGTATCAGTCTCGTTCGCGATTGCTAGATGCGGATCATACGCATGGAATGCAGTAGAAAGGGCTGCGCCCGTGACATGAAGGGTGGCCACTGGCCTGTCCCATCGGCGACTCTCTGCTGGAATTAGAATTGATGGCATGAATTAAAGAGTATGAAACTCACCAGCGATATCAGCCTGCGCTTGAGTCTCCGACAAGACACGCTCGTTACGCTGCTGCCGCCATGCCTGATAGTTGTATTCCACACTACCGGGCTCGTCCGCCTCGGCTTGCTGCATCACATAGTCAGCAAGACGGCTAGGCAAAAAATGAGTATTAAAGATAACTTACTCGCATCTGCGGCTCCTTGAAGTATTCGAGACACCAATCAAAGAACCGGCTCTTCAACGGTAGCACATCACGAATCCCTGCGCCCGTGCCGAGGCCCAGAATGACACTGCTCCCATTCGAGTCTGACGAGAACGTGCTGTCTGACGGGCTGTGCAGGGAGCCGGCTACAATTCCTGGCCTCCTAGGAACTTGCCCCGAGCGCCGGCGAGCCCTTAGCCGCTCCATGTCCTCTTCCATGAGTGCTTCCATCACATCCGATGGAAGGAAGTCCATCGTCGGCGGATGAGGCGCCGCATCTGTTGAAGAGCGTGGTGACATCGTGGGTGACACAGGTGCGCTGCGTGAGTGATTAGAACCGCCTGACACAAACTGAGGTGTCGATGGACGTGAGTACGGCGAGGCATATTGAGCGACATTGAGGTTCGGGGAGGGCGGACGGGAGAGGTCTGGACGATCAGGAAGAACAGAGGTGTGTGGGAGGAGTGGGGAGGTATGTGTTGGTGCATGTGGCTGGACAGAGGGGCGGGGTGAACTCCGACCGTCTTCGAGAGAGGGGAAGGCGACACCGCCGGCAAGTGACTTGAGGGCATGAGCGAAGGAAGTAGTGCGCCGTAAGGTGTTTGCCACACCGGAAGAAATTGAATTCATGGTATCGCTTCGGGTGAGGCCCGGGCGCGCGTGCACAGGTGATGGAGGGCGAGTGAGCGACGGGGATGAAGTTAGTGATGAACGGCGAGATCGAGCAGACCGTTGGCTTGAAGAAGCTAACGGGATGTTGAGAGATGTGCTATCAAGCCTGGTGAAAGGGGATTCGAGAAGAAGAGCCATGATATAGTCGACGATGGTTTGGGCGTTCGTTGCTACTTCATGGTATGGATCAACGGATAGCTCGAGCAAGACAGAGAAGATGGTGAAGAAAGAGGACAGCAGCACCCTATTCTCCTCCCGTAAGATCTCATCATCTCCAAAGCCATCGAGCCATTCGGCAATAGCTTGGCCAGCGACGTCTTCCTCAGGCGATTGAGTATTACCGCCGCCAGCCTTCCATAGTCTGTCTTCTTCCCAATAGATCCATGCGCATACGACGAAGTAGCCTCTCCACTCCTTTACAAGGCAGCTGATCAGCACAAGCAATTCCTTGCGTACCATAGGACTCGCGTCTTCTTTGACGGCGAGGGTAGTTCCTGTCACGACAGCCACCTCCATGCGGAAATGCACGCGTTCCTCAAGATGCTCCATCGTTCCTGTTCCGCCACCACCAGTCTTGTTCGGGTCGACAGACCCAGAAGCGCCCATAAACGTGCCTAATGCGAACAGGGCCGCTGTCCGCACCTCAGGCGAATCGTCAGACAACAGCGCAATGAACTTGTCCTGCGTGCCATTATCCACTCCAAACGCCTTCATATCATTGTTGTTATCCCAAATTTGCCCAATACACAGCGCTGACCACTGCCGAAGCAGGAAATCGCTCTCCTCTAACCGTTCAAAGCACGAGTGGAACACCTTTTCACGGTAGACTGCCATCTGGCCAGCGGGGAAATCACGTGCAATGGCGGAGAGGATGAACGCACACATCGCTTTGTGTTCAGAGCTGTTCGGGATGGCTACGTGCTGCGGATCATCGTTCACATTGAGGACATTTGCGAAGTAGCGATAGCCCTGGTTGTTGTGTAGCTCGACCTGGCAAGTATGGTCGACGGCGAGAATGCGTGCCCAGATGAAGATGAGAACGGGACGAAGATCCTTAGTCCCTGCTTGAAGGAGCTTGGAGATATATGGGAAGATACCAATAGCAAGAGCGAGGTGCACTGCCCAAGGCCCTAAATCCACGAATTGCGAGAGCAGAATCAGGGCGCGCAGACGATGAGGTTGTGAGAGTAGAACCTGCAAAACAATCGGTAGCTGCTGAGGAGGATTACGCGGGACTAGATGGTGGCCGCCTTTATCCATAACGGACAGCGTTTGACTGGGAGGGACACCGTTATCAAGAGCGGCATCGTAACCATTCTCAATGCCATCGCTACTACCCGAAGTCGGCAGAGATTGAGGGCCGCGTTTGATCAACCCTGCACCCCCTCGCGATATCCATACCTCGAATGCGGTCAATTGATCGGCGAAGAATCGGCTAGGGATGTAAGTATACGGCTTCTCTCCTGGTGACGGTGCTTCGGCGGGTCGAGCAGGAGGGACGTTGTTCTGGGCTTGGACATGCCGCTGCGCTCTCATGGAGGCGCTACCAGAGTGAACGCCAGTACCGTTCGCGTCGGCATTCCTGAGCAAATCAGGGAGTTGCCTCAGGCAAGCATCTACTGCTAGGTCCCACGAGGCCCATAGTGGGTGGGTGTTAGTCGGGGGAAGGGAAGGTGACGTGTGAGGGGTGCAGTGGTAATTCTTCATGATGCGCTCAGCAAGGAGGAAATTGCGAAAGAGAGAGGCGACGAGTAGATCGGAGCGATATAGGCGGGTGAATAACTTCCGAGAAAACGTGGTCCATGCAATGGTATCGGTAATAGCTGTGAAGATCCAGTTCAATTCCCCGAGCGGTGTACGACGATCCTTCAAATCCCCAGGAAGACGCATAACCATGTCCGCCGTAATGTTGTTCGGGAGTTGATTATGCATTACGAAGTACCGTAGGGCAATGTCAATGGGAGACGTAAGGCATGAGGTGAATAGATCCGCGGGCAGCTCTGGACAGGATGGTAACTGCTCGTTCGCTGCACACGCAGCTAGCTGTATAGAATCAGAATAGAGTTGCGAGCTTTCTGGGTGCCCACTAGACATGTTCTCGTTGTCCCTCCGCTGAGCGAAGAGGTTGAAGCTAAGAAGTAAATTGCCAGCTGCCGAACAGTCCCATATGTAGACGCACGGAGTTCCGAGCCATTGTTGTACTTCGGCGAGCGACACGGGAATGTACTGTGTATATGTCCTATTGAAGCACCACAGCTCGCCGCTTGGTGTAGGCTTGGGTACGCCATGGCCATTGTAATGGAACAGAACTGCCTCGTCCTTAGCCTGTTTGCGAAAGTTCTGACAGAACCGCTTCAGATCCTCGTAAGAAGGGTCTAGAATGGGCTTGTAAGGAATCTTTGGACTAAGACCTTCGAACTGGTGTTGCAGGTTCGTTCCAATGGCTTCTAACGCTTTATGGGAGGGCATGGTGTGGGGGTCAACCCAGCATTCTAATACAGCGCAAGGACTGGTCTTGACAATGTCCGGCGGGTCGACGTCTATGTTGAGGCATAGCACAAGAGCCGCGTTGGAAGTCTTCAGCTTGCCAGGCGTAGGCCTCCATGGTGTCATGCTCGGGATCTTGGAGGAAGATGGGCTTGGATTTCCACACGTCAGATGCCGCTTCGCTGACCAGTAGGGGATAATGGGAACCGGGTCCGGAAGAGTCGCGACCGAGCCATTTGCGCGCCCATCCAGCTCCGAGCTTCCGGTTGGACCGACTTCGTGACTTGTGCCTTCTGGAGAGGGATTCGAACCGGAGCTTGTGAGTCTCACACCTCGCTCAGTGTCGGAATCCCTGTCATCCGAGATTCGTCGGCCGTTCTGGGAGCCAGAAGCTAGTTGCCATCCATTCGTTCCTTGTAAAAGGTTGGTAAATAGCACTTGAAGAAGAAATTCACGACACACCTGCGAAGTTTCCGTACTGCCTACTGTGCTGCGAGAACATATGCGGAGCTAGATGAGGTTCAAACGAAACCGGACCAGTATGTGAGCTAGAACGAATGCCAAGTCAGCTTAGCACGGTTTCATGGCACAAGGATGAAAATTTATACTGACAATCCAGTCTCGCTCGTCTGACAAGAAAGAAGAGGCAAATGAGAGGCAAACAAGCACTGGGTAGTTGAAGCACTGTCGACTTGTCGAAGTGGAGGATGCAGCACGAGGGGGAGCGTGGGAATGTTCACCGGACCGCGACGTCCACTTCAAGGCTGGTCCTGCACCCGTCTTGCTTCAGAGTCCTCAGCTTTCATTTACGCGACCCTACTGTCCAATCCTTTCAGTCACTGAGTTCTCCGGCTAACACTTTCTTTTTTCTATATAGACGGATAACCAGATCAACGCCGACGCGAAATGTCGGCCGCGGACCCTCCAATCGGCGCGATTGTGGACGTGCCTGTCGGACGCGGCGTGGTGCGTTTCGCTGGTGCAACTACCTTTGCTCCTGGAAAATGGATCGGCATAGAGCTCTACGAGCCAAAGGGAAAGAACGATGGCTCTGTACAAGGGCAGTCGTACTTCTCATGTCGAATGTCATACGGCATGTTTGTTAGACCAAGTCAAGTGAAGGTGGTCACGCTCGAGCCCCCGCCCCCACCTGCACCTATCGTACGTCTTCAGTTTATTTTGAAGGGCATCAGAATTTATTCTGCTATAGCAGCGTACACCTCCGACGGTATCTCGACCGACTCTTGGCCATCAAAGGACAGGCAGCACAGGCGTCGCCCGTGTATCATCCATGCGATCCGTCCCACCATCCTCCCCACGCGCGACGAGCCCAGCCAAGTCGGGATCGTCCCTAACGTCCGCAACGCCGCGCACGACGTCGTCGCGCTATGCACCTCCATCCCCGACGAAGCGTGCCGCACCTGCACCGCCCGCCAGTGTTCTGGCTGCTCGCAAGACACTCGCCGGAAGACGTACTTCCGTGCAAGAGGTCAATCCTCCGTCGTTGAGTGCCTCCATGGCCCCACCTTCCGCCCCCGCATATGATGCGAGTCCGCCAACACGCTCGCTTCCATTCAAGCAACGTATATCTTCCCCTCCGCCTCCCCAACCCACACCACCGATGCAGACTACTACGTCGGCGCCACCAGCCGCGCGCCCTCCCATGGTTTCTGTGCATCCTCGTACATCGTCGCCTCTGTCCGTATCTGCACTTGCACCGCCTTCACCGTCCATCGAATTGGTAAGTCACGTGATGGGGTAATTAAGCAGCACTCACTCCTGATATAGCAGCAGCAACAGCAGCAGCAAGCCGCTGAAGACGATCAGGAACTCCAAGAGCTTCGTGCCAAAATTCGGGTGTTCGAAGCAAAGCGTGCTGATGACGCGCGCCATGTCCGTGAGCTCGAGACCAAGCTCGCTGAAGCCGAGTCCTTCGTCGCGCTCCGTCCGAAGCTGCAGGCAAAGCTCAACCAGCAGCAGACGGACCTCATTGAGACACGTCGCGAACTGGCCGATGCTAAACAGCTTGCTGAAATGGCCGAGAACCGCATTGTGGATTCGCAGGAGCAGCTAGAGATGTCCATGTTAGACAAAGAGGTCGCAGAGGAGAGGGCGGAAGCAGCTGAGGCAGAACTGGAGGAGCTCAAGGAGAAGCTGGCGGTCCTCGAGGTCGAGTTGGGTGTGATGAAGGAGGGTGGAGGTGGGTTTTTGCCATTCGCGGAGTGTCGCATTGTCTGAGGCCTGTCAGGTGGCGAGGAAGGCACAGATACTCAGGTAACAGGCTCCATGGCGTACATTCAGCTGGAAAGGCAGAACGTGCGGTTGAAGGAGGCGCTTGTTCGGTAGGTTCATACCTTCTACGTTTGACGCATGACATGATTCCTCCCTGCCTTCAGGCTGCGTGACATCACACAGGAGAACGATGCAGAGCAACGCCGCCGGATAGCAGATATGGAGAAGGACGTCATGACTGTCGACGATCTTCAATGTAAGTCGGTGCTGCTCATACCATATCTGTATCTTCGCACTAAGCCCCATGCAGCCCAGCTGGAATCGACTCTTAATCAATTGGCAAACGCGGAGACCCAGGTTGATGAGCTGAAGAGCCAACTGGATGATGCTCTGGGTGCAGAAGAGATGCTGATGCAACTCACAGAGCGTAATCTGATGCTTGGAGAGGTAGGGTTCACGAATTCGCTCAAAATGTCTTCATCATGTCTGATATGTCGTCCAGAAAATCGAGGAAATGCGCATCACCATTGAAGACCTCGAGGCCCTCAAAGAGCTCAACGATGAACTTGAAGAGAATCATGTCGAGACCGAGAAAGCCATGCAAGAAGAAATTGGTATGACAAAAAAGCTTCGTCAAATGGCTCACTCAGAATGATCGTGTTTAACGCTTTTCATAGACGAGAAGGATTTGGCAATGCGGGAACAACAACGCAAGATCGAGTCACTGGAAGAGGTCTGTCAGGACCTTGAAAACACGATAAGTCAATTCAGAGAGCTTGTCATGTCCCTTCAAGGGTAAGTCATCTCCGCGCACTCACTAACGTCTTATCTGACGTCTGCCCCTAGCGAACTTGACCACCTGCGTGCACAAACTCAGACTGCACAAAATGAGTCTGCGCAGGCGGCGTCACAGACCGCGGCTATGATGTCACTCAACCTCAAACTGCAATCAACAGCATCGAAGAATCAAGCCAAGAACATTGATCTCGAGATCAAGCGGATTGAGGCGAGAGAGGCCCGCGAATTACTGAGCATCGTCCAGGTAATGTTTTCTGCTGCGCGTTTAATAGCTCAGACTAGCTGATGTCGGTGCAAAGCCATACCTTCCGCAAATCTATGTCGAGTCCGATAGCGCCGCGACACAATGCTATCTGTTCTTCCAACGCATGGCGCTCAAGGCAGATCTAATCAATGCGGTCGTAGCTCAGGTCCACGGTCTTCCGGACGCGCTCAACGGTCGCGTTTCAGAAATTCTGGTCGGCGTTTGCGACGTACGTCTCTATACCCGATCTGCCTCCTCTCAGTCCTGAATGGATTCACAATTTCAGATGAGAGGAAACATTGCAGCATTGTCAACATCATGCAAACGCTTCGCCGCCATCCTGCGCCACTGCGACGTGGAGTCGTTCCTGAACATCGGACGCCTTTACCCCGAGATCGCACCCATGGAGAAGCGTATCGACATGCACATCGACCTCCTTCGGCGCGAAGAGTTCCGTGAGATGGAATGTGTCACTGACATCAACAAGTAAGTTCAATCTCAAGCCGGATATCTGCTATGCGGTCTAACTTCATGTACGATACAAAGAATCCAGGCACAGTTCGATCACCTTGCAGAGACATACTTTGACGGCTTCGAATTCGACCTCGGAGAGCGTGAGTTGGGTTTCGTGTTGTCGCTGGACCACGACTTGGACATCTATGCGTCGTCTGTTGGACTCACGAAGACGGCTGTGCAAAGCATTTTGAATGACGACGGTATGCTGATATCTTGGCCTCAGACTGTCTGTGTTGTCTGAATGTGCCCGCAGACGACATTATCAAAGACCTGGGAGAAATTGATGCCAACTCGGCCTTTTTCGAGCCCATGCAGAAGTCATTGGATCAGTGCAAGAGTGCAAAGATCATCTCGAGGTATCGCCTCATTATTTCGCTACTATCTATGATAGGCGAAATTAATCGTTCTGCAGGAAATTGACGAAGCGACTCGAGGACCTCACACAAGAGTCGGGAGCACTGAAGGCCTATCTCGCGCCCCAGCTCAAGGCACTGAGCAACCTCGTCTCAGAGCTCGTGAACTTCGGTATCCAAGTGCGTCCGCTTTTCGTTCTTTTCCAATGCCGTTTCTCATTGCTCCAAACGTCATAAAGCTCGCACAACAAACGATGCCATACATTTCCGATGTGCGCAGCTCACACACGCCGTTCGAGCTGTCCAAGGCCATCGGCTTCGTCAACGACGTGGTGTCGTCGACCGTGGGCAAGACGCGCAAGGAGGCGCCGTCATCCTGGGCGGCGCTAAGCGACGCGATCACGCAGGTCATTAGCGAGGCGAACGCGCTGCTACCTATCATCATGGAGCATGAGAACGTGATACACGGTGCGTAACCGCGCATATACCCCGTCCCTCGGTACTGACGACCACACGTGCAGTCACCGGCACCGCGCCCTGGGTCATGCGCATTGAAGAGATCAAAGCGAGCGTCGCGATCAACGTTGAGGCGGAGCGCAAGGTGACGCAGCTGAACGAGGAGGTGCAGGGCCTCGTGCGCAACCTCAAGGCGAAGGACCAGCACATTCAGGAGTCGACGGTCAAGATCGAGCTGATGGAGCGCCGGATGGAGACGGTCAAGAAGCAGGCGGACACGATCGCGGACCTGGAGGCGGAGCTCGCGAAAATGGCGAAGCAGAAGCGGGTGTACGACGAGGCGATGGAGCAGCTGCAGAGCGATCTGGACGCGCTAGAGCAGGACAATGTCAAGTTGAAGGCTGCGAATGCAGGGGCGGAGCAGAAGGGTAAGCGGGGATGTTCTTTTGGTCTGCGCGCTGGAGCTGAACGAGGGTCTTCAGCATCTGGAAATGCTAACGTGGAGTCCGAGAACATCGCTGTGGAAGGCAGCTTGGAAACTTCTCATCTCCTGGAACAGGTAAGTCTATCTGTTTCGTCGAGTTTGATTAGTCTATTGACCGCGCCCCCAGCTCGAGGCGTTCCGAGGAGCCGTGCGTTTCTTGCGCATGGAGAACTCATACCTCAAGGGTCGGGACCTGCTCAAAGAGCTGCAAGAGCTGCCCCCACTGCCCGAACCTATCTCGCGCGAACCCACACCCTCACTCGACCCCTCCGGCCTCTCCGACACCGACGACTCTGACTCTGACGCGTCGCCGCGCCGCCCGCCGACGCTGCGCTCGCTGACAACCGAGCGCAAGGCGCTCTACCGCGACGTGATCAAGTTCTCCGCACGCCCGCGCGTGGTCGACTTGTCCGCGATGAACGCGCGCAGCATGGCGCACGACGGGAAGGGCGCGAAGAACTGGGTCCCGAAGAAGAAGATGCCCGCGTACCAGGTGTGGGAGCGCCGGGCGGAGGCGGAGCGGCTGAGCAAGCGCGTGCAGGGCCTGCTGGAGCGGACGAGCGCGGTTGCGGCGCGGCTGGGCTGAGCTGGGCTTCTGGGATTTTTGGTTTGCGGGCCGGCTATCTATGCATCTATACCCTAGTTCTGTATAATCACGTATACCCTATGTCGCGAATGGAGCTCTATGAATTTGGTTGTTGCCATGTGTGTGGAGCGACTTGAGGAACTGGGCATGGTCACGGCAATCGAACAATATGCGTATAAGTAGATGGATGACTAAAGTCTACGCCTTGATTTCGAATTTGTCTGTTAGGAAGGACGTTGACGAACATATGCGCACGCTGGGATCGATTGTGTGGCTGTCAACCTGGCCTGTCTTCTTGCGGGTCCGAGACGTCATTTTCACTCTGACTCTCTGCCAAGAACATCTGCTACTTAGTGTCTGCATATTGAATTATTGTGGAGTCACAGAACGGGTCCGAGCCTTGGCTGGCACACTAAGTATAAGGCCCGTCTCCATTCCCAGACGTCCCAAAAATTTTGTGCACTACAGCAGCATCAACCATGTCCTCACCAGAATACGATCTCACGGCCACAAACGGCGTCTCGCAGTACCTCGAAGACACACCGTTCGCGAGCACGACCGTCACGAAGCTCGCCGGCGGCATCGGGAACTTCACCTTCCGGCTGCACCTCCGCGCGCCGCACAACGGACAGCCGACGCTCATCCTGAAGCACGCAAAGCCGTACCTCGCCGTCGCGAAAGACATCGCGTTCCCCGTCGAGCGCCAGGTGCGCCCCCCTCTCCCCGCGCCGCCCGAATGCGTACTCACCGCGCACAGGACACTGAGGTCGAAGCCCTCCGGCGCGTGCGCGCCGCGCTCGGCAACGAGGGCAAGGTGACCGTGCCCGCCGTGCACCTGTTCGACAAGGACGCGGCCGTGATCGTCATGGACGACGCGGGCGCGGACAGCCGCACGCTGAAGGACGTCATGCTCGCGCGCGCCCTGCCCGCTGCGCTCGCGGACGAGATCGGCAGCGCGCTCGGTGCGTGGCTCGCGCGCCTGCATGCGTGGGGCGCGGGCGCCACGCTCGCGGCGCCGACGGCGTTCGCGAAGGAGATATCAGCGTGGGCGACGTACGGCCGGCTCGTCGAGACGCTGGGCGGCAAGAGCGGGCTGGCGGTGCTCGAGGACCCGCCTTTAGCGGTGGCGGAGGAGAAGCTAGGTGCGGTGAGTGTGGTGGCAGAGCGGCGGGCGAAGACGATGGTGGGGAAGGAGGAGGGGCTTGTGATGGGCGATTTCTGGCCGGGGAATATTCTGCTGCGGTTTGCGGACGGCGTGGACGGCGTGCAGCTGGGGCAAATGTTAGTTGTGGACTGGGAGCTGGCAAAGCCGGGGCTGCCGGGGCTTGACGTCGGGCAGTTCGTTGCGGAGGTGCATCTGCTCGCGCGGTTTCACGAACGCTGCAAGGAGCCCGCGGGTCACGTCATCTCGAGCTTCGTAAAGGCTTATGGTGCGGTGACACCGTTTGACCCGACGCTGGCGAATGTTGCAGGCACACATGTTGGGGCGCATCTGGTGACGTGGACACCGCGCGTGGCATGGGGAGGGAAGAAGCGGGTGCGGGAAGTGGTTGAGGAGGGTGTCGATTTGTTAGTGGACGGAGGTCGTGGCACAAACGGGTGGACAGCAGAGACGTTCATTGAACGGATGCTTCGATAGCCAGAATGAATTCATTACGTGGCTTACATGTAGCGACGAGAACAATAACAAGATTAACGCGGGGTAGATGAGATGATGGGATGCGAGACATCAACGAAAGCTGCAGGGACGAAGGGTGGTTGGGGTCCCTGGACGCGCCGGACGTTCAAATAGCGGGCGACTCGACGCTCTCAGCACCTCCTCCGAGCCCGAATGCACCAGCCCCCCGCTAAACCATGACAGAACAAACAGACCTCTACCTCCCACCAGAACTCCCATATCCTGTCAAAATCACTACCTTTCACGTTGCCCCCAACACGCCTGTCCAGCGCGGCCAGCGCCTCTTGACATATTCATTCGCCTACGTCTCTACAACTAGTCCGGACGCAGCCCCGGAGGTCCGCTTCGGAACCTGGGACTCGCCTATCGACGGCACCGTAAACCAGTGGCTCGTCAAGGAACAGGATGTTCTATCGCCGCGCAAGGCCAAGGAGAAGCCGGTCATCTCTGTCACCGAGCCATGCAAGCACGGCATGCAGATTGGGGGTCTCTGCGCGCTTTGTGGCCAGGACATGACCAGGTATGTGACACTATTTGTGCCGTTCACAGATCTGCGTCTGAATATGGGTTGTCTACCAGCTTTGACTACACTGGCTTCTCTGATGCCTCACGCGCATCGATTCAGATGACCCATTCCGCACACGGACCCACAGTCTCGTTGGAGGAAGCTCAACGCATCGAGCGCCAGACGGCCGAGTACCTGCTCAAGTCGCGCAAACTCTCCCTTATTGTCGACCTCGACCAGACGATCGTGCACGCGACGGTGGATCCCACTGTGGGCGAATGGATCGGGGAGGGCGAGGCATGGGAGGCGCGGCAGGCCAAGAAGGCGGCGACAGCGGTAAAGGAGGCCCCAGATGAGGAGGATGAAGATTCGGACGACACAGTCTCCGATGAGGAAGACGAAGTGAATCCGAACTGGGAGGCGTTGAAGGACGTGAAGAAGTTCAGACTACGCCCTGAGGCACTCGGAGTCCAGCCAGGGCGGGGATCCCGGGGCAAGGGCAAGGAGAAAATAATCGAGAGCCAGGGCTGCCTGTACTACGTGAAGCCGAGGTACGTCGTTTGGATCAGAGATGGTGTGCAGGGACTGACTGTGTGGTAGACCGGGATGGCAGGAGTTCCTCAGCAGCGTAGCATCCAAGTATGAAATGCACGTTTATACGATGGGAACGCGTGCTTACGCTGAGGAAGTCTGCGCCGCCATCGATCCCGACGGCAAGTTCTTCGGCGGCCGTCTTCTCTCCCGCGACGAATCCGGAAGTACGCATTCCATTCCTGATCATCCTCTGCCGTCATTGACATCCATGCACGCAGGCATGACCCAGAAGAATCTCCGCCGTCTTTTCCCCGTCGATACTTCCATGGTCGTCATCATCGACGATCGCGCCGACGTCTGGGAATGGAGTCCCAATCTCATCAAAGTTATCCCCTGTCCGTATTCACCCAATCTCATGTCAATATCTCTAACACTTTCTTCCAGATGATTTCTTCGTTGGCATCGGTGATATCAATTCTACCTTCCTCCCGAAGGTGGATGCCTTTTCAGCCGTGATTCCCCCACCAGCAGCTGCGGCACCGACGCCAGAGAAAGCAATTTCGCCCCCCTTACCATCAGCTCCTCCTCCATCTCCCGCTGACTTGGAAGCCCCCAGCCCCACAATATCTGCAACATCTCTTCCAGAAGCAGCTGATTCTGACTCGTTAGGTACTACCGAAATGCTGACACGAAATTCGTTGGCACTGGAGGCGCAGGTTGAAGAGCGACCGCTGGCCAAGAAGCAGGAAGAGCTTGAGGAGGCGGAGGAGGCAGAGGAGATCTCTGAGCAGGCAGAAGGTGGCGCACCGAAGCCGGAAGAAGCTAAAACTGAGGAAGCCGCCAAGCGATCTGCCAGTCCGAAGGGGAAGCACGCGCACAAGGCCTTGCTCAAGAATGACGATCATGAGCTGCAGAGAGTCAAGAAGGTGCGTAGTGCCTCTATGTTTGACGACGATCTGTACTGATTTTAATCAATTTCAGCTCTTGGACGAAGTACACACACGCTTCTTTACTGCGTATGATAAGCGAAAGCCTGATAAGCAGGATGTATCGAAGGGCAAACGCCGGAACTCGTCGCCCATAACTTATGATGCTACAGTAAGCGATGCCTTGGGCACCTGCATTCTTCGCGTGCTGACCGCTCTCCCAGGTTATAATACCTCGGATACGATCGGAAACGCTCGCCGGAGTCCATATCTTATTTTCTAGTGTTATACCGCTGGACGTCAGACCCGAAACAACAGAGATCTGGCGAATGGCACAGGCCTTCGGCGCAACGTGCCACACAGAACTCTCAAGCCACATCACCCACGTCGTCGCCGCCAAGGTACATCCGCCCGTTTTCTCTCACAATTCATTCATTAATCTCTCGACCCCACGCAGCGCGGCACGGTGAAAGTCGATGCGGCACGAAAGATGAGCGGGGTCAAGGTCGTGTGGCTCGCGTGGTTCACTGACTCGGTCGCGCGCTGGGCGCGGCAGGACGAGGGCCCGTACCTGATGGTGCCCGAGCCCCCCGCGCAGGCGAGTTCGAGTTCCTCGCCGACGCTTGAGCCGCAACAGATCTCGTCTGACCCGGAGCCGGATGCAGATGACTGGGACGTCGAGGGCGCGGGTGCGGCAGGGGCCGCGGAGGAGCTCGTCGACGAGGTCGACTGGGCACTCATGAATGATGAGGTCGAGGCGGCGATGAATGAGAGCGATAGCGAGTCGGAGAGCCGCGCGGGGGAGGGGCGGGAGAATGGGAGCGATGATGGGTGGACGGACGAGTCGAATAGTATTATCAGGTTTGGCGCGCGCATTTTTCTGTGTTTAATCACTTACTAACCTCTTGGTTGACTTGCAGTAGTACGACCTCCACGCCCAAGTTGAGACGGAAACGCCTGCGCAGCTTGACACCGTCCGAAGCGGGCTTGAACGGCGCTGACGATGATGTCCTACGATCGCCGCTAGCGAAGCGGAAGAAGATTGTCGCCGACCGCAAGAACTCCTCGAAGCTCAAAGAGGCCATCTCCATGGACGAGCTGGAGAACAAGAGCACGCTTCCCGCGCCCAAGTTTGACCGCGAAGATGACGACGAAGACGAGGCGATGGAGGATGCGGAGGAAGACGAGGCCGCTGAAGACATCGACGACGACTTCCTAGCTCGGGAGCTCGAGGAAGAGCTCGGATAGCCCGTGATTTCTTTCCCTGGGTTTATGTCGGTCTATTTGTCTGTACTCGCTGCATGATTCTGCCGTATAATCGTGTGTTTTTAGGTCGGTTTGTTGTATCATATTGCACCCCTCGCTATACTGGCTTTCGAGTGTACACACCTATTCCACTATCTTATTCCACTTGCTTTCGATCTCCATGTCCCAGTACTATCTGTCCCCGTCTATCCATTATTCAGTAATCTCACAATTGTACAATCCTCTCGCTGCCTCTATTGTTACACCATCAACCCAAATCATAATTAACCCTACGAGAATCGGTCCCGGCCCACGGCGCCCCCGCCGGCGCCCAGCTCGTCGCAATACGCCTTCCAGAGCGCGCCGACCGGCTGTCCCGTGAGCGCGCGGAACACCGCGTCGTCATAGACCGCGTCCTTGAGCAGCCCATTGAGCGCCTGCACGGTGCCGTCGCCGTAGCGCACCTCGAGCCAGCGCAGGAAGTACGCCGTCGTCTGGTAGCCCGCGTCCCAGCGGTCGCCGCCCTCGCGCCAGTGCGGCGGGCACAGCCCCGCGCGCAGGCGCACCCAGTCTGCGCGCCCCCGTTAGCCAGTGAGTCAGTGCACAGTGTGGGGGGAGGGGAGGCGCACCGGCGATGCCCTCGACGAGCCCGCCGGGGCACGTCCCGCCGGCGTTGTGCTGGAAGCAGTGCACGGCCTCGTGCGTGAGCACGCCCGCGATCTCGGCGGGCGCGCGGGGCGCGCTGTTGACGACGTGCTGGCACGAGAGATGGATCTGCTTCGCGGTGTGTGTGCCCGTCGTGTATGCGACGCCGTCCATCGGGCGGAGGATGAGCTGGATGGTCTCCACGCTGCGGGTGCGGGGTGAGCGCGGCTGGGCGGGTGGGTGGGGCGGGGGGCTTACTGCTTGGGCGCGTTCTGCGTTGTGACGTAGAGCCATTGGAAGACGGCGACGACTGCGTCGTGAAGGGCGCGCGTTGCGTCGATGCTTTGCAGGAAGATGCGGACGCCGGGGTGGGAGAGATCTTCAATGCGGAGGCTCAGTGTCGGCATCGGCCAGTCGGGGCGCGGGGGCGGGGGCGGGGGCGGGGGCGGTGGTGGCATGGTTCAAGGTGGTATATGTGGTGTTCTAGATGTTGTACTCAGGACGTTTCTGCGAATCAGTTGGGCGCGAATGAGGACCGTGATGCTCGAGGCTGTGCGAGCCTTGTGAACTCGGGAACGAAATGATTGCTGCGCGCCGGGCCAAAGCTTGTGAAAAAGACTTACGTTCTATTAATAAGAATGAGGCTTGCTTGCAGCAGTTATGCTTGATAGCTGGTATAATCTTCTGAGGTCGGTACGACGTGAATGTCCAGTACTGCTTACCTCGAGACGGAGCGCCGGGCGGGCCGGGCGAGCCCTCACGACGAGCCGTGTTCTCGGCTTCAACCTCTCAACTTCCTCTCACTCGCGGGCTCTTCAACTGCATCAACAACCATCTTGGAGGTGAACCGTCACGAATGGGAACCACCTACGTTGAGAGCTACTGACCATAATTAATATGGGCGCCGTGAACCGAGCCGCGTGCGGTAGCTTGTAAGTCCGTGAAGTCCGTGTCAGCGTCTGGTGCTTGTAGTCGGATCGTGGGCCAACGCCGAACATCTGTGACATGTCTTCACCACCAAGGCTTGCAAAGCAGGAACGCATCTGAGTCATCACCACAGAGCTCTCCGCCATGGTTAACCCGAGAAGGTATGAACCGCATCGGCCAGAACTACTGCTTGCATAAGCTCGCCCGATGGATTGTTACTCATCGGTGCAAAAATCGACAATTTATACCCCGCGGCCCCGAACCTTGCAATATACTTTTGATGGCTTACAAGACCTGCTGACTGCTTTGGGATAATCTCCAGGCTCTTCAATTCTCACCCGACTTTCTTCTGACCGATTTAGGCAGACGACTTGCCTAGCCGGCATACCTGACTCTGCATGTACAAACGTGAGCGGACACCATGGGAATAGAGTGCACTAGCTACCGCATCTCGCTGACTTCCTTGTCAGGTTCGGTGGAAGTGCGGCTGCTGAGCGGTCTTGGCTCGAACTCATTTCTACCCCATCATACGAGAGCCAGAAATCATATAAAGGACTAGCTGGATTGCACTTGTCTTTGCACTGATTTCTACCACTCATTCCCTCATCAAGATGTCAATACCAGTCAACTTATCTCCCGACAATAGCGATACCCGCAAGTTCAAAGTTGCCGCTGTGCAAGCAGAACCGTGCGCCATATTTTATTCGAAGATCCGACGCCATCTCTATATTTACCATCTCTCAGCGTGTGGCTCGATCTCCAAGGCTCTGTCGATAAGACTATCCAACTTGTGCGCGATGCCACAGCGCAAGGCGCGAAGATCGTCGGATTCCCGGAGTTGTTCATCCCAGGTGCGAGTCGCCGAGTCGCCTTCGCGTTATTTTCGATTTCAATAGCTCAAGTTCCGTAGGCTATCCGTGGACAATCGTGGCCAACAATTGGCTTGAAGCTGCCGACGTCCTTGTCAAATACCAGGCGAATTCTCTCGCCGTCTACTCGCCTGAGATGGACCGCATT
Organism: Hericium coralloides; assembly: GCA_003675405.1. Lineage (NCBI taxonomy): Eukaryota > Fungi > Basidiomycota > Agaricomycetes > Russulales > Hericiaceae > Hericium > Hericium coralloides. The sequence continues at coordinate 471,323 of QUOP01000025.1, read as the reverse complement.
CGCGCTGCAGTAAAGGAGGCAGGCGTATGGGCTGTCTTGGGATTTTCCGAGCGCTCGGGCGGTTCCCTATACATTGTGAGCTTCACTTGCAATCTAAGAGTCGCCGGAAATTTCATCTTATTCGATTTAGTCCCAAGTGACCATAGCTCCAACGTACGTGGCGAGTCCGATTGTGCTATTTACCACCAATTTAATCCGTGACAGTGGTGAACTTGCTAACCATCGCCGTAAGATCAAAGCTACACATTCTGAGAAGACCATCTTCGGCGACGGCAACTGTTTGTCTACCTATTGATGTTACAATCAAAGCTCACACTATACACAGCGAACTCCCTCACCAACGTCGTCCAAACGCCATATGGCCGTCTTGGCTCATTCAACTGCTGGGAACAGCTACAGGCACGCAGCACGCCTTCCTGAGCCATCCCCACACGTTGACGTAGCTTATGTAGCCCGCTCTGAAGCTCCATTTCTACTCACAGCTCCCGCAGCTCTTCGTCGGCAGCTGGCCGCCCGCGTTCCCTCCCGGGAAAGGCGGCGTGCCATGGATCGCCACCAACGAGGGCTTCAGCTCTATGTCGCGCAGCATCGCGATCGAGGGCGGCGTATTTGCCATCGTGTCAACACAGGTCGTGAGTCGGAAGGGCGCAGAGATCATGAAAATCGCGCACTGGCCGTGGTTCGAGTTTCCCGGCGGCGGCTTCGCGAAGGTGGGCCCTTCCCCGCGCATGTGAGGGGAAAGCGCTGAATGGAAGGTATCTGGGTGGTAGGTGTACGGTCCTGATGGTTCGCAGCTCACCCCGCCGACGGATCCGGGGGCTGAGACGATAGTCATTGCCGAGATTTCGCTGGACGCTATCGTGCCCAACAAGTTGATTGCAGACGTCATGGGCAACTAGTGCGTCGTGTTCGTTTTGTGCAGCCGGGTAGTATCTGATTTTTGGATGCAGCGCGAGGCATGATCTCATGCACCTGGTCGTGACCGGAAGCAACGGAGATCCTGTTCAATATATCGCGGATGCCAAGCCTCAAGTAGAAGAGAAGGAAGAGGCGCAGGCAGCCTCGACGGGCGAGAACGTCTAGTAATCAATCTTCAAGGTGTCCTGTCGTTGTTGTGTCGTTGTATCTGAAGGCGAGGAATCGATTGATAAATTTGGCGGAAATACCCTGGCCGAGGCCGACCCGAGAAGATCCAAAATAGGATGAGCCTTTGCGAACGAAACAAAAGTCAGAATATCGCTGCCTGCACAATCATGGCAAGGACTACGTTAACCAACGTCGGCCTTACCAACGCTTATCGCCGAGTAAAGCCTGTTCATGACCAGTCCACTGCTAAGGCTAACAGCGGCACAAATTATGTTCGAGATGGTCAGAGAATCAGCACGTCATCACACTCTCGAAAACGCCTCAAGTTCGATGTGTAAATGCTCCTTCGAAATGGAATGGGTCGCTTTAAGTCGTTCTACGCCGACGTCATACCGTCAAGCTTGCGAGTCTGATCACAACGTCCAAGAAGCAGCTGAAGGCGGTCATGGGATCTCGCAACGTGTAGTACCCACCGCGTCGCAACGCAGCCTGCTTCAGGGAAGGCACGAATATAAAAGCAGGCCACCACCAGAAAACCCCCTTCCACCTTCACATCTACGGATACGGAAATAAATTGACCTTTCCGCTATGTCTTTCCAGATCCCCACAACCCAGCACGCTGCCATCGTACAGCCAGATAAGACGGTCGTGGTGCAGACCGTCCCCGTGATTCCGCCAGGGCCGGGCGAGGTGCTCATCAAGGTCGCTGTCGCGGCACAAAATCCCTCCGATTGTAAGCTGATCCTCAACTGGACAGTAGTTCAAAGCCATTATTTGCGTTCGATTCAGGGAAGACAATCCACTGGAGCATGGTCAAACCCGGCCAGGGCGTCGGCTCTGACTTCGTCGGCCGTGTCGTCGCGCTCGGCGACGGCGTGCACGACGTCAAGCTAGGCGAGCGGGTATGCCGTCTGCAAATGACCCGATATGGAGGACCTATTTGCTGACGCCTGCTCTTGCACAGGTCGCAGGCTGGCAGGTCCCGGCGCAAGGCGACCTCAGCGCGTCGACTGCGTACCGCGAGTACACCACCATCGCGCACGCGCCGCTCATCCGCATTCCGCACAACGTCTCCGACGAGGAGGGCGCGACGCTCTTCGTCTCTGCCGGCACCGCGGCGTTCGCCCTACGCAACCTTGTGCGCTTCCCGCTCAACGCGCCTTACAACCGCTCCATCCTCGTTTGGGGCGGCTCATGTCAGTCCCTCCTCCTCGCCAGCGATGGCATATTCGACTGATCAGCGAATGATAGCGGCCGTCGGCTTCTACGCGATCCAGTTCGCGAAGCTCATAGGCTGGAAAGTGATCGCGACCGCCTCGCCACACAACCACGCGCTCGTCACCTCTGCCGGCGCCGACGCCGTGATCGACTATCGCGCACCGGATGCGGTCGCGCAGGTCGTCGCGGCCGCGGGACACGGCGGCGTCGACTACGTCGTAGATGCGATCACGGACGCGCCAAGCTATCACGTTGCAGCCCAGGCGCTGCGGCCGGACGGGCCGCGCGCGGTCGGCGTGATGCTGCCGCTGCAGGACGCGGCGGCGCTCGATGCGACGGTGGAGTATAGGCTGGTGTTGCCAATTTCGATGCTGGGGAAGGACATCAGCTATGCGGGCGCGTATTTTCCGGTGAGCTGCGCGTGCTTGTTGCGTTCTGTGATGTTGACTTTTCGGTCGGAACGACAGAAAAGCGACGAGGATGCAAGGTTTGGCGTCGATTTCTGCAAGCGGGTCGAGGAGTGGTTGCGCGATGGCAGAATTAAGGCAATGCCTCCGACGGTCATGCCTGGTGGACTGGACGGTGTTCAAGCCGGGCTGGAGTACATGAAGGCTGGCAAGGTGAGGTCTTGCGAATATGTGCTGCGGCGACCTGTGCTGACCTACGTGAAGGTATCGGGTACTAAACTTGTATACAGAATCGCTGAGACTCCGTCATGATTCGTCTCTGCTGAGGTCTACCAGGCCTACGTTTGTGGTTGCATGTATGTCCTATTCCTATTGGTCTTTGCGATCGTTACATCCATGGGTTCTGGCCGTATCTTGAAACAAAGATAAGATGCCCAAATCAAAGTACTCGGAGAGATTCTGCGTCAGCCCTGACAGAACAAAGACAAGTAACTTTAGCCTGCAGAACTGAAGCCATAAAAACAACAATATATGGTGGCCGGCCTGCGATGGAGGAGCCTTGGAAAACAAAAATGAATATGGTCGGCCCGGATGCGCCGCCAGCTCGGAAAATCACCGACGTCATGCGGGGAAGCGACCACTGCCAGGCACTCGAGGAACGATTTGATTGACATGCGATGGGATTGGAAGATGGCTGCATGATGGCATCGCGTTGGGGTACGCGTCGAATGATTAGAAGGGTATACATCCGCGATCGGGCGAAAACGATATACGGTAATACAGAACGAAAGATACAACGTCAATCTGCGCATGTGCAAGTCGGCGGGTAACATGGATGTTACGATAGAAATACATAGGGCACCTGTGGAGACATCTATCAGGCACCTGCGCACGATAAGGCGAGAAAGCAGAACGCACGAAAGCCAGCAACGAACAAATGATCATGCAGCTCCACACTCACGAGCCGTGAATCCCAGCCGCGGCCTCGACGCGCGCCACCTCCTCGCGCAGCGCATCGATGCTCTCCTCCATCCAGTGGCAGTACTCGACCGCGCGAAAGAGCACGCCGCTCTTGCCCTTGCTGCGGCCCTTGCTTCTGCTGCCGCTGCCCTTGGGCCGCCCGCGCGTGGGCATGCCCGAGCCGGGCGGCGCGCCCGCAGGCGCAAGGATGGTCGTGAGCTGCGCGTAGCCTTCGCGGATGGCGTTGCGCCGCTTCTGCTCGGACATGATGTGGTTGAGGCGTTTCTGCGGGGTGGAGAGGAGGGTCTTGCGCGCGGCGGGGGCACTCGGGGTCGGCGAGGCGGAGGTGGGAGACAGGGACTGCGAGTCGCTGCGGGTGAGGGATGGTAGTGTGTTCTGTGTGTCTATGCTGAGGATGATGGTGGGCGGCAGGTTCGGAGGGCTGAGATCGGGGGTGGGAGTAGTGATGTTGGTTTATCCGCCGCAGGATGTAATGGTGCGAAGTCGAGAAATGCAGAGGTGTTTTCGGAGGGCAGCTCTGACGACACATGGTTGTCCGTTTCGAATTCCAGTTGAAGTTGTCGAGGAAGCGAACAGGTCGGTGGTCTCTGAGGGCGAAAAGAGGCCCGCTGAGGGAGGGAGCGGCGGCGGCGACGGAAACATGGCATGCTGGGAAGGGTCGAAGCCGAATTCAAAGTCCTGCATTTGCAGAGGTATGGGGGGAGGTTCGGGGTGGTTGTCGTCAGACATGGTGAGCTGCGGCAGCTAAACAAGCACTGGAGGACAGTTATGACGGCGACCGGCTGAGATCCGGGACAGAGGAGCCGGGAGGACCCGGAATGACGGCGGGAGGGAGTCCGGATCCGGGGGTCATCTGGCCGGGATATGGGCCGAATTAGGGTTCGGCAAATTGCGGGGCCAATAGGGAACTCGGCGTGGGAGGGTATAAACGGGGAGACACGGCTTGCGCCCGACAAACTGCGGTCCCCCTCCCCCATGTCGGCCCCATCGCCTGCTACCACTCCGGCCCAGGACACCGCTCCGCCGTCCATTCTTGATACACAACAGCTTCAGCAGCAACAACAACAGCTCGTCCAGGCCCAGGACCCTCAGCTCCAGCAGCAGGGCCTCCAGAACGGCCAGGAGCTTCCACGAAAACGTGCGTATCTCCCGCCCCCGATTCCGAGCTCGCCGTTACCCTCGGCGTCATTGCCGCCCGCCGCTCACTCTGATCGCCGACTCGTAGCAAAAGCACCCGCCGTGAGGAGGGCCTGTACCGCTTGTCATGCAGGCAAGACTCGCTGCAGTGAGGTGCTGCCCTGTCAGGTATGTTCCTGTCCTGTCTCTGCATCGTCAGCCATCGACCATCTATATTCAGAGCTGCCTGAAGCGCGGCCTCGGCGGCTCCTGCGCCTACCCCGACCCGGACACCATGGACCACTCCTCCCAGCAACAGACTCCCGGTTCGTCCTCCCTGATATCGTTCGTGCCGATGCCGGCTGAAGCAACGTGCGTAGCCCCCGGCATTTCTCCTTTCGCCGCCCCGCCCCTCCCTTACGCCATGCAACCCCCCAGCCTCACCCATCAGCAGTACTACGAGTACAACGGTGCTTACACCGGCGCGTCGACGTCCACCTTCCGCCCCAACAAGCGGCCACGCCCGCTCACCGAGGAGGAGGCCGCCGCCATCACGCGCAACTTCTCCCGCGGCGACTTCTACGTCGGCACCAGCGCCCCCGTGCGCATCGACCCGCGCCTGCCCGTGCGCCTGACGCTGGGCGAGGGCGATCACGTCCACTTCACCATCGGCGAGTCGTTAGTATAGCTCTGGTCCACTTCTTGCTTTCATTCCGCTGTGCCATCGCCAGCTCCTTATTTATCTATGGACGGTCCTGCTGTCTGTTCGGTTTCTTGCTTTGAGTTTCTCATTTCGTAATATTGTTTAACGTTGTTGTATTTAGTCCTCGTGGTCCTGTGTACCCCAATATGTATCAACCATCTTCCTCAAAAAACGAGTTTTTGGACAGCATGTGAGTCTGCACAAGCGTCGCCACCGTTCGACAGTCGCAGCTTGTACAACTATTGTCCGCAATTATGCAGAAGAGATATGGTTGGTTTCTTTGGCACGTTGAACCAGTCAATTTATTGCCATCATTCAGTTGGATGCAGCTGAGCTATCATTCTATGTTCTATGTCAAGGGTCGTCTTATCATGGAGACCCCAGTACCTTCGAAACGGGTGGTTGAACTCGACTTGTATTTATCTAAATTATGCCTAACGTTGCTATGCTACCCGAATACGGCTATCGAGCTGCCGCTTGTGTAATGGACTCACCTCAAAGACGCTCTGGATCCTCAAACGGGACAGCAAGTGTCCGAATCGAGCCTGGTGAGACGGGGCTGTCCCAGCTGTGCGGCCTCGGTTTGTTCGCTTCTATGTTCTATAGAGTGGTGAATATGGTAGCAATGATCGTACAGAATGCGGTGAGATGGTGTCCTCTATGTCGTCTAAGGTATGATCCTTCCGCAGACGGGCACAAGGAAGGAAGGGGGCATTTAAGGTGTATGCTGCGCCCGCGCCAGCTGGCCCACCTTGCGTGCCTCCTCGTCACGGGCATTCGCCTCGAGCTGTATCATACGAGCTACAATCAGACATGGCCGAGAAAATATGTACCAGTAAGAGCGCGTACCAGGTCCCTCCACGAGTGGTCCACCGGCTGCTGCTTCGCCGCCGCCTGCCGCTGCGAGTGCGTCATAATGCCCGCGCCGACGAGCACGCCGATCGTGAGGCCCTGCGCCCACATACGCGCCTGCACGATCTTCTGCGATGTCGACTGGTGCCTGCGCCCCGTGTCAGAAGCAGACTTGCACCCGACCATATACAACGGCATCGCACCTGTCGCGCATGATGAGCCCCGCGGCAATGCCCATACTGACGGCCCAGCTGCCAAGGATGACTTTGTACTGGTTCTGCATCGCCCAAGAGCGGAGCTTATCCCGCGTGCTCAGCGCCGCCCACTCCTGCTCCTCCCGCACCTTCGCCTCGTCGAGCATCTCCTTCGCTGCACCCTTCCTGCGGCGCACTCAGCACAGCAATCACACGTAGGGCATCTATCAGCGTTGACGCACCAGTGCTGTGCCTCGTCGAACTCGAGCCCGCGGCGCTCCGTCTGGATCGCGTACGCGGGGCCGACGACGAGCACGATGCCGAGCGCCTTGAGCGACGGCGGGAGGCGGCGGTACGCCGCCCAGTTGCGGTGCATGTAGATCGAGGCGGGCACGGAGATCGCAAGGCCCGCGGCGATGCCCTCGACGGCGCCGCGGAAGGAGGCGGCGTCAAGCGCGGCGAGCTCTTCTTCGGAGATGCCGACTTTCATGGTGGGGGAGACACTAGTGGGAGTGGGAGAGCGGGGGAGGCGGTGGGTATATGGCGTGAGGGTGTGGTTGTGTCAGAGTCGCGTGCTGGCCCTGCTGGGCGCTGAAATGGATGGCAGCGATGCCTACTACAAATTCGGGCTCTGGAACAGTTCTGAAGCTGAAGATTTCAGCGCTTACGGTATCTGCACTGCAATACGCGATCATTGCCTGCTTGCCTCCCACCAATCCATTTGTAGCTTCAGAATGGGTCATTAGGGACTTTTTTCGGTGTTTCGTGCGGATGAACGATGTCTCGGGGAAGGTGGAACTGCGGTATGTTCACGTCCTCGGTCGTCTCTCTGAGGCCCCGCAGTCGGTGAACAAATCTGGAAGAATTCCGGTGTTCGGAGTTGATGCATGCCTTCACAGCGGATCTTTACTATCTGTGCCCAGCATCCATGCTCAACATCCTCCATCTTCAATCTGTGCTCACGGGCTCGGGAAAAATCGCCTAAAATCCGCAAAAATTACACGTTGCGTATCATGAGGACAGGAGCATCAGAAATATTATTTTTATCGGTGAGATGGCCGAGCGGTCCAAGGCGCTAGACTAAGAGCCTTTTTTGGCGCGCATCGGGCGGTACGCCCGATGCGTGCCTAAAAAGGCATTTCTGTCCGTCCCCCGGCCTATCGTTCCCACGGTCACGTGACACTTATAATCTGATCCGAAAGGGCGTGGGTTCGAATCCCACTCTCATCACTGTTTTGCATCTTCTGAGCATTCCGAGCGTATTTCCTGCAATCATCGATGCAGAATATGCCCAAGAAGCCCTAGGATGAGCTTGGGAGGTGTCCTTTTGTTTTTCAATCTCTGAGGTTTGCTATTCAGAAGCAGATAGTAAGGTTTTGTTTGGCTGTGGTGTGACGGACATTGAAGTCCATCCCGCTCAGCATTTCACCGCGCTTTTCCAGCTTATGGTCCACGAAGCCTCTGTATAGGTTTCTCTCGTAACGATGGTTGTTTAGGCAGGGATAATCCATTTAACTTGTAGCCATCTCGCATGGTGGCCATTCAATAGCTTCCGAGGGTCATCGATGTCTCCCGAGCGACAAGTTTTGATTATGGGGCTGCAATTAAGTTTTTCTATATATACCGATGACTATGCTACGCAATCGTCGTAAGATTAGGTATCCTCTAGCTATGCTTTACCAAACATGATATTCAGATTTTCTATGCTGTCCGGATCTGTGCCGCCTCTTCCACCTTTGAAGGCCTCCTTGACCAGAGCCGTTTTGCGCTTCTGTATCTGTAAAATGCGGCCTTCGATGGTATCTTCGACCTACAGTTCGGTGAGTAAACATATAGTGACACGCTGCTCGGAGAAACTCACGACGAAGTGCTTCACATACACAGTCTGTTCTTGACCGATTCTGTGCACGCGGTCGATGGCTGCAAGTCGCGGTTGAGTGGATTCCTTTTCAGAATGGAAACAACAAACCTTGATTCTCGGTCGCGGCATTCCACCAACAATCCATCTAAGAACAACACAAGGCTGAGCTTCGAGAGGCACGGAAGATAAAGCGACATACCATGAAAACGTGATTAGCTGTAGTCAACTGCGTAGAAAATATCGGTTAGTCGAATGCAAAGATGCTCGAGGATGGCAAAAACGTACATTCAGCCCGACACCGCCGGCCTTCAGACTAATGATGAGCACTTTGGGCGTCCGCGACGGTGCCTTGAACTCTGTGACAGCCTCATTTCTTCGCCGGACATCCATGGACCCATCAAAGCGATACCAAGGAAGATTCTCCCGTTCGAGTACGATTTGAATGAGGTCCAGGAAGCTAGTGAATTGCGAGAAGACCACCGCGCGGAAGCACGGGTCCTGGTCTTGTAGACGACCTATTGATAATCGACATGAATGGGAGCAAAGAAGGTTTTAAGGGATCCACTTACGCAGATTCTGGACAAGCGCGTCCAGCTTGGTAGACATCCGAAAATCGTTGCGTCGAAGGGTGACTTCGGGTACCGACTGTTGTGGGCTAAGACACGTGTCGTTTTCTTCACGCTTCCTCGGCTTGATAACTTCGAGCAGATCGCTTTCCTGATTCACGGATCAGAGGCTGGCTCCAAGGATGAGGAAAATGCCGCACCTTTACCGGTCCACGGTTACAAGTTGGACAGCGGCCGTCCTCTTCCTTTGCCGCACAAGATTCGAGGAAACCAACCGCGCAATCCTTGCAGCTATCAGAACCACAACATGTCAGAAAATCGGGACATGCCAAGGCAGAGGAAACACTAACCAACGATGCATACATTCAGGGAACATCATTGGCACATCCATAACGTCGAGGCATAACGGACATTCATCTGCGTCCGTGTCGGTGGTACCTAGCTCATTCAGGACGTCTTCTGCATACGAATTTCCCTTTTGAGTGCTAGTACCGGAATCGTCGACAGACTCCGCGAAGCGTTTAATCATGGTGTTAACGTCGACGCTGCCGTTACCGGGGGGTTGCGTCGTTTCCTCGGAAAGGACTAGACTTGGATGCAGTACAGCACGACGCAATCTGCTCAAGCATTCAGAATGAACCGATGGAACATAATTGATGCCGCTTACCGCATAAGCATGGCCAAAATGTGGGTATAGTTGCGGCTCACGAGACCCTTGGCGGTCAATTGATCGAAGTCTCTCTTCGCATGATTGTATATCGAGTCGTAGATCTTGCGTTCCGAGGGCGAGAATTTAAGGCTGTCGACCACGACCTAGAAAGCCTTGTAATTATCAGATTGTCGGGGTTGGGATGTGACGAACCTCTTTCGCCGGGAGTTCAACGATGCGCTTGCCATCGCTATCGCGCATATTCTTCTCTCGGCGAAGCAGCACACTCTCCAAGATAACCTGTACGATTTCGATTGCCTTCGGGTCGTGAGCAAGGAATGGGATGGTGATAAACCTGTCATCGTAGAATGTAGGTCGTTACAAGGAAACGAAGACCCAGAAGTACGTACGAGCGGAAGAAGACATAATCCGACCAAGGTGTGAAATCCAGAAATTTTCTACGTCACAGAAGAATAAGCTGGAGTTAACATGTAGGCGCAAATGCACTTACAGTAACGAATAAAGGTCTTCAAGTCTGTTCACGATGGGCGTTCCGGTGACGGCCCAGCGACGCCGAGCACGCAAAGCACATACAGCCTTCGCCGTCTTGCTTGATCTATTTTTGCAATGATGGGCTTCGTCAAGGACAACGCGCAGCCACTCATCTGCAACTTGTCAATGGATGCTGTGAGTACGAACTAGGGGTCACCTTACTGCGATATAGAGGCGATGAAGTCACGGATTTGGCGTGCTCTGAAGCAAGAACACCGTACGAAGTGACGACGATGTTAATGGCTTCGTCATCACCCATAACGGCATCCAAGTCGAGTCGATTTGTACCATGCCAAACAAAAGTCTTGACGGTCCCTGCCTTGCTGCACTTCTGCAATTCCTCCTGCCATTGCGTAAGCAGCGACGTGGGAGCCACTATGAGGGTCGCCGCGGGGCCCTTGGATGATCGGGAGGTCTGGGACGTTACACGAAAAGCACTGTCAAGTTTTAGCTGCCGATGTCTGGTGACTAGTGGCTCGTCGTTCTGTGTCGGCGTCGTGTCTGGCCCGCAATTGGTGTGAATCAGAGCGGATATCATGATCGTCTTGCCCATTCCCACTGTAGCATAGCATGAATAAAGCCGCACAGTGGAACATTTGACAGAGACGAACTTTCTATCAAAACCGAAGGCGCCGTAGATTCCGAGCCCATGAGATCGTATAACATGACTAAGGCTTAAATGAGACATACCGTCCCTGTCGAGACCATCAAAAGTTTAGCAAGAGTTTGGTTGGCACGAATTATACAATGAACGCACGCAAGAATACCGCCCCGACATTTTCTGTCGGCCTTGGGGAACTCCAAGCTCAGTTCTCCTGAATACGGGTTGAAGTAGAAAGGTTGTTCCTCAGCGGTCAAATCATAGACGCCGTCTATGGGTTCGGTGGGGAAGCGGTATCTTGCACCATGGATGAGCACAGAGGACTTGAGATTACACATCAACTTACTCATTCCAGAGTGGATGCATCGATGCTGCCTCTCGCGCAGACATGAGCCCCATTTCCAATGAATGCATCCAACTAGACACAGTGAGCATGTAATTCACCAACGAAGAGTCTATCTTACCACAGAGCTTGCTTCTGATAGCCTCGAAGCGAGAGTATGAAGGTATCCGGGGGGTCCATCTCAGCCATAGTCTGGTCATTCTTTTGGGCTCTGCCAGACGACAGCGCTTAGAATGGCGAATAGAACAGAACAGGAGTGCCTTCGCTTACCGTTTGTATATAACGTTGAGTTCACCGTCCGAGAGCTCCTCACCGTCTCCCTCCACTTCAATTTCTTCTCCGTCACCTACTATCTCTGTTTTCTTGGCCTTCGCGTTTTTGCCCGGCACCTGAGTGAGCTGCTTCAGGTCATCGTGGTCGAGCTCGCCATCTGCCTGTTTCCGCAACTTCGACACGTCGTTGCCGCATTCTGGCTTCAACGAAAGGATGTCAAATAGACGTAGTAGTGCGCTCTTGCGCTCGCGCAGCGCTTGCTCGTCGGGGGTTTCTCGACTTTCATCAAATGCGAGTTTTGGCCTATCGGCGGATGAAAATCCGACAGGCTTGAAAGCCTTAGCCTTGATATAGAATGAAAGCGAGATGATGAGATCTGCGCCAGAGTGAAGAGTCTCAGGACAGTCAATCATTGTGCTCCCTCTGAAGTCGATGATACCTGCGATGCGTGAGCAATGCTATATATAGCGAAATGACTCCACGACATCATACCGAGCTCGAGCAATTTTGAGACCCAAACGGCGACATCCTGTGGCAGACGTCCAAACTCTACATGGCAATTCAGATAAATCGCGACTAGCTAAATGAAGACGCACCGAATCCGCGCTTGTTTGTGATTCGGACGATCGTATTCGCCTTCTTTTTAACAGATTTGGACGATTGAGCCTTCATCAATGTTGCTATAGACAGCTGTTTTCCTTTACCCTTCTTGCCATTCACAGCAGGGCGGCTCTTCACTGGAGGCACATCCTCGTCCGGGTCGTCTCGTTCAATGCATATCTCATCTCCAGATTTGATGTACCCCTTTCCTCTGACGGTGCTCCAGGCATTGCTCACGATGAGTGATCCCAGGTAAGCAGACCGGAAGACCGGCTTATGTGGCGCCTGTGTACGCGGAGGTGACAGACGACGTTTCTTGGCGGGAGGTGGTGAGCCATGGAAAGACGACGCAGGGGATGACGACCTCGGCCCAGGATGCGAAGAAGAGCTCGACACGCTCCTGGCTCTCGGGGATTTCTGGAAGGGGGGCAACTCGACTTCCTCACCAAGATCCAATGGCTCCTCGTCTCCAAATAGCGAGTCACGTTGTTGCGAGCGAGGAGTCCTAAAACGCGAAGAAAGCGTGTTCTCGTCTTCATCCTCGCTACCAGGAAGAAAGAGTCGTTTCTCTGCTTGATGGTCTGCAATAGCTGGGGGCTCGCCCTCCGCGGACACGGTATTCGGCGCGTCGACGCTCATGGTGTCCATCGTGGTAACGTTAGCGTCGCCCTCATCGTCAGAGCCTGCAAAAAATAGGGGAATTGAAGACATGCGTCGAGGTGCAGAGTCGGTAAAAGAGAATCCAGAGATGAGACCGCTTTCTATGAATGACCTGGAGTGCAAGTGAGATGCGACGCGTCCAAGGAAGGCAGGGAGGGACGCGTCGAGGCGCGTCGGCCAAACATGGCCACACAGACGAGATCTCGCAGACGCGCGTCCGAGTCTTCACTCTCATACACAAAACATTCCACAAAAATGCAGCGTGGACTGCCGATGGTAAGCTCCTGAATTGATCTATGTTTCGGTAATATATGCCTGATTGCTGTTGGACAGCAACCTACTGTTGTCCTCCTCAAGGAGGGCACAGATACCTCTCAAGGAAAAGGGCAGCTGCTCTCTAACATCTCCGCGTGTCTTGCAATTTCGGAGACCCTTTCAAGCACACTCGGACCACGAGGCATGGATAAGCTGATCGTCTCCGAACGAGGGCGAGGCGCAGATTACGAATGACGGCGCGACCATTTTGAAGTTGCTCGAGATCGTCCATCCTGCGGCAAGGACTTTGGTCGACATTGCTCGTGCCCAAGACGCCGGAGGTGGGCGATGGAACGACCACTGTCGTGCTTTTGGCTGCGCAGTTCTTGAAGGAGGTTCGGGGCTATATTGAGGAGGATGTCAGCCCACATATCATCATGAAGGGCTTCCGTCAGGCCTCCCAGATCGTATGTGCTATCGTCCATCTTGCTAACTAGTTTCTTATAACATTTCTGCTAGGCCATTGATCGGATAAAAGAAATCCAGATCACCGTGGACAAGTCCAGTCCCGAGTGCGTATATCAGTATCTTCCCTCTAATCTAATGTCTGATTTTCATCTTAGAAAATTCCGATCGCTACTCCTAAAGTGCGCGTCGACTTCGATGTCATCAAAACTGATCCACTCGGAGAAGCCTTTCTTCGCAAAAATGGTTGTGGACGCTGTTCAGTCCCTTGACCCGGATGATTTGGACGAGTCCTTGATCGGCGTGAAGAAGATCCCTGGAGGTGGAATGGCAGATTCCCTGCTCATCCACGGCGTCGCCTTCAAGAAGACGTTCACGTATGCTGGAGCCGAACAACAACCCAAGTCCTTCGAAAACCCTCTCATTCTCTCTCTCAATGTCGAGCTCGAGCTAAAGGCCGAGAAAGACAATGCTGAGGTCCGCGTCGATGCCGTCTCGGACTATCAAGCGATTGTAGACGCCGAATGGGAGATCATCTACAGGAAGCTGCAGGACATTGAAAAGACTGGTGCTAAGGTCGTGCTTAGCAAGCTTCCTATCGGCGATCTCGCCACCCAGTGGTTCGCCGACAGAGACATCTTCTGTGCTGGTCGCGTACCTGCTGGCGATCTGCGCCGAGTTGTCCAGGCGGTAGGCGGATCTATCCAATCGACGACTGCCGATATCTCTAGGGAGCATCTTGGTACTTGCGAGCGCTTCGATGAGAGGCAGATCGGAGGCGAACGTTACAACGTCTTCGAGGGATGCCCGAGGGCGAAGACATGCACTCTTATCCTGCGCGGTGGTGCTGAGCAGTTCATCGAGGAGGTCGAACGTAGTCTGCATGACGCCATCATGGTGGTGAAGCGTGCGGTGAAGAACGGTGAGGTCGTCGCTGGTGGCGGCGCCATCGAGGTACGCTTGGCTCCTTGTTAACATGGACTGTTGACTTTCTCATACGAGTTGACGTAGATGGACCTCTCGGCCCATGTCCGCAAGCATGCCCTGTCCATCCCAGGGAAACTGCAACTCGTCCAAATTGCTTTCGCCAAGGCTCTGGAAATCATTCCCCGACAAATTTGCGACAATGCAGGTCTCGATTCGACGGACATCCTGAACAAGCTTCGCATGAAGCACGCAAACGGCGAGAAGTGGATCGGTGTCGATGTCGATGGTCCGGAAGGTGTTCGCGACAACATGGAGGCTTTTGTCTGGGAGCCCAGCCTCATCAAGGTCAACGCCATCAGCAGCGCTGTGGAGGCTGCATGCTTAATCGTTAGTGTGGACGAGACTGTCAGGAACCCTCAGAGTGAGCAGGTAGGTTGCTCAGCTGGTGTATAACCATTGTTTGTTTGTTTTTTGCTGACCGCACCCGTCCAGCCGAGCCCTGGTCCCAGAGCACCACCCGGAGCGGCGTCCCGTGCGTTGAGGGGACGAGGCCGCGGTGTGCCAAGGCGATAATCGAAGATCTTACACATCGTAGAGTACTGTTCTGTTTGAGTATGCGAAGCACTAATAGCATTCACGTTAAAGAATCAATCTTGCGGGGAGCCTTGTTCCTGAACGCACCTCACGTGACGATCAGAAGCACGTATTGCACGCTCGGGTGATAGCTTCGTCAATCGCGCAATTTGGACCTAGAAAGCGCAATGCGAAGTAGCCAACGCTGACGCTCATTGTTCATCGGCCTTTGCACGCCTTATCTGCCCGGACAGCGTATAAAATGGCGACTTATCGTGCTATCTTCTCACTATCGCTTTCCAGTACGATTGGCCGTCCTCAAGGCACCGTTTGCGCTAACTTTCGCTAACGATGTCTGTCGAGAAGTCTTCTCTCGAGAGGGCCCCTTCATATGAAGTTGACGGCAGCGTGGACGAGAAGCGCGACCCCGCAGATTCCGTCTCGCTAAAAGCGGTCCCGCCGCCTCTCGGTGCGCCTACGGAGCAAGGCTCACGGCTTTTTGGGCGGAGGCGGTCAGCAAGAGACCTCGACGCAATCGCGACGCAGCCCTCCGTTTTCGACGACCCTGTTACCCTCGAGGTACATCGTCCGCCTCCGAAGTATGAGAACGCTCATCGGTTCGATCCCGACGCACGGTGGACATGGAGGGAAGAGAAGGTGCGTGACTAGATTTCGAACCACTAAATCGAGCTAATTCTGAATCTTCTCCTGCAGCGTGTGGTTCGAAAGGTCGACTTCAAGATCATGATCTGGGCCTTCATTATGTTCTTCGCCTTGGATCTTGATCGAAGCAACATCTCACAGGCGAATACGGACAACTTCCTCCAAGATCTGAATATGACTACGGACGACTATAATTTGGGGAACACCTTGTTCCGCCTGGCCTTCCTTCTTGCAGAGCTGCCTTCCCAACTCGTGTCGAAACGCGTCGGTCCCGACATGTGGATTCCAACACAGGTATGTAGTATATTACACTTCAATGGCTCCCCCGTCTCATATATCGTGAGATGGTATTGTGGAGCGTCGTTTCATGGAGCCAATTTTGGTTGAAAGGGCGCGCGTCCTTCCTTGCCACGAGGTGCGATATATTTGTCGAGAGGTTTCTCCAGGGCGTCGCTCATTACAACTCCAGATTCCTGCTCGGCTTTCTCCAAGGAGGCTTCATACCTGATGTCGTCCTCTACCTTTCTTATTTCTACACGAAGACTGAGCGTGAGTATCTCTATATTTGCATGCAGGAAGTAGAAGTGTTACTAAGTATACCGCAGTTCCGATCCGTCTTGCGTGGTTCTGGGTGTCCAACTACCTCACCGACATTGTGGCTGCCTTCTTAGCGACGGGCATCCTGCGACTTCGGGGGGCCAATGGTCAATCCGGCTGGCGATACCTTTTCCTCATTGAAGGCTTGTTTACTTGCCTCACTGGGATCATGGCTTTCTTCTTGATGCCCGCGGGTCCGACACAAACCAAGGCCTGGTTCCGACCTAACGGATGGTTTACTGAACGGTGTGTTACTGTGGCCGACTGTCTAATTGCTGTTCACTGAACGCTCTTTCCCTCTAGAGAGGAGATTATAATGGTGAACAGGTGAACGTTGTGATCTCCGCCTGCCTTTCTCTACCTGCTTACTCTTCCTGAAGAGTGCTCCGCGACGATCCCTCCAAGTCGGACATGCATAATCGCCAGGGTCTGAACCCCAGGATGATATGGGAGGCGCTCTGTGATTGGCACATGTGGCCTCTGTACCTTCTTGGGCTGACCCACATGAGTAAGTTATGCGAGACCTTGACCCAGGCATTTCTAACAAATATGCAGTACCCACCGGCGCCCCGCAGGTCTACCTGACGCTGTCGCTTCGAAACCTCGGGTTCTCCACCACTGAATCCAACCTGCTCAGCGTACCCGCCTACGTGATCGGCACGATTGGCTTGCTCTTTACGGCGTACCTCAGCGAAGTCATCAACAGCCGTGTATTTTCGACTGTGATCCTGCAAATCTGGTCACTGCCGCTGCTGATCGCTCTCTACACCTTCAACAACGACACGTCGCAGTGGGCATACTACGTGGTCGTGATGCTCATTGTCGGTTTCCCCTATGTGCATCCCATCCAAGTGGCGTGGGCATCGCGCAATTCGCACAGCGTGCGCACGAGGACGATATCGGCGTCCGTGTACAACATATTTGTGCAAGCAGGCGCTATCATCTATGTAGGCGTACACCACCTCTTTCGAATGGACGTCATCTGACTTTTTCTCCGAACCGCAGGCTAATATCTATCAAAACAAAGACAAGCCCTTATGTGCGTTAGCCTCGCTTCGTGGTGTTATGGTCATGATTGACTCGTTCATACAGACAAGGCTGGCAATCGTGCTCTCATCGGCATCAATGTTATGAATCTCGCGCTCTACGCCTTCACATACTATTTCTACCGCACTTTAAACAAGCGACGGGATAGAAAATGGAGCGCCATGTCGCAAAAGGTATGTGCGTTAGTGGGATTTTGGTTCTCCATTTTCATTTTTTGGGCTACAGGAGCAGAACGAGTATTTGGAAACTACGAAGGACGTTGGAAATCAAAGATTAGATTTCCGTTTTGCATACTAGACCACACGAACAGTAGCTCTGGTGACTTGCTTATGATTTCGCCATAGGTTCATCCACATGTATTGCATCACGCACTGTTACGCGTACGAAAACTACATGCATTTGAGATGCATAGGATACTATCGCGTCTCAATCTCAATCCAGACTTCTCCGAACGAAACCATGGTATGAAGCATGAGCAGGACTAATTACACAAATGAACTACGATAGTGAGCATGCAGAGTAGGGGGACGGGGAAATCAAGCAGTCGCAGAAACCTCGGTCGCGGGGTTAGGGACGGAGGAAGGGGGAGTGCCTGCACCGGCCTTCCTGGCCCGTACGCGTGCTCTGCGCTCGCTCTCCTTCATTCTGCGCTGGCGATCCTTCGGATCAACGAACTTGCCCCCGACGTCGACGAATTTGATAGTGGGACGTCCGGGGGTTTCGCTTACGACCTCACGACTCTGGGCACTGTCATGATGATGCCCGAGCATCAAGTCACCCGACTTAGCAGCCTCGTCCCGAGCCAGATGAGCTTCATATCCCTTCCGCGCCTGTTCGAGGGCGTCAAGCATTAAGGGCTCCTGCAATCAAACAATGAGTGTCGATCAACGTGTAAGAAGTTCGTGATGGCGCACTTCTCCCTCCACTACAGGCTCCCAGAACATGCGACGGTAACGTGCACGGGCAGGATCATTGCCCTCAGCCTGATCCAAAACGTCTGCTTCAACGACGTTCATTCTGGAAAGGACCCAGTCCTCGTGAGACTTCTGTTGCGCTGCCTCGACCTTGACGCCAAGAATCCGTTCCATGCCTTCGCGGAAGCCGGTTTGGATTTGCTTACCCTGAAGCAAGAAAGTTAGTATAGTGCACGAAAAAAAGACAAGGAACAGTGAATATCAGATGGGGTTGAAAATGGCGTAACCATTGTCTGGGTGATGTAAGGCACCACAGAGGTCGTTCAATTTCGCGAATGAAGTAATGTCTCATCGTCGAAGGAGTAGAGGAAACAACGGACGTGGAGATACACACCTCCTGAGTGATAGCAACGACAAACGGATGTTCATGAGCAAATCTTGTCGAGACACAAACCAGAATAAATTTACCTAAAGGAAGGAAATGTCAGTATAAGTACTGACAGGGAAGTGACGCGATTGAAGGTTCAGAAACATATATAAAAAATTAAACCATGTAGATGTCTTTAAGACTAATCGATTTATTCATCACAGAAAGACGTCCCCCATGCGGATGTCGTCATTAAGAGTAGGGACGAAAACTAACCTTGATCCAGTGTTCTTCAAGTCCTTTCAACCTGAGGATAGCCTCTATACGCTTGATGCTCATGTGATATCGCGCAGACAGGTCGCGAATCGAGTTCGCGTCAGGATTGGCCATGAACTGCGTGTAGATCGACGTGCGCATGGCATCGGATACAGGTGTTGGCGGCTGGAAGGACTTGTTCAGGGGGAAAGGCTGACACGTAGCAACACGTAAGTATCTCTCAAAAGCCAAGGGTGAAGAAAGACGAACTCAACTCCCTCTTTACTGAGCCAGTTTCTAGGACGATGAGGCTCCACAAACTGCTTGCCTACGGTATTCTTCCATTGGCTCCAGCTCGGGTCCTCAGGCTTTGCAGAGCGCCGGCTGTCATCCAAGTCTTCGTCGTCGTCATCACGCCTAGGTTGCTCTGCACGAGCAACAGCCGTAGACGAGAGGCCCCGGATGGCGGTGGAAGCCACAGGACATCTAAGAGACGTTCGAGAGGCAACGATTCGCAAGTGGGCAAGCATTTGGGACGAGCTAGCCTGCGAAAATTTTGAAGTCATTTCCTGCGTGAGTCACGTGTTTAGTTTAGGGCAGGCGCCAACGCGTCAACCTCGTACGGGCCGCTGCGGGCCGCCCAACATCTTCCTCTGCCGTCATCCTCAGCTCGTTCGATTTTCGCAACACAAATCATGGAGTTGACCGATGAGCTGTTCAACATCCTACAAGGTTATTCTGCTCTTGTTCCGCCAAAGCATCTGACATTTCCGGTGCACCTACCATTCGTGCACGTGCATGATTTCTTCCTGAAGATGGTCCTTCTGGATACCCATTTGACGGAGTATCCTCCTTCCGATTACTATCAAGCTAGTTTCTGGAAATGGGCTCTTTCTTGCTTGGAAGCTGCGATCCCTGATGATGAGGTCAGTATGCAGGGAACTGTCTTTTTCGAGTTGAAGCAGATCACGTTTAGGACGTAGAGATAGATCACCGCTTTTATGATCGACAGGTGTCCTTGTTACATTCTAAAAGCCCAATGTGCGTCAGTTTATTTCCTGGTGAAGATCGTCTGAGCCTTTTGAGCAGGCCGCAGGCGCCCCCACCATCCTTCGTGACCTACTACTATCGGCCAGACCCTTTTGTTGAGGAAGCTTCGGGTAGTGGTTCAGCTCCACTAGCTCGCCGCAGAATAACTCTGCTCGAGTCGCGCACCACCATTGAAAGTGGTACCACTGGACTGCGAACTTGGGGAGCCAGCCTAGCCCTTGCTCGATTCTTGATTTCCCGGCCTGGTATTCTCACTTTGAATCCTTCGTCCGTACGGCCCGACTGAAATACCGCACTTAAAGACCTGGTGCAACATAAAGCCGTTCTCGAGCTCGGGGCGGGTGTTGGCTTTGTCGGCATCGTGACGGCAGACCTCCAGACGACTGGCAGCAACCGTGGCAAGAAATCGTCCATTTGTCTCACCGACGTGAACGACGAGGTGTTACAGCGATGTAGCGCCAATATTCATTTACCGTGCAGTCCGTGTGACTTTAATACTGTTTGCTGGGGAGCTGAGACGAATATTCATCAGACATATCATCTCAGCATGGGGACATCATAGTTCGCAGTCTCGACTGGAATGACGCCTTCAGTGACGTCTCAAACCTAGAGAAGACGCTTGACGAGTTCAACCCAGATATCATCCTAGGCGCAGACATAGTAAGCAGCAGTTCAATTAGCTTGAGCCCTAACTGCAATATTTTTGATAGGTCTACCATCCTGACATCATCCCCGCGCTAGTTGCTACCCTCGAAATCGCGTTACGAGCAAACGGCCAACAGCCCAGAATAGCCTTCCTTGCTTTGACTGTTCGAAACGAGGATACTTTAAACCAGTTCCTCAGTGCGGCAGGTAAGGTCACATTCATGCAGTTTTGAGAGCATCCATCGTACTGACAGCTGGGATGACGCCAGGTGAAGCTATCAATGTGGAGACCATATCCTGGGCGGAATGCGGTGACAATCTACTGTTGCCGCCACCGGAAGGACATGACCAGGAAGTGCGAATCTTCAAGCTGACGGCCAAATCCTGAACAACAAGCTTCATCTTGTCGAACTGGACGTATTTTTGCATCACACGCGGTACAACAAAATGGTCTTTTATTGTACAGTAAATATAGCAGACAACGAGCGAATGCACAACATATACATGTGCGGTACATAACCTGACCTAACCTGTAACGAGAGACGAACGTGAATCCAAGAACAAATGAGGGTGCAGGGGTGTGGCCGAAAGGGGTATTAATGCAGACGTTGAAGGTAGATGGAATAGATGAAGCGAAATCGAATGCGAATGAATGATGCTACAGACGTGTTACCTGGATTCCCATGTTAGCTATTGATACAAGGTATGCTGTGTCCAGTCCACGAGGACGGGTTATGATCTATGATCCCAGCTCTCAAAAAGCACGCTTCGGCGGAGGAGGACCACCCTTATACGCCTCAAAGATCCGGAAAGAGCGGACTGTGGTGAGGCCCTCCGAGCTCTGCCTGGGGTTCAAAAGCTGCGACCTCGCGGGCGGGCCTCCCTTTCGCTCCGGGCGGACTGAATCGATCGAAGTGCGCATCGTGCGCGTGGAATCAAATGACGAACGCGCGTCCTTCTGAGTGTCCCTCTCCGAGACGGGATCGAACATCCTCAGCTCTGGGAGATCGCTCGGCCAATTGAAACGTTTCCGTCGGAATCTGATGAAGCCTATGAGCATCACAGCATAAAATGGAGAATACGGGAAAGAACTGACGTCTGGTAGTCCCACAAGGCGTCCTCCAGGTCCTTGGAGGAAACCATGGGCTTGCCATCCTTACCCTTGAACTCGTGCATGTATTCCTGGAGCGCGGCAGAGCAGCCAATGAGAAGATGCAAGTTGCGGCACGTATGCATCTCCACTTCCGCAGGCGACATATGAAGGAAGGTAGAGGGGAAGAGGACCAACCCGGACTGCTGGTAAGGAAGCCCTGCAGGGGAGAGATTCGAGGTCCCCAGCATCTTCGCAGCCTTCCCACTGATTCCAGCTGCAGGGAAATCCGTGACCCGGACACTGTCCTTCTGACCCTTGTCCTTGTCCTTGCGCTCCCTGTCCGCCTTCTCCTTTCCTTCCTCCTTCTCCTTCCCCCAATCAACGCTGACGAACCAGGAGATCCGCGCCTCGAATTCGGGCACCTTCCTCGCCTTCATCTCACGCGCCTGGGTGTCTATGAATGACCGGGAAGGCAGGCACACATTGAGCGATGTCGCCTTGGGAGCGCCGCCGAAGGCAAACTCGACCATTTTGCCGATGACCTCCGCCGGACGAGGGTGCACGCCATACTTGGACCAGATCATGCGGGAGAAGATGGTCTCCAGGTCATTGCAATTGCTCATCTCATGGCGCCAGTCATCATATGGATCTGCCAAAGCCTTCGGACTAGGCTTATTGCCCCATTCATCATCTGAGCTCGTGTCCTGCGCTTGCGCCTGCATCTCTTTGCGAGGAGGAGACGGAAGTGGGCGCATGGGCGTAGGTGGACGCTTTCTGAGTGGGCGGGGCGGGGCAGGCGGCGACGCGGGTGCGACAGACGATGAGGCGCGCGGCGGTGGCACAAGTACAGGCGGTGATGCAGCTGAAGGCCGCGCCGGCGACTTGGGTGGGCGCGATGATTTGAGGACGGGAGATGGTGAGCGAGACGGTGACGACTTCGGAAGCGCGTTCGAGGGTCGTGCCGGAGACTTGGGTGGAAGGGGTGGTTTGAACGCAGGAGACGATGCAGGAGGCGAAGAGGTGTATGACGACGATCTAGGCACAAACGGTAAGGGTCGTGCCGGGGACTTGGATGGGTGGGTCGATTTGAGCGCAGGAGACGTCGCGCGAGGCGAGCTGGTGAGTGAATTCGACGTAGGCGCCGGAAGTGGCGCGGTCGAGGGCCGCGCTGGCGATTTGGATGGGCGAGACGGTTTGGCCACAGGCGGTGAAGCAGAAGGCAGCTGTGGAAGTCGACGTGGTTGGACAACCGGAGACGATGGCGGGAGTGGACGTGATTGCGCGAGCGGAGACGGAGTGAGTGGACGTGATCGCGCGAGCTGAGGTGATGGCGCAGGCGTAGACATGGTAGACGAGGACTTCAAAGACGGAGATAACATGGGCGAAGGAATAGACGGTGGGGAGACGTATGGGAAGAACATATGGTCGTCAATCAGTTCCAGCCTTCCACCACTGCTAAGGACACGATTGGCCTCAACGAAGATGAATGACCAACGGTCGAAAGGAACAGCCAGACTCATGTTCGCAATGCGAACGAGATCGAAAGAGTTATCGGGAAAAGGTAGCCGATACTGGATGCTGTGGAATATTCCGTCAGTCATAGGTCGGGGATGAAGATAAAGCGAAGACCTACAAATTGTGGCGGACCCATGTAACATTGTCTGCTACCTGTTTCTCAAGGTCCCATGCATTCGTAGTCAAGTCGACCAAGTCAAGCCCAGTGACTTTGACATTCCATGCCTTCCAAGCATTTGCGGCCTCCACGACCCAATAGCCCTGACCACAGCCAAGATCGAGAACCCGTGCCGGAGGCTTATGCTTATAGTCGTGGAACGTCGGAGAGTGCTTTGGCATTAGCTTCTTCAGCAAGGAAAGGGTATACCAGTCGCTGGAAGTTTTGTCAGCTGGGTATGTCATGCATGAAGGAGGATCGCACTTCTTTAGGGCCATATCATCGTAACACTGCATATAAGGCGCGTCTTTGGTGTTGTACGGATGCGTCTTCACGCCATTCTCGCCTATCTTGAAATGCTTCAGCTCCTGGAAGCCACCTTTCGCAGGTTCGATGTCGTGAAGCTCGGGAGTGTGGATTGACGATGCGCTGGACTGTGGAGAGTGTTGAGAGAAGAGCGAGTGAGACGGTGAAGGGAGATTTGAGTCGCTCAGGGCAACCAGAGACGACAGGGATCGATGCCTCTTCACACGCTTGGTCACAAAACCAAGACTACGCTTTATCGCGCCTGACGTCCCCTCGCCCGCTGCATCGTCAACCGCGGAGCTGCTGCCTTCCATGGGGAGTGGCTCAGACACCAACGCGGTGGGAGGCTGCTTGACAGCTGGGCTCTTCTTCTCCTTGGCCCTGCAAAAGGGCGACATGTCGGCGGAAAGCTCCTGGAAAGATTCAAGAGGTGCTAAAGGATTGGCGTAACAGAACGAGAAGGGTCTGGAGGGTTCGGCGTCCTCGGGTTGTAAGATGGAGCGAAACAGCAATGATGAGAAAGGTCGCGCAGACGTCGGAGAGCCCTCCATCGTTATTGGTAATGGCAAGTTTATATAACTGAAGATGTCAAAGCGGTTGTGGTCGTGAGCTGTGGCTTCGGCTTTGTTACTGGCCGCCACACGAGGTGAAGGCCACAAAGATTTCGAGACAATGGGGCATACCTTCGCTAATGCAACGTCCAAGCGACAAACAGGCACTGCGTGTATGGCAAATACACCAGTTCAGCAGGCAACAATACGGCCAAGCTATTAGATGAGCCTAGAAAAGTATCGGATCAGGATGGTCGGGATCGCCACGCGTAGGTCAGGCGGAGTATCTGGCAGGGTAGCGGTCGGTTAAGAGAGTAGGAAAGCAAGCGCACAGGTCGCATCATGATGTCTAAGTATGTCGGATGGTGGGATATGCGTTGGCTGTACTGGCGCTCCTGGTGACTTTCGTTCCGTCTCAGCTGGACTTTGTTTGGAATTGGGAAAGACGCGTCGCTCAATTGCCTCCGCCTGTCATCCGCGTGCCACCGGCACACTGCCCCGTCCGGCGTTATTCCTTACACACCAATCGCACTGTTGCAATTGCGGCGACACAGCGGTACTCATGCTCATTACAGATTGTACTGATTCCATGATGCGCACCGCATCTGAAGGGCGCAAAGTACTATCTACCTAAGGAACAACGAAGTCTCAGGGCGCTATGATAACTCCCCATTCTAAGTCGAGGAACACAGTGCCACCGGGCACGAGACATCTGGTGCCAGATCTGTGCCACGATATGTAGTGTTCATTGTGGAGACCTAGTCCTCATCCTTTGCAGGAGGTGGCCCGCATGGCTGAAGCATCCGCTGGACGATGGCGTTCATAATTGGTAAGATATTAACATGAACGCCACATACCTCGGTCATCTCGAATTTCACCCTGCCAGTGGCCTCTCCGTCCGCGATCGCAAGAAATGAGGTCAGCGTGGGGTGGCCTACAATTGATGCCAAAGTGTCACGATGTTGGTGTGTCAACCAATCGCTGCAGATACGAGTCAGCACCGTCGGGCCGAGGATTAGAACAAAGCTCGCACTATTTGCTCAGATCCGCATGTCCTTTAGTCAAAGCATGAGATATGTTCTGCCACAGATGGCAAGGTTCGACGCACCGGTACCCGTATAGCGAGCGTGCACTAGAGGCAATACAGGTGAGTCTCTCCGCAAAGCGACTTATGATCTTGCACTCACAATGCTCCAGCTGCGTGTTTGCTGTATACCTGAGCTCTGACGACTAGATGAACAAGCAAAAACGTCAGCACACAATGTTTGAGGGCCAATGAACATGACTGACCATAGCAGAGTGCGTTATTTACCTTTGTTATGTCATGGAGGGACTTGACGACGCAAGATAAGATAAGATCGAGAATGTGGATCTAATCTCAAGGCACACAACTCTCGACAACTGCAAAAAGCCCATGAAGAGAATGGTTTCATGAAGACAGTCCCACGTACAGCTTCGGAGAGCGCGCAAAATCCCGTCATTCAAATGTTTCACGTATGTATATGAGGAACAATTGCGACGTCAGAGGTATAAACGCCTTGGCGCGGACGTCACTGACGCTTGTCGTACACTACATAGCAATAAAAAAAAACTTCCAGCGCGCTCGCGCTCTAGCAGGGTTCTCGTAGTGCTCTTCCACTCCGTTCCCATAACATGAATCAACCCACAAGCTGCTCCAATTTCCCGAACAGCGCCTCGTATTTCCTGGCTACGTATGATGGACTGATGGCGGAAAGTAGGTCCTCCAGCGTCTCGTAGATCACCCCAAGTTGGATGACATGGGACTCCTCTGTGCCCCTGGTTATCTGTCAATAGATTTAACAACCGTTAAGAATGTGTCACCAAGGCCTTGTGGTACACTGACCTTATACCCAGCAGTAGAAAGCAGCACTTCAATCGTTTGCTTTTCCTCCACCATGATCACAGCCGACGCGTCCAGGCTGGTAACCTGGACAATGTGGGCACTCCTGATGCCGAAGGACTGTTCGTCGAGCGCTCGTTTTAGCTCATGCCCAAAGAAGTCGCCCGGGGTGGGCGTTGAGTGAGGCATGGGCCAGCGGGGAAACTGCTTCAGGAAAACAGCTACGGAAGGCTCAATAAGCGCGCATCGTAAGATCCTGCGCTGGGAAAGACGCTTTAGCCACGGGTGGGACCTCTAAGCCAACTGCAGAATGAGCGGTGGCTTACCTGAACGAAGTCAGCGAAAGCGTCGGGCTCGGAGTCAGTCTCAGTGAAGGCGGCGCCCGTTTCGCGCAAAACGCGTACCTAATACCAGGATCACGTGCACCAACTACTTTACTCTGAGTCTCCTTCCTCAAGTTTTCCGAGGCTTCTCTCTGTTGCTTGTACTCCAAATACGCGCCCGACCATGGCAGACGAAACTGCTAAACTAAAATCAAAGCTCGCCAATCTGAACAACTCTCTCGACGGGCTGGAAGAAGCGCTTGAACCGTTACTCTCGCAATCTCTGCCAGAGACCGTCGTGAATCTGGATACCATTCAGCAGGCAAAGCTGCAAGTCGCCATCCCATATCTTGTGTATGATCTAGTCTTCAGTACGTATTCTCTGACTTTGTGGCGGAATGAATGCTCAGTTTCCTGTCAGTTTATCTCAAAACGCGGGGGATTGACCCCAGGACGCATCCTGTGATTGCTGAGTTGGTGCGTATGCCCTTAGCTCGCGCAGGATAATCTCGCTAATTCAGATGTACATATACTAATATAGGACCGAGTACGCCAGTACTTCGACAAAATCAAGAATGCGGAAAACCCGCCACAAAGTCAGTCCCACGCTGACCCATCTGTCCGTCACACTCATCTCTCTTCGCGGCACAGGGACGTTGCCCGTGGACAAAGATGCTGCGAACCGCTTCATCAAACACGCCATTTCCCAAGTCAGGCAAACGGCACCCGTCGCCGGGCCCTCTACGCACGTCAGATTCGACGATGCAGGGACTGCCCATGATATTCGGGCTATTCCTGTCAAGGTGACCGAAAAGATGCTCGCGCGCGAAGAGCACCAAAGGGAGCTGCGAGAGGCGGGCAGCGACGAGGAAGAGGAGGAACTTGAGGTCATTGATGATGCTGCACAGGAGGAGGAAGAGGAGGAGGAGGAGCCGAGCGCCGCGGATAGGAAGGGCAAAGGGAAGGCGGCAACCCCGTCTGAGGAAACACATACTGAGCTTGGTTCAAAACGGCGACGAAGACCGGTTGATCCTTTCGCAGGTGAGTGTTCCTTTGCTATTTGAAGGGAGGTGTCGTGTCATATTCGTCTGTCGCAGGCTACGGGGATGAAGTTCAGCAAATGACGACCACTACGACCACGATTGCAACCACAGTATCGAAGTCTTCGGCTAAAAGAGTGAAGACAATGGCCACACAGGAAGACGTTTCTATGTCTGATGCACCCGCTAGTGGGGTAAGTACACCCACATCTGTAGCATCGTCAGGGAAGAGCAAGGCGAAGAAATCCAAGAAGCGGTCCTGATCTGCCCTCTGACGCTTGGAATACCTACTGTTATGCTGTCGTTGGGGAGCATCATCCTTGAGGCCAGTGCAATATACCGATATACTGAGCAATCAAGGAATCACAAAAACATATTGAGGTACACCTATACATACAACCAGAGTACAACAACATCTACAGAGACATCCCGAAGCAGTGTCCTAGTCCTATGTGAGTGACAGATAACAGTACAGCGCAGCTTTACATTATGATACATCCTTCCCTATCGCCTCCATCCACCGCAGGTGAGCTCGTACCCGGGGTCCTCCTCCCGCTCGGCGACCACCACCGCGCCCTCCCCGTATACGCATCGTCCGACGCCCTGCTGCTCCCCGAGCCATTCGCATCCCGCCGTCCGTTCTTCCGCCGCTTCTGCCGCGCCGCCGCAACAGCGTCCACCGTCTGCCACGAATAGAACGTCTTCAACACGATGCGCCCGGGATCGCACTCGTCCTGCCCCACACCCAGCCCCTCGTCGTCGCGCCCGTCGAGGAACGCGAGCCGCCGCGCGTCGTACGCGCGCCAGCCGCGCCGCGGGCGCGTGCTCCCCGCCAGCTCCTTCACGACCGCCTCGCCCATCGCGCGGCAGTCGACCGCGACGAGGCACGCGTCCGCACGCTCGCGCCGACGTGCGTGCGCGACGAACTCCTTTGCGACGGTGCCCGACAAACGTGTCGCGTCGGCCTCCAGCACGCGCAGGTGCGTGCAGTTGCGCACGAGCGCGAGGAAGGCCTCGTTGCTGAGCTGCATCGCGTACGAGACGATGAGGTGCTCCAGGAGGTGGCCTGGGTCGGGGTCCGGGCGCGGTCCGCTCCCTGGGTCGGAAGGCAGAGGTTGCGGCGTGATCGCCTGGAGCACGTCGTCCGTAATGTCGGTTGCGTCCTCGAGGTCAAGTTTCCTGATGCCCGGTAACGTCTCCAGGAGCAGTATGAGGCCTTCATCCTTCAGCTCGCCGCCGATACCTCCGAGCTCTAGGAACTCCAGGTTGGGGACTGCATGCGCCAGATGCGAGCACGCGATGTCGGTGAGCAGAATACAGCTCGACAGAGACAGATGGCGAAGGCGTGTCAGATGTCGGCGATATCGTGTGACATCGTGCGGATCCCGGCCGACTTGTCGCGAGGAGAGGACGACATGCTCCCTCTCGCACTGCTCATCCTCACAGGACACGAAAGCCTCCAGAGACGAGTTGTGCAGGTCGCGGCAGTAGCTCAGATCTAGCACCTCGAGATCCGGTGCGGCCTTGCCCAGCGAGGCCATGACGTAGTCTGTAATACCCTTCAATCCACAAAGACGCAGTTCCTTCAAAGGCACGAAGCGAGTCTCTTTCACTGACTCTAGTACCATGAGCAGAACGCCGCCACCGGTGATATTGGGACATCGGCTCATGTCGAGGACAGTAAGCTTTGGACAGAACTCGGGAATGAGCTGGAACGTCTCGTTCGTCACAGCGTTCAAGCCCTTCACGCGCAGAGTACCAAGCTCCGGGCATCGCTTCATCAGGAAGTGCAGCGCCGTATCGGTGAGAGTCAAGCAGCCACTCAGATTGACTTCAGTGAGGCGCGTAACGTCGGAGTCCAAAGAAAGACTTTGCGCCATGTGTTGCAGAGTAGACGGCTGCAAACTCGGATGTGCAGCGACGTTGAGACTCTGGATGAACGTCCCCGCAGACGCCGCGATGTACAGCAGCTGCGACGCCGGCATCTTCGGGAAGGGCCGCACCTCGAGCTGCGTCCACAGCTGCCCATCAAATACGAGCGCGAGCCACGCCTTGCACACCTGCGTGCGAACCAGGGGTTACTGCACTGCAGCACGAGAAGGTCGTGTATACTCACCCTGCTCATGCGCACGAGCTCGCGTACACCCTGCTCGCGGCCCACCCACTTGTTCTTCGACGACGCGGCCTTAAGCGCGGTCCACCGCCCGTCGGACATGCGGCGCACGTGGTCTTCCTCATGCACCAGCACGAGCCGGCCGAGGATCTGCAGCTGCAGCTCGCGGGGCAACAATTCTCCAAAGTAATCGCGCATGCGCGTGGAAGGGAGAGGCGTGAAGACATCGGCAGTGGAGGGAGGAACCACGTCGAATGCCGAAGGCAGGGGGAACGGGTCTGAATTTGAGCGACCTTTGGCTTTGGCCAGGAGGCCTTCCGTCGGACCGTTGTGACGATAAACGGGGTAGTATGGTGGGACAGGCGCATCCTCCCTGACAATGCGATCCATGTCGAGATTAGGAAATGGGGCGCTGATGGAGACTTCCCGTGAACGCCGCTTCAAGTCGCGTTTCCATGGCGTGAAACAACTGCCCCGGCTGTCCATTGCATCAAAGTCGAAGTCCGCCATGCCTTCCGCTGACGGAGACTGCGAAGAACTTGGTGTGGACGGCGAATCCAGCGAATCAACACGCCTCGAAAAGAGCTTGCGGGCTAGCGCCCCTGGCGACTTCGGCGACCCGAGCTTCACCTTGATTCGCGACATTGAGCGGGCAGCCAACGACTGCGTGGAACGGAGGGAGAGATTCGAAAGGGAGCGGCGCCGCGAGGGTATGCGAGTAATGATCGGGACGACACCTGCTTGTCCCGTGGTCGCCGTGTGCGCGTTTCTGTCGATCTCGTGGAAATCACGGCCCGTAGTGGAGGTATAGGCAGAACCAAACGACGACGGGCCGGGCTCGAAAGTTGCTATGCTGGGAGACCTATAAAACTCGTCGTAATTGAATTGTGTGGGGGAGAAGGACAAAGGCGGAAGACTGGGAGGTAGATCTTTGCCTTTTCCTTTCTCCGTTGCTGATGGATCGTGCTCACGATCGTCGTAAATCGCATTGCTTGGGGGATCGTCGCAGGTGGGGTCGGCGAGATGACCAGTGGTTGGAGATCTTGGGGATGAGGAAGATGTAGCGACCTCGGGCGGGGGTGAGACATCCCCAGCGTCATATGGCATGGAGAAGATATCGGCCTCTGCAATGTCCTCGGACCTAGAGACAGCTTTGCCTTTGTCGTTCATCATTGTTGCGAGATCGGGGGACTCGAAGCTGCGACTATAAGGGCTGCGAGCATAGCACAGTGAAAGGTCGTCCATGGGTCCTTCTGTGAAGGTGTGCTTGGAAGGTATATGATCTGAACCTGGAAGAGATAATGAAGAGCTGCCGACCAGCTCTGGTAGGGACATTAGAGAAGCACCAGAGCACGCTTGATGCGGGTGCTCCTGGGTAGTTGAGGCTGCGTTATCGATGTCGTGCGGTTGGCTCATGGTGCGGGGCTATGATAAGTTAGGTGCGGTATGATAATGATATGGGATACAGAGCGTCGGAGATGCAAGCTAGAATGGGGTGCACATGGGAGGAGAGGGCGAGAAAGCGAGAAATTAAGAGGGAGCTGAAACGGAGAGAAAACTAAAAGCGGGATCGGTGAAACGGACCTGACATGGAGTTATGGTAAGCTGTAGCGAGATGACGGAAGGATATCCCGTCGATAGGGGAGAGTGACCTCAGTCCCTCTCACGCCAGTCCCTTTCCCACGCCTGCTATAACTAATTGGTCCATGTGTACAGCAACGGGAACTCACCTAGAGCAGCCGAGAAAATACTGCGCCCTCTTGTGCCCCTCTGCAATGAAAATTGTAGGCGAAAGCTGCCGAAGGAGGTAGTCAGGCTGTCGAAGTACGTCGGATGCGATGGCCTCCCAGCGCCAGGCCTCCACACCCCGGAGACGCATGCTCGCGGGCCACCTGCCTGCAGGATCAGCTTCCGAACGACTTCCGAGATACTCCAACGGCTTCCAGGGCGGCTCGGGCATGCAGGGTCGACGAGAAAGTTAGAACTCAGCAGTGTAGGTCCGAGGTATCATCGTGACATTCATTATCGCCGCACCCAGCGGCTGTCGAACTGATGCTGATATGCCTACTCGTGCTGGTCCGTGCGGGCGCGGCTGCTGAACGTTCCACATATCGAAGTGATGAGAACTCGAAGACGGACTAGGATGGAAATGGACACGCCAACTTACCTTCGACGCTCGCCAGAAGAGACATCACGTGTTCGCAACGAGGCTGAAGTCGCTCAGCGATGGCGGCGCGAGGGTGGACGAAAAAACGATGCGAGCAAGTCTCGTTTTCACAAACAATTAGCGTAAAGCGACAATACGACCGTGAAATAGTAAACAGCTCGCTATCGACAACAATAGCAACGGTGGGCGAAGCGGAAAAGGCGATAAGTTAAAGGTCCAACAAGTCTCATGAAGTAGACGGTAAAGTAACCTAATAAACACAACTAACGGCCAGGTACTAACTGACGCCGAAGAGTAAGTAACAATGAGGGAACACGATTGCGGCAGGGCGAGCATCAGAGGGAAAATGTGAACACGCGTCACGCGACACAACACGCGGCCGCAACGATGGGCAGCTATCTGCTCAGGCGTTCTTGGGGTTCTCTTTGGCCGACTTCCAGTTAGAAGTAGCCAGCTTGAACCTACCAGCCAACACGCGATGAGGAAATGTATTGAAAAGTAAGGGGAGCACACGCACCGTTCTTGGTGGGGAATGTCAGGCTGCTCAGTCTTGAGGCGGGCCATCTCCGTCTGCATGAACTTGTTGTATGCAGTGAGCTTCTTGCGGCCACCACCGCCCGAAGACTTGGCTACGAAGGACGTGAGCTCGGCTGCCAGCGAGCAGCGGCGAAGTGCACATACCCTTCCTCTCGGGCTTTTCGCCAGCAGCTTTCTTGGGGGCCATTGTGATAGGGATTCAGGCTAGAGGGCGGCAGGAAAACACGACGGAGAGAGGATGACACGAGAAAACGCGTCGGGGAGCGCGCGTTGAACAGCAAGACGCGGTGAACCAAAGGGACGCGTTCGACGGGCGAGGTAACGGAACGGTGAGCTCGGACGCGCTAAGTAGAAAAGAAAACGAGACTCACGGGAGGCGACCGAGGTAGTCGACAGGAAGTGACGGGGAGGGGCGAGTGGATGGTTAGGGGGCAAGAGAGTAGGGAGCATTTTCCCTAACTTTAGCGGGTCTTATACCGCCAATTCAACTGACAGCACTTCGATCGAGATCGCTAGCTGGTTCCCGGGGCTCGCCCGCACGTGATGCTCCCGCTCAGTCACGAGACCGTCTCCCGCGCATAGAGCTGTGCGCATTCCAGTCTCCGAACACATAGGAGACCTCGAGGGCTCCTATGGTGGATCCAGGGTGCGCGGAACTATTCTGTGCTGTGTTTTCGGGCTGAGATCGTCGGCGCCACGTCCCCTCCAACCTGAGGCTGGGGTTCGTTCGTTGAACGCGTCCAACTAAGTTTCCGGGGGACAGGACGCGTCGAGGGACGCGCACGTCGACGCGTGCCACATGGACTCAACGTTGATCTCAGGAAGGGACTGGGAATATCGTCTCCCAGAAGCGCAAGCACGCGCAGTGGAACGCCTTCTCAGTCAACTGTCGCCACCTCACGGAGATAGATGTACTTAAAGAGCAGCGTATTCCAGCGGAAAGCACAAATTTAGTGACCTCATCCGCTGCAAGCGATAGGTGCGAATGCATTGCTCGCTTGGTCATGGGCGGTATAAAAAAATTTCCCTCCAGACCTCCCATCAGATTCATGCGCCCTTGGAAGCTGCTGCGCCTCGTTCGACGCCCGCGATACTCTCGATGATGCTGGCACCGCTGACGACCCCAGTCGTCGCGATGAGGAATTTACGACCTGAGGGGGTAGCTCATTTGTTAGCCTCGCTTCCCAAGAAACGGCATTGTAATCAATCACCTTGATTCTGCCGGCCCGCCCACCGCAATGCAGCAATCTCAGTGTACGTACACCCGCCAAGGAAGAATACCACCGTGGTGGCCGCCTGTCCCTGCTGTGGCGCTGAGATACCGCGTCATCAGCCGACTGAATGCACGAAAAGAATGGGTCTCACGATGGCTCGTCGCAGGGGCCGAAGCGGTATCGGCACTTCCCAACCCAGTTTGGGCGACGTCGACCGTCTTCCCTGGAATGCTCGCCACCACGTCCTCAAAGCCCTTCCATCCGACGATCGGGTGGGCCTGCACCTTCACGGATGCCTGGGACTTGCCTCTTCCAGCCGCATCATCACTCGCGGATCTGGTCTTCCCACCAGCCGGGTTGCTGAGCACGCCTCCCTTCTGCGCAATGCACTGCACCAGCCTGACGCTAATTGGGGCATAGCCGGAGTATACGTAGCTGATGTCGTTCTCGAGTTCTTCGAGTGTGTCGGTGCCGTCGATCACGAGACGGAGGGACTTCCTCAGTGTCGGGTAAGGGTATTTAGATGCAGCGATCTCCGGAGCGGATGATGGGGGCAGAGGGTTTGGGAGGAGAATGGCCAGTGGGGGTGCAGCTAAGGAGAGAAGCAGCGGAAGCAGGTCGTAGCCATATGTCTGGATTACGTGGATAAGTCAAGTTCCAAATCGAGGGAATGCAATCTGGAGGCTAACCTGAAGGAGGTCACGTTTGATGTTTTCGAGAGTCTTCGCTCGTATGCCTCCGGCCGTGATACTGGCTAGGCACAGAAGTCTTATGACTAGCTGCATATCTGCCCCTTGTGCAAGCAGGTCCTCGATAGCACTTATCTGCCCCGGAACATCATACGACGAAAGAAGATCTGTGTGTGAAGACCGGTTAGCGGGACGGTCGCGCCACAGAATCAGAGCTGACATACTCTGTTGAATCTCCAGCGATTTATTGAACACACTGGACCGCGTGTACGGCACGATTATCTCGGAAAGGCCAGTGTCTGTATCTCATGTCACAATCATGGCCTTCTAGATAATTCAATAGCTCACGCAATCGTAGCGATTGATGTTCTGTCTGGAGGTTTCCAAGCTTGCCAACAAAATCTCGTAGTTGTGCGACAGACTGCGCTTTATGCCGAGCCTAGCTTTTGTGTCAGATCCTGAGCAAAAGAAGACCGCTGAGAAAGCTACTTTGTAGTCCTCATCAAGCCTCCGAGCAACTTTGTTGAGTCTCTTGCCGACAGAGGCAAAGTTGAGGTCTCGCAGCTCGCCGAAGATAGGGTCCGACGACGACGACAGATGTTGCTTTTTCTTCTTTTCTTTCAGTAGAGAGGATGCTGGCGGAGTGGAAGTAGAAGGATCGGATGGTGAAGCGGATGGGTTAGAGGGCGCAGCGAGCAGGGATGCGGGCACCTCTACATGTGCTAGAAGATGGTTGGAGTCTACGCATATACTGGGTAAGAAATAGAGATCTTACAGTTTCGGATTCCAATAACCTCGTCGATCAAGCCTTCATAAGTCAGTTGAGTCAGGAGAGGCGTTATTATGTCAGTTCGTCGGTCAATGACGATGAGACTGTCGAATTTCTCTGAAAGAGTCTGCGCATTGTCCGATCCTGCACTAGATTGAGTAGTCTGCCGAGTCAAGAGCGTTACTAGACGCTGCAAAATTGTGAGACACGTTTAAATCAACGTGAAAGGAGCTCGAGCTCACTCCAGCGGTGTCGCCCTTCCCGACTATCCTGGGAAAGCGGCCGTAGAGCTTCTGCAGCGTATGCAGTGCTTGTGCGGAGTCATATACCGACGTTTCGTTTCCATCCTAGATTCCGACTTGAGAGCGCTAAGATTGAATGCAGGCAACGCAACGCACCACCCATATCTCCTTGAACGCATTCTCATGTTCCAAGGAAATGACGTCGTCTGCTATTGGGATAAATTGCAGATTATATGTGGAGATTGTGATATCTCCAAGCACTCCCTCCTCCTCGAGAACCCGGGATATTAACGTCGAGGTCCGAGGCACAAGGAGCAACGTGTAAGTGTACGTCTTGGACTCGCGCGCGTGCCGCTTGATCTGGTCTGGGACGGACTTGAGCAACACGACTAAAGCATATATGGACGCGCATGCGCACCAGCTATGACCTTGACCATCCTAATTTGAGGGCGGCATAGATAGACTACATTGGTCGTCACCGCCGTGAGTGGCCCTGCCTCCAGCCAGAACATCTTGTCTACGCCATGTTGCTGCACAACAGGTCCGCTCAAACTCAGCACCGAGCCACCTCGCCGCTGAACGAGACGTACCTGCAGTAATGATATCTCCGCAACTAAACTGAGTGGCCCTGCCAGTGAAGGATCCAGTACCAGCGTCTTTGCGCCATTGACCTACACCCGAGGTAAGCACAGTGAGATACATGTCGATAGACGCGTAACATGCTGACGCACGGAGTTCAGAGCCTGGACCAGGGAGTTTCGCGCTATCTCCTTCAGTAATGAGACATCAAGGTGCTCCTTGAAATCTTGTTCTGCCGAGGAGGAAGTCTGTTCGTCAGTCGCGGAGGTGGACGCGGCCATAATGAAGGTTAGCCGCACTCCGTCCGGGAACGGACAAGTCGTGATCGGAGCAACGGAACCGGAGTCAACCTCCGTGAGATCTAAGATCTTCGTCAGCTTTCTAACAAACGTTGCATGCGAGCTCGGTATGTTCTCTCATTTGATACACAGATTGCATGGATAAAATACAGATGAAGATACGGTGCAGGATCGTAAGTATGGGATAGCTAAACGTTTATATCGAATTCCGACGGGCACTTTGCCCCTTCTTCCTCTTCGAAACAGCCTCCTTACCCTCGACGTACCCAGTTGGGAGCCGATCCTCCTCCTCCCACTTCTCCAAAAATTTCAACGTGGCTTGATAACCCTTCTCCTGAATTTCTTCAAACTTGCCGAACTGCATTGTTGCGTACTGCGATGTGTGGTCAAGATTAGTGGAGCTCAAAGCGGTAAAGAGGGCAAAATCCTACCTCTTGGACTGGCATTGCCATGTACAGACATCCCGGAGTGATCTTGGCGTTTTCTAGTGTGCGGACACTCGAAACACTAAAGCGGTGGTCAGAAAGGTATGTAAAAGACAGACATCTCGACTGACTACGCCAAGCGACTCTGGATTTCAGTAATCGCCGGAATCGTTCTCGCACTTGAAAAAGGATTCCATCTGTTGATGAGCAGCCACCAGCCAGAGACGGTATCACCGAAGTTTCGCGGAGAGTTGTCATCGATCTGTAAGTGCGAAGTTATGATTTGCCCGACATTTAGGCTTAGCATCTATCCGGACGCACCGAGCCAACGTCAGACGCGAACACTGCACTAGCACCCATGTCGAACATCGCCGAGACCTACAGTCGAGTGTCAGACAGAGCCACACGTCCCGCCTACGTTTACTTACGGGCAAGTTATCCACTGTGTCATTCGTCAGATATGGAGGGCAAGGGTGAAATCATAAGACTTACGATATCCACCATCCACAAGCATGCTTCCGTTGTCGCACAGCGGAGGCAGAAGACCCACGAGAGTCATTGATGCACCTAAGAGCAGTCAGCCGAGTACCTATACAGGAGACAAACGCGATGCTTACGAATGAACCTCCAAGCGTAGCCAGTTTCGTGTATCTCCATTCTAGAATGAATGATATTTGATGTGTTGCAAAAGAAAGGTAACCACATGTCCTCGATGTGTAGATCATAAAATGCCTAGACAAAACCCAGTAAGTATAAGTCAACAGCATTCGTAGCTGTGCGTACTTTGTAGATGGACCGATTGAATTCGTGACCCTAAAAACAAAATTATTTAGGCATGGTGAGACCAACCACAAGCGCGGATGCGTACCGTGGTATATGCAACAAGTGGATAGGTCACATCTGAGAGCACTCTCCAGATATTGCCCATTCTGCCGCTGAAGTGTTTCGCGCGACCCGCGCTAGAGATAATATCCCCCTCCCGAGCATACAACCCTCCGATGAAGGCACCAATACTCGTCCCTGAAATGTTCGTTAATCCAAGCGCCTCAGACCAGTCTGAGGATCATACCTCCGACGTGGTCAATGGGTATACCATATTCCTCTAAAGCTCGCAAGACGCCCTACGTCACGTCAAAAAGCGAACGACCAATGCCAAGGTCCATGAACTTACGAGATGCGAGATGCCCCTCGCTCCGCCACCACCCAAGACAATCCCGATTGATTTACCGCACAGCCGGCCGCGCAAGCCTGGCGAAGTCATTGCTGTGCGGTGGCCGCTGAGGCCGAGGGTCCGACCGCCCGCCACGATATTTCTGGATTTCGCTCTGCACTTTGTCCTTGAGGTTCTTCAGTGCAGCGATGCCCGCAGGGTCTTGTGGCAACGCAGTCGCTTTAGTCACAGGAATTTTCAATCCCTATCAGAATTATCAATAGATATTCGTCCTATCTTGTAGCAGACATACCGGTAGTTCAACGTGTAGATGTTGGTGGATCCATGGCCGATTCTGAATTATATGATGACTTTATTCGCTATGATACATACCATGCTGACTTACCTTCAGCCATTCACGAGTCGATCCAGGCAAGATCGAGCGATCAGGGTGAAGCAAGATGAGCTCCTTTCGCGCCGTGGTTTTCATGGACAGAAGCAGGCGCTCGTAATCGCCGATTGTTGGATCATCTCCCATGCCTACCACCATGACGAAATCGGCCTGTGCAAAAGGAAGCTAAATACAAACAGAGGATTAGTGCGTATGGTCATACCTGACGGATACAAGTCTGCGTCCACGAGCTATTGACAGCCGAATCAACCACATAAAGCACGATCTTGTATCGTTGCTCCTGGTCAGCCAACCATGCTGCCGTCTTCAGCTTGCCCATGCGAGTGAATGCATGTCGTCCAAGAGTGTTCGATACCAGTGCTTGGTTCAGATACGATGTTGGAGCACCGATGCCTTCGAGCGCTGAGTGCAGTTTACGCGCAAAGATGTCTACGGGAATGTGGCGAGATACTGGAAGGATGGCGACAGTCTTCAGGTTTGCGTTGTTTCGGCGAAG
This sequence comes from Hericium coralloides, assembly GCA_003675405.1. NCBI lineage: Eukaryota > Fungi > Basidiomycota > Agaricomycetes > Russulales > Hericiaceae > Hericium > Hericium coralloides. Next base: position 432,965 of record QUOP01000025.1, on the reverse strand, counting down.
CTCGGTTGTTGGATTCCACGACCTTGCGATCGATGGAGATTCCAGGTCGCTTCGGACACGAGATGCTATCATCCGCAACAAGCTATGCCACGATTGAGTTAGTCTCTGCAAGAATACTTGAAAGTAGTGGAGCTTACAGAGCAGTGGTCTGTGGATTCCTATTGGAAGAGCAAATGTGTTAGATCATTGTCATTTCAACTTCAGTGAAGCGAGGCTCACCGAGAAGAGATCGCATTGAACAGAGTTTGAGGCATGCGGATAAGTTCAGTATCACGAATGGCATGAACAGTGGTCTTTCTCGGTGTGCTTGTGATAACGTCGATCTCGCCAGCTGTATCGCCTTGACCATATTCCGCAATGATATTAACACCTCCTTCCTCCTTCTCAGTGATGGCACGAAGACGACCATTGATGACGATGTAGAAACTGTCGGAGACGTCACCCGTGCGCCAGAGGATTTGGCCGGCGTTGACCTGCATCCAGTCCAAGGAAGCATCAATTTGCAGGACTAGCGAAGTATGTGCACTGTCAGTATGCTATCATGCAACAAAGTCACTGTTCTTACCCAACGGAGACAATAAAGAGATCAAGCGCTTTGCCAAGGTAAGCAAGACGATGGGCTGTTTCTCGAGCAGACGTTCTAGGGCGTGATGAGGCAGGAATCCAACATACGTATTCGTCTTCGCGACGATGTCAACATAAGAGGCGGTGTTCGATAATGAAGCTGCAAGTCGTTCAGCCGGTGGGTCACTGACATGACTTGATAGACGCACCTAAGTACCCAGCGATCCCTCCGGGTTTTATAGTGAAGAGGGGTGTTCGACCTTCCGGTTCTCTAGGTTCGTCTTCTACATCTCCAGAACCAGTTCGGGTGAATGTCGAGGTCGACGCAGTGTCCGTATGGTTTGAAGGGAAGACCTCCGATACGTAGAGAGAATTCGGCGTCAACGTAGATGGTTTTACCTTGGTCTTTCGCTGTGGCTTCTCCTTGGAAGGGAGCAGAATATCCAGGAAGCCGTCAATAACATAGAATAGCCCTGATCGGGATGTTCGTCGGTTCGTATGATGAGAAAGAGCGACACACATACCTGTATTCCGCTCTCCTGCCCGTGCAAGGTACGAGCCAGCTGTAAAGAACAGGATCTCGACTTCATTATCCAAACCTTTCATGTAGGTCTTTCCCGTCTTGGTGGACGAAGAACCGCCCGTTGTGCTAGACGCATCATCGGCCATGTCTAATAGCGAGAGGGAACCAAATGAGGAATTGAAGGCGGCTGTCCGGGACAGATTTGCGTTTGCCCTCGGCGATACTGGTGGAAATGCAGGCGAAGCCTCGACGGATGCGTCGCCGCTCAGAGGGGGCTGCAACAAACCGATCGACATAGCAATGCAGTTCATGACCGATTCCCGAAGATCGAAGTCCTCGCCCTCTAGTTGAGACGACGCTTTCAACAGCTCTGCATCTAGAGCATCGCCGAAGAGCTCCTGACGAGGAATGCGAGGAGTCGTGAACGCACTTTGCGAGCGGTGGAAAGGCGGGAACCCATCATCGGCACGGGTTGTCGAGCTGAGTAGGTCTCCTGCTTGGACCTGATGCCGAGAGGTGTTGCGGTGCTGAGGCAGGAAGAAATTCGTCGATTTCTGCTGTGGGACGGGACTCTCTGTTACATGAGATGTCGAGAATGTCGAATCAAACGCAGGGGTTCGGGCAGATGATGATTTCGATGACTTTCGGGTGAAGTGTCCACTATCGTCCGAAGTATCAGCCGTTCGGACAACGTCAAACCGTTGCCGAAGCTGCTCCATCCCACCAGATTCGTAGAAAACCGGGGGAAGAGGATGGCATGCCAGATCATTGATTGCTTTCTCCGTGCGCAGAACTTCCGTGGTCAGTCCCAGATACCCATGTGCAGCATTAAACGTCACTCGCGAGAAGCGAGTCATGATGACTGTTTCAATTTGTCAAGCTCTAGCAGTCACGAGAAGTGAAATGGCACGAACCTTGAACTATATGCGCGGTGGCCTTCGGGAATTTCTTGGTTACGCGACGAAAAGCCTCTGCAGGGATGACCGCCAACGTAGTATCCTCAGTGGCTCGAGCGACTGTTCCATGGTGAATCTGGGTATTCTTGGGCATTGGGTGCTGTGGTTTCTGGTAAGGCGTTCCGGATGAGATGTTGGTGGCAGTCGGAGATCGGATGTCAGATGAAGGGGACCTGACATCGACAGGATGCGCAGTAGAACCGGACGAAGAAATCGAAGGGGAGCGACTCCGTGCTTCTAATGGAAAAGAAAAGGTGTTGAGGTCGAGCTGAGATACGTCTGAGTCAGCGCGCCTTCCGCGAGTACGAGGAGGCGGTCGCGGCAGACCGCCATCGGTGGTGGTGCCCTCGTCGACGTCCGCGTGCTCATCATCCTGCCAGCTCATCTTGATGTTCTCAGTGAAAAGGCTAAGGATTGTGAACAGACTGGACAGGGTTCCTCCGCTGCCAACCTCGTTCATGAGTTCGTAACCATTCATATCCTCATTATCCCAGCTGCCGCCTCGGGATTCGGCTGGTTTGCCTGACGGGGTATATACCTGCACCATTCCGTCCACGACGCAATAGAAATTCTTGTCTTGGTCGAGAGAGAGGCTGTCGCCAGCAATCAATCTGCGAGTTTGTAGATGCCGGGCAAGTTCATGGAAAACCTGAGAGCAAAGGTCTGACGTCATGTTTTTCAGGCAAAGGCACTGATACTCACATTCTTCTCCAAGAAACCAAACACTCGAACAGCTTGTAAGAACTCGTCGAGGTAGTTGTGGAAGGCGGGAGGGGCATCAGTGCTGTTGACATCAGGATGCAATTCCTGAGCATCGGGCTTAGAGAGGGGAGGCTCCTTTAGTTGCGCATAGGTGTTAAGGTATCGAAGGCGGATCCAGTAGTTGAGTGCAACTGCAGATGCGGCGAAGATGATGGCGAAAGACCAGAAGTTGAGCTGAAATAGGTATTAGACGCGCTTACTCTGTCAGGTTCGCAAGCACGCACCGTCAATGTCATGGAGTAGGACAGCACAGAATAGATGAATCGAGGGATGCTTATCGTCGCAAATGCGACGAGCGCCTTGACCCATGATAAAAGATAGACTGCATCGATGTCAGCACCGGGTTATGTAGAAGTGAACGTACGACGCACGAATGACCCAAAAGAATGCGGAGAGGAAGGAAACAACTGGATGCCGGTCGCCCTGATCCATGGCCTGAGGAACGACAACAGTTGCGACCGTAGAAACTGTAGTGAGATCCATGGCGAGGGCTAGATGGCTTTATGTACGAGCCAGGAGCGGCTCGGCGGTGCCTCGAAAAGGGCAATCGAGCGCGTCGGCATGTTCTCATCACGTGGCTCATTTCCGTCGAACGTGTCTCGCAACCCGCCCTCATATGCTCGTCGAAAAAGCGCAATTGACTTCAGAAAGCTTGCGATCGCGTTATCGAAGAGATCTGACGTACGATACATCTCTTATTACTATATGACACACGGAAATCGAAGGCCTACTACAATGACACACCTCCCACACTCGTTGTACATGTAAGAGCAAAATCAATTTGCGACAGCCAACCAAGGTAAATGAATAGGTGCGAATAAATATGATATAATCCAACCAGGACTGAGATTCGAAGAACATAACTACAAATTGCCTGCTCGGCGGAAGAAGAAAGGTCACCGACCGGTAAATTAGAATCCGAATAGCCTGAAGAGCAAATACAAAAACGACCCCAAGAAGCGAACGGCTGACAACCCAGCTCTGGAAAACGATGAATATGATATCGGATGCAATGACCACTGCAATACTCACAGTGCGATAAACAAAAAGCTGAGGTACGGGTTGAAGTTCTTATCAGACGTGTTCTCAACGTGCTTGTTTACCCAATTCGTAAAGGCGTTCGAAGTGAAAACGACAATCATAGCCCTGATGATCGATGCCATTCGGTGAGGACGGCAGGCAGCTTGCAAGGCAGATCACGTACATGTTGGTGCCGATCCACGCCAGTACGACATTTGTCCTGCTGTTGCGGTCCCGATCAGCTTGCTTGGTTGCCGCATCACGGTGCTCCTTCTCCTCTGGCGGCTTGTGCTGCAGCGAGGCGCGGGCGGCTGCCCAGAGCTGATCCACGTCCTCGCGCTGTGTGGGCAGCTCGACCTCGAGGAGCTCCTTGCCGTTCTCGCCTTTGATCTTCTTGGCTCCTCCGAGGTCTTTCGCAGAGCCGTTGTCACCCTTCGTTCCCCTACACAATGGTGGGTTAGCTACGTCATGGCGGATCAGCCTGGTACTCACCAAGTGACATCGTGCAGATTGCAGAAGGCGTACATCACTGATGAAGGTGATATTAAAATGAGATACCTTTCGGCAAATACCATAAGGTAAGATACGTACTTAGAATGTTGACATCTGCGAGTCAATTGTCAATCGCAGTCGTCGATAAGTGACCGGTAGTACTCACAGCTTGGTAGTAAGAACAGGTATTGGAGGAACGACGTGAACATGTGCCATGGCTCGAAGTGCATGAAGGACGAGATGAAGTATAGGCCGTAGGTAGCCGCAATAGAGATAACGAGTTCTCGTAAGGTCGCATTGGTCTCGACCAAACTGGGGTAAAAAAAAGTGTCTCAGCCAATTGAAAACAGCGACGTCAAAGGAGGCTTACTGGGGGAAGTCTTTCCAGCCGGCGACGTTGTGAGGGAGCGCAAGGTAGATGGTGTAACCAGCACACCACAATGTGATGACATTGCACAGACCGAAGAGGACTACACACAATGCGTACGTCCATTTCGAACCCTAGGGATACATTTAGTATATATCCACTGCTGAAACCGATTAGAACTCACCTGTGGTCGATTGCCGAGAGAGCAGACAATTACGACGAAGAGCAGGGCAATGTAGAGCTAGACAAGTACATTGGATATAGGGGACCAATGAGAGTCACAACAGGGCTCACCTTCAGGAAAACTTCGAACACGTCCTTGCCAGCCCCATCGTCCAAGAACTTGAAGGGGTCATTCTCTGAGTCTGAAGTAGCGGACGATACAAGCTGGGAAGCGATTATCGTCAGCGCCAATCCACATTTGACAGATGGGCGGACTCACGAAGAAGAACGCTAGATAGAAATTTGCCAGGGAGGTCCACGTGAAAAGAAGATTGACAGCATTGTAGATGAACTCAATCTGAACCAGAAGTGAATTCAGCTTAGAAGGGTTGACTGGCAAAGCACACAATTCGAAAACTCGCCTGAAGGACGATCTTGCGGAAGAAGTTCTGCCCAGACGTCCATATCCTGAAGAAGAATACCGTAGCGTGAATGGAGGCAAACAATGAGCCGTTCAACCAGCGACGACGTTGGGAAATAAACTCCGGCAATGACGTTGGTACGTCGGTCGCTGCCTTCGCACTCTTGACATATTTCAGCCTGGCGAAAGAGGTGAGAAATCATATACGAAACGGAATTGACGCAGAAAAAAAAATACTGACACCCAACCTTCCTTTTTCTTCGTCACGATCTCGAAGCAGAGAATACGATCTTCGGCGAGGTACATGTTCCGCTCTAGTACCGATGGCAAAAACGGTTAGTCGGACAGATGGCATATCGATGTGCGGAAGCAATCACCGAAGAGTCCGGCGCCGTCCGAACCGCCGCCATGCAAGGTTTCTCCTCTGAAATAGGATGCGAGAGGACCTTTTCCGTTGGGCCCATTCTGCAGAGCTTTGTATCTGTACGCGCTGAAGGCTCCGGGAAGAACGCTGATGTAACCAAAGACACTCTGTGCAGATCTCGTCAGCACAGCTTAGGATTGGCGAAGTAGCCCACTAACCTCGAGCGGCTTGTCTAGGATGTTGGACATCTTGTACTAACGGGTTGAAGTTATTGAGCCAACGATCAGAGCATCACACGTCGAATGCTTTACCTCGAAGTTCTGAGATGCTGCGAGCGGACTCATCAATAGAAGACTACAGGCGCGTCCCGCCTCCACACAGATCCTAGATTGCAGGTCATGAAAGTCGCAGGAAGAGAGGATAGGTGTTCCTTACTCTCCACAGGCGCCGCCGACATTGGAGTGCTTGTCGAAACCTTCACAGAAGAGATTACTGTCTAATCTGAACTAGAGCGGGCCGAACTTACATTTCCAAAGCTCGTAGATTGAGGTACCCGTCGGCTTCGTACCGACATCCAGAAGGATGCAAACTGGGCGCAAGTTCGGAAGCAGAACGTGGAGTATAGATAAGCACGTACCGTTAGGTTTAATGAGAGGCCCGAAGGCATTGAAGAACCAGCGGTGGCTGTTGAGCTTCTTCTTGTTCTGTTCCTTCAAGCAGAAGATAATCTGCACCGGGCACGCTCCAGTAGATACTTCGCCGTTTTCTGTGACGATGACGCTTGAAGTGTACCTGAAGTCATGTCTAAGATCAGCTGCGCTACGATGGGTTTTCCCAGAGGACGTACTCGAATATGTGGGCTGTCACGTCTTTGCCAGCAACGGTATCCTTAGCAATACCATCTTGATAGCAGCCCATCTACTCATTTATTAGCAACTATGATACGGGATGATCGATCCTCGGAACCTACAAGGGAGAGGACGTGCAGCGTCCGCTTGTTCACTTTGTTCCGACCATCTGAGACGACGCAAACCACCACTTTCCTCCAGCCCTCCGGGCCCCAAGTTTTCGATTTGTTGCGACCGCATAAATGAGCAATGTTCTTGATGACACTATGGAATTGATGAGACGATCTGTCATGTCACTGGAAAATGAATGCTCACGAGTTCATGGTCCGAACAAACAGGACCTCATCTTCATTGTACATTGTCATGACGATGAACAGTTCCGTCTGTCGTCCGTAGAGGTAAGGCCGAAGAGAGTATTTCTGGCGCATGAAGTCGTCTGGGTCGCACGTCGCAGCGGTGTACCTCATCTTCGTCATCTCCTCAGAAGTGTCGCCCTTTGGAACGATGTGCGTCGGTACATGGACATCGAAGACGAGATTTCCTTGCTGCAGCTCGACGTGTCGGACGGACCTCCGTTTCATGAGCTTCTCTCTCGCCTCAGAATACGCGGCGCTGTTCTGCCGAAGACCTAGCGGACCCCGCTGCTGCTGGGGAGGGTAGTCTGGTTGATACGCGTACGGCACCGAAGGTACTGGAGGGGCATATGCCTGGGTCATCTCGTATTGTGGGTTCAGATGCGCCTGTGAGCCATTATGACTGCTCTGATAAGACTTGGCTGATTTGGTGTCCCAAGACTGCTGAGCGGGGTAGTCCTGCTGGTATGGATCATGACTGGGGTAGGACCCGCCGTACCCGCCGGCGGGTGGGTATCCAGGAGCGACATTGTCGTCGTGAACGGGGTATCCATGGTTTGTGCTGTGCGCACCATAGGGATCGTTGGTTTGATGGTAAGCCATATCGTGGTCAAACGGGGGTGCTGTTAACGAATGGCGGACGTATAGGTCCAAAAAGCTGTCACTCGACAGCGCGAGGCCGAGAACGAAGGAGAGACAAAACCACGACGATGGCAAGAGACAAAGGGAGAGAGAGCTGGGAGCGGGCTGATCAACGGCGACGGCGAGCTGTTCCCGCTGCACCCATGTGAGCCGATGCACCAGTGCAGGCGATCACCACTGTTCCCGTTCAGGCAATTTAGATCTTGGTAGCAACAACGGCCGACCGTACCTGTTTCCTCTCAGGCTCGTCTGCCGAACACACCCACCTCTCTGAAAAAAATACGCGCCTACATTTTTTGTCGCATTGAAGCCGCATGGCAAGAGAGGTTCTTTGACTTCTCGGCGGACCTGCCACACTGACACAAGGATGCAGACAGTTCTTAGGCGCCACTCATCAGTCGAACTGGCACATTAATGCTGTACATCCTCAAAACCACTATCGGCAGATATGATACCGTTAAGTGAAGCTATTCGACTCGGGCGCCCGTAGATTACGGAGCTAAGAGCTCTCGGGGAGCTGTAAGAACCGTAGAAAGGAAAACTTCAAGGCACAACAACACACACCTGACCGCCCCAGGCTGCAACGGTGTTGTTGCAGCGCGAAAGTCGGCAGTCAGAAGCGACACATGTCAAAGCGTGGACCGCTTCTGCGCATGCCTCGGAAGGGTCTCTGCATACACAAGGCGGCTGCCAGAAACCCAGAGCAGGGCAACGATGCTCGGTCCGCAGAGCTCGGTCGATCCGGAATGGAGAAGCCTCGCAGGCGGCAATCGTGTGCGTGGAGACGTGCTGGAGACAGGCCAAGAAGCAGAATCCATAGATGCGAAGCGTCTAATCGTGGTCTGATCGGGCAGACGGTGCAAGTTCGGCATGCCGATAGAGCGGCATGACTGGGAAGACTTACTGGAGAACGCTCGAATAGAGACATTCGGGTTGGAAGCCGTCAGGGCTCGGGCGAGCCCCTTGAAGTAACACAGTCACAAGCCTCTGTGGGCGTCCGGGACTTGATGGAGAGGGACAGACATCGGCTCACCGAGACAGGCTGCCAGCGTATCAATAATGATGCTGATAATAATCTGTCCTAGTATTAGGAAGATTCTGTGCCACGAGTTACCACAGATCAAAGCACTGGAACAACAAAAATGAGGTGATAGGTCAATGCGCAGTGCCGCTAATTGTTGTCGTGTGCGGGTCAAAGAAAGCAGAAGGTGACAGGCCAAAGAATTGAGTAAAGCGATGATGAGAGCCTCCACGTTGTGCAAATTATAAAAGCAACTCGCCTGAGGGCCAAGAGTTCCCACGCTCAGCCGCCCTTTACCCTCCCTCCTCGACGTCTTTCTCGCTGTCCTTGTTCTCCTTCCCGCTCCTCCCTTCCTCCCGTAACGCACCGTAGCATTCCCCATCTCTTTTTTATCCTCTTGCAACCTGTTTCTGACACTCGAAGTGAGTCTAGCGTCCGTCTCATGTCCTCCGATAGCCACGACGACTGCGGATGCATTTCCCAACACGGTGGCCTCGAGTCTGCCTTTCCCCAGGCATCCCCGTTCCAACCCTCTCGGTAGTAGGCGAAGTCATGAATGCTGGTCGTTTATTGTCGCTGGTCACACCGGCGGGGGTGGGAGTTGATGTACAATCCTTATGATACGCCTCCTAGCGAGCGCTGGTGGGTCCAGGAGCTTTGACCCTCATGCGGTCCAGCCGTCCGCTTCAACTGCTCCACCTGCCTGTGCCATTTCCTTCGGATTTTTGCTGACTAGCACCACTTCTACAGTCCCATTCACCCTCCACCGCATTTGTTGATACGTAATGGCCGATTCCTCTGCGCACCGACTTGACCTCCGCGTTGGAGGCAAATATAGGTTGGGGAAGAAGATAGGTTCAGGCTCCTTCGGTGCGTCTTGTTGCCCGTCACGCCACACACTCTTCCTGACCTTTTGACAGGTGACATCTACCTGGGGATCAACATCATCTCCGGCGAGGAAGTCGCCATCAAGCTGGAGTCCGTGAAAGCCAAGCACCCTCAGCTTGAGTACGAGTCGAAGGTCTACAAGACCCTCGCTGGAGGCGTCGGTGTCCCCTTCGTTCGCTGGTTCGGGACTGAATGCGACTACAATGCCATGGTCATCGATCTTCTGGGTCCTTCACTGGAGGATCTGTTCAACTTCTGCAACCGCAAGTTCAGTCTGAAGACTGTACTACTCCTTGCTGATCAGCTGGTACGCTTATGATTCTCGCTGGCTTCATAAGTTTGGTCACTGACGTACATCATGAAGATCTCTCGCATTGAATACATCCACTCTCGCAACTTCATACATCGCGACATCAAACCCGACAACTTCCTCATGGGCATTGGGAAGCGTGGGAATCAAGTCAACGTCATCGACTTTGGTCTCGCAAAGAAGTACAGAGACCCGAAGACTCATCTCCACATTCCTTACAGGGAGAACAAGAATCTGACTGGTACTGCTCGCTACACCTCCATCAACACCCATTTGGGTGTGGAGCAAGCTCGTCGGGATGATCTGGAATCCCTCGCCTATGTTCTGATGTACTTCCTCCGTGGAGCTCTTCCCTGGCAAGGTCTCAAGGCTGCTACCAAGAAGCAGAAATACGACCGGATTATGGAGAAGAAGATGACCACCCCCACTGACCTCTTGTGCCGCGGGTTCCCGAACGAGTTCGGTATCTTCCTCAACTATACTCGTGCTCTCCGCTTCGATGACAAGCCCGACTACTCCTACCTGCGCAAGCTGTTCAGGGATCTTTTCGTCCGGGAGGGCTTCCAATACGACTACGTCTTTGACTGGAGCGTGCAGCGCAGTGCTCAAGACGAGTCTGCCAGCGCCACCTCGAAGGCTGCTGCGGGTGGCCGGAGGAAGGTACTCCAGGAGGATGACGGCGAGCCTCGCGCCAGCGATCGGCAGTGAGTGAGCATTTTCTTTCATCTTTTTGAGGACTTGTTAATGATGAAATTAACAGGCTGCGTTCTCACACTAGGCAGATGCAGGCAGCTGCTCCCGGTGCCGTGGGACAGCAGCGTGGCGCTCGAGGACGCGACGCTGATCTCTGGTAAATGTCTATCGGTCCATTGTCTGTTCGCTTGTGCGCGCCCGGGGTCCGACCGAGCGAGGGGGCGGAGGGTAGGGGAAGAGAGGTTTGCTCGGTCGTTGCAAGTTTTGAAATTCGTCGATCATCCGGATGGTGGGAGATTTGGAGACCGCTTCGCAGCGGCGTTGAAGGTGAGGGGCTGGTAGGGGCACGCCGTGTGTATCCTGGATCGCAAGTTCTAGATCCATGGCTTTTCTTCACTCAGCGCAATCACCATCCCTTGGCGTATCTACAACGCCTGTATGCTGCACTGGTTCTTCCGTCGGTCAAGTTCGGGCCCGTCCCTTCTGTTCTTGATGCCCCCCCACATGGAATCGCGTCGTCACCATCCATTGCAGTAACCCTCCACGTTTCCTTTCTAACACGGACGCTATATTCTTTTTCACGCCCCCGTCCCCGCATCTTTGGATACGTGTATGGGCGGCTGCCTTTCCCTCTTCTCGATACTCCTGCTAGAACCCCCAGTTACGCGCCCGTGTTGATCACTCACAGTTGTTGTTCCCTTGTGCCATAGCATCACCGAGTTTACCCCTTCTTAATTCCTACCCCACGTCCACACTCGTTTACGTTTGATCACGTCTCTTTATTATCCCCCCTGTTTCTACTACCATCCCGGCACCGGCACTTTGTTGTCCTCTCTTCCCCCACCTCATTACAGCTCCGCATCTATGCGTTCGGAGCGACTGAGGGCGAGCGGGTTGGGAGAGGGCGCCGCGTCTGATCCGGTGGGTCGAGGCTGTGGGAGGCGGCGTGGAGGGTTGGTTGGCGAGGGAACACCTTACACACGATTGTGCCGACACCATCAGATTTCAGGCTGTGGGGCGGCGGAGTGTGCCGCCAGCGGACATTTCTCTTTTCTGTGACGACTTCATGTTCCCTCTACGACATCCCTCCTTCCTTCTCACTAGCGCTGTAGTCGATCGTCATGGGTTTGGCGCAAGGCTCTTGCCCTGTGCATGCTCTCCTGTACTGTACGGTTACTATTACCCCCATCCTGGCTAGTCCTGTGTCTACGTATATATAACGGTTATCATTGTGCACTTGAAGTATGCATGCTAAAAGATGAAGAGTCGCAGCCCTACGATGGGACGTGGTGCCGCATGTCGCTTGGAAGCGCTCTGCGACGTACAGCATAACTTCTCAAATGAATCCACGCAAGTGCATTCCATACTTACATGCAACCATACGAGCCATGCGTGCGACGTTATTGTTGCAGCACACCGTAGAATGTCACCGGCCACAGGCCTAGCAGATTCGACTTCTGAATCTGTTCCATACATTACCATGACCGCTACTTTTGTAGGAGAGCCGTTCCGCAGAGCTCTGCTACAACTCTTCCATCATTTATTGAAGAATCATAGCAAATAATTGAGAGCCCCCGCCGACCATGGATATCGGTCGGACTTGGCCGGCGTTGAGTGCGTCGAGGCTGTTGCCAAACAACCGAATGAGGGAAGGACCAAACAAATGTACTGACCACGTCGCGCTCACCGCCAGGGACAGCGAGCTCAACTACACCACGACCGCTCTCCGTGACGACTTTCCATCATGTCTTTGTTGTCCAAGAAGGAGGAGGAGAGCGGGCTCAGCTCCTACTACAACAACAAGACCACTATCATCCAGGAGGCCCGTGTATTCAATGAATCACCCATCAGCCCCCGGAAATGCAGGGCATTGCTCACGCGCATAGTCTACCTGCTGTATATTGGGGAGACGTTCGGGACGCAGGAATCGACGACGCTGTTCTTTGGAACGACTAAGCTGTTCCAGCACAAGGATGTGAGTGGTTATTGATTTTAACGCGAAAGCGCGCACTCACAAATCTGTGTCTACTACAGAGCGCGCTGCGGCAGATGGTCTACCTTGCTATCAAGGAACTAGCGACGACCGCTGAAGATGTGATCATGGTTACAAGTAGTATCATGAAAGACATGCAGCCAAACTCGGAGGTCATCTATCGACCGAATGCTATCCGGGCTCTATGCCGCATAATTGACGTATGTGTATGCTTGCTTGAGGAGATCATTTAGCACTGCTTACGATGCGTAAAGCCTTCCATGGTGCAAGGTGTCGAGCGATTCTTCAAAGCTGCCATTGTCGACAGGACACCATCCATCTCGTCTGCTGCTCTCGTCTCTTCATATCATTTATTCCCCGTTGCAAAGGACGTTGTACGACGATGGGCGAATGAAGCGCAAGAAGCTGTCAATGCCAAGTCTTCGAGCGGCCTGTTTTCTACTGGCTCTGCGTCTTCGTATCTTGGTTTCGGCAGCGGTTCAAACCAGAACAGCGGTTACCAGCCTATGCCATCGACCAGCTACATTACCCAATACCACGCTCTTGGATTGCTGTACCTCATTCGGCAGCAAGACAGAATGGCGGTCACGAAAATGATTCAGCAGCTAGGCGGCGGGAAGTCAGGATCAGGCTCTGTGCTGAAGAATCCCATGGCGCTCTGCATGCTCATCCGTTACGCAGCCAAGGTGATGGAGGAAGATCCAAAGTACGTTTTTGAGATGCGGCCATGGTTTATTGGCTTCTTGCTCATTGCCATGAAGTGTGCAAAGGCAGATGTTTGAGATTCTTGAAGGCTGGCTCCGCCACAAGAGTGACATGGTTAATCTGGAAGCTGCGCGGGCTATATGCGACATGAAGGGTGTGACCGCGACTCAGCTTACAAGATCTATTGCAGGTATGGTCATATAATCCAACTATTGATATGGTACGTCTCACGGCCTTGCAGTCCTTCAGCTGTTTTTGTCCTCGCCAAAGCCCACCCTCAAATTTGCTGCAACTCGTACACTCGCTTCTCTCGCTCTCACACATCCCGCTAGTGTTGCTTCGTGCAATGTCGATCTTGAAAACCTCATCTCGGACTCGAATAGAAGCGTCGCTACTTACGCAATCACAACGCTACTCAAGGTACGAGGATCTTGTCCACAGCGCTTACCCACATCTAACATTGACTATCTAGACTGGCAATGAGGCATCTGTCGACCGTCTCATGAAGCAGATCACCGGCTTCATGAGTGAGATCTCCGACGAGTTCAAGGTCATCATCGTAGATGCCATTCGTTCGCTTTGCCTCAAGTTCCCGACCAAGCATGTCTCCATGCTCGGTTTCCTCTCGGGTGTTCTTCGGGACGAAGGTGGATACGACTTCAAGCGCGCAGTTGTCGAGGCAATCTTTGACATGATCAAGTTCATCTCCGATTGTAAGGAGCAGGCGCTTTCGCACTTGTGCGAATTCATTGAGGATTGCGAATTCACCAAGCTTTCGGTTCGCATTCTGCACCTGCTTGGTATTGAGGGACCGAAGGCCCCGCAGCCGACGAAGTACATTCGATTCATCTACAACCGAGTTGTACTCGAGAACGCGACGGTTCGGGCAGCGGCTGTGTCGAGCTTGGCTAAATTTGGTATTGGCGTTGATGATGGCAAGCTGCAGCGCAGCATCAACGTCCTGCTCAACCGGTTTGTCACCATGCGCGAACGAAATGAGGAACGTTCAACTGATATCTGTATCTGTAGATGCCTGGACGATATCGACGATGAGGTTCGAGACCGTGCTGCACTCTATCTGAAGGCGCTGAAGGAACCCTTGCTGGCGGAGACATATGTCAAAGACGGTCAGTTCCAACTCGTCATTCAAATCGCGAAGCTCTAAATGTCTATAGATTCTGTTCCCTCGCTGTCCGCCTTGGAGGCAAAGCTAGTCTCATACGTGAATGAGCCCGATGCCGCCGAACAGCCATTCGACGCATCATCCGTCCCCAAAGTCAGCCGTGCACAGGCGGCGCAAGAAGCAGCCCGTAAGTTTTCGTTATCGGTTATTCATGTTTATGATCTTCATGGTCCGATAAAGGTCCCAGCACTCTGGATACGATTGGCGCGCCTTCGGTGCAGAAGAAATCTGCCACACCGCCACCACCGACTGCCGAGGAGACTCGGTCCGCATACGCACAGCAGCTGGCCGATGTACCAGAACTGTCGTCATATGGGCCTGTGCTCAACAGCAGCGCGAAGCCGGCTCAGCTGACGGAAAGCGAGACGGAATACCAGGTCACCTGTGTCAAGCACGTTTTCCAGGAGCACATTGTCTTCCAGGTAAGTAGATTTTGCTAGTTATGTATGACACCTTGCTAATGTTTGTCTTCAGTTCAATGTGTCGAATACACTGCCCGATACGATCCTGGAACAGGTTTCTGTCATCATGCAGCCGTCGGCGGATTCAGGTTTGACAGAAGACTTCATCATTCCCATTCCTTCACTCTCCGCGTCTACATCGCCTGGCACTGTTTATGTCTCATTTACTCGCGACTCTCCCGAGGACTTCGCTACAGCCTCATTCCAGTGCATCCTCAAGTTCATCAGCAAGGAGGTGGATCCTACCACTGGCGAGCCAGAAGAGGAAGGCTACGAGGACGAATACCAGCTGGAGGACGTGGAGCTATCGGCCGGTGGGGACTACATTGTGCCCAGCTACGCGAACTTCTCCGCCGAGTGGGATCGATTGCGCGGCGGGTCGACGGCCACCGAGACGTTCGCGCTGTCGGCGATGGAAAGCATCAAGGGTGAGCCGTCTCGGGCTCCCGCTCTGGTACCCGCGTTGCTGACATACCATGTTTTCAGCTGCCTGTGATTCGATTGTCGAAATTCTGAACATGGAGGCGCTTGGCGGCTCGCAAAATCCCACATCCACTTCGATACACACGCTGCAGCTCTCGGGCCTGCTTACGGGTGGAGGCGGCAAAATTCTCGTGCGGTGTCGCATGACTTTCTCCAGGGGACAGGGGGTGACTCTAGAGCTTGGGGTGCGCGCTGAAAAGGCGGAGGCGTGCAACCTGGTCCTGGCAGCCATTGGGGGCTAGATATATTGAACGGACTGTGTCGATACGTTATTTAATCCATGTTGATGTCTCTTAGGTTTGTGTGGCTGCGCGATAAGGATCGGGCTTGTCATACAGTAAAAGCCGAGTCCGACGGCGAAGGAGGGTCATTTGTACAGTAACGTAGCTACTGTACCTGCCATCAGTCCTGCTGGGGATGATATGTGTGGGGCAAAGTGCCGAGCGTGCTGCACGGAGAACGGAAACCAATGAGGTGGATGGCGTTGTGTGCATTTGTGGAGATCCGGGGCTAAGCGCGCGTCCGGGTTACAACCGGGCGAATCGTAATGCTCGTAAGACACCCGACGTGAAGTAAGGAGACGCAAGTGTACATGGTCTCATTCGCCTCCTCCCGATTATCCTATTTATCCTACCCGTGCGCTCGTCTCCGATATCCCAACAACCATGGCTGCAACCCCCCTTCCGACGCCGAAGGTTATCCACGTCGATACTCGCGGTGCGGTCATACTACATGAGGAATCGCCCGAGGTTCGTGCGTCCCAGGCGCTCTCTCTGTGACGTCGTGCTCATGTTTCTCGCCGATCCAGACTCGAGATAGTCGGGGGATCTACCTTCCCAATTACATTGAGCCCGTGTCGCACATAGCGGTTGACGTGAGTACACAGCGAATGACGCAATGCAGGCTGTCTGACCTGTATCTGCTATCCTAGGTCGGAGGCTCGCTTGCAAAGGTCGTATACTTCACCCGCTCACCCGAACCACTAGCATCACCATCCATCGCTGCCACGAATGGAGACACCTCTCTTAGCGACATATCCTCACTAGGCTCCTCCTCGCCGCGGTCGGACAGCTCCCGCCTATCACCACCCCTCAGCTCGTCCGAGCTCAAACTGAACGGCGCTCTGACCCCTCTGATCCTCGATAACCACAATTCCAACTCCCATCAGAATAGCAACGGCTTCTCCGCGCAGCAGCAGCAGAGCATACTGCGCGACTCGCTCCTGCGCCGCGCGTCGCTGCAGCACTTCCCGGGCGGCTCCCTCAACTTCGAGCGCTTCGAGACAGACAACATACTCGAGTGCGTCGACTTCATCCAGGCGTTGATCGAGCGCTCGGCGCGCGTTAACGGCGTCTCGATCGAGGAGATGCGCAAGGGCGTGAAGATCGTCGTGACAGGCGGCGGCGCGCATCGGTTCTACGACCTGTTCAGCGAGACGCTCGGCATCGAGGTGCGGTCGGAGGACGAGATGGAGTGTCTTATTGAGGGCCTGAAGTTTATCACGCTCATCCCGGACGAGGCCTACTACTTCTCGGACGAGCTCATCCAGTCTGTTACGCACCCGCCCTCGGATGTGCTCGAGCGACCAAGTCCGGATCCACCACAATATGCAGTCACGTTTGAGAAGAACCTGTCGCCGGAGCTGCCTTGTCTTTTAGTCAACATCGGGTCCGGTGTATCTGTCATCAGAGTCGACGAGGACGGGAAGTTTGAGCGAGTCAGCGGGACGAGTCTCGGAGGTGGTACGCTCTGGGGTCTGCTGAGTCTGCTTACCCCAGCCTCAACGTTCGATGGTGTGTCTCTTACACGTTCATCGCTCGCAAGCCTGTGCTGATACGCTTGACAGAAATGTTGGCCCTTTCTGAGAAGGGAGATAACGCCAACGTTGACATGCTGGTCGGGGATATTTATGGTCAAGATTACAGCAAGCTCGGCCTGAAGTCGACCACGATCGCCAGTTCGTTCGGCAAGGTCTTCCAGAAGGGCAAGACGAAGCAGAACTTCTCGCCTGAGGACATCAGCAAGAGCTTGTTGTACGCCATATCAAATAACATTGGCCAGATTGCGTAGGTGGCTATACGATTGAGTGTTACCCACTTACTGATCGTTCTCCCTAGTTACATGAACGCGGAGAAGTACAATCTGGACAGGATATACTTCGGCGGGTTCTTCATTCGCGGTCACCCATCAACCATCGCAACCTTGTCCTATGCCATCCGATTTTGGAGCAAGGGAACGAAGCGCGCTATGTTTCTGCGACACGAGGGTTTCCTGTAAGCACGGTCGCCTTTCCCTTATGCTGTGTTCCTGGATTAACGCCCATCTGCGATGTAGCGGTGCCATCGGTGCATGGATCAAGAACATCGAAGGGGACCACCACAGCGAATCGTTGCAAGAACCATGATGCATGACTAGAGATCGTGTTCAGGACCTGATCTAACGCATATTCACCCCATTTACCCCATCATCTCACACTTACATGTGCTGTACAATTAAATTATTGTATGGTAGCTCTTCGCCATGTAATCGCGGAATTAATACCTATCCCCTTGGGTTGACTAAATGTTCAGTTGGGGAACGCTGGGCTTGCTGTGCAGCTGTCCGCTAACCTGCCTACAATGGTGGATTGCATTGGTAAGGTCAAATTTTTTTCACACTGCATCTTGTGCATCGGCGTAATCTGTCGTAGACCTCTTCCATGGAGTGTTGTCTGAGAGCCATATTTTCGACCACATGGCAGTCGGACTTAAGTGATAAAGTATCCGGAGCTGATTCAGATTGCTTGCTCGGCCGACTTCAGAGTCGGAGAGTAACTTAGAAAGCTCTGTAAGGCAAACTGCAACTTACAGTCGAGCTCAATGATGGACCGATGGCAAATCAAAACACGTCATAGCCGCTTGCACCGGCAAGATGCCGAGATCGGAGCGAAAGCAGATCCGATGTACCAAAAACAGCTGGACGCCGGTTCACTGCTTCATAATAGGCTCTTTAGCGACCACGAACACCGGTCAGAGAAACAGGCGTGAAGGAGATTAGCTGTGTAGGTCCGGAGAAACCGACGGAGCTGTGGCCATAAGCTGCAGCCGTACAGCCATATGGATGTGGTTCAGGTGGTCACTGCAGTATGGAAGCGTTGATGTCAATAATGAACACACAGGCACAGCGGAAACGGAGTGTGGGTCCGCGACAACTGGTCGAATCCCATGAACACGGTGTGATAACAGGGAGTACAGTTGTCAAGATGAGAGCGACAACGGTCTGAATGCGAGCAGACAACGGTGGGGGTGAGGGACAAGGAATTGATTCGGAATTGAATTGTCGCACAAGGGTGAGACCGTGAGAAAGATTGTTTGCGTGCATAGCGAAGCGACAGTCCAAATCGGTATGCAGTAAGCTGCTATAATTTCCGATTATGCCTCTTGTCAGCCCATTCGCCCCTTTGTAACTTCCTCCAACTCTCTCTGCTCCGCCCCTCACATCCTCCTTCGCCTCCCCATCCTTGCCATGGAACGGGCCTTTTCTTCCTGGCCCCAGTCGGCTGAAGAGCCTCCGAAGCAGCCAGAGGATCCCAAGGACAAGCCCAAGAAGCCCCGTCATCGCCATACAGCTGTCCAATTAGCAGCGTTGAATGAGCTTTATGATAAAAATGAGCATCCTTCTTTAGATGAGCGAACTGCTTTGGCAGAACGTCTTGGAATGTGCGTCCGCTCTCTACGTCTCCTGACGCTGTTGGTCATCTTTGACTAATTTGCATTTCGGACTTTTCTTCTCCTTCGTCGCAGGGAAACAAAGACTGTCAACGCCTGGTTTCAAAACAAAAGGGCTTCTGCTAAGAAGCGACATCGCGGAGCGGCTCCTCCCGCTGTCGAGCTCCCTCCTATATCTTCGCTCCTTGCATCTACTTCATCGTCGAAGTCCGCCCGGGCCCCCAGTGAATTCGACGACTCCGAGCTCCATCCTACATTGCCGCCCCCACGGCTAGACAAGCCCGAACCAATCTCACCCGACGCCGTCAAGCACGAATCGCCTCAACAACAGTCTGCCTTTTACGCGGGCAACCCCGAACACCGACATCTATACGAGACAAATACTGCTGAAATGCCTCCTCGTCCCCGCATGCGCATGCGGCCCACTCCTCAGCAGACCGAAGAGCTGCGGAAGTACTATCAGAAAAACCAACATCCAAGCAAAGAGCAGCGAGAAGCGTTCGCTAAGCAGATTGGGATGTGCGTAATTTCCTTATTTGTCATATAGACTCGGCTGAGCAAAGTCTCTGCAGGCGTAGCCAGAGCGTGACAAATTGGTTCCAGAACCAGCGCAGCATGGCGCGGAAGCGTCAAGAAGAGGATGCGGAGCTTTCGTCTCTGCCTTCACTCCCCGACAAGCCCAAGTCGGAAAGCCATTCTCATTCTGCTGACTCTCGGCGCTTCTCTCCCTATCCGCCTGCCAGTAATCACCCATCACTGCGGCTGCGTGCGTCCCACCCATCAATATCGATCCTCGTCCAAAGGCAAACGCGGTCTCCAAGCGCCCCACCTTCCAATGCTTCCGTCTCCTCTCGAGCATCACCTTTTCGTAATGGCCCACCCTCGCAGCGTCCCCGCAGAACACGGCCGGAGCCTCATCAACTAGAAGCGCTTCAGAAGCTCTACAATCGCACGTCCAGCCCATCCATTGACGAGCGCACAGCCCTCGCGCTTGAAGTTGGAATGTAAGTCCACCAATTGGTGTACTTATCCTCACTTTCCGATTGATGCTCACACGCCATTGTGTAATTCTCCCAGGGATGTGGCAAAGGTGACGAACTGGTTCCGCAATCTGCGTCAAACCGCGCGCAAACGTGCGAAAAAGCCTGGCGACGACGGAGACATGGACAGCGTGCAGCTGAACTCGGCGTCTGTCTCGCGGGGCGCTACGCCGTCGTACGGGTCGTCATCATCCGGCGCGCTGGAGGACAACGACATGGACACGGAAATGGACGATGCCGATGCCGAGCGAATTGACGAAGACGAGGTCGAGTCTCCTCGACGGGCTGTGCATTCCGATGCTGGGAGCGATGACGAGTATCAAGAAGCTGTCACGCCCTCTCCCGAGTCCTCGCCATCACCCTCACCGGCCTCCCTAAGTCCTGCAACGTTCACCGCTGTTCCTCATGCCCATAGACCGCGAATGGGCGTGGAGCTTGCGGAGCCGGTGCCCTTATCCCAAAGTCCACGAGCCCATGTCGGGTGTGAAGGTGGAAGATGCGCTTCTACTCCTAGGCTTCCACCAACATATCGTGCACTGATATTGTGAGTTCCCATGCTGCATCGTGCCGGCGCGCGCTCACGCCTCCGCAGTATGATCTAATATCGAAATCAAGCTGCTACTCTGCAATTACATGCTTCCATAATTCACTCACTGCGTATCTACGACTCTCCTAGTGTTTCATCAAAGCGAACTGTTGTCCATGCCGCGGGCGTTGCACAGACACGTCTCAGCGGTGCCCGCGGATGGCGCACACCTCATTTATACTTATCTCATCTTCTCCTGTCACCCCGCACGTTAGCATTATGCACTTCTGTCTGTCTATATATGTGTATAGCGTCGTACTCGTGTAGCCCTGTGTGTTATTTGTCTGTTTCTCGCGCCGCGAGGCAGCGTTTCTTGTTATCAGTGCACATGTTCCGGTACAGAAATACACTACTTTCTTGCTCAGTCATATGAGGCGTCGGCGGAGCCGGAAAGCGCCTTCCCGTGGGTGGTGAGATTCTGATGTCGTCACTCTCCGACAGTGACTTCGCTCGGCCTGGACGTCAACATGGATAGAATGCCGGGCGCAAAAGTTGACCAGGATTGCGCCTGGTCCTATGGGGTGAGGTCGGCCGGAGCTGTGACAATCATAGCCCTCGAGGCTGGGATCTCCCACTGCCAGGTGGAGACGGCCAAGTTGCGCCTCCTGGCTCAAAGGTGGTCTAAGCACTGTCCAAGCTATGTCAAACTACCGCTCCGGACTCCACTGAGCGCACACGTCTAAGCTCCGTTTTATCGTCGCACAGACGCCGTGCCCATTCCCCAAATACCCGCCGGAGCTTGAAGCTGGAGCCTCTCGCACACGCATCAGCTAATCCCCACACATGTAGAAGAACCGGTGATTCAGAGGAGGAGCTCATGGATTCAAGACGCCGAATAGCTCAGGCACGGCACGAACTGCCAATCAGCACACGCTGCCAGCGTCCGGGGCGTCCGAGTGGTCCGCGAGGCTCCAAACGCGTCGTAGTCTATTAGACTGGCGACAGCCCGTCGAGGCCGAGGGGTGGTGGGCGGATCCATGGATCGCTCGGTCCCGACGCGCACCATCGAATGCTGCACAATCTATAGAGAACAGATATTACAGAACGGGTCCATCGCCAAGACTTCGTATATCAGATCCTAGTATGCGGTTCTCGAAATCTCGAATGCACAGAGTCGATGTGGCAGAACGCGTGCACGGAGGGAGAGAGATGAATGTACCCGCCAAGTGGGCCTCGTGTGGGGTTTCCAGAACCTGGGGCGTACGTATGGAGGGGCGGATCGGGACAAAGAGGGAGTTGAGATCGGAGGGAAGGCGGAGAGCAGAATGATGCCAGAATAGCTCGGTGTGTCGAGTTGGCACGTTGTCTTTGTCTGACGTCCAAGTACGTGTGGACGTCGCTGGAAGAGCGCAGGAGACGCAAATAGTCAGTTCTGGAAAGAACTTACCTTGAAGGTAATACTGCGAGGCGCAAAGCATATGAATGGGCAACCTTTATTGACCTCACACGCATCTGGGCGACTTGCAGCTATAAACGAAGCTCGAACCGTGATGATCATGATCAAGGGCAACTAGCCATCTATGTATTCAAGACGAGTCCGACGAGTCTGTACGTATTGTATAATTTAAGTATTGTGAATCGACGCATTTTATCTAAGGAAGTAGTGCATGCGGAGAACAGACGAATAAGTAATACGGGTAGGTGTAGAGCGATGCACGAGAACAGAGTTGAGAAGCGGGTATGGAACAATACTAAATGATACACATTGTAACAGCAGTGGGGGCGAACGAAGCGCGGTGTGGTAGTAGTATAGTACTGTAAAATGCCGGTGAACGAAACATGATTTCAGTGCCAATTAAAGTCCAAACCGTGAGCATAACAAACGAGCGAAAGTCCGTCAGCGTAGGACGAATAAATACCACATCATGGTTTACAAACAGAACGGAGTCATGCAAGCGCAGTGAGACCTAGCACCATCCAAGCGCACACCCCGAAGCCGAGGCACACTCCCAGCTTGAGGGAGGCACTGCTCGCCGCCGCCGCCTCGGACTTGCGCGGGCGCGGTAGAGCCTCTTTGACGCGCGCCTCCAGGTGCGCAGACGCCGTCGCGCGCGCTATCGCGATGAGTTGGTCGCCCGTGGTGGCCGGCGCGAGGTCGAGGGAAAGCTCCCGTGCAGTGCGCATCAGAGGCGAGATGAGATGAGGGTCGGCTGAAGTCAGGAGGACGTCATCGGACGCGAGTGGAGATTTGTCGGTGGGTGCAGGGACGACGAGGCCATGCAATGCAGGCGCAGGGCACGCAACCGGGACGGAGGCGGGGCTCACGGCGCAATCGAAATCACGGAGGAGGATCTCAGCGATGGCGGGCCAAACAGGCTGGTGGCCGAGCGTCGAGGAGATGATGCTCGCGTCGATACAAGCCTGCGGGAAGTTTTCCGACGAAAATGAGGGGCTTGCGGGAATATGAGTGGGATGATCGGGCCGCTCGCCGAGGGATGAAGAGGTCGGGGATGAATGATGGAGATCGGCGTCCTTGCTTCGGTAGGTGGAGAATCCTGCAGGTGGGAGCGATCGCAGGGTCTCCTCATCCCGCTCGCGCTCCTGGCGGCGCCAAGCCGTCTCGACCATGTGGCCATCCACCTCCCACATGCCGCACAGGCAGCCTACCTCCTTTGCATCGCCAGCGGCACCTGTGTCCCGCTTGCGAGAGGGAATGAGACTGGCGCCAGCCCATGCGAAGGGGTCGGACCCGAACACCTGCACGTTATATCGAAGGCACTCTGCACACAAACCTCGGGTGCACGAAAGGAGGGTCGACGTTAGGTTGTGTGCCGTCTCGTCAAGAAGGGCCGACAGGACCATTGGATGCAGATAGGCACGGATGACGAGGAGGATCTCGACGGGGAGAGATAATATGGAGGTGACGGTGATTGGAGCCGTGCGCTGCGAGCGGATGGTGATGATGCGATCAAGAGTGCGCAGCTCCGGGGAGCGATGGGCCAGGACGGCATGCACCAGGTAGGTGCGCGACACGCGCAGCGTCGCCGCTTTGGAGTTATCGGATGAAGGGAGAACGGCTGAAGTAGACATGGCAGGGGTGGTCGTGAGTGTCGTGAGAGATAGACTCTAAAAGCCTAAATTTTAATGGAAGGAGTAAGTTCGAGGAGAGGGAGAGCGACAAGGGAAGTCGGCGAGGTACAAGTCGGCGAGGGAGCATTGGTGTTTTAAAGGACGGAGAGCGTTAGAGAACCGGGCACTGGCGCGGATATGCAAGACAGCGCATGCGCTGTTGGAAGGGGGTGATGTCAGATGGGTATGAATTCGAGCGCGATCCGGCGCGAAAAGGAATTGTGCGGTACATAGACAATTGTAGTCAGTTCCCAAATCAGCCTGCCAAACAATAAGACAGACCGGGTGATCGTGAAGTATGAAAACCGAGCCACGGAGATGAACGTAAGAGACGCAAGACCGTGCACAGCCCGATTCCCTTCCCTGGATCACTCGGGTCCACCGAATCCTATTTCCGGCTCGAGTGTACGAAATCGACGCCGGCTGGCGAGAACTCGACGTGGCGGGATTCAACGTTAAACGAAGCTGACTTTGTCGACCAATAAGGAGTCAAACCGCCTCGAGGTTACAGCGTTGTGGGCGCTCGTTCAAAGGTTATCTGACGTCCGAGTACGCCTCCTGAGAGGAGCGGAAAGCCGTGGAATCAAAATGGACGCAACTTGGAGCGAGTGGTGAGAAATTCTGGAAACTCGCAGACGCCTCATGTGTATGGCAATTGGCTACACTGACTCACACTATCATGCGACCTCGATACTCCTGGAAACAAGACCGCCAAACGTTCGTGTCACAATTGAAGCGAAGCGGGTATATCAGTGATCCTCGGTGAGACAACAAAAGAGAAAGCTCCGTGCGATCCTGAAACTTGGCAACGTAGCAACCTCGGCCGCGGAGGCATTTCCCGGACGGATTTCTCACGATCACGTCTCTTTCCTTCCAGGCGTTCTCAACGTCCTGTCCTGTCCTGTCTCAACATCTGCCAGTTCTCCTAGTCAGTTCCTGAAAAACTAGTAGCCCTGTGTGCGAGCAGCTTGTGACAGCAAGCAAATGATCTATACGACCCCTTGCGACTCTAGCTCCCGTGCTACCCGTGGATCCTCCCAGTGCCTCTTTACAAGGCAACAAACTGGACCTCTACTAGAGTCAGATTAGATTACATCGAGCGCAGGCAACATTAATAGATTGACAGGCAGAGAAGGTAAAGTACATGAAGGCGATTACACTGCATGCAGTCTGGCAATCGGGGGTGATGATACCTCCAAGATTATTCGAAAGCTGCCCAAGCTCCGGGTCGTCTGTGAGGCGAAGGACCAAGGTGTTGCCGACACGGCGCCAGTTGAGCGCCAATGGAAAGCGCCGCCCTCGGCCCGGAACCATAACCGCACTCGCCCGCTCACCGACGTCAAGCGCAGGCGCTGCTCTCATCGTCGGTTTGTCGGCGACTGCACATACCATAAAGCTTGTCGTCGACTCGGACGTTCTCTACGTCTCTGTCGTTCCAAGACACCATGTATCGCGTCACTACGCTCACCACTGCCCGCGCCGCGCTTTCTCGCGCCACGCGTTCGATGTCGACCGCTTACCCCGCACCGACCGCCCTCCCACTCGATCCTCCGTCGCCTGCAGCCGAAGCGGCTGAATTCAATGCTCGCGCCCAGGCGGTCGAACAGTTCTTCAAACTGCCTCGTTTCGCCTCGCTAAGTCGACCCTATTCCGCCGCTGCAGTGGCCTCGAAACAGGGCTCTCTGCCTCCCCTTCCCCTTCCGTCGACCTTACTTGCAGACAAGCTCTATGAGGTATTCGAACGCGCATCAAAGGAAGGGCGGCCGGTGCCCACGATGGGCGCCATTGATCCTGTCCAAATGACACAAATGGCCCGATGGCTGGAGGTCGTGTACATCTCCGGCTGGGCAGCTAGCAGCCTCTTGACTACAGCAAACAATGAGGTTGGCCCTGATTTGGGGTGAGTAGCGTGTCCATCATGTCGTCAAATGTCTGCATGTTGCAACCCGCTGGCGCCGAAGCCCCCTGATTGACAGACTTATGCAGTGACTACCCATATACCACGGTCCCAAATCAAGTTCACCGCATCTTCCGTGCACAACAGCTCCATGACAGAAAGCACTATGATGAACGTTATGAAGCCACGCCGGAGCAGCGCGAGAAGATGCCGTATATTGATTACTTGCGCCCCATTATCGCAGATGCGGATACTGGGTGCGTATATACGCTGCCGTATGCGCGCCAAGTACAGCTAGCTGATGGATGGTACGTAGCCATGGCGGGATCTCCGCGGTTATGAAACTTGTCAAGTTGTTCGCGGAGTCGGTGAGTTCGCGCGCATATAATCACACTGGTTCCATTACTCATGACAGACAGGGGGCGTCGGCCATCCACCTCGAAGACCAGCTGCATGGCGGCAAGAAGGTGTGTTCTGCTTCGATGCAAGAACTCTCAACGATGACCTTACGAATGTGAGTTCTTAGTGCGGCCATCTCGCGGGCAAAGTGCTCGTCCCGACAAATGCGCACATCGCCCGCCTTACTGCCTCGCGCTTCCAGCTTGACCTTCTGCAGCACACGATGCTTCTCATTGCGCGTACGGACGCCGAATCTGCGCGCCTGCTCTCATCCACCGTCGACATCCGCGATCACCCGTACATTCGCGGCGTACGTCCGACCAAGGCTATGCGAGGGCTTGCGGAGACGCTGGAAGAAGCGGAGGCAGCAGGGAAGAGCGGAGCGGAGATTGACAGGCTAGAGAACGAGTGGATGGCCGACGTCCAATTGCTCACATTTGATGAGGGTGCGTGTGGTGCACGACCGTTTTTATCATTTCTCGAGTATTGATGATTCTTGCATCTATCAAGCTGTCGAACAGGCAATTAATGCATCAGCGATTCCACAGCCGCAGAAGGCCCCTGCATTCCAGGAGTACAAGAAAGCTGTTACTGGGAAATCGAACGCAGATGCACGCGACATCGCGCAAGACATCCTCGGCGAACGTCTGGAATGGGATTGGGAACGTACGTGTCGTCATTCTTGCACATTGCATTCGGATCTTAATGTGCTGCGCTGTCACAGTGCCTCGGACCCGCGAAGGCTACTACCATACCACCGGTGGCATCGACATGGCTGTGTCTCGGGCGCTGGCCTTTGCACCTTACGCGGACCTGATCTGGTTGGAAACCAAGAAGCCCGATTTGGCTGAAGCCAGGAATTTCGCAAGGAAGATTCGTGAGAAGTTCCCCGGAAAGTGGGTGGTTTGTATATGAGACTCGTCCGATGCATGTTCTGACTAAACTCTTTTCAGATGGCTTGTATACAATCTTAGCCCGTCGTTCAACTGGTCCGCCCACGGATACTCAGGTGCGGTCTTGACACCCCGCTATATGACGTCTATCGCTGACCCGCTGACCGTCCTTTTGGCTTGTAGACCAAGACCTCAAGCAATTCGTATGGGAACTCGGAAAGGAGGGCTTTGTCCTTCAGTTGATCTCCCTTGCCGGCCTTCACGCCAACGCCGTCGCCTTTGGTGGGTCCATCTTCACCGCTCCTCCCGATCAGATCTGACTCACACGGGCGCAGCTGAGTTGGCTCAGCGGTTCAAGACGGACGGCATGCTCGCATACGTCGAGACCGTGCAGCGCAAGGAGAAGGAGCTTGGCTGCGACGTGCTCACGCACCAGAAATGGAGCGGCGCGGACTACATCGACCGCATCCTCACGACGCTCGCATCGGGCTCGTCGAGTACGTCGTCGCGGGGCAAGGACTCGACGGAGCACCAGTTCTAGGTGAGGTCCGGGGCCTGAAGGCGATGTGCTGCGGAGGGATCGTGAAACGTGAATCTGGTGAATGTACTGGGAATTTGAATGGGGATCTCGTCAGGAGGGACGGACGTATTTTTGGGACGGAGGATCGGGGCCGTCAACGCGCTATAGGGGATGGAATTCTCTCCAAGCCGTTGACGCGCTGGTATGCAGTGAGCAAACTTAAGACTAATCCAGCCTGGCACACAGATTCTTCAGCTTGGAATAATCTCCTCTATTGACTATGGCGGGTCCGAGTCTTGACCAGAGACGACTTCGTCGAACAAGTTGCAAGACGGTCACGAAGGAAGAATCACCAAGCGCACGTGTCCACGTGATGTGGCTGCGCGTCATGTGACATAGGCACCGCCACACGCGTCGGTGGTCTCAGCCCGCGCGTCTGCCGTCCCGCCGTGCTGTGTTCGTCTTGGACGCGTCTCACCCCTCCGATTGAATCCGCAGATTCTTCAGGCTCTTTGGAGGCGAAATCGTCGTCGGCGAAACACCAACTACCGGAAGGCAAGGCCACGGTATCAAATCGAGAGCGAACGACGTATTCGCATCCGGTGTTTCCAGGGAGGATGCAGTGAAGCGCCTCGGTGAGTTGTCTCGGTAGTCTTGTCCGCTGTATGAACCAAGGGCAGTGTCCTTCCGCTCCGAGTTTTCCATTGAGTCAGTGTTCCGCGTAAATTGGACTCGCCGCTTCCGAGCGCTGGCCCGCTGACCGGAGCCAGGACTCGGTGCGGGTAGAATGGTGGGCACTGCCCACACTTGGCTTGAATCGTGAACTGTATGCCTGGTATGTCCTAGTTCACGATCTATGGATGTGTCGGCTCAGTACCTGGCCGTCTTTCCGCCCCTCTCTATGTTTCGTAGGCCTTCTCTCGCCTTGCATCCGTCAGACGCTACTCAATAGGATGGGTCCGACACGGGAGCCTTGTGCCGCCTCCGTTTGCCTATAAAAGATGGGGTGAGGTGCGTCGAAAAATCTCATCAATCATTCCAACCCACTTCTCTCACATACCAACCTCATACCAATTATCATCATGCAGTTCACTGCCTCATTCGCAGCTCTCGCTATCCTCCTTGTCCGCGGTGCGGTCGCTGTGCCCCAGGCTGGGCCGGTTTCCAACGCTCCCACTACCACCTCCGTCGTCCCGACCCCCACGACTTCCATGATGCCTTCGTCGACGCCTAGCACGACCCCGCCGACGTCGACTGGCACCACTACCCCGACGTCGAAGCCCATCACCACCACCACCACGTCGAAGGGCACCATGACCACCACTACGTCTGGCACTGTCACAACTACTTCTAGTGGCACTGCCTCGAAGCCCATCACTACAACGACGACCACTCCTCCCCCCTCTTCCAAGAGCACCGGTCCCAGCACCACTCCATCGGCGACGTCTACGTCCGGCGGTGGTGGTGGCGGCGGCGGCGGTGGTGGCGGAGGCGGAGGTGGTGGCGGTGGAGGCAGCGGTGACGGCAGCGGTGGTAGCGGCGGTAGCGGTGGTGCCGGTGGCAGCGGCGGCAGTGGAGGTGGTAGCGGCAGTCCTGGCTCCCCCGGCACCCCTGGATCCCCCGGTGGTGGTGGACCTGGTGGATGCCCCCCGCCTCCCCCTTGCAATGGCGGTGGTGGCGGCGGCGGCGGCGACAACCACGGCAATAACATGACGCTTCCAAGGGCTACCTTCGACGATACCTACGCCAACAAGGATGGGTCGATGAATGGGGTGTCGTGCTCGAACGGCCCCAACGGTCTTGCTGCCAAATATCCCAACTTCGGTAGCATCCCAACCTACCCTTTCCTCGGCGGTGCGCCCATGACCGTGTGGAACTCGCCGCTCTGTGGCCAGTGCTACAACATCACATACCCTCAGACCGGCATCTCCGCCTTCTTCACCGGCATTGACAACAACGCCAACTTCGATATGCCTGTGGCAGCGTTGGACAAGTTGACGAACGGGCAGACCAAGAACTTGCCGGTGATTAACATCCAGGCCACGCCGGTTGATAGGTCGTTATGTGGCATGTAATCTCCTTAGACTTCTCGGGTACATTGGACTTTTCGGACATTGTATACTTTCTTCATTCAAAACTTTGACAATGTTCTGTAATATCATGAACCTTTCCGGACAATATTTTCTATGCCTCATCTCTCGTTATTTCATCATGCATTAAAATTTTGTTGATTTTCTCACTTCGTTTGATTTGTTGATTTGATTTGGCCCTGGACTTATTTCAAGATAAGTTTTTTGCCTTCTAGCCGCATTTTCTTTATGTCCTTCCTTGTTTTACTTTTATCTTCGTACTATTTGTCCCTGTTCCCCGTAATCGCAAGTCGTCCAGAGGCTTTGAGTCAACAACTCGTACGTTAATCAATACCTGCTCGTGGCGTTTGATGTCCCACATTCGTCTATCTATGACGAAAGCATGCTTGATTCATGAATTACACATTCTTAATGCATAGCGAGGTAGGGGCGAGAAGTGAAAGAAATGCTGCAAAAAAAGACAATAAAACGTAAGCTCTCTAGAGCTGCGAATAAAAAATACTGCAAGCGAAGGATGGGACAGAAATAACTAGAAATTACGGCTTAAATTACAGGCGTGCGCGACGCCAGCAGAAACGAACGTGGTATAAACAAGTAAGTAATCAGCGCAAGTCTGCCTGCTCCAAGTCCAAGTGTCCCGAGCGACTTGCAGCGCCGGATCACGCCTGGTGGTCCAGCTCAGTGTACGGATACGAGAGCGACGGCGCCTTCGCGTGCCCCGCGGGCGGCGGCTCGATCAGCTCGAACGTCTCGTCCTCCTCCGACGCGCGCGCAATCGCGGCCCGCGGCGGCGACGCGCCCGGGAGCGGCGTCCGCACGGACGGCGGCGTCGAGCGCGAGTCCATCGACGACGACGGCGTCACGCGCCCCGCGGACCCGCCCGTGCGCACGGAGAAGCGCTTCCCGTTCTCGACGATCGACTGCGTGCGCGACTGGCGCGTGCTCGTGCGCGTCGCGTTCGCGGCGATGTACTG
Source organism: Hericium coralloides (assembly GCA_003675405.1). Lineage (NCBI taxonomy): Eukaryota > Fungi > Basidiomycota > Agaricomycetes > Russulales > Hericiaceae > Hericium > Hericium coralloides. The sequence goes on along the minus strand of QUOP01000025.1, from coordinate 402,579 downwards.
CTCGGGCAGCACGGGGCTCGGCGGGATCTCGGGCATGCTGCCCGACATCGACGAGCGCACGAGGCTGCTCGCCATGTCGATCACGCTCGGCCGGCGTTTTCGCGCCTGGACACCGTCTGAGCCTGAGCCGTCGGACGACGACGCGATGTTCGGGTTTGATGAAGACTGCGACAGGGTGCTCGGCGGCGATTTCCACCCTTTCAGGATCGACTTCCGTGCGCCGTTCGGTGCTTTACCGTCGAGAGGCACTGGCGGTATGGTCGGTGACCCCATCGACGTTCGTGGCGCCAGGTCAGGCGACGAGGACTGGGGTTGGCCGTAGCCGGACGATTCTGACGGTCTTCGCTGGGACGTGCGGTTCCCATACGAGACTGGCGGCGGCGGCGGCGGCTGGGGAGACCTTCGTATCGGGTATGGTGACTCCTGGTCGAAATGGATGAAGTTAATCGATTGCTGTGCCTGGGCGCGCTGGGCGGCTTGCGTCGTCGTCAGTAGCGGTTCGTGCTGTTGCGGTGGTGGCATCGGTCGTCGAGGGGGAACCATCGCATTCGACACAACCTCCTGCGGGGTCTGAGGGACGGGTGGGGTCTGCGGAGACGCGCGACCGCCTGCGGCAGAGGCAGATGTGGCGCTCCCCGTGGACTTGTCAGAAACGGAGGAAATCGACGACTTGTTACTCTTCCGCCATAGCTTCCGGATGCTCTTCACGGGGTTGAGCGACGACGAGCCGCTGCCCTTCGCTGTCAGGTGCGGGTCATCCGTTGAATCCAAAGAAAACCGGCTCGAGGGTGCAGCAGAGTGGCGGTTCGCCTCGCTGTCCATCGTGCTGCTGCTGTTCGTGCTCAGCGTCGACTTGCGCTCGCCCTCAAATTTGGAATGCGTCCGCGGTGCGACGGCCGTTACGCCCGACATAATGGAATCATACGACATACGATCGCCCTGCTGTACCTCTATGGGGGGTGGCTCCGAGGGAAACCGCCCAAACGGGTCTGGCGATAATGGGATGACGGGCGAACCGGCGCTGTTTTGCCCTTTGCGTAGCGATGGGGGGACAATGTCGGGGTATGTAGGGTCCTGGCCTGCGAACTCGCGCTTCCGCGCTAACGACTCGTCAGAAGGCGGGGCGTCTGTATGCGTGGCGGCTGGCATGCCGTTCTTCGCGTAGGGCGATACGGGTATCGCGTTCGACACGCCGTTCAGGGCTAGCCGCGGTGGCGTGGGGAAGTCGTCTACTTGGGAGGATGGGCGGAGGTCAGAGTCGTCATCCTGGTCGTCGGCATTGAGCGAGGAATATGGTACGGCAGGCCAGACGGGTGGAGCAGATTCCGCGGCGCTCCTGGGATGAGCATATATTGAGTTTCCACTCGATTCAGACATAGGTAGGTACAAGAATATTCACCCGTTGACCTTTGTCCCTACGCGACCAGGAGAGCCTAAGAACTGAGGCTGCCCAGGCGGAGAGAGCGATGGCCCATGACCCGAATCAGCTCCCCGAAGTGATGATGATCTCGGCGGCGTCGAGGTAGGAGGTAGCTCATCGACATCGTGGATCAGTCGTCGCGGAGAGAATTGTGCGAGATTCTACGCAATTATTCAGCACATAGGATGAGCATATAGTCAGCTATACAGACCTTCTCAATCTGGTCCAGCTGTGCCTTCATGACGTACTGACTTCGTCTGCGGTCGTGCGGGTCGTTTTCATCGAACTGCGGCAAGTGGTGAGTCAAGTTTGAAGCCTTGAGCATGACATGGCTTACCTCGCCTGATTCCTCGAACTCCAGCCCGAGATCCAGATCCTCGAAGAACGCGCCTACGCGTCTCTCGCCCACCGGACTCTTAACCCTCTTCCGAGCTCCCTGTTCCTGCTCATCATCCTCTCCACCGTCTTCCACCTCTGCATTCTCAGCCCCGGCTGACTCAGTGCTCGCCTCATCAGTGTTGGTCGCCGTCGACTGCCCACTCCTCAAGTATGGCAGTTTAGAACTCGGCAGCACCGAGTCCGGAGACCCAGTTGCCGCGATGCCCAGGTCATGCGGGTTCGGAAGATTGAGAGGCGGCGGAGGCTGCTTCTTGATCGTTCCTGCGGTGGTGGGCGATGAGCGGCGGCGTGCACCCTCAGTCTCTGGTGGTGGCGGCGGCGGAATCGTGATGGAAAGCTGTGATTGTTTTTGCAGATCAGACGGTGACTCTGCAAGCACCTCGTCATCCATCATGTCCTCATCGACAACATCGGACTGCAGGAACCGCGGCACGGCCTGCCGGTCGACCAGCTTGAGGCCGAGCGGCGCGCTGCGCGAGCCCTCCGTCTGACTTGCCGCTTCACTGCCCTCTGTGTCGCTTGCACCAGCACTCACACCGGCGCGCTTCTTCGCGTTCATGCGCCGGCTGCGTACCCACGGCTCGTACCATCCTGCGCGGCGCTTGTCGATGTCGAATTCTACTTTCGCAAGGACGGGGATGATACCCGGCGACGAGAGGCCGGGCAGTTCGAGCGTGTTCGCGCGCGACTGCTCCGCGGACGATGGGAAAGATGTGTCCGGCGTGACGGGCGAGGACTGCGAGTGCTGCGAGGAGCTGTAGGACGAGGGTGTGGACGGATTTGGCGTGGTTGGCATCGTCAGTGTCAATGGCTGCGATTTTGTAAGCGGCTGGGCCGTGATGCGGCCTGTGGACATCAGTGGGCGCAGAGGATTCGCATTGGTGCTGCCGGTCGAGCTGCCTTCACCATTGGTCTCTGCGCTGGGTGAAGCACGCTCAGTCAAGGCGAGCCCGAGACCAATAGGATTAGGAGTGGTCGCGCGAGAAGGGAACGCGTCCTGTTCGACCCTCGTGACGCGTGTCCAAAGATGCTTCCATATCTCCTCTGACAGCCTGGGACCCGGCTCGTCGACCAGCTCTGACACGAGTGCTTGAGGCTTGTCGGGGGGAGTAAGGGCATTGGCAGCAGATGGTACTGGGGAGGACGCGACGAGGTAGAGGATAACGCCATTCGTGCTAGGGAGCGCATACTCCTTCGCGATCGCGCCGAGCTGAGATTGGAGGGTCGGGAAGAGTGGAACGAGGACACCGCGCCGAAACTGCGTGTGGTATCCCGTCGCGGAAGATGGTGGTGGGGTGAGATATGAATCGGGGTCATGAGGTAGATGATGTGGTGGGATGACATGGAGGAGAAATTTGGAAGGAGGTTGCGACGAAGGCGTGGAGTGGGCCGTAAGATAGGACGTCGACGCGGCAGAAGGTGTCGGAGAGCGCCAATAATCAGAAAAGGAGGAAGATTTGCCAGTGGGTAGAGCAGCTGACGGAAGAGAAAGCGTAGGGGGTTCGGGAGGCGGGGAGTATTGCCGGGGCGGTAGGGGCGTGGAGATACCGAGCGCATTGGCAAGTTTCGCGAGTCTGTACGGTGGCAAGGGAGTAAGAGGACGTGGCCATTGTGGCGCTGGAGGGTCCGAGGGCGACTCTGCGTCCGCAGGAGGTATTTCGTTTGACATGTCTGCAAGCTGTAAGGACAGAAAAAATGCAGGGAAGGACGGCGTGAGGTGTCAACCACGAAATATTACTCGGGTATCCAATGGTTCCTTGGCTAGTGTATGTATCTAGGGCTTCAATAGGCCGTTATCATCAACATAGCATGGGCTGGGGAAGCGCATGCACCATGAGAACGACATCAGACGGAAACAACGTTGCAGCTGGCGTACCAAATATAGGACCAGGAGGGTATCGAAACACTATGCGCCCAAAGCAGCCCCAACACTAACCAGCGAGACTTGCTCGAGAAGATGTAGACGAGCAAGTATGAAGCGGACGTGTTGTCGGGGAGGAGACCGAAAAGCGTTGAGCACCAAATCACTCCTGCCGGTCCATCAACCTATAGCCGTGGGAATCCTGGTCCATCCCCGACATCAATCCTCCACCGGTTTACTCCTCAGATCATCCCTTCACAGCGGTGTAGTAGTCCATTCCGTCTCATCTCGTCCCATAATTGACCGTGAGCGCACGTTGCTGTCTTCGCTGAATTACCGTCGCCCCGCAACCTCATGATAGCGCAGTCATGACGTTCCGGGAGGCAGTGTGAGCCGTAGCTTGCAATTGCTGGGTCCGTCAGTATACCATATGTCAAAGCTTCAGGCTTCGCCATATGAACGGGTCACCGGTTCAAACGTTCATTGTCAAATGATGTCAGAAGACTAAAAGCTTGACTGCAAAGCCCTATGTGGCCATGCAATCATTCCGCGAAGCGCTGGCTTGTTGGACGAGCCGAACCTATAAGTTTGCATCTCTAGTTCCAGCGAATCCCTCATTCAATCTGAAGTATCTCCTATATGTTCTCTTCCCATGTAGTTGTGATTGTTGCCTCCCGATCACTTTCCCCATTTTTGCATCCGTACCCCGCATCTCGTCACCATGATCGACCACCACTACCCCGGAACGGTGTTACGTCCGTCGAGTCCGATTGAATTGCTGCGATTTTCAGAAGCCAAATTGCAGAAGTGACCTTCCAGGACTAGCCTGTCTGGCTGCGTACAACGATGGAGATACAGCATGCTACATCCGCGTGATCGGGTATGTGAAAATATTCTTACAGCCGCATCGTGCTCAGAGATTGAGGTAGCATTGGAAACGTGATTCAGCCCGACCACGGCTGCCGACTGTTGTTTTCACTTCTCAGCATCGTGTCACGCTCTAAAGAGGACTAGAACGAGGACGCACCGCAATCCCAGCAGTCCAAGAGATGATCAGGGTCACTGAGTGGTTGCAGAACCTGTCAGATTACGGTACCTCGACAGAGGATGGGATGACTTACTACTGTCGCTTAATCGCAAGAAGCTGCGGGTAGTTCTTACCCCAGTAGGAGACTATGTCAAGACCAAGCTGAGCTCTCCACACGTCACAAAGACCCCGTGGATCGCATACATTCGTGGTCCGGTTCATAGACATCACCCTCGTTCTGCAAGACGTGTCAGCGGGTAAAGCGATTTGGACCCGACCAGAAATATGACCCACAAAATAAGCTCCAGAGCCAGGTGAAATATCCCGCATGCTCTGCGTGACATTGCTCACCCGCTCATAAGCCTCAGCAATATCTTCGACAGTACTGTTATACTGCCAGGTAGCGTGGAACCCAAGCTAGACTCATCATCGATGCGAAAGTCGAATTCTGGGGGACGAAACACCCACATGCCACAGCGAGCTTCGCCATGCTGGCGTCGCACTCGTCGAGTTTGCCGTGTAGTTGTACAGGTACGGCGTGCCGACGACGATATACGGATTTGCGATTGGAAGCATGTTCACAAACACATTGTATATCGCATCCCTGCCCGTTTCGGTCTCCCATAAAGTCGCAGGCATGAGGCGCGTACCGAGGATATTCTCAGTGCCCACAGCCTGGTGAACATCGACCGATCAGCCGATACACAGAAGGCTTTGGAGAGGAGAGCCTACGTACAGCTTCGGCGGCAGTCACGTATTTCTGGGAAAACGCGAGCCAGGAGGGGAGCTCCTCGATGACGGCGGTCCCATTTTGCGATAAAGTATAGTTGACGACCTCTGCGAGAGACGCTTGCGCTTCTTCAAGGGAAAGCAAGGGGTTGACGATGATGAAATTGGCACCCTCCCCGATGCCCGTTAGTCCGATCCTTCATCTACAGAACAAGTACGTATATCTTACCCCAATGTGCCCGCCCCACCCTTCCTTGCCCCATTGCAGCGCACTGTCAGTAATAATCCTCAAGAACGGTAGCGCATTCTGCGCAGTTTGATTGAACACCAGACTCGCACTGCTCCCGCCGCTTATCAGCATGGCACTCGATTCGAAACCCCCGAAATATAGACTGACGCAACTACACTCAGCCGGGGCTCGACACGATGCGAGCTCTCAAGGACAACACCGAATGTACCACCGCCTCCGCCACGCAGCGCCCAGAACAAGTCTGCGTTCTGGCACTCATTCGCGGTGCGCAGCTGCCCGTCGGGCGTGACGAGCTTGAACTGGACGACGCGGACGATGCCGAGGCCGTAGATAGGCGAAAGGATGCTGTGGCCGCCGCCCTAGACGGGTGACAAGTCATTACTGCCTGCTGGGTGCAAGCGGTAGGTAACGTACGAGAACCCAGCCGCCGCTGGCTGCGATAGTCTGGTGGTAGCCACCTATGAATGTGACGTTATGTGCGTCTGCGAAGCTATATATCGACTGTGTCGTGGCGCCCGTCTGGAAGTAAATCGCATTTCATTTTAGATCGGTAACTATATAACAGAAGCTGAACATTGCTTACGCCGACTGTGATGGAATTGTATTTGGCGTCACAGCCCTCTGGGCTGAAGTTTGCGTCGTATGCCAACTGTGGAAGGGGGTATTCAGTGTCCACGGTCTAGAACTGCGTATGCAATATGACAACATACGCTGTCCAAATTGTGCACCTGGCGAATATTTTAGTCTTGCGTTCATCATCATGATGTATGACTTACCCAGATTCCTAGGGCACCAGCAGCACTGGAACGTCCCTTGTAATCGTGCCCTCCATTCTTGATTGCCAGGCGGACACCAGTCTCCCTTGCAAACGCAAATGCCGCCTGGACGTCTGACGCACTTCTGACGTCGATCTTCGCAGACGCCGGATGAGAGCCTGTGAGAAACACGAAAAAACGAAGATGACTGACGTAGTACGGTGGTACACTTCCTTGGGAACATGGAGATTCTAAGGCAGCGGGATCAGACGCATTGGAGCTATTCAGAAGACACTTCCGCGCAGTGCTCTGACAAGTCTCCCACTGGGGCTAGCAATCCACATACCCACAGCTAAGAATACTGTACGCTCCCATCCCAATGGCGGTATAGAAAAGTCTGCTCACAAGCATATACGCGCCGAAGTGTCCGGTCCGCCATGTTCCTTCCGTATACCCTTGCTGCACATCTTGGCATGCAGCTCTATCTGGAGTAACGTTCCGTCCGTTCACAACGGAGAAGCAAGGCGCGGAGACAGGAAGCGCGGCATGTAGCCTGCCGCCGACGATATGGTTGAGCCGCGACCATTGCGTCGCGCTGACGGAGGCTACCTGGACATCTCTCGGGAAGTTGAAGGCGGAAGCGTTATCCTTTTTCAATAAAGCAAGCGAGCAAAGCACTTGAAGAAGATAATGGAGCTTTGAAATCGCCATGCTTTACGGGGATGTGCAGAAGAGTCGACGGCAACGACGGGGAGGAGAGATGCGTCGGCGTTGAATGTCCGTTTGATCAGCATGGCGTCTAAAAGTAACGTCAAGGTTAACGAGACCTCTGATGTAGACTGGTGACCAGCTTTGCGCGCTGAGCAGCTTCTGTCCGAGGATGTAGGAAGGCAACTCGGAAACCATCGAGACGCTGCTCCGGAAAGATCTTATCTTATCTCGGAAGCCGGATCTGCGTCGGCATGCCCTCTGCGTCTTGAACTCATTCAACCACCCTGCCCAACCCGCAGAGCCAAGCATCCTCTGGATTCTGTTCAGATGCTCACGCCTTCCCGTGTATCCCGATATCTCTTCTAAAACCAATCACTTCCAAGCCACGAAATAATCATCGAAGACTGATCATCTTGACGATCTCGGCGGACTAGCGTCATGGCGTCAGGACTTGACCAAATGGATATCTCGACATGCCTCTGGCACTGACTTGGCATGATCCCCGACTCGAAATAGCCCCTGGGCGTCTTTGGATGGCAGAACATTCCACAGGGCGGGATTCGCAACGCTCTATGGCCTTTGCACTCCGACGAGTAGGCAAATTTTGCCTCGGCTTCCTCCCTTCGAGCCGTAGCTGGTAGGTGTTGGTCCAATCGTGCGTATCATCAATCTCCCCATCATCTTTGTTTTCATTCAGCTTTCTTGCATCTGACAGATGCATCAAGCTACCAGGAGGCTAGTCCTATCGATATCTCGGTCTCATGTACGGCGCTTGTCTATGCTCTGCATCCATAAGCCAACAGGAGGAAATTGAATGCGCGCTGATCGCTTGGGAAGTACGAACATATCCTCTATTGAATGGAGTCGGCGTTCTCCCTTCGCAGGCCTTACATACCCCAGGTGACTGTTCTTTCGTCACGAAGGTTCCTGTGGCGGATTCACTTTGATATATCAACTTCTTCCCTGCAGCGTGCTGGCCTCTGTCATGGATCGTCTGCTACATGTCGACAATATCCTATATTTGTCGGAAGATGATCTTTTGCTGGGTTACGTGGTATTCACGGAGAAGCGACTCTTCTGAGGTATGTGACGCGTCCATCCTATTTGAACATGATATCTATGACTTTCGTGTCCCAAATACATGTGCGCTCAGACATACTTAGCTATCGACCGGGCGTTCCTCTACGCGGTTTCGTTTGCTCTCCTGGGCCGCAGACTGCCCATTACGCAAGTTGGTTCCGTCGTCGATCTGGTGGACGATCTGCCTCCGGTCCCGAGTTCTTGGGCAGACGAGCGTTGGGCCCGACCTCGCCTTCTGTGGGAAGGTACGGATGATAGTATCGTCCGCATATTCACATTTTGACAGACGCCTCCCAGGCTGAACGATCAATAGTCGCTAAGCTTGGTGCAGAAAGGGCGGGCGTTCTCGAGTGCTAATCGTGGTTTGTAGGTTTGCATCCGCTATCAGGATTCTGCGTCCAAGATCCATTCTTACCGTGATAAATTCTGATACCACACTTGCAAGTCCTGCGCTCACCGGTCGGACGAAGATGCTACTGTTCCATGACTGCCATTACTGCCAGAAGTCGCTGCTTTTGCGCCAGAAGAGTCATATCCCTGACTTGACCATCTGCAGTTTATGCTTCCGTCGACTCCGGCCTTTGGGACCGATCCGGCAACATTGATTGATCTGCTTCCGTGCCTGCGATGCCAGGGCAAGGTCCATGCGTCTGATATGTATGCGGTTTGTCAATTTACGTCCTCTAGAATCATCAGGTCGGGTCTTCGCTCATGGCAGTCGCGCCCAAGGACGCCGCCATCTGCTGCGGAGGATCCCTGCCAGTCACAGTGACGCTTGGCTATGCACCTTGTTTACCTTATTCCAGCCCAGGCAGTCCTTGTTCTGTCCTCATCAAAGCGGGGGGGAGCAATTTGTTGTGAGGGGCGGACATTTACAATTGTTCAGTATAGGGGTTTATTGCATCAAGGCTCGCATAAAGAGCAGGCTTCCGTAAAGGCGATCGTCGGCTTGTCGACTGGAGCCGACTGGAGCTGTCGGGACAGTTGCGGCTGTTCTCGAGCGTTGTTGTTTTAGCTGGGCTGTCCTTATATTCTCTGTTACTACACAGTGGACAGGTCTAGTTGTGTCGCCATGTTTCTTTGAATACTGTCTTCATGAGAACGCGAGTGCGGAAGTCCAGGCCCGATGGAGGTCAGATGGACGCCATCACCATCATCGAAGCTTCTCCGTCCGCGTCGAAGTCGAACAGAAGACGCATCGCAGCTCACTGGTGATGCAAAATGACTGCACACGGGAACATAACACCAAGTTATATATATTGAAGGAAGCCGCCGCCTATCGCCTCAGACCGATCACGATAACCCGAACCGGGATCGCGAATCCTAGGAGACGAGAGACTGAGGAAAGTGTGCTATATACATCGTGCTTGCTGGAGCTGGGGAAGACACGGATTTTAGAGAGACAAAGTCCGGAGGACGAGCTAGCTTGTTGTGGGACGCTATGGGAACCAGGCCGAGCAACTATTGTGCTGGAGGGACAGGTGAATGGGAGGAACACGTTTTGTTTGAGCGTGAGAAAAGGAGGGAGTAGAATAGGACGGACGATTGGAGAGATACGCAGCGCCGTTCTCGTTCGAACGTAAACGAGGGCCGTCCGCCACTGCCTGGTTTTCCTCATTGTCTCCAGTTCCCTTTTCTTTTCCTTCTTGTTTTCACTTTCTTCTTTGTGTTCTCTTTTAAGGCCACGCCTCATTCTCCTCACAATCACACACGCACGACTCGACCCCCTCGCGCAATGGAGCCCGCACATCAGCAGCCGATGGATGATAATGCAGCGAACCTCGCGCATGGCGCAGGTGCACCCTACGTATTCTACCCTCCGGAAGAGGAACCGCACTACGGCAACCTCGTGTACAACTCGGACATACCTCAGTATCAGGTCGTGCAAAACAATTCTCATCCTCGTGTGTACCAATCCTCCTAGCCGCGATCCTCGTGTCGATCAATTTGTCTCATCATCCCCCATTGTTCGTAGGCGAATACCCTGCATCAGACCTCCAGCAGGCGTTCCAGATGCGTGGTCTGAGCCTCATGGGTTCCAACGCGCCACAATACGCGGGCCACCAGGTTTACACGCAGTCTTCCCCGCACCACGCTGCTCTCCCGCTGACAGCCTCGCCTCCCCCTCCGAGCCCCAATATGTACGATCCCTTGTCCCCACCCGTTTCCGGGTCCGACACGTCTGCAGACGGCATCTACCACTCGAGAAACAGCAGCGGCACCGGCTCTCCTGCATCTTCGCGCGGCAACAGCCTCGTCCACCGCAATCCCTTACGTTACAACCCGACGCCATCCCCATCAGGGTCGTCTGGTAGGCGCTCCCGCGGCCGCTCGTTCAACGATTCCGACGAAGACATGGGTGTCAACATCGCCGAGAGCATCGCACATACCAGGAAGGAGGCTACCCGTCGACAGAGGATTGAGGCGGAGCAGCGCAGGCGCGACGAGCTTCGGGACGGCTACGCTCGACTGAAGGATGTTCTGCCAGTCTCGAATCAAAAGAGCAGCAAGGTCTCCCTGTTGGAGCGAGGTGAGCGTCTTCTCAATTTGCGGCGCCCTTGTTCCTGAACTGATACCGCTTGCAGCGACGAACCACATCGTGCAGCTCGAGAAGATGAACCAACAGCTCCAGAAGCGTCTTGCGGCCGTAGAGCAGGAGGTCTCAAGACTTCGCTCGCTCAACGAGAAGATTTCGCTCGCAGGCGGGGGCACACCATCGCCTGGGCACTCTGTGGGCATGGACAGTCGCCCGCTCTCGCCGCCTCCTGAGGGCTCTACTCCCCATGCCCTGACATCCGTCTCTGGCCAGGAGCCGCCGAGAGAAGACAGCCCGCTATCGTCCGATGGTGGCTATTGACTACGGCTCGTGCACATCCACCCCATCATCCCCTTTTCCCCAATTTATTTCCTGCAACAACTATCTTCTATCTTCCATTGTATTTTTCTCCGTGCTTTTTATCTCGTCGCAACAACTACCCGTCTCACATTCAATTTCCCGTCCTTGGGGCCGGCGCTTGCGGAGGAAGGATGCTCAAATTATCGGACATACTTGGCCATCGAGGGTGTCGGAGGACCGTGAACAACGCCGGACGTTGTGTCATCCACCCGCCCTTCGACCCACGTTCGCAAGACCTACGACTCGACGCCGTGGGCTAGCCAGAGGGTGTTTCGATCCGGATCGCAGCGCGACGATTGCGCGCGATGGGCCGTATCCGTTGATCAATGAACACATCCCCACGGTCTTGCAGTTCGAGAAGGCGGAGTTCCCGGTGGACGACGCGTACTTGGCACCAGCACCATCCTTCCTCTCCCTGTTTCTTCAAGCCACGTTCATCTCCCCCGCATCGTTCTTCCACTGGCTCGTCTATTCCTGTCATTTCCATTTCCCCTTCCCCTTTCCCCACACAGCAAGGTTCTTATCACCCTCCCCATTCCCCTTGACGATGCCCGACCCACCTGCCGCGAGACGATGCTTACGAAGGATACGGACACTTACGATTAAAAATTACGAACACATCACGATACGATATCAAGTGAGAAGACGGCGTGAGGGATGCACTGCAGGATGGACAGCTGGTCGGCGTGGTGGTTCTCACCAGGGCACTCTGGCGAAGCCGTTGTGGGCGCACTCCGGGATCTGTGCGAATAGAGCCTCGCTCTTCTACAGCTCCCGGACCTCTTGACGAGGGCGCCCACGCGCTTCGCTGGTACGCTTGTCACCTGTCGATTTCGCTCGAGCAGTGGTCGGCGGGTGGGGTGGGTGGTCGCCGCGGTGGCTTGTTGTTTGGATTGCTTCAGTGTATATTCTCGTCGCGTTGGAGTTGTGCGCAATGTATTTAGTCCAGTCTCATCAATGCAATTCTATCGTGTACATTTCCCTGCCACGATGCAAGGCTTTATTGATATCCATTGCTCAGGTACATACACCAGGCCCGTTTTTAGGCTGACCAATTGCTCTCTAGGCCCAGCACGTTGAACGTCGACGCGCTTCATTTGCTACGGGTGATATGTAGACCACAGCTGCAACTCCTCTCAGGAAATGCACTCGCATGCAGCGACTTTGCAAGGCATTATCGATGGGGACGATGGCCATCGATAGCCCTGGCCACAAATCCGGCTCGAGAACCCATTCGGCCGTCATCAAGTGCTAGCAGCACACGTGTAGCACACGCTCACATTCTCGCTACGCATATGGGGGAAAAGGCGTCGATGCAATGCATGCGCACGGGGCGTGCGGGCTCGAGATCGCGGCCGCTAAATGCGCTGCCAGGACGCGGGCGCGGTGGCTGGCAGACCCGCGACGATACGTTGGTCCGCCGGCGAACGAAGGGTGCTGGGGGGTGCATATGGCCTTATCGCTCCCGGGACCAGAACGGCTGCATCCATCGCGCATCGTGCGGGGATTGGTGCTTCGAAGGCTAAGTGGGAAGTGCTTTCAGCTTCACCGAAGCCAGGAACTGCGTCGTGACGACCTACTTTTCCGCTGGAATTTCGTGCTTCTAGAGGGGAAGACCAGACAGGCCTTTCGTTCCTGAATTGCGGGCGCGACTGGCATGGACCAGCACGCGCCCGCACGTTGTGGTGCGCTTGCGCTTATGGGCGCAGATGGACGTGATTTCATGCCGACGCCGCGAGAGATGGACGCATGAAATGCAGCCTGACAGGCCTACGCGCGCACGCACCGGCGAAACGGGCGTGATCGCAGACCGAGCGTTGGCGGGCATGCGGATTTAATAGAAAAGGCCATCAGAACCGAGAGGGCAAGTATGTGCCGGCGCGGATCTTGCCCCGGGTCAGCCTGACGGCGCCGCGGCGCCAGCTCGCGTGTGCCCTTCACAGATGGAAGCGCTGCATCGATGGGGGTCGGGAAGTCGAGAAGGAGGGGCAAATTGAGGTGAGTGACCGGGTGGCAGGGCGGGGTAAGCGTCGTGGCCTATGATAGGCAAAGAAAAGGCAAAACCTCGAGGCGGAGAGCGTGAGTGGTCTAGAGCGTGGGCGAGGATGAGTGGTCAGGTGGAGGATTTACTGGGACCGAGGGTGCAGAGATGGTGCGGGCAGGCTCTCGCGGTCTAGAATAAAGGCCCAAGCGGATCCGATGGATATGAAAGGCCCGGGTGGAGGTGACGATGGTGGCGGCGTCTGATTGCCTGTGCGGAGGAAGAACGTCGTCGGAACGGCAGCGAGAGAATGGAGAGTGGAGCAGACGGATGGATATAGGCCGTCCGGCCGCCTCTCGAAGGTATCGGGAGCAGGAGACACGATCGTACGTTGCGATCACCGCACCACGGTCCTGGAACGCACAAAGTCCCAACAGGGTGCGAAGGCCAGTGCTGACAGACAGGGTAGCTAGGAGCAGTGGGAACGGCGTCGGAGATCGAGTCCCATCCCGAAGAAGAACATGTGCTGAAAGGGACCATGCATCCCAAACACGGTTTGTCCTCGGAAAATGAAATGAAATCGTGAGATCCTGGCGTAGAGCCCACCTTAATCTTCCGCAGCCTTGGGACTTTGTCAGTGGCTCAAATATAGGGTAGCACGCTCTCACAGCAAGATAGCATTCATAGAGCATGGTTCTGCGGCTCTCTGGCAACAGAAGATATGAGTATTCGTAGACACGCCTCAAAGGAGGGTACGGCATGGATTCAGGGTCCTAGAGTATTAGGGAGAGAAATGCTCACATGCTCAGAAAATTGCTTAACGGAACGCTGGACGTTTCTGCGTCGGAAAGAAATCGAAGTCGAGCCAGCGTTCCGCACATAGATGCGAAGAACACCATCTGGCGCTGCGTTTGTGCGCCTGAAGTAATTGCGAAATACCACGGCGTAGGGTAGAACACCCCGAGCTTTCTCCTCGATATCGCGATTACGAGTGAGCTTGGCAAGAAATGGATTTCTGGGTCAGAACTAGCTGAGAAGATAGAAATATAGAGAGAATTGTGGCAGTATTGAAGCATTGGCGGGCTCGCAGTGACAAGAACTTGAAGTTGCTTCGTTGGCAACTTGTTGGCAACTGTGACTTGAGTTACGTCACGTCACGTCACGGCATGGATGACATCGTGATCAAGGAACGTGGGGCGACCTCAGGCAGAAGTCTCCGGTCTCCCAGCAGCCAGCTGAATACCCATCGGCGTGGTCCTCACAAGTCGACGACCGTTATATCCTCAAGGCTGCAAACTACCCGCTGTTGTACTGATACTGTACTAACGTTTCCGCGAGACCTTCATTCTTTGTCGAAACGATACCCCGCTTCATAAGTTATCTGTTGTAATGTGGTATGTCCGATTCCCAATTTTCCCGAGCTTAGTCTTGCACCTTGCTAATCGCATCTCTGCCCAGGTGTGACAATTGTCTGCTGTTGTTCCCCCTCGTATGTATCACCCTTGGCTCGATCGGGGGTCGGCTGAGCAAACGGTGTTTCGTCTTCACAGCGTGCCGGGGCTATTGCCTGGGCTGTAATCATCCTTGTAAGCTCCGAAATGCCCCGTGCCATAGCTTCATCTTACTTGACATTCCTGTCAGCTGTACAGTGCAGCGGGGGGTATCCTTCTCTTCAAGTACGGCGAATTCTGGTTCTTCGTTTATCCCGAATGGTAATGTGCGATCGTCCAGAAGCCCTTCTACCACGCTGAAAGCGATACACTCTTCACAGGCAGATCTACGGTGGCATTGCAATGGCCGTTGCAGCAGCCGCGCTTATTAACATATTTGCGCTGTCAAATGTCAGTATGGTCTCCAAAGCTCCCTTTCATTCCACAGAACGTGGCTCTGACGTCGCACTCTTGCCTTTTGCAGCGGTCGTACATCTGGACTCGCGCCTGCAAATTCATATGGCCGTTCCTCGTCATCGTCTCTGCCATCCGCGGGATAATCATGATCGTGGAGTTACAGCGGGGGTCAGTGTCACTTCCGCTCCTCACCTGCTTCCGAAGTTTGCGCTAGGGCTCACTCCCGAGATCTCGATTTTCATACCAGGAAGGGCAACATTACCTGGGAATGTGACAATGGCGGCCAGCTGTGGACGGAATCCGCCGAAGCAGGCTACGGCACGGGCACTCTGCCCAGTGCGTTTTGTACCTCCGGCTTCGCGAGCCTCAATGCCGCACTCATCGTCGGTTTGCTGGCCGATCTCGCTTTCCAGGTGCGTGTCTCGTGGTGATGATGATGATATTCTCTCTCGGCAATCAAATCCGAGGGACTAATTGTTCATTGGCACGCCTTGTGTCGTTTCATTCAACAGATATACATGCTCTTCCTCAATTGGAGGTTCTCCAAACGACTGGAACATTATCAAGGCATGAAAGGCCCGTACTACGGAGGCGAGCGGATACAAACTGTCTTCTTTGCGCCATGAGTACTGACTCTGGGCGGCATGCAGGTTACTACAACGCATAGTCCGACGGCATATCCCCCCGGATCTCTCCATCGCTCCTCACTTCTTTGTGGACACTTGCTTTCCTTTCCGATCTTTTGGCTGGTTGCGCTCACATAACATATTGACGAATGATCACGACTTTACGACACCTTACGTTTTGCTCCTATCCTATTAACGACCAGCTTACGATTATCAGAGTTCTCAGTCGAGTCCTTTTGACCGGCAGGTGTGAACTTTATCCTTGTTTCAAGTTAAAGGCGCAAATGACGGTCCGCTCTCAGCATTCTAGCCGCCCATTTCACCCGTGTATTTAGGGTACGTGCATATTCTCGACATCCATGTTCGATGCGAGACGTCGGGTAATTTGCTGCACTGATGGCCGACCGGCCCCACGCATCCGGGGAGGTGAGCGCATGAATCTTGGATGACAGGGAAAAAATGAAAGCGGCGTTTTTGATCGGAGACACAGAAAAGAAAGGATGAAATGGAAAGGAGGAGAAATATTAAAACAACGTGTGGGCGAGACCGGGCCTCGTGGAGAGCTGGAAAAGGCAGGAGGAAGGAGGAATTTCCTGAGTGGGTTTAGCACGAAGGCCCAAGGGCATTCTATCATCTCGGCGGCCCGGATCATGATGGGAGGAGAGATACACTCGAGAGATCGATGGTCGGGGAGCGGCAGGACGGGAGATATACGGCACTATACACGTATAATGGCCTGCTGTCCTCCATAGGACGCTGCACAAGCGTCATCGATGGGGGAAGGGCTCTGGCTTATGGCAGGGGAAAGGTGCCGTTGGCGAGTGATGCGGAGTGGGTCCTTGTGTGACGGAAGAAAGCCGCTAGCGTCGAGTCTTCACAAAGGGCAGATCAGAACGGAGTCGGAAGATAATAAACGTTGGGAAATTGGTGAAAGGGACGGGGAAAGCAGGGCTAAGAGGGCAACGCAGCCCGAAGGGGGTTGAAGGGCTCTGGAAGGAATGGCCGTGCGTGGGGAGCGGAGATGCCTTGTTTGGGGATGCAGTGCAAGCTCTGGCGCCTCGGAGGAGAGCTGGGAACCGGGGCAAGAGCTGGAGGGACACGAGGCAGACAATCCTCGTATTGGTGTATGTTATAAGACGGAAGCATTTTTGGCTTTCCATCATCACTCCTTCCTCTCTTCCCCTCCGCCACCCGGCCAGTCGCCTCTCACATCTCTCCGCCCGCGTCGCCGGCTTTCCTCTTCTCTTGTTGCATTTCTAGCACTCTTCCCAAGTCTTTGTTGTTGTGCTATAAGGTTCGCAACCCTTGTCTTCTCCCTCTTTGTTCTTCGCTTACCCTTACGTCCACAGTGTCCTGGCTTTATTTTTTCTCATTTATTAAACGATCATCTCTATCACGACCACCATCGTTGTTGTCTCCAGCACACTACTTATTCTCTGCCTCTCGTCTGCAAGTCATCATGTCCATGGAAGCCCCCCTCGAGCAAGTCCTTGAGCACCCCAAGAGCCCCGACTTCATGGACGCCGCCTCCGCGAACTTCAACTACGACCCTCTCGCGGCCCTTGATTATCTTCAGTACCCTCACACCGACTCCTATGGCATCCCCGCCCTGGGCTGTAAGTCCCATGACATCAGTGGCTCATCGATAGCTCGTCTCACTAATCCGATTCTCATATAGCATCCTCCCCGCGTCTCGGGTTCAGTCCTCTGAACCTCAACAACCCTCTCTCCGACTACACGTACGGCAACCCCTCGTCGTACACGACTGCCTCGCCCCAGCGCCCGTACACGCCCACGCACGGCGTCTACCCCGCTGCGCTCAGCGCTGGTGAACTGTCCTCCGACAGCATGCAGTCCGGCCGCACCAGCCGCGGCAGCGGCACGCACTCGCCCTCGCTCGCGGCCGTCCCGCGCTCGCACCGCTACAACCCCATGGCGGTGACCGCCCCAGTGCGCTCGAACAGCACCCGCGAGCGCAAGCGCCGCGCGAGCAAGGCCGAGGACTTCTCGGATGACGATGATGACTTCCAGCCTGTCGCGACCAGCGGCACTGGCTCCAACGAGGTCCGTCGCGAGGAGATCCGCCGCCAGCGCATTGAGTCGGAGCAGAGGAGACGTGATGAGCTTAGGGACGGCTACCGCCGCCTCAAGGATGCCCTTCCGGTTTCGAACCAGAAGTCGAGCAAGGTGTCACTGCTGGATCGTGGTATGTCTATCCTTTCTGTGCTCACTTGATTTTAGCTCACGGTCTACGTAGCCACCACCCACATCAAGTACTTGGAGATGACCCAACAACAATTGCAGACGAGACTTCAGCAGGCTGAGAACGAGACACAGCGACTTCGCCAGTAAGTCCGAACTTCCTCTCTTGATCCCGACGATCCTAACATGTGGTCCAGGGTCAACGAGGCATTGATGCTCGGCACCGCCGAGCAACGTCATGCCGCTGCCGCCGCCGCCGTTGCTGCCGTTCAGCAGCAGGCTCCTTCCTCTTTCTGATCGCGATGCGCGATCAGAGGCCGGCAGGCAACTCTTTGCCTTGCGTCGTGGTCTCTTACGAAAAGCGGCCAGCTCTGCCGTCTTAACGTTATTCACGATGATCGATGAGATTAATACCTGCCAGGACTGCAGGTTTAATGCTTCTTTATTTCCTCACGATGGACATTACCGCATTGTTCTTGTATTTGCATTCCCCCCTCCCCCTCCCCTCCATCACTTCTCTCCTTGCATTCGGTGGTGTTTCCCAAGGTAGAGTCCGGCTGGATGTGCGTCGGCGATGCACTCCACATTCATTTCCGAGGGTCCAAGGCTCGTGGCCGAGCCACAGCCTCGACATTCCCAGTCCGCCCACGCTCTCTCTCGACCCGTGGCCGATGAAGACGCGGAACGCCGACACCTGCCCACTGCGGATCCCGACTGGCAACACGAAGACGACCACTAACGATGAGGTCGACGCCGGAGATGACACGACACCGACGCAAGACCGGGCGCAACAGCGGCTTGAGGCCCCCTCCGTCCCTTGCGGGCGGCGGCTGGCTTCGCCCAGCCCCGGTGCATTCTTGTTCTCACACCCGTCGCATGTCCTCCTCCGTCCCCATCCGAGTCCACTCGTCTGCGCACCGAGCCGATCCTTGATCATCGTCTCGAATCTTTCTTTGTGCGCGCCGATACACCGGCATCGTGTTCGCTTGCTCCCCATCCCCAGCTTGGCCCCGTCCACCCTCATGAACATCTCTCGCCAGCCCTCACGACCCAATGCCTTGGCGACCACTGCCCTCTCGCATTAACGTTATTACCACCTGATTTATGCCCGTTATGTCTCACGCCCCCCATCACTCCTATCCCGCGGTCTGCGCTAGGCGCCTGATCACCGCCCACCGCGCGGCTGCCATGCCCCCTCCCCTCATCCGACGAGCCTCGCCGACCGCTTATTGCGCCGGTACACAGGCCGGGCTGGCGAGGGGGCGGCTCAACGCAACGATGACACGCTGATCCATGCGGCACACAGCACAGCACCAGCACGCGCGGGGTCCCGCATCCTCCATCTCTGTCTCCCGCCCAAGCCCGTACGCCCAGGCCTCCGGGCGCGCCTCCTCGCTTCTGCTGTGCGGCTAGTCTGCGCGCGAAGCTATGAGTTGAGGTGCGCCTGGAGAGTTCTGCGCCAAGGGCAGCGAGCGGCCGACTCGACGACACCGAGGAGGGGTGCGTTCGCACTCGCCAGCCGGGTCCGCTGGACGCCCCCGTGCGCCGACTTCCGCCAAGTGCTGCCTAGTTCCTGCTGTCTCCCCTGCCCATACGATTAGTGATGACGCCCCCATGCCCCCATGCCCTGGTCCTCCCCGCGCCTGCCCTTGCCGATGTCGGTGTCGCGCGCAGCGCTCGTCTCGCTCTTTTTATTCACATCGCTCGCTACTCCTACGATTGTGTTTGTGCAGTGCTAGCTCCGTGGTAGAGTACGTTGATATCGCGCGCTACAATGCAACGAGCTTCTTTATGACATTTTGTGTGAACTGTCTGTGTTGCGACTGCCGCGGAATGCGACGCTCGAATAGCAGTCTCGAATCACAGCGACAGCAGAGCGCTTGCCCTCACAGTCGATCCCGAGGCCAATGCTTGGTTCTGGAAGGGCACTGGGCTTCGTTTCCGACGGACGCCCTGTGCTCCACCAAGGACGATGACGATCGGTCGCTGAATGGAGCTTATCGATGCGGGGCGATAAGGCAGAAGGCCGCTGCCCCCAGCGCCGCACCCGCGCACGAACGCAATCGCAATCATAAAGGGGCCGGCGAAAGTACAGTACTACTTAGTCCTCAAAGGCAGTACTGTACGCGGCTGCCTATTTCACAACAGACACATCGAAGCCCTCGGAATTCGCGAGGAACGGACGCGCGATTACATATGGACGCTGCCGCTACCCGCAGACAGCTGCAGATCAAGTCAGGTGTGGTGAAGAGGTGGGTGCGCGCTTGAGACTTCTGGGACGGACGCTGACGGGGCGTCTGTGTGGGCAGGCTCCTGAAGGAGAACCGCCTGTACCGGGACGAGGTCGAGGAGCACAAGCGCAAGCTCGACAAGCTCGCGGCCGACGGGGCCGAGGCATGGGATCTCAAAAATGGCGTGCGTTTGCCTGATTTACTCCTGCGTTACGACTCTGACATCTGACATCCAACATCTCCTCGGATTCCCATGATCGCCATACCCGCAGAAAGCGATGCTTGAAGAGTCCAAGAAGATGGTCGATGACTCGAACACCCGTCTGGGCCGCGCAGTGGGCGACCTGCACGACCTTGTGGTCTGTACCGATCTCGTCTTCTCCCACGGCACGCATGCTGATGCCCTCTCCCTCCTAGATGGTGGCAAAGAAGGATACGGTACTTTCGCAGGCTGAGGAGCTGCTGAAGGCCGAGGAGGCGCTCGAGGAAGCGAGCATATGACTGCAGGGTCTTCCGAACTTGAGCTGAAGTGATCAGAATACTGTACCAGAACGCCCATGCCATAGCATACGTACCTCTGTTTTCCCAGCAGGGTCCATTCTCCACATGCACATTGCACCGTTCCGCTGCTACGCCGTGTCACCTGCGGTGTCCATCGCTTCGCCTTCTGCATTCCGCGCGTCCCGCAGCTTCGTGAGCGCCTCGAGCAGACCCGTCCATGCATCCCGCTCGACGCGCTCCTCCTGCAGCCCGCGCGCCTTTTGCTGGCTCTCATCCGCGGCCGTGCCTTCCGCGCCCTGCGAGCCCGAAGCGGAGTTGGCAGTCGGGGGCAGCCCCACGCCAAGCGCTGACGGCACGAAGTTCGGCGGCGGCGCGTCGATGGCCGAGGGCGCGATGCGTGATTGACGGATGTGCGCGAGTGACGAGCGCATGGCGATCTGGACGTTCTGCAGGCCGGAACAGTGGAAGGTTTAGCGGAAGTGCGGGTGCGCGGGTTGGGTGGGTGGACTCACGTCCAGCCGCTCGAAGTACTCGCTCACTTCGAGCACGAACTGCTCGGAGCGCTCTTCGCCCTGCGGCAGCTTGTCCTCTGGCTCGTCCGTCTGCGGGAGTGTCAGAAGCGAGATCGATGACGCGGCCAATGAGAGTAGGCGGCCGATGTCCTGCAGTATTCTCCGTTGATCGAAATGAGACCGGTGAGATGCAGGACACGCACTTTCTCTACTTCACCGAGCGCGTAGATCTGGCGCGCTGTGCGGCTTGACGTCCAAATGGGATCTAAGTTTGCTTCAGGGTTTTCTCCTTGAGACTGGGAGTGAGATCCTTGTGAGTTTCCGTTGGAAGCCATAGTAAAGTTATCGGTCAAGACTCAAGGTGAGCAACTCACGCGGTCAAGTTGAAGTAGCGCTTGCGAGAGACCGCCCGGCCGGGCCGCCTATCCGGTCGTCAGTGCCAGCTTGTTGAGTACGTTGAGACCGACTCCCTTCCATCCAGTCACTGAAGGTACTGCTTGTTTGACCAAGGTATACAACTACGAGCTACATGACAATGTTCACTGCAGACTACTAATACCGTTTATCGAGTTCTTCACGACTCACAGTCACTCGTAAAGGTCCGAGTTCCTGTAACCTCCACCGCTGCGGCGTTCGCTATATTCCTCCCCCTCTTCCTCGTTCAGGTTCAGCCTCTCCGCACCGAAGGTCTCTTGGCTGTCTTCCGCGTAATAGTCCCTGCTCTCTCCTCTTTCTTCTGCATAGGTCTCCTCCCGGCGGGTGCTCCCACCGTAACCAGATTCGGACTCCCGGTTGTAGCTGGATCCATACTCTCCGCGAGACTGGCCATACCTACTAGGCTGCTCGGATTCGCCATAGCCTGCTCGCTGCTGGCCAACGTAGGCACCAGGTTCTTCTTGTTCGTACTCACTGCGTCCATAGCCCGTCTGTCGGCCGCTATAGCCTGAAGACTCGTAGCTCTGCTCCTGGCGACGCACCGGCTGCTCATATTCATCGCCGCCATACCTGTCCTCTTGGCGGCGTGCTGGCTGTTCGTACTCGGCCCCGCCGTAGCTCTGTTCCTGACGACGAGCAGCCTGCTCGTACTCGTCTTCGCCGCCATAACGGCGCTGTTCTCCATAGGAGCTCTCTTCGCCGTAGCTCGGACGCTGCTGCTCGGTTTCCTCGCGGCCGTAGCGGGAGACGGCGGGCTGCTGTCGCTCGTACGAAGATTGGTATCCACTTTCCTGTCTGTCGTAGCCCCCGCTGCGGCCGTAATCGGTGCTCTGAGGCTCTTCGCGGCCGTAGCCACCGCCGTAGCTGGGACGGCTCTCTTCGTAGGATTCCGTCTGCCGTCCGTAGCCCGTCGACGCCTGCTCCTGGTCGTATCTGGTCCGGCTCTCGTATCTGTCGCCACCATAACCAGGGGTTTCTTCCAAATCACAAATGAGAGAATGACCAACGTAGGAGGCAGAATCAAACAAACCTTGGCCATAGCTGGGACGGCTGCTGCCATAGCTCTCTTCTTGACGCGTGTAGCCACCGTCATCGTCACGTCGGCCATACTCAGTCTGTCCGTAGTCTTGTTCTTGACGTCTGTCGTCGTCATAAGAGGAGCCACCATAGCGACGCACAGCTAGGAAATTCATGAATAACGCTCATCGCGAAAAAGCATTACGAGAACCGCTTACCCTCGTCACGGCCAAACTCTGACTGTCTTCCGTAGGCGTCGGCAGCCTGGCCACCTTGAGAAAGATAGTCGCCCGACGACGTGTACTGGCCCGAGGAGACGAAGGCACCTCCTCCATGGCCATGGGCGCCGCCCGGAGTCTCCGCAGTCTCGTCTTCGGAGCCTTTGCGCTTGTTCCTCCCTTCTCTTACACTCTCCTGAAATCGATAATGTGAATTCGGTCCGAGTAGGCGCACAACTACGCGAACTGACTTTAGTAAGGGACTCGATAATCTCGTCCCTCTCTTCCCCGGTCTCGCTGAGCCAGCGCTCCATCTCCTGGAACATCTCGTTCTGGATCTGAGAGCGCCCCGTGTTGAAGTACGGATGGTGGAACGCCTCGAGGATCTGGAATCCAGAAGGTCGAAACGCATTTTGACGCAGGATCGAAAGCTGTACTCACCTGGTCGATCACTTGATCCGGGTTGGTGCGATCGTTGAACCAAGACCCAACGAGGAGTTGCGTTGAATGCTGGACGACCACCTGGGCGATCTTTCCCGCAGGCTCGTTGAGAATGAGCCCGAAGTGATCCTGAAGGAACGTCATGCCAGGGATGCGGGAGCTCATAACTAAAGCGCCGTACCTTGGAGAGCAGACTGTGTGACGGATCAGAGGCATGCGGGTCGTTGAAGACTTCATACTGATCATCAGAGTCGATGACAGCTTTGCTGCCCACACCAAGCACCTCCGTGGCCTGAGTTAAAATTGGCTGCAGGGCATTTTAGCTAGAGAGGGAGGCGAAAGGGAGTAAAACTAACCGTCAACCAGGGTGCAAGGATCGTGTAGACATCTTGTTGAGAATGTAAGCATCCGACATTTGGGTCAGACTTTTTTTTAAAAACGCACAGGCATTAAGGGCATCGGTAATACCGTCTATCAGGTCAGTCAAGCCAGGAATCATCTCGATCTTCTCAATGATAGCACGGTATACGCTGTCGCGCCACTTCAGGAGTGCCCACAGCTTGCGCTGCACCTCTGGCGGAGCCACGTTGTTAGGGTCGAAGCGATATGCTTTCGATTCTTTGTGCAGATCCTCGCCTGCACCCATTTGTTCGTCGCCACCCCCGCCCAGCGGAAGCTTCGAGAGAAGACCTTTCAGCTTCATGAGGTTCGATTCCTGGTCTCCGCTGGATGCCTGCGCACAGCTCAGTGAAGGCAGAGAAGCCGAGTTAAAAAGAGTCTTACGTCGTTCATTTTCTGGGAGAGGTCTGTCACGGATGCTTGGCTGATGTGATCGGTGGCCTCGCCCATCATGGAGTGCATGAAGTCGGCACTACCGAACGTGCCAGTGACGAGGGGCGGCGCCGGGCCACTGGGCGTGTCGATGACGACTGTGCGTCACAATGAGTACTGAGCCCGCAGACGGAGACCCTGTGCCCTCTGCATACCTGCGTCTCCGACATGGCAGAAGACCTGCTCGTACCCCATCTTCCGCAGCGCGATCTCGCACCAGTTGCTGTGCGCGAGGAGGTCCTCCAGGGTATGCAGCCCTGTGCCGAGGAGGCGGTAGGCCTCCCAGAGGTCGGCGCCTTCTTCGCCCCTGGCGCGCCTTCCATGGTCGATGCAGGCTCGGAGGGTGCGCCGGATGTGCGCCGTCGACGTATCCCAGCCCTGATTGTCGGACGCCATGTAATTCTAGAACAGAGATCGTCATCCTGTCCAAGTGGATACGCTGCTGTGACTGACCTTCATGCCAGTCCGCGGGTCGATCTCGAGCTCTCGAGGGTTCACGGGAGGTCTGAGCCATGGGTGGAACTGGCGGGCATCGCCCTCCTTTTCGGCATAACCTCTAGAAAAGCAGGCGTCGATTCGTGCATTCGGCGATATATGGCCTAGTCTGAGGTCTGGACTTACTTCGGGTTATCGATATGCTCCTGATAAAGTTCAGCAGAAGTCAGCGCGAGCCCTTTCCAACAAGCATGCATGGAAGCACTTACGACGGGAAGATAGACTGACAGCCGTTCTTTTGTGACTTCGAATTCCTCGGTAGCGAAACCAAAGGTCTGCAGTGCCATGAACTCCATCTCAGATCTTGGGTGTGACCCGAGCACTCACCATAAATCCCAGCACGGCAACGATAAGAACAATGGTATCGGCGGAGAGTTTACTCAGACCTGCAATATCCATGGCCTGCGATCACAGCGATTAGACTCCACCGATTTCAGCGATGGATGTAGCAACGCTATGCATACCTGAGAGTAATCTCTCAGCCAATTTCCCTATGTTGACATTCAGCGATCGGACAAGAGCATAATGTTTTTCTCTGCTCACAAAATAGACCTTCTTCACATCGCCCTTGTTGAATTTTTTGCCTCCGCCGGAGCCGCCGGAGAGAATAGACGAGGCGATGCCCAGGATGCCTCCTCCGGCGGCACCCTTTCCTGCGGCCTTAGCCAACTCGGTTAAGATATTTTCGATGTCACCATGACGGAAAGCCTTGTCTATGATGGCGTTCGATGAAGTCGCAAGATCAGAAATTGCAGTTAGGGGAAATGCACGCACTATTCAGATAAGAGAAGTCAGGTATATCTCCAGCCCCGAACGCATAGGTCTCAAGGGGAGCAAGGACAACGAACAGTGTCACTAATAATAGCGTCGTAGAAAACGATGGTATGAGGGACGGCATGATGGGTGGGTAACGACTGCGTACGAGTTATTTCGAGTTCCAGAAAACAGTCCTTATTATGATGAATCACGAATCTTCCGGTTTCCACTTCTCGGAGTGCCAAGCCATGACGTCGATACTTGCAGATTATACTTCCATTATACGACAAAATAGACTACACGCAAGAACTACAAACTCGACAGCAACGACTGGATCTACCGAATCCAAAACATAGCATAACACATATACAGCGACAGCATGGACGTCCAGACATATACGCTCAGAGGGGGATCAGCTTAATTTCGCCTTCTTCGATGCGGGATGTGTGCCATTGGGCTTCTCGCTGTCCTTACGTTTCTTCGCCCCGTTCTGTGCCTTGACGGTGTGCATCATCTCCTTGATGCGATTGGCAACGGCCACTGCGATCTTGCCCACCTCCGAATCGGCACCATTGAACTTGATCGCGTTCCGAATCATCAGGTCGATGTCTGCCTCCCAAGCCTCAACAGAGTCGTACTTGTCAGCATCGAGCTTCTGCCGGATAGTCCTAAGATCTCGTGCCTCCTTGCGGGGGATGACATCGAAGTATGTGGGAATCCCCAGCAATACTGGATCCACAGGCTCTCGGAAAACAAAAGAACTGAGATGCAAGATTAGTAAGGCAAATCAATCCAGAGATTGGCTACTAACATGTTTTCCTTCACGAGATTAGTCATGAGAGACTGCAGACTTCGCTTTTCCGACCAGGCAAGCTTCTTCTCCGTGACCTTGGCTCGCTCCTTCTTGAACGCCCTCTCCACAGCGTCCGCGCACTGAACAGGATAAGTTGTCGCAGGATTGAATTGCCGACAATTGATAAAGATCTGCTCCATGTCTCGGACGAACTCCTCCGTGGTTGTATAAGTTCCGTTGTTCAGACGTTTCGACATGGTGTCTAGATCCATGGGATTCTTGATCTCCTCGTAGTACCTGACGGTAGTGGGTGAGACGGAGGATGATGCAAATCCATAGAGGCACGTACGTAGGACAACCGTCGACCACAGGATCAACGGGCCTTGAGAAGATAGCAGCTTCGGGCATCTTGAGCAGGTTGCGCAAGACTTCCTTGGCTTTCGTCTTGTTGATGGGCGTGGCAGAAGGAGCAGGTGATCTCTTGACAGGCGATCTGGAGGGCGCGGGGGTTTGAGTAGACGGCGTGATCTCCTTTTCTTTGCCCTTCGCCGATGGCTTGGCTGAGGATGACTTCGCTGACGAGATCTCCTCAGGAGGAGTCACCGATGGTGGTGGCCGACTAGGCTTCTTGTACGGTGACGCTAAAGCCAGAATCTCGTCTTCCGTAATGTCGCCTGGAGTTGGGCCCTTCTTTCGCTTGTTCGGAACGCTGGGCGTTGGTCTCGCTTTGTCGCCATTCTCCACCTTCGCCGTAGAAATATGCTGCTTTCGCATGACATTCTCTCTCTCCTTTTCTTTCTCCTTCTCGATCGCGATGACCTCCTCAAGGAGATCGTAAGACCCGTCGTCATCGACGAGAGCAGGCGGAGGGGGTGGTGCCTCTGTGGCCTTGGGCTTACGGGGTTTCGCCTTGGGAGCAGGCGTGCTTCTGGGAGAAGGTGCAGCACTGCCCGTACCACCGAGCTTGAGTTTGATAGAAGGTTTGGTAGGGGGTCGAGAAGGAGTTTCCGATGGTGTAGGAGCTTTGGGAGGCGGAGCCGCGGGCCGCGATGGTCCGGCGACTGGCATTGGAGATGGGATAGGAACAGGAGGCGGCGCCATAGGCTTGGTGGGCTTGGGCTGGTCGGCCATCATCTTGTCTATAGTCTTGACAATGCGAGCCCATTCTGTGAGAAAATGAGCAAACATGTCTATAGGGTCCACCAGATAGGAAAACTTACGTTTGTCGAAGAAGGACTCTATGGCAAGAGCCTCGTTGTAAGCAAACGTATTGGGCGGATTGTATGTCTTAGCGTTGCGTATCATCAAGCGGAAGTCGGCTTCGAACGCAAACCGATCCTTGTACATCCCTTCTTCCAGTTTAGCACTCATTGTACTCAGGTCCATAGGGTTCTTGATGACTTCGAAGTAGCTGATGACGAGTCAGATGATATTTATAAGGGTGATACTGCAAACTTACTTTGGTGCCCTGTCTCGAATAGGATCGACCGGTTGCAAGAACAATACAGCGTGCTTGTGAGTATTTAAACTCGATAAAGCCTTACGACAAGCTTTCAGCTCGAAGATACTCATGCCACCGCTCTGAGCTTTGGGGACGTTCCGCGTTTGTGTCGGCTTCGTCGGCTTGGCTTTCGGCTTAGCTTGTTGGGCCTGGAAATTGACACCCTTCTTCTGAAGAGGAGCGGGAGCACGCTCCGCAGGTACGGGCAAAGGTTTATTGACGCTAATCTCGGTCGGTGTAGTTGCCGCAGATGGTAACAATCGGACCTTCGGAGGCTTGCCAGTCGTCGACACCAGAGGGCCGCGCGCTGGTGGCGGACCACCGGCCTTAATTGCCTGAGCTTTGGGAATCTTGAGCATCTGCGGAGTGGGCGGGACCTCAATAGTCGGCGTCGGAGGAGGAAGAGTGATCTTCGGTCTCGGCAACGCCTCTTCATGGCCACGAATGAGAATGTCTGCAAGCTTCAGCACGGCCCATCGGACCTCGGTGTCCGCGTCGGGGGCACTGAATGACAAGGGTCAGTATTTTCGACGATGAGAGCAAGCTGAAAACATACAGTGCAATAGGCAGAAGGAATTCGCGAACGATTTCATTCTTGCCTACTTCCTTGTCCTTTCGGAGAGCTCTGATCATCATGTCCACCTCGCCTCGCTTGGGCTCCTTGCTGACCTTCTCTTGTTGTGTACCATCTTCCTCGATGAGCAACGCCTCTGCCTCCTTGGAGGAGGTCTTTAACTCGCCCATGGTAACAAGGAGAGCGAGGGACTGGCACGCATTGCGAGCCACATGCCGTCGAATGACTCGAGAAGAATCGTTCGCCATAGTAGCCAGAAGATATCGCATGATCTTAGGCGTATACCATTTCGTGAGGAAGAGCGCGTCAAAGGCAGCGATGCGGACTTGGGTATAATTTCCCTCTCTGCAACAGAGTCAGTTATTATCGACATGCTAGTCGAGCAGTCATACCTGGTCATTGGGAAGTAAACCCGAGGATCATTGGGTATGAGGTTAGCTATGCTCAAGATGAGACGGAACTAATACAAGTCAGCATGCATCAAGCCTCCATTGACATGTCAACTGACCTCGAGGGAAGCAACTGTCACGACGTTGTGAGGGGAGGGAATTAGGCGGTCCATGCTTCGATACCGGTCCACTTCCTCCAAGGCTTGCTTGAGCAGAACAGCATCTTCTGACGTTTGCTCGTTCTTGGCCTCTATAGGGAATAGCTCACCCCGTTCCGGGGGTACGGTAGAGACACTCGAGCATGCAAGGGCAGTGATGATGGTGCAGATATAGAAAGCATCCGTATACTGAAAGGATGGTCAATGCGACTAAATACTGCGACCACAGGAGACTCACTGGATTCGAAGTATTGTCATTGTACTTGAGCTGGTCAATGAGAAATTGTCGAATGACCGATGGACATTTGCCATTCTCAAATCGAACTTGGGATATAGCCTTGACCAATGTCTAATGCTCAAGAAGTCAACACGCGTTCATATCATGTGAGTGACAACTTACCCTCCGAACAAAGTACTCCGCGAAGTCCGAGAAATCATTCGGCCGTGGCACGTACGTATGCGTGAACAGGTCCTGCTGGGGATCATCTGGATCATAACAATACCGGAGGAACAACTTGAAGAGATGAAACAGTCCAAGGAAGTCAAGCCGCCGGAGAGCACACTAGAAACCCGAAATTCAGAAAGGTTCAACATGGGGCAAGCTCAGAATACATACGGTTACCAAGGCCATCACTGCTTCGCAGCGAACCCGGAAAAAATAGTTCGATACGAGCACGGTCTTGGCGAGTGTGCTCGAGACGATTGCGCTTGGCATCTTGGACAGAGCGTTGACAGCCTGCAAATTACATTGACATTTCGGTGGCAATATTGTAAGACAACGACTTACCTCGAGCTGCGCTACAACATCCCTGTCCCTCTGTAATTGCGACACCCACATAAAGTCAGGCTGATCAAACGCTATCGCCGCAATCCACTCGAAGTCGGCATCCATCCGGATCCACTCATACGTTGCCCCACTCATGACTTGCTCGTCCTCCTCAGTCCAATCGACGACTTTCCAGTTCTCCCGTTCTTTCTCCTTCTCCCATATGTCCAAACCAAATCCCATGTCCACCATACCCATGGCCTCAGCTGCCTCAACGTCGCCCTCAGCTGCTGCTTGTGCCGCAGCTTGTCGAGCCAGATATCGCTTGGTGTTTCGACGGACACGCTTGTACTTGGTGTTGAAAGGAACTTCGTACCGCTTGAAAGGGGAACGAATGTCTAGTACGTGTTCATATGGCGTGCCGTCGGCTTCGTGTATTCGGATTGTCATTTGACCCTGACAAAAAGACATGTCCAGAGCTGTAATGATAGGTTGGAAAGCATACACACCTCGAAGAATGGCACAGGCTTCAGAAGAGTCTTCAAGACTTCATCATGCTCGTGTGCCTTAAAAGCTGGTGCATCTTGTCGCATGGTGATCTCGACAGCCATCTTCTTCCTATTGAAGGTCGCTGAAAATCCGAAGGCCGGGCAACCACTTCCGTATATCCACTGTTCCGCGAACGATCGCAAGTCAACACCGCTCACTTTCCTGCAGGTCCTCAGGAACGTGTGGGTCGACAGGGCGTTGTTCGCCATCTCGCCAGTAATAGCAGAGAGGAAAAGCTTTGGAAGGACACGAGAAAGACCCAGAGAGGTACCCGATTTCCCGAGACGACGATCTAGGATATGAAGAACGAGAGGGGACTTGAGGTTCATGAAAGGGATGAAGGCGGCGTCCGGAGGCTCATAGACCTGTGGTTGGCAGAGGGGCGGCATTGAACCACGATCCAAGTCGAGAACGCGTTCCATATCTTTCTTCAGTCGAAACCGGTACTCATTGTTGCCAAAGAGTTTTCGGACAAAGAGCCCGGTGATGTAGAGCCCAAGGCCGTTCACAAGCCATAAGTCGGACCAAACTTTCGGCTGGATGTTGATGCCGACCCATTGACAGGCCAATGCGTGACTCAGCGCATGCCTTGTTTCATACACCTGGTCAATCGCATCCTCTCCATGAAGAAGGTCGGCGGAAAAGATCGACAGAGTAGAAGTATCGAACCGTTGCGTGGGTAACTCGTCCACGAAAACGAACTTGTGTGAGATAAAAGGATAGGACCCAAACTCCGTGGAATAGAACGTCATGGCCTGCCGGACGAAAGGAACAGACGCAGACAGCATGGCTTCGTGTCCAGGCAGACAAAACGCATGCATCATCGGTTGCGATGATCCACCAGCTTCGTCTCCTGCAACATGCTCTGGAGGAATTGGAAGGACATGCAGAGGACCTGCTACGAAACCGATGTGTTGCACTGAAGTTGGGATGGTCTGAGAGAATACAAAGATCGATTTGTTGGAATTGTATGGGTGCGCAACCTGTAAAGGATAGATGTTATGGCGCCGTGTTGTACGGAATGCTTCCACACTTGCCTGTTCAACAAGATCCCCACTACAAACGACAACAGTAGGACGGTCGTCCTGGCCGTCAGTGACATCATCTGGATCTCGTTCCTCCAGATATCGCGGAACGATGAATTCGAAGTCCCATATATACCTCTCCCAAAGATTGTCAATACATGGAACCCAACAGCGAGCAGCGTCAGGCGACGATGGGGTCGTGAAGACGTGTGGTACACGCTAGACGTATTCAGACAACAATGTATCTGATTGAGCAATGAAGACTCACGTAAGGGTACGCGTCCGAGGGTAGCATGAACTGCAATCCGTCTGTAGGATGACGCAAGCTATACTCAATATTGACGACAATAGGCGAGAATTCTGGGACAGCCGTTGGGGGCTGCGAGCCAGTGAAGCCGGGTGTCTGAGGTTCGGGAGTCGCAGCTGTGCAGGGAAAACAATAATTAGGTTAGATACGCAGTGAAAGCTAGCTAAAGTGCGCACCTTCACTAACAAGACCACCCGACATCGAGCTACCGGACTGCCTCAACGACACTTCCTTAGGGATCGCAATGGATAGCTCTCCCTCATCATTCTCTGCCAACGCCGAATAGAGCTTGCGCCTCAGCTCCGGGTGCGTATGGACATCGTTGGGAGCAGATGTATTGAGATTTGCTAGAGAATCATGATGAATGAAATCTGCCCGATGGGAGGATACCGTCACGTTGTGGATAGCTGGGATTGGCCGGGTCAACGAAAGCAATAAACGCGTGCAACCTAATGACTCACTGCATTGACGGGAGTGAAGGTTGATCGTCTTCAGTTCATGGCTCGAAGGGATGATGGTGATCTCTGTATACCCCTAAGAAACGCGTACGAATTGTAAGCAACGCATCAGACTCGATGCAAAGGTGCACGTACCCAGATGCTTCCTGAGAAGTCAATCTCCAGAACAACCTTCTGATGACTAGTATATACATGACCATTGTCAGTAAGACGCGCCAGGAAAGAGCAGGAGAAAAAGACGTATATAGAGAAGCCCCGACGGACGTGCTCGCGCTGCATGATGCGTTTCGCCTCCAGATCCAATGTTCTGGGCGAGAGCGAGCCAAAGTTCCGCTGTACAACCAAATGCCAGCAGAAAAGGAGGAACGGTGATGAGTTTGGAAAAGAAAAGGGTGTTTGTATGGGGAGGACGGGTGAGAAAGCGAGGTGTACTGGTCGGAAGTGGACAGAACGGAGACGAGGACGTGGGGGTGCTCCTCGATTATGTAAGCCTGCCTGCCCTCTGTGGCACGCGACGTCTGCTATTTTCTCGCTTTCGCTTCCCCCTTTTATATCCTTCGCCGGGTTCCATTGTTGCATATATCGGCATTCACCATGCCCAAGAAATCGATATACAGACAGCCCGGGGCACAGCACTTCCAGCTAGTGCACAGATCTCAGCGCGATCCCTTGATTCACGATCCGGATGCGAGCCAACATGTGCTCAAACCATTCGTGCGAGAAAATGACAAGAAGGTGAGTGGATTAGGTCAATATCAGGGAGCATCGGGCAATGCTGAAGTTGGTCGAAGGGGAAATCTAGGGCAGAGCTAGAACAGGTGTTATCTCCTTCAGATTTGGCCCACGATGCCGCCCGACCTAATGTCGGCGAGGCTACACTCTACGGAATCTATTATGACGACACCGAGTACGACTATATGCAGCATTTGCGTCCAGTCGGCATGCAAGAGGAAGGCGTCGAATCTGTCCTCGTCGAAGCCCCGACAGTGAAGAAGTCAAGAGCCAAAGATCGAGATCCTATCACTTTACGAGACCTTCCCTCCGAGGCACTTCCCTCTACATCCGAGCTACCCAGAAATTATGAGAACCAAGAAGCGATACCTAGCTCCATAGCAGGCTTCCAGCCGGACATGGACCCGCATCTGAGGCAAGTATTAGAGGCGCTGGAGGATGATGCGTTTGTGGATGACAGCTTGGACGAGGACTTTTTCGGTGAGCTGGTGGAGGATGGGGAGAGAGAGGCAGCGGAAGAGTTTGAGTTTGAGTTTGCTGAGGAAGGGCTACCTGACGTCGAGCAAGCGGGAACAGAGGAGGTCGAGGTCGGGGCGGAGGAAGATGAAAGCTGGGAGGCTAGGTTCGCTGCATTCAAGAAGGCACAGAAGGCAGAACGGGTCGAGGGTGGCGGGTCAGATGTCGAGGGCTATTCAGAAGGTGGTGACACTGTAGGGCGAATGCCCGAGTTCTCAGTGGTAGGTGGGAAGAAGAGAAGGAAAGGGACGTCCGACGCCTCTGGATACAGTATGAGTAGCTCCTCCATGTTTCGGAACGAAGGACTGCGACTCGTCGATGACCGCTTCGACCAGGTAAGTGATGCTGTGAACGTCTTTGTTCGTTGCTCCGGTTATATTGACTCGCGCGCAGATTGAGAAAGAGTATACTTCCTCGGACGAAGACGATCTTGAAGACGACGATTCGGATTCTGCACCTCAGCTCATCACCACTCGAGAGGACTTCGACTCTATGATGAACGACTTTCTGGATAACTATGAAATTTTCGGCGGCAAGATGAAGCCTGCACTTCACGGTACAGGTGCCGAGAAACTGGAGTCGCTGCGCGTGGCTATGGGCCAGGATGAGCGCGTGAGGGAGAAGGACGACGACGAGACGAGTGAGAGCGACGATGCGGACATCTACGCATACCTTGAGAAGGAGGAGAAGCGGGACAGGTGGGACGTCGAGACCGTGTTGAGTGAGTCATTCGTCTGCCTTCAACATCTCAACAGCGCTCATACTTTTTCTAAAGCTACTCATACAAATATTGAAAATCACCCTCGCCTTATCCGGGCTCGGGACAGCAAGGCCGTTCCGAGAATTCGCCTAGATCCGAAGACTGGTCTACCCATCGTCGAGGAGCGTGGTACGTCGCGTACATCGAAGATACCCACACCTCCACCTGAATCCGATGAATCCGATGCTACACCTGGTTAGAAAGCTCAATTTTGCATTTGTCTTTCCGTTCTGATAGCCTGGTCCAGCACGCGTCACCATAGCTCGACCAAGAGATGAGACTAAGGAGGAAAAGAAGGCCAGGAAACAAGCGGTCAAGGCGGAACGTCAAGCCCGCCGAGTCGAGAAGAAGACCACGAAGGAGCAGTTCACCGCTGCCATCAAGCAGCAATCGCAGGTGGTTGCGGGTAAAGATATCAAGACCCGCAAATTGTGATTTTATCACACGGATTGTAGAATCAGACGTGAAAAAGTATCGTATTCTCAGATATCTACTATTGTGGGTATAACATAATACATGCTGTTTTGTCGGATTACGGGGGGTACAAGCATTATACAAAGATCTGCATGGGGAGTTTTGACAAGAACATAGAACGAACAGACAACAAGTCCAGGAAAGCAACCAATAAAAAATCGTAAAAAATCGTAAGAGGCGTTAGCATTACCAGTCCGGCCACAAATCGAGGAGGCTATTGCCATCTTCTTCCGGAGCATCATTCTGTTTCATCCATCTATCCGGGACCTGCCACTGGCTGTTAGGGGGATGTTGATAATGAAATCTGTTTCGCACGTACCAGAGGGAAGTATCGTTCCATTGCACTGGTGAAGCGCTGCCTATACTGCTTGGGAGTGACTATTGTAGGTTCGCCCTTCCCTCCACCACCTAGGAAGGTTGACTCCTTCACCCAACTCTCCAGTTTCTTGTCCCAAGTGTAGGTGCGAACGTAGTCTGAAATGCGCAATGTTAGAACGTCGATCGCCCAAGTTAGACACATAGTTAACGTACCGACTATCCCAATGACCAGCTCGTTTTTGACGCTGTCTACTCCGACAACTAAAGAATAATCCATGACATTGATGTCCGCGAGGAATTTACTGTCATTATAAAGGGCGCCGCGAAGGATTCGCTTGGAATGTTCACGAAGATAGAAGGGACTGAGGTGTGCAGCTTTGAAAACAACAGAGATCAGAAATTGTGTTATCTCCAATGAAGTAGCTACTCACTCTGAACCAGATTCTCATCCAGCAGAACTTCATTCTCCCGGCCAGTAGACTGTACATGGCGGTTACGCGTTGAACCCTTTAGGTCGTAGATTTTGGAGAAACGCCGATCATAGAACAGGTTCTCCATGACGAGAAGGTTCATTTGCGTGGATTTTGATCGCCCATTACCCTTATCTTTTCCGTTTTTCTTGAAGGCGATCTTATAACAACCAAAAACTTTGGCGAGCAAAGTAGGGC
Source organism: Hericium coralloides (assembly GCA_003675405.1). Taxonomy (NCBI): domain Eukaryota; kingdom Fungi; phylum Basidiomycota; class Agaricomycetes; order Russulales; family Hericiaceae; genus Hericium; species Hericium coralloides. The sequence continues at coordinate 367,370 of QUOP01000025.1, read as the reverse complement.
GCTAAGACAAATTAAGCAATTCTTGTCAGGTAACTTATTCAAGGGCAGGCTACGTACATTGGCAGAAACCGCCGATGACATGTAATCGAAGTACGCAGGAGCAAATGTTTCCATGGTTTGCACTTCTGCTCTGGACATTTCCTTGGCGATAAAGCGGTCATCTATTCAGAGGTAATCAATTTCTGTTCATGTAGCTCCTTTGTTAAAAGAATAACACTTACCCCGAGTCTTCAAGAAAGCCGATCCTGATTTCCCGCCACTGGCATCCCATTTGACGCACCTCGCCAAAGACTCGATGATACTCTTTTCACAGTCATATGTCCTGCGCAGCGCATCGAACTGCTCGGGATAAAGAACAGTGCAGCTAATGGTCAGCCCACCACTCTCGAATGCTACGATGTATATTAATTAGTCGACATGCGAAAGAAGCCAATGTGACACTCACTAATAGCCCAAGGTAGCTTGGAAGAAGGAACCCTCAGCTCCTCCGAAGGATTGATGCCGTCTGTCGATTCTACGTTGACCACACCCCATGTCGAGTTTGATTCCGCGATAGAGCGATCGTCAGGCATGAATGATTCCCCGCCGTCAGCAACTTTCGGTTCACGAGATTGTCGCTTCTCCGCACGCGACTTTGACAACATATCACGGTACTGAGGAGAGCTGAAGAGATGTTAGAACACGCAATATCCTCTCATTGAATAGACACTCACTTCAAAGCGAGCGCAATAATAGATGTCGGCTCGTCAGTGCGAACCACCATTGAAGAGTCACGGAATATATGTTCTGGGTCTGTCATGGGATCTTCACCGTCAAATTCCATACGATTACGAGGTTGCGGAAACTGTTGGGGCCAGAAGCCAGATAACGCCTTGAGCAGGGAATGACGCTCCTGTGGCCCGACGTCGAGATCAGTGGCCGGAGGGGAAACAGGTTCTTTGCTCGAGAAGACAGATGACAAGAAAGGTGAAGGCGGAACAGAAATTGGTTCATCCCGAGCAGGACCGGACGGCCCTGCAGGCGTTTCTTCCACTTTTCTCGGTGCAGCCGAAGCTGGAGGTGGCGACTGGGGTTCAGCGCTTGGCTCCGATGCGGCATCAACAACGACAGCAGGGAGAGTGGTCGACGCTTCGGGAGAAGGCTTCTCAGAGGATTTTCGAGTCTCCTCTTCGTCTCCTCCTTCATCGTCTGCTTCGCTGGAGGAATCGGAGCTTTCCGACTCGTCCATAATGGCATCCTTGACGCTGTCCAGAATCTCGACCTTCGCTCGCGCCGACGCAACAGGACGAGCGCGGCGGCCCCTGATGACGGCATAGCGACGGTTCGCGCGCTCATTGTCCTTGCTGATACGCTCGAAGTGTTTGGCGATATTCGACACTTTCCCGCCTGCTGTGGTGGACGTGCGCCTGAAAGTTGGCTTCGAACCGGAGCTGGACGTCGGGCGCGACATGGGCTTGTCCTTGAGATTTGTGCGACTAGTCCTGGTCCTGAGAGTTTTTTGTCCGGAAGCTAATATAGATGACCTGATAGGACCAGGCGGCGGACTTGTCCTTCCTATGCGTGATGGATGATCAGCATTTGCAAGAGGCGACTGTTTCTCAGGCGAAGGTTGACGGGATGGATCCTGAGAATCGAAGGACGATGCGACAGGACCCGGTATGCGACTATTAAGAGACGTTTGCCTCATGGGTCGGCGGGTCAGGTACCGAGGAGCAATATTGGCGGCATAACTCTGCTCGAAATCCGATGTTGAAGCCTTTCGAGCGGGGACACTATGCTTCGACTTGTGCCGTGGCGGATGACGCGGATATCTGTGAACCACGGATTCCTGATCGCTCTCTGCGGCCTGTGGAATGGTCGGAGAAAGTGCCGTCTTGGCCAGTTCTTCCACCCCTTGAGCCGGCAAGAAATCGGAATACTTCTTGACCAGGTCGGCAACGCTCGGCTGTTGTGCAGATCTGCGTGGTAACCGCGATGTGGTTTTGGACTGTCGAGGATGTTTTGAGGAACTTTCGGCGTGCCCCTCCTGCGAAGGCTGTGTAAGCTATGAGCTATACCCAAACAATGCGAACAAAAAAAAAACTTACCTCCGTGGCTAATTGATCCTTTGTGCTGGGACCAGCTGCTTCACCCTTGGAGGCCCCAATAGTGGAGTCACTATCCGCATCTGTGCCAGTAGGGGAGGTGGTCCTGGGCTCCTGCCCACGATCACCGGTAACTGTCGAAGTGCCAGACATAGGCGGAGAGAGGGCCTCTGATTCGGACTGTGTCGCAGTGTCCTTCGCTGAGCTATTCTTCCGGGTCACGTCCGTGGAGGATGATTCCGGCTCCGGCTCCGAGGCTTCCGAGGCAGATGAAGAGGCAATTGACCCCCCTGTAACCCTCCGCAGCAATGGTGGCGGTAAGCGGTGTTCTTCAGCCTCGGACACACTTGAGGATAGGATGTGGGCGTTGTCGTATGCGCCCAACTCGTACCTCCGTGGCCACATGGCACGCACGGTCCCAAACGCGCCAGATACTCTCCGCCCGCTCTTATCGATTGCTAAGCCCTTCGGTTTCGGCAGGCGGTCAAAGTCAGCTTGCCACGCCACGATCTTGTCCTGACGATATGAGCGAACATGATTAAGAGCCAATGTGTCCGTCGCGGTCGACTCCTTATAGACCTTGTTTAACAAAGCAGTGACCTCGGCTTGTTCTGCACCTGCTCTGATAATCAATGCGTTAATGTCAGCCGTGAGCTTGGAATCCGTTTCTTCATCTCCGGTGGCAGCATCGATGTTGATCAACTTCAGGTCAGCGATGAGAGCTGTGTACCATTCGATATTGCGAGTTATGAGCCGTCTATAATCCGAGTTTTTCAGCTCAAGCTGCGTCTCTGGGCGCACGCGGATGCGCATCGGCGGATAGATGATCTCGTGAAGGATGATGGGGTCAGTCTGGAAACGCATGGTCATCCCCCTGATTGCAAAGTAGCGGATGTGGTGCTGGTAGATGTTATGCTGGCACCCGGCGCCTTGAACGAGCTGTACATCCGCAGGATAGAAGTGGAGCTCGAGGAACTTGGCGAAGGAGTAGCGTTGCATCTCCTCCGAGACAGGGATGAACGGCGTGGCCAATCCACATATGCGACATGCACTCCACGTCGTGATGAGTTCTGGTGCTGGCGTACTTCCTCGACCAATGATCTGGCCATCCCACTGCTCGACCGCGATGAAGAGACGTGTTTCGTTATGGACGTATATTTTGCAATGTCGTGCCAAGGGGTGATCGCAGCCCTTTCCTGTACACAAGGGTTTGCTGGGGTCCACTGTCCAGGCCATGGTGTCCGAGACGGAGTTTTCAATGAACTGCCCAAGCGTGCAGTCATTCTCACCGTAATAGGTTATGTACTTCAGCCTCGGGGGGAAGCAAGCGGCTTGAAGGCCGAACTCCCCAATGGGCAGAGTGAACTCCAGGAGGCTGATGCACTGGTACTTCTCTACGACGAAGTCGTCGTGGTTCTTCCGAAGGTACCATTCCCATACACGTTGCTGCTCCTCGTGCTGCCACTTGACGTAGCTGAATTGGCTTTCCAGCGCTATGTCCTCAGGTGCTTTCAAATCCAAAGTTGGCTCCTCCGGCGCAGCCTGAGACGAGGTTGCCTCCGGAGACTGGACCATGCTGGGAGAAAGACTGATTTGAGAAGCCGAGGCCCCAAGCTTGTACTCGAAATACCCCGATTCTTCGGTCGGTGCAGGTACGGGAGGAGGTGCTGCAGGTGCAGGTGCAGCGGCGGGCCCTACATCACCAGGCCTAGGCGTTGTGGCAAGTCCGGGACAATGCAGTGATTCTATCTGCGCACTGAGATCGTCCGATTCGAATGCAGTAGGGGTGACGGTGATGTCCTGCTTGTGAGCAATGGGTTGCGTTTCTTCCCTTCGAATCACCTCGTCTTCCCAAGCGCGTTTAGTGCGGACGAGCTCATCGTCCAGCTCTTTCATCCGACGGATTGGATGAGGGGGTGGGAATCGCAGCGTTGCCGAGACGGAAATGAACGTGGTCAAGTACGGCTCCAATGATGCTTGGATACGACGGGACAGTCGAAGCTGCTCAGCGTCCTCATCCGGAAGATCGTCGTCCGATGGTTGACTTTCCACGAAAGCCGTCCCTGTTGCCGATGGCGTAGGCACATTGAGCCCAGGAGAGGACGTCGAGAGTGGGATACTGATTGATAAAGGGAGCATATTCGCTGGGCGAGGATTAAATTGCGGAGGGACTGCATCAAGGCTAAGAGCAGGTAGAGTTATGACGGAGTCCTTCCACAAGTGGGTCTCCAACTTGAGGTTCCGTACGATGAACGTCAAAAAAGACGTGACCTTCTTGACACGACGGAGTGTATCCATATCGCCGCCCCGCAAGATGATCGTGCAGCCCATTTCGCGATTGCAACCCTCAAAACGCATGTACGTCTTCCGCCGCCCTGGAATCAGCGGATGGTCGAAGGTCTGAATGCGGAACCTAGAGGAATGTCCCAAACGTGGCTCCAGAGCCAACTTGTCCATTGATGAGAACACGTCGCCTTGTGTCATACGAGACACAAATTGGATGGCTGAAGGCTTGACCGTTCGTGCAACTGCAATGTGGTGTTTGGCCAGGGCTTCAAGAGCCAATCGCGAGACGGACTTCTCAACGAGGACCACATGGGGACGCAACGCTGCAATACGGCTTGCGAGGTTGCCCAAGTACTCCTTTTCCTGGCGGACGATCTGGCCAAAATGCAGGTACTGCCCTTCCACACGACTGAACTCAAGTGGAAACGTAATCAGCATGACTCGTGGATTGCGTTGCGATCTTGTCATAGACTTGTGTGCAACATTCTTGGTGATAACGGCACCGTCGACGTACTCGGAGTCTTTTGGAGAGCCGCCTGGTATCTTCTTGATCTTCACGTATCGACGAACATCCATGTCGGTGCCCTGGCGTTGTGGATTGGCAGTGAACGTGAGCTCTCGGGCGATCCGCAGCGCAAGCTTCAATAGAACCTCTTCCCACTCCTTGATGTTCGGTATGTTCTGTGTATTCAACATTTGCCGGACCATTAGGCGAAGGTGAAACATGGACAGCAAGTTGAGTTCTTGTGCATAGCTGTACGTAAAAAAATTAGCATACGACTAAAAGGATCTACAGGAAACATCACGAACGCAGTGCTTTCTCGTCTGGTACGCCAACCAGCTTCTCCGACTCCTGCTGTGTCTATAAGTCTGCTCTGTACACGACTTCGAATGAACGGCGTGGCAGCATCAAACTCGGCATAGGAGTTGAAGCGGGATCGCGCAAGACCAGGAGGGCCGGGGCCGGGACTATCTGGGCCTTGGTCTCCAGGAGAACCGACAGGAAACTGAATGGAACTCATGTTTCCATCAGCAGGAACGGGGATGGTAACAGGAAAGTCAATTGGTGTTTTGGATCTAGGACCTGTTGGCGAGTTTTCGCTGCTGAACACATTGGGCAGTGTCTCTCCATCTTTGTCTTCATCAGTTAAACCTCTTCTAAATGGTGCGATGGCCTTGCGGGCACTACTGGGCCCCCAAGTGCTGTCGTCTTGTAAGCTGTCAAAAGGTGTGATCGGGCGCGATGAGCCGAACCCGCTTTCGTCAGATCCAGATACTGGTCGCTTCGTCTCAGCTATAGAAAAGAGGTTGAATGGCTCGTCCGTCCTCCCAAAGAGCTGCGATGCCGCGAAGGGAGACTGTGGCTGAGAACCATCCGGCGAATGCTCGGCCCCAAGTTGATGAGCTGCAAACGGGGAGGTCACACTGGAGACGATGGATCGGCGATCATGATCGTCCTCATCCTCGTCCTGGACTGTCTCTAGTTTCTCCAGACAGAGATTGCATATCCGAATCATGCCATCCTGGCCGTAGCGTGACCCCTTGATGATGTTCGACGCGCATCGAGAGCAGAAAATCTGACCTATTGTGAAACGTCAATAAGAAGACGTACGTGCCGAGCATGCACTCCTACCGCATATCCGACAGTGGTGTTTGCGTCGCCAAGTCGTGAAGATGCTTTTGCAATCGTAACATTCTTTGCAATTCTCGTCGTCCATCCAATAGTCACGAGATAGCCCTGAGGTAGGATGATTATCAACGAACGGAACAACGACAGTCGACAGAGCGTACCTTCTCCTCGTATTCGACGGATCACCTTAGTGGCTGATGCAGACCTCTTGACGCTCACAGCTGTCCTGATACTTCGTGCATCATCCTGGATGGGAAAGCCAGGTATAGCCGTCCCGTAACCCTCCTGCGCCTCTGAGTACGACGAAGGGCTGAAAAAGGCATTGCGTGATTGCGGTCCATCGAATTCGACATTGAATGTCGGAGCTTCAGAAACTACAGGAGTTAAGGAGACGAGAGGAGGCGCAGGATTCGATGATATAACGGTGAGCGAGCCGGGTCGCTCAGTCGACGATCGTGAAGAGGCGTTAGAGGTGACACTCTGAATAACAGAGTTTGGGGGCTTCCGACGTTGTTCGGGAGCTGCCCCTGCAGCGCCATTGACGGTTGTTACGTTTGGTGTTGCGGAGGTCGTCGAGGACATGGGCGTGGAGAATGTATTCCTGACTTTCGATAACAAAGATGACATGAGAGCATACGATGACCCATCATTCTCATCCTCCTCTGAGAAAGGGTTGAACGATGTCAAGCTTGGTTCGATGTCCAAAGTTGGCCTGGCGGCGCGCGCCCTGCTTGGGCCGCTCCCTGGCTGAACAACGGGTTGCGGTGATTCCATAATACGTGAGATGGTCGTGACGGTAGATGTAGCAATTAGAGGAGGTTATCGACTAGATTGGGGCTAGCCCAGAAGGCGCCTGGGGTCGTAGGGATCATGGAGGCGCTCAGTAGAAGAGTTTCGATTCCGTTCCGGCAGGCGCGTCGCGCCACACGATCGCACGTGGTCTCCTCCGGTCGCGTGAACTCTCCTCGACGCGCAATCGGCGTCTTGTCTTCAAGTCGAATCTGTTTCTGAGTTAAGTGAGTGTTTGTGCTTGTGCCGGCCGTTCTACCTGCAGACCAGGTTGTCTGACAGTAATATTCCAGGTCTCGCTGTTGAAAGAGCGACCGACATCTCACCCCATACCCGCCCACCACTTAAGTCCATCCCGCACGCCACCAACCCAACATGGATGATGATGATGCTGATTATATGCAAGGCAGCGATGACGAGGTGGATACTATCTGTCTGCTGACATTGATAAGTACCTCACTAAGCTGCCGCGTCTACTTCTAGGATTATGGCTTTGATTATTCCGATGGAGATGAGGGCGAAGAGGCCGGCAGCGCAGATGTCGAGAATATGTATTACACTGCGAAATGTGGGCCCTACGACTCGATGTTAATTGCGCTCAACTGACATGAATCTTTAGCCAAGAAGGAGGACGATCCAGAGGGAGCATTGAAAGATTTCCGGGCGATTGTGGATCGGGAGGAAGAGAAAGGAGACTGGTATGCTCTCATTAGTATGTGCTTGTTGTGTTTACCGATTTGCGATTGTAGGGGATTCAAAGCGCTCAAGCAGTCTACAAAACTGCTATTTCTCCGTCTCCGCAGACCTGAAGATGCTCTGCAGACATACACAGAACTTCTGACATATACGAAGTCTGCTGTGACGCGTAATTATGCCGAAAAGACAATCAACGGTATCCTGGACTATGTTGGTGGTGGAAAGGGCGGTCCGGTCGAGGTGGATGTGCTCGCGAAATTCTACCAAGTCACCAAGGAGGCACTTGAGGAGGCCAAGAACGACGTATGTGACCCTGTCTCTACTGTGTTACTCGCCGCCTAAACCACACTCAGCGATTGTCTGTGAAAACAAACTTGAAGCTTGCGAAGTTATGGCTCGACCGCAAGGAGTTTGGCCGGTTATCTGAGGTACGTGAGGTCTTGTCTGAGCCCGACATGATATCTAACCCGAAATCTTTAGCTCATTCGGTACTTGCATCGTGTCACAGGTGGCGGCAATGAAGGCGAAGATCAATCGCAGAAAGGCACGCAGCTCCTGGAAATCTACGCATTGGAAATCCAGATGCACAATGAAATGCGTAACTACAAGAAGCTGAAGGTTGGTCAACCTCTCGTTCCATCAGAATATGGCACACCGTACTCAAGCCTGCAAACAGGAAATATATGATGCATCCAACAGTGTTCGATCGGCCATTCCGCATCCTCGAATAATGGGCATCATCAAGGAGTGCGGCGGGAAGATGTGGATGGGCGAACGTGCGATCTTCATGGCCTTCTGAGACACAGAACATACTAAGGCGAATCATTTCAGGTCAATGGAATCGGGCTAGCGAGGATTTCTTCGAGTCATTCCGCAATTACGACGAGGCTGGTTCGCCGCAGCGTATACAAGTGCTCAAGTACCTTGTGCTTGCGTACATGCTTACTGGCAGCGAAGTAAATCCCTTCGACAGTCAGGAGACCAAGCCGTGAGCATCCCGAATAATTCGTCCGCATTACGAGTGACAAGATCTGATATTGAACAGATACAAGAACGATGCGCAAATCAAAGGCGATGACAGACCTAGTCGACGCATACCAGCGGCCGAGAAGTTCATGCTGCTGAGAAGATCTTAAGAGGTAACTCATCAGTGCACTTCGTCCACACATGAATCATGACACCCCTCTAGAGAACCGGTCGACGATCATGGACGATTCTTTCATTCGCTCGTACATCGGAGAGCTTCTCCGCAGCCTTCGCAGACAGTATCTAATTGACCTCATCAAGCCATATACTCGATTGGAGCTGTCCTTCCTTGCCCGAGTATGTATCGGTTTCTGGTTGTTCTTGACCAGATTGCCTGAATCCGTTTTTAGCAATTAAACGTCGCTCACGAAGAAGTCGAGGAGCTCCTCATTGAGCTCATTCTCGAAGGCAAAGTAGAGGGCAAGATTGATCAAGTTGCAATGCGACTAGAGCTGGACAAGAAGTGCGCTGAACTTGTCTTCGATTCTTTACATATGCTGACTTGCCAGCAGACAAAGCTTGGAGAGGAAAGCGGTACGCCGCCTTGGACAAATGGACAGATGCATTGGGGTCTGTCCATACAGCAGTCGTTGGCAAAAGCTCAACTGGCGGAGGCGGACGTAGCGCTGCTGACTTCGCCGACGTTGGCTATCCTCGAGACATTAGTGATAGATTTGACCGCCTCCATCAGTTCTAATCCCTGTCGTTCACTTGCTGTCACTCTCACACTGTATCATCACCAACGTAAATGTATGAATCAACACGCATTATTTGAAGCAAATGTACGACCGAAAATAGGATGAGTGGGGGCTGAATATTGTCTAAACGCGTGTCGGATGAGCATAACCTCCACCAAGCTAGTAAGCCGAGGTAACTCACGATCCATCAGACCGCACCCACACGAATAATGGGCTTCCACTCGTAATTCCAACCGTCCCGTGGGGGTGTATCAGTCGGTGCGCGAAGCTCCCTTGGGAACAAACCAGGGGGTCTCGCCTCCAATGCCTTCCTCTCCGGGCCTCGAACCACCTTCGCGAGTTCCACCTCTGCCTGACTGCGAACTCGCGGATCCTCGACCCTGTTCGCTTCCTTATACAAATGCGGGTCGATCTTCTCAAGCGCATCCATCGCCTCCCTCATGCACTCGTACTTCCGCTGCAATTCCGCCTCCCGCTTTCGTCGCGTGTGACGCACGTGGAGCATCCACGCGCGTTCTATCGTCTCGTGGGCCTGTCGCGACGGTATCGCCTTCTGAATTGCGCGCGCGACATCAGGTCGCCACGTTCCCGTAGGTGACGGCTTGTTGCGGATATTTGGTGGGTAGAGGGAGCGACGAATGAGCTCTTTCGCAGGATCGGGGCCGCCCTCTGTGCGGCTAGCGTATCGGACCGATGCCTGGGCCACACGGAAGGGCAGTCTGGAGGTGCTGGCAGCGAGGAAAGGGGACGGCATGATAGCGAAGAGGGGTATGAGTTCGCCGTCGCTGCTGGTGTGAGCGAGGGAGGATTTGCAGCTGGCTTCGCCGAGGATGCGCGCGAAGTTGCAACTCCGCGACCCAGGCTCACGTGGCGGATCTCAAAGTAGATCTCAGTTTGTTTATTCGTACCGCGTCTCCGCCTCAATAAAATCCCTCTTCCTCGCAATAATTGGAAATGGCTGCTTGACGGCTGGCATCCTTTAATTGACAGGTCGCACGAGGTCTATCTTTTCACTCAGCTATCGTAGTAGCTCTCGTTTTTGCATGGACGGTGTATCTGTACTTGCGAAAAATTTGAGTCTCGTGATTGGGAGGGAACTAAAATAATTCAGCAAGGGCGGTTTCCTCTTCGTCACTTCCGCTGGAGTCTTATCGACGCTGTGTAGGCCATCGAACTCGGTTACGGCGCGCTACAGCTATCTGATTTCATCCGTGGAAATCCCGGAACGTTCCTCCCGAAGCGCGCCGTCCAGGGATCACACGAGAATCAGAGCTGTTCACTTCTGACAGTGGTTTCCAACGGCTCAAAGGTGGCGTAGAGCTACACCCGGTTTCCCTTCTCGACCTAGTCGCTAAAGATAAAAATCTTCACCGAACGACGGCCACGCGCAACCTGAATTGGGGACTCATGTGTGCTATCCGAAAAGCACAAATACGACAACGGGTGGTTCTTGCCTCGGAGATAGTTTCTAAGAGATCTTCAATTGTATGCTTTTAACCCCCCTTGTGTAAAGAGATGTCAGGGGTCCATATCGATTTGATGAAGGCCCGCCCAGTGTCTCTATAAACACGTATGCTCCATGCTGTTCAGGAGCGGGTGATGTTAATGCTATTCAGTATTATCTTCTGGAATGAAAGCGAGCACCACACGATGACAAGGGTTTCAGCGCGAGGGACCAATGAGGGAGGCCGAATATGGACGGGTTCTGGGCAAGTTCTGCGCGTCTTTGTCACGACGCCACTTCCGGCCTCAGCGTCCTACCATAACATCCCCTCATGCAATTCGATCCAGCGCAGAGAAGACCTAGCCCCCTCGGGTCGCCGACATGTCTGCTGCTCTGCAGACAACCTACAGCATACAGATCCAATCAGGGCCTTCGTTCTGCTGGCCACCGCCCCACCGCCCGAACTTGAACGATCCGCGCCCACGTCCAACGAAGTCCCCTTTGGTACGTGTTCAAAAGACGCCGCTCAGTTCTAAACCGGTATTCTGACATCTGCATATGATGCTCTGGAAACGCTCAAGGCAGCCTACCATATTTTCCTGGAGCGGAATCATTTAGGCGATTTATCATGACGCCGCGGTCCCCAGGTGCGTGTCGGTCAACGTCGATGGGGCCCGGAGTGCTGATACTGGAAGGCGGCGTCTCCATGACCGTCTACGGGAGGCTTGGATGCTGATGCTAGATATGACCGATTTCGAATGCTGGTCTATCGTGGTACACCCAACCAGGCCCTCCATCGCGGCATGTAGTATCCGTACTGGTCTCCGCATGGACGTACGCATGAGGGTATCAGGGGTTCACACACCAGTGTCAGCTCGTAGCATCATATGGTTGCGGTTGACGCCACCCCGTCCCACCGATCGAAACGCGGCGGAAGACGATCTCGGAGCATCTAGATCCTGAACGACGCTGGGAGGCAAGTTCCTCCATTGTTCATCACCTAATGCTGAGCAGCGGGACCGCCCCTGTCAACATGATGAAAAGAACCGAGAGATTATCAGTACCTTGGTATCATGGCCGCCATGACATGGGTCCGCGTTTCTTTACGACAAGCGTCCGGCGTTAATGGCCTGGTCGCCGCACCCTGAGGAAAGTGTTCAATCACGTTAGCTCTGATCTCGTCAAGCGGTGCCGAGGTGAGCACTCCCTATACCTGTGCGGTTGAAGTGTTGACACCGCTATCTCTCTTGATTTCCTTTCAATGCCTAGCAGTGCCCGGTTTTTGTCTCAGAAAACTCTCTGCATCACAACTAAGGACTGTGACACCGCAGTGATGATGCGTGCGGAACGGCTTTGGGACATCATAGGCGCGGACCTGTCCTCGAGGACACGCTGCTGTGACCTACGATTTCTGTTTTGCGTGGTGGTAAGAGGTGGTGAGTATCAGATACCCCCATATGATGCTCCGAACTCTGTGGAAAAGCGCACCTCTTTGGACCGTTCAGACGACTAGACAGGGACATTCACTTGCGATAATTTGACTACCGACTCTCTTCGAATTACTGTAGGCTCAAAAATGACAGAATAATGACGATAGGATGTCTATTGCCCCATACTTGAGATACAATCTGGAAATGCGGCGGAAATCGAGTAGGAACCGTGAGCATGTGACCGTGAGACTAGAGGCCAGGCGTGACCGTGAATTCTAACGGGCCTGCACGCTGTCGCAGCACAAGGTCGAGCAGCTCGACATAACCAAGCCGGCAATACGTCTTCTGTGGTCATCTTGATTCTCTTCAAATCTACCTGGTGCTAGTCGCGTCGTTGTTCCAGTCGGAATGTCTATGCTCGCTTTCAGCAACCTCTGCCGACAATGTCACCAGAGTGCCTCGGTATTTTCGAGCCCTGCAGTGCGTAGTAAATATATCTGGTATTGTGATTGATGTCTGACCGGAGTATTCTCTTGACAGCAGCGGCAATTCTCCACTACCCAAGCTCTCTTCATTCGCCGAGTCAAGAAGCCACCGGTTCTGTCAAAGGCAACCCTCGCTGCTATAGCGCGCAGGAAGGCCTTGAAAGCGCGCAAAACCTTCTACGACTCGGAGAAGATGACCTTGACGGATGCTATCAACGTCCTGCGGGTATGGACCTGTCCTCTTTCTTTAGATAATGGCTCACCGTCTTGCTCAGTCCGTCGAGGTCGGCTCTCCCGGTGCGACCTTTGAGCTCACCGTGAAGACTGCGATGCCTCGGGGCTCTGCAATCCCGAAAGGACGTGTCAGCCTGCCCCGTGAACCCAAGGAGAAATCAAAGGATCGTATCTTGGTTTTCGCAGACGGCAGGGCGGCGGATGACGCGAAAGCGGCTGGCGCCGACATTGTTGGCGGGCTTGAGCTTGTAGAGGGAGTGTGTATCTCTTATTTCGACCAGTGGGCGGAGCGCTGACAATCTGTTCCAAGGTTCTGAGTGGACGTCACCAAGCTACCCTCTTCCTGTGCACTCCCAGTCTCATTCGGGCCATTACTCCGCGACTTGGTCGTGTGCTCGGTCCTCGTGGTCTCATGCCGTCCGAGCGTCGAGGCACAGTCACCGAAAATATTGCGGGCTACATCCGGCGCCTACAGGGAACGAATGAGTGGAGAGGTGACAAGGCCGGAACAATCCGTGCTCCCATCGCCAAGGTAAGATCGTGCGTATCATCTCAGAGGACCCCGCTGACCGACTGCTCGTCCTCAGAACACTTTCCCCGTAGAAGATATCGTCAAGAATGTTCGACATTTCCTGGGCGTCGTGAAACGCGCGACCGGTAATCAGCGCAATCCTACGGCTGACAAGAAGAAAGCCGGCACGCCAAATGGTATGTGTCTACCGAGATATGCCGTGCTTGTGCTCACATTCGCTTTAAGTTAACGCTATAACCAAAGTTATCTTGAGCTCCAGGCAGGGACCCGGAATTCAGGTATCAGACATTTGATTTATTTCCTAGATATTATATATCACAGTGCGATTAATGCATGACTATTCGATACATCGGAGTAGTGTGGATGCCAAAGGGTAAGTAAGCGTAATGCACGAAGACAGTAAGGTGGTAATATGATACGTAGAGGATAAATCAAGAAAGTCAAGGAAGGAGGTTAGAAGCCTCAGCTGCCTTGCGACGCCTTTCCTTCCGGATATCATTCTTGTGTTGCTTCATCTCATTTGCTAGGCGGGAATAACTGGTCTCGGGGTTGACGGCAGCTCTAGTACCGCGCTTGCCTATGTCTGCACCCTTCGTGGGAGTCGTACCACCCTCGCGCTTAGCGCGTACAGGCTGAAATCGGGCCTGGGGTGCGTTCTTTGGGGCATGGGGGAAGATATCGCCCCAGTCAGACTTGCGAGCGTCATAATATTGCTGTTTTCCTTGAGACTTGGGGATAGTTAGTCGCATAATTTTTCCTAGACAGGTGCACCATCAGACGCGGTGCGATCATCACACTCAAAAACGAACCTTCGGGTGTGCAGCTGTCCAAGATGACATGCCCGCTCCGTTTCAGCGGGGGGAAAACTAGACGTGGCCAATAGAAAGCTTCTTGCCGGAGAGCTTCTTCGACATCATCTGATTCTGGTGCCCCGGTGGCCGTGGATGCGAGACCGGCAATCACTGCAGACGACTCGGCGACAGCGGAATGTTGGTCGATATGGGCGGCAGCGTCTTGCGCATGATCATCATGGAGTAGCAGCTCTGGCATCTCCGCTTTGGCATCGAGACTCGCAAGCTCCCGTTTTCCCACTTCGCCAATTCGGCCGGCTTCGGTAGACGGCTTAGCAGGTCGTGTGCCCCTACGTATCACCACATAGGAATAGCCAACGTCTTCGTGGCCCTTCCCAGAGTGTTTCGTTTTCCGGACGAAGGGAGGCCGCTGCAGCCTTTGCGAGAACCCACAAACAAGATCTGCTGAATCGGAGTGATAAAGCGGACAAGCGCCGTCATGAGGACACTGCCGAAAATATATAAATTTGAGCGCCCGTCAGATATGTTGACACCCACCGGTGCCACGACATAAGCGCCTTTGATTTGCGAATCGACATCTGGGTCTTCAGTTTCTCTTCGACCCATGTTGAGAAGGTACTCGCGGGCTTCGATGATGTTTTGAAATCCGGCGCGAGTATTATGGTCAATGATGATCTAAGATGGATATCTCAGCCGGGAACTAGGACTGCAATCCAAGGAAGTTTACTCACGATGACTTCTGCGCCACTTTCCCACATCTCCTTGACCAGTGTCTTCCTCTGGGCCGGGATATTGATAGACGACAGAAGGAACGCAGACAGCGCCAGGGTGTTGCCGCCTTCAACACGTCTGAGTTTATCGGTAAGTTGAAATGACTTTTGCCAGGATACGTTTAAATCGCTGGAATCCATGCCTTGACGAGGCATCAGTGACTGATTAAAATTCAAAGTTGTCAAACATACCTTGTAAAAGCCGCTTTCCAATGCGGACGAGACCCTCTCGTTTATCGATACCGATGTAGTTGGTCACGGTCGAGTCCGCCAGACGTGCACTGTCGGAGGTTGGGTGCTCCTGGGTATCTGTCCGGAAAGTGTGTGAAGCTGCCCTGCATGATATCATGAGCGAATGGATGGATAAGCAAATGATAGGAGTACCAAAGTCCGCTCCCTGTACCGGCGCCCCAATCATACACAGTGTCGATATTCCAAGAGGGACCTAAGCGCTGCTTTACGTGTTCAAGGACCGCATAAATGGCAGAGTAATGGGCAGGAAGGGCCACAGACGCAAACGCCGTTCCGTCGCGATCGGCGTGACGGTGGGCTTGCTTTCTGGATTTGTAGCCAACGTCATATGCGACATCCCATTGCAGCTCGGAGTCGTCGTCTTCAGTTCCAAAGAGGCGCTTAGCATCAGTGTGAACCATGCGTTTGTCGGATTCTGAAAGGCACTCGACCAAGTCAGACATTTAAAATGGGGAATGATCAAGAACAACGGACCAGAGATGAGGGTCGTGATTGATTCTTGTAGTTCGTGGGGTAAAACGACGGCACCCGTCTTTCGACTTCCGAAGTACGCGGCTGGTGACTTTCGCGATCCCCTTGACTCCGCCTCATTCTCTTCCAGGTCAGACGCCTCCCGATCAATGGCGCCCTCTGCCCAAATCTCTAATTCGCGGGGAGTTATATGCCCAATATGTGTCTGAGGATGCTTGTGGTGCTGTAGGGACATATCAACATCCTGGAGCAGGGCTTTGAAGGATGGATCAAGGTCCAAAGGCGCGTTGGGTTGGTGAGACAGTCTAGACGCGCAAGACGAAAATGGCGCGTTCTGGAAAGAACGTATGGCTCGGACGTGGATATAGCACCGCGCTCGAAGCATGCTGGCGAGTTAGCGGTGATGCAAACCCTGAAATGAAAGCGAGATTCGAGGATACGTCTGTAAGGCCGGAACAACGTTGAATTTCAGTGAAGAGATGGAGACTCACCTGGCTGAACCACACCTGCGCTGAGTATCGAGTGAGCCTGGATTGGAGGAGACTGGCTTGCCCTCGGTGTAGGCCTTCATGTATTACGTAATTATTATGGCATAGCAGGATCGTCTGCAAATCAAGTGGGACTTGGCTCTTGACCCGACTACCAGTATCTCGCCGACAAATTTAGGCGACGTGCTGTCTTCTACTCATATGGTTTCTACTCGTTCAAAAGGACCTGCTAGTGCAGAGCCTGATGATGAACAAGCGAGGCCTTCCAAGCGCCCCCGCGTCGAGGATAACGTCGCGTCGAGCTCTAGCATACCAGCAGCTAGCGATGGAGGTGACGCGATAGGTCAGAAACAAGAGGAATACTCTGATGAGGAGCAAGAGGATGTCATCGACGACACTAATGGAGCTGCTCGTGGTTCGGACCTTTACCTGGATACGGTGCGTTCTGAGTTCCTCAGATACATACCACAAGTGACGAGCATGTGCCTAGATAAACCGGGCCACTCTGGACTTCGATTTTGAGAAAGTCTGCTCCGTCTCTCTTTCGAATATCAACGTATATGGATGTCTAGTCTGTGGGAAATACTTCCAAGGTCGAGGTCGCAAGTCATACGCGTATGCTCATTCAATCCATGATGACCACCATGTTTTTATCAATTTGGAAACCGCCAAGGTAGATCAATCTCGCTTGTATCCTACATTTTCTCAGTTTACATTTTCAGGTTTACGTGCTCCCAGATGGATATCCTGTCTCTGACCCATCGCTGGAGGATATCTCGTTTGTTCTTGCCCCGACCTTCACGCGGGCCTCAATATCCAATTTGTCTACCCCGGCACATCTGTCCAAGCCTTCCTACGACCTCTCATCAAAACCATACCTGCCTGGATATATCGGTCTGAATAATATCAAGAGAAATGATCATATGAACGTGATCATTCACTCGCTGCTTCATGTTTCACCGTTGCGAGATTACCTGTTGCTATCGAACTTCGATAGCAAGCAATCAGAGTTGTTGAGACGGTTTGCTGCTCTTGCCAAGAAGGTCTGGAATCCCAGATTATTTAAGAGTCAGGTTAGCCCGCACGAGTTTCTGCAAGAAGTTGGTAGGGCTAGTGCAGGAAAGTTCCGTCTGGAGAATCAAGGCGACCCTGTCGAGTTCCTCGGTTGGCTATTGAACCGCCTCCACAAAGACATGGGCGGCACGAAAAAGAGAAACTCAAGTGAGCGCGCTTCTTTTTCCGTGCTGCGCCGACGTCTGATGGTCCACGTACAGGTATCATGTTTTCGACGTTCCAAGGGGAGCTCCGGATGGAGACTCAACAGGTCGTTGTTCGTCCTACTGCCGCCGGTCACGAGAAACCGCATTTCGACATCGACCGGGGTGAGCACTATTTCTCACGTTGGATCAGATATGGCTGAACTGCTTTTACCAGAAATCAAGACGGCTGTGTCGCCGTTCTTGTTCCTGGCCGTGGATCTACCGCCTCCACCGTTGTTTCAAGACGCGGTTGAGAAGAACATCATCCCACAAGTTAGCATACACAGTGTACTGGCGAAGTACGACGGGATCACGACTCAAGTGCGTATCCTGCTCCTGTCTCAGATACCTGGATATCGCTCACCGCCACGCCCTGGTATGTGATAGGAATCAAGAGGTCAACTCCGTCGTTACAAATGCCAGCGCCTGCCCCAGTACATTATCCTTCATTACAAGAGATTCACCAAGAATACCTTCGTTGAGGAGAGAAACCCCACAATCGTCAATTTCCCTCTCCGCGGAGTAGACTTCCGTGAATGTAAGCCCAGTTTAAGTACGATTTTCAGTCGCATGTTCTGATTCAATTTGTTACACTAGATCTTGATGCCCCGCCCGGTCATCCGCCCACTGTTTACGACCTCGTCGCCAACGTGACCCACGAGTCCGTTGCTGATACAGCGCGAAATCAGGAAAGCACCGTCTGGAAAGTTCATCTCCGGGCGGGCTCAGGCGGAGGGGACAACGAAAAGTGGTTTCAAATACAAGATCTCATCGTTGAAGAGATCCGAAAGGAGATGATATTTTTGGGCGAAACCGTTCTTCAGGTTCGTCTCGTTCTTTCGTACGTTTTTGGTTCTCACGGCTTAATCTTGTGGAACAGATCTGGGAACGTCGCACCGAGCGGAACGATGTAAGTCAACCAATGGAGGTAGATAAGTAAACGGTATTGCGTTGTGGTTGAGCCTTGTCAACCATTGATCGTTCTCTATGCCGCTGTGTATCACCGCTCTTTGCAAAGCAGTACAAATGTAGTGCCGCGCGTCTGGATAAATTGTATGGGACAGGGGAAAGTATAATGATGGCGGCATCGCTACGCAGTGGCATGACGCAGTTGATACAAATGATGCCATGCACAGTACGCGGTACAAAACTGGAGATAAGTATCCGTGACCCGGGGCCACCATGAAGGACAAGGCATGAGTAAACAGTTGCAATGATCAAACCCAGTCACCGAGACATTTGGGCACAACCAGTACAACAGCTAACCGCCTGATGCTCCAGTCCCTGATGCTTTCGCGCTAGGGGACGCGGATTTATCAGACGGCGGCTGCGAAACCGTCCCTTTTACGGCTGGTCCCTGTTGGCTGTTGGTGACGCCCATTCAGACAATCCTCAGGTTACTATACAAGGTACACGGGCATTGCTTACCCTGCTACCTTGGCTTCAGCGGCTGCACTGTCCACAAGGGGTTTGAAGATATAAATGCCTGACACAATCCCTTGTGGAATTGTGACTGTTAGCGTCCCCGTGGTTCCTGCACGAAAAAAAAAGGATGTCTTACCTGTCAGGCCAGCGATGGCATATGGTACCAGTTTACGCGACATGCGAGTATGTTTCTAGACTGGTAACCTATCTTGCTGTACGAAGTCGAGTAGTGTGTTAGCAGCGCCCAACGTTGAAACGTTGAGGTGAGGATGTGGTAGTTGCATGTACGTCAAAAGCCATGGCCATTCGAAGAGAGTGATTATATAATTTGTTTGAATAACCTTGTCAAGTTCCTATCCTCGAAGGCTCGGCCTCCGAGAAAGCATTCAACTCGCAATCTACCCAGTACCAATGAGATTAGTCTGCTTGGATTTACAGTTTGAAAAAGGTCACGCAACTGGCCCACGCGACTTTGCGAGCACTCAACGCTATAGACGGTGTCATTCTACCGGACAAAATTTGGGACAGTCCCATTCTAAATTCTATTATAACGACACGACGATAATGACTCTATAGTGGCACAAGGCATTGTTTATTATAGGTCTAGAGAAGCCCCAGAGACCGGCAGGCCTCCCTAGCTGCCTCTTCCTTCGCGACAGCCTTCTGCGGGGCCGAACACTGGCCTTTGACCTGGCCACCGACTGGCGAAGGCCAATGGGTAAGGCTGAGATCAATAAACATGTGTAATTGTTGTGCGTACTCTTGCAAACCATGGTCCATCTGTTGGGGTTAGATGCACCGTTGTCTCGTTCGACGTAGCTGAGATATTCAAGTTGGCCTTGACCCTGCAGAACTATTTAAAAAAACAGCCCGTGAGTATGTTGATCGATAATTCCTCGTAGAAGATTGACTTGCAGTTGTTGAGGAGAATCGTGGCTACGAAGGAAAAGATTCAGCTTCCTCCAACGGGTAGTGCGAGGAAAAGCGACCACGTACGCTTCTGAGACATCGTTGAGTGTAAGTGGGAGTCTATAGAGGATGTATCGAGAGGAGATGTCTCGTATGGCACTGAAGAAAAAGAGTCGCATTGCACGTCGACTTTATAGCATCTCCAGCCAGGGCCTCTGTCTAACGGGGACTTTGCTGAAACGCGGCGGACAACGGAGTGACGCATGCTTGGACATCTGTAGGAGACCGACAGAGTCACGCCTACGCGCAACTCGCACCTCAGTGACATGCTACCCTGCCATCGCACCAAGTCTGGAAATTGCGAGAGTCAGTCTGAAGGGTCCTGAAAGATTGAATCAAACATCATCGGTCAAAAGCAGTGGCGTTTGAGCGTCGTCGTCACCGCACCATTGTTGAGTTGCCACGAGCTGAGGAGAAATTGACCCGTCTCAAGCAGCATACTCTGGATCAAATCGTCAGCCAGGATTTTGGCCGCACGTTAAGCGCTTAGAGCGGATGGAGTACGTACCGTTTCTATGTCTGAATCGCAACGAGAAAGGACGCCCATTGGAGGTATAGAGAGGGTTTCAAGCGTCGTGTGAACTGAAGGCTGTGAGGAAAGATCAGGGCGGGGTTAAGTAGAATTCATACGCGGAGATTTCACGAGGTATTCCAAAGGATCCGCTTGCTGCGGCTAGCCACAAAGAAATTCTGGAGCACGGCTTCAAAAACCATGTCTGTTGAAGAGAGCGGCTTGAGGGCGAAGAGGATTAGAGCAACGTTAGTATTGTTGAGACAAAAGAAATCGCCGACGGTCTATTCCAGCAATAGGATGAAAGTTATCCGCCTCCGAGGTTGAACAGCAGCAAATGCCATGATCCTTGCTTAGGCGCTAATCGGTGCAGGATAGTCCTGCAATGCGAAGATGAAATCCTCAAAAGCCGGAATAGCCATTTGGACCAGTCGGTACGTATGGGACCCCCAGCAGAGTGCCATTCAGTCTATCAAGCCCGATGTTGACGTGGTGGGAACGGGCTTTTAACGGACAGGATTAGAAAAACGGGCGTCCTGGGAGGCCGGGAGCAAGCTGGATGGTCCATTCGGCGAATACGAGCGCCGAGGCACTGACCAAGAAGGTATAAGCCTGTGTGGCAACCATCGAGCAAGAACCGGTGGTTCGGAACCACACGAAATGCATTGTCGGGGTTTGAGCTGATGGTGGTCCATCGCTGTTGCTCGGTTGTTGACATCACGGCGACAGATAGTAATACGCGCGCCCTGCAGTGATCCCCGGAAGCGCCGCTCTCTCTGCCTCAATGCATCGCTGCGGTCGTTGAGTCACCCATCATCACCGATGTCGAGAAGGGAAGTGCGCCTAACCACGGCAACGTCATAAACCCGAGGTGAAGCATGGAGGATAGGCATGGAAAAGGCATGAGCTAGCACAAACTTTGTAAGCTGTGCTGTCCAGTCGTCTTCGGATATCCTGTAGCGCCTGTGCCACTGTCAGTCCTACATAATCATATCAGAAAATAGCAAACGTACGACGTTCCCAAGATTTTTTTCACAGTAGCTACTAAGCTAGTGGTGTTTGCAGTTCAAAACTTAACACGACGCATTTGGCAAGGCCGATGCGGCGGCATCCGGGAAGTCTCCGAGCTGGCGACTTCGGTCTCGCAATTAGTGCAAGACGTTGGCCTCGTGTCCTCAGAATTTTAATTTGACAACCGGCGGCAGATGGGTTTAATGTGCGTCACGACTCTCCCATGAGAAGCACTAGACGAGCGACATCGGATATGAAGTGAGCATGGCATTCCGACGACAGATATGAGCCTTGCAAGACCCTCCCTGGCCCTGACACTGCGCACAATGATACCAAGTCAAGCTCTTCCATGGCAATGATCTCAGCTACGTGGGATATAATATTGCGAAATCCATGGTGATCAATGGGCTACAATGCATAGATAGCGACGGAAAAATGAGACCACTGTACTCTACAAAGCGTGGGTATTTACTGAAATTGAGAGTGGAGCGGAGGTACAGATCAAAGTTCCGTATGAAAACACGGTGGTACAGATCAGAGAAGAAAGAAAAAACCGAGATTCGGACTGCGAGTAGACGGCCAAGAAAGTAGACACTCAAGCGGCTTCAGCCTGTTCGGTGAGGATCCTCAGTGCCTCACGGGCTGCCATATCTCTGGCTACATGCTTATGCGTCCCGGTACCGTTACTGACAGCCTCGCCGTCAACTGGAAGAGCATCGTCAGCTGGATATGACTCGAATAAAAGAGCGGTGACATACTCTTGCAAATGCTCGTCCACAGCGGCGAATGAGCGGGTCCCGCCGTGGAGTCTGCCCAGCTCAGAGAGGACAATCTGTTCTGCGACTGCAAGTCTGAAAAAGGAGTGAAAGGGCATGACAAAAAGCAGCGTGTAGCTCACTTACAGTTATTGAGCTGGATGGTGAAACTCTGCGCCTGGGTGCCCTCAGCTGGACAGAACGAACATGAGCGAAGCAATAGGTGTCAGACGAGAGACACTCACCGGAAGACATGTTTCCTGAACCTGACACTCTCCATGTCGACCTGTGTTCGATTATATACTACTCATGAGAACAACATAACTCGAGATACACGGCCGCCCTTGGAACGCCTGGTTCATGCATGTCCACGTCGTGGAAGACATAAAGATCGTTCCAGCTCCAATGTTAGGGGCTGCCTGAGAAACGAAGTCGCAACTGCGGTTGCCTTCCACAATAATTTCGGAGTGGCGTCGTGAAAATATGTGTCGACGAAGGGTGATGGACACTGCGAAAGATCACAAAGCTAAACAGCAGCAGGAAGACGGCGGATGTCCAGCTGGAAGCTTGGAGACGACGTGAAAGCAGGAGATCAACGTCTAGAGAAGACAAACCTTGCCTGCAATACCACTCTCTGGGCCCAGTTCTTGCAAGACGATCATGGAAGGGCGAGTAATGATGTGAAGCACATTGTTTCAGTACAATGAAGGGCGCGAGTTGAAGCTAGCGAGGCGGACGACAGGCCCAACTACTCGCTACAACTGAAATAAAACACAACCGACTGAGTTCCGTTCAAGCCTCGCCTGTGACAGGCGCCTAAGATTACAAGGAGTTTGAGTTCCACGATCGCTTATTGAACGAATGTGATGGATGCAAGTAGAGGATAGGAGAGGTGGTGCAGGACGGGTCGCTGATGGCTGCAATGCTCCTTCGTTCAGGTCGCTTAGTTGATGCGGACCAGCGTAGAGGCTCAGCAAAGTCTGAGGCAAACCGATGAGCCGTCTGCGATGAGGCGGTGAGCAGGAAGTCGGCAGAGATGGCGGCATCAGCAGCGTGCGCACTGGCTGGTCGTCATTGGCGCAAAAACAGATGCTGCAAAGTTCAACGTTGCTGATCGAGCGTCGGTTCGTCAACAGAATATACACTCCGCCCCTTCGTGAACGCGTCGAAGGCGCCCCAGATCCCAGCTCCGTCCTTCGCGATGCACGACGACACAGTTCTGCGGCGTAAGAGTGCGTCATGATCAGGTCGATGGGTTGATGAGCGACCGCAAGGATACCAGAAGACCAGGTCAATCCATCGATGAGGACATGAAAGTTGACCGATTCCATAGGCATGGTAGGTTCAACATGTGCTAAAGCTAGAACGTCCGCAGAGGCATTCTTGTCTGATGAAACTTCAGTCCAGAAGTTGGAGATTGGGCTTGAAGAGATACAGACCGATAAGAGGGGGTTGGAAAACGTACGCCACCATGATGTCCGCAGGACCAACGGAAGAGTTCAAAGCCAGAGCATGCAGCGTGTGTCGAGGCAAGCTCGGCGTGAGGGCGGCAAGTATTATTATCGTGACCTGTCCGACGCGTCAGATCAACCTTCCTTGCCTTTTGCGGTAGATTCATTTGGAAAAATTAAATCATGCATTGGACCAACATGAGAACACCTAAAACACGGCGAAGCCATGCTCCTTTGCCACTCCATTTGCTTCCGGATTCGCGCGCGGCGTTCACGGCGGTCCCTCTTTAGAGTGAAAAATCCCGTACAACTGGGGCAGGCGATCAGGCGACGAGTCTCGAGCCCTGTCGTGGTGCTTTCGTCCTGCTCATGTCCCGACGTTTGATCCGCATAACAGGGCCGGTAATAAACGCCACAAAAGGTTACTTGGAATGAGGTTGATATGGCTTCAGCGCTCGATAGTTGCCTTCACTGTATCTGATGTACTTGGTTGGAGCGGACTTCGGTTCCGAGTCGAATACTACCTGCCTTATCAGGACACTGTGAGCGGTTACAATGCTGCCGGCATCCCTCCAGCTGTAGTGATCCAGAGCGCCAGGAAAAGAATGACCGGCGCGGATGCATAGCATAACAAAACTAGGTACTACACTGCATATTCGGAGTCACAGTATGATACAATATAAGAACTGGGGTAAGTATACCAGGATAGCAGGCCGTGGTTATTAGGAATGGCATGACTCCACTCGGGGCTCGATATGACCGTCCTCCTCCTCCCGGCCCACAGCAAGACAAAACAGCATATGACACGATAGCAATACAACAGCAAATTCATCGGTAACACTGCAGTCAATGGTGAGCCCTTCTCTTCTGTCAAGTTTTCGTGGTTACGGGAGCACTCACTTATTCATGAAAAAATCTACAGCATCATCGGATGATGCCCCACTGACGCAAGATCTGCCACGCTGCTTGCTGTTTCGCGTGCGATCTGGTTGGGCCCTGACCTTGGGCCATGACCTGGCCATTGACTATCTCGAAAGTGTCAGAACGCCGGATTCGTCTCATTATGAACGGGAACATACACGTAGCAGCAGCGTAATGGGTGAGCTGATGTTGTACACCGCTTTCACCGTACCCCCAGCTAAGCAAATGCTCCTGCCTGCGGCTCTGAAGGAAGTTGTTGAGGTCAAGGACGTGGTCTGGGTTTCACGTTTAGCAACGGATCAAAGCAGACAAAGCGGTTTCTTACCACCAGTGAGAGCAATGGCCATGGTGGTGAAAAAAAGATGAATTGAGCGGGAAACAAGTGAGAATGAGATTTGAGGGATGAAGGACTGGTACAACCAGGAAGCACTCTAGCACTCTTTATACCAGCCCGGAGTACATGCAACCCGATGACTTCCGAGGAGTCAGGATCGCGGTAATAAGAATCCCTACAGCTGTTGCCCTCTGACGTTCACCGGCGGTAAGCGTCTGCCCAAATATGCATACGCTGTTTCATATCGGGGGACATAGTTGGCGCGTCCGTTGGAAAATCTTTGCGTAACGACAGTCACTGTCGACATCGCTATGTTCCGTTTGGCGCCCTGGCCTTCCAGCGAGATAGCCAATCCGGCTGCAAGGAGTATCGGGGTTTTGAGACTGCGGGCGAATCAACAAAATATCCAAACTGCAAAGGGAGACTGAGTCAAATTCGGCCTGTGATAATTCGCCGGGAGCGAGCCTGATCTGCAAGAGAAAACATAAGTTGTGATCGTAGATCCGTTAAAGATCTTTCTCCAGTCTTATGCCGGTCCTGGTCGCAAGTATACATGCTAGTCGTTTCAACGGAACATCGTCATTTCTCACCAGTGCATCCAATGACTCGACGCGCTGTCCTTGCTTATCCGGCTCAAGCGCCCGATTTGGAGACCGTTATCATAGGTTGCCCGGAGAACCAAGTATCTGGTGTTTGACGCAGCACCCGTAACAATCAACAATGATACCTCTCCGCCTAACGATGCAGAACTAGGAGTTCCCCACTATCTGGATATTGATGTCAACGTGTCGCTAACCGCCGTTGCGCAGAGGCTTCGTTGTAGGATATGATCCTGCCGTTCCCCATCGGGGGGCGATTGGAGGGCTCGGGTTTGATGAAATGTTGGGCTGACGCTGCGGACAGAAAAAAAAAACCAGCGCTGCGCTTCCGAGTTCGTAAGGCTGAAGAAGTCTTGCATACAGCACTGAAACAAAATGGTTTTTGGTTGACGTGTCGTGAATATGTCATAGATGAAGGCAAGTGATGACATACGCTTTCTGACAAACTTGAACTCGGAGACGAGTACACCTTCGGCCGATGGCCTAGAGCCAGTTAAGATATCAGCGTCGTTGGTACTGCCACGATGGCTGTATCCCACGTACATCTTGGCGAAACGCCGATGCCTTGGTGGCGAAAATGAAGAGGGTCTTAACCGCGCTGTACTGCTGAAGCGGGTTGATCTCCAGAGAGTACACGAGGGTTCGGGAGAACGCGAGAACGAAAATCAGCGACTCACCGCAGCATCTGATGCATATTCTGAAACAAATCATCACAGGATTGCAGTTATGCGTTTAACTGCCATTGGACAGATGCAACGTGTGCGATTGGAGGGCTCTGCGAGCGGCATTAGCGACACCAAGGCAGCGCTTGAAATCGCGGCCGCCACCGGTGGACGCGCGTGGGGAAGCGGAGGTTGAATTGGCCATCGGGTTGTGCCGCAAGGACTGGCACCAAGGGGACTCGCGGCTGTTCATCACGACCAGCGCTCTCATCTCCCCCGTCTTTCTTTCTCTCCCATCGTTCCAGCTCCAGGTCATACAACCTAGGAGCTTCTCATTTGCCTTATCTCACAGGAAGTCGCAATCTCAGGTCATCTGGCTTTCAGTTGGTCCGATTCCCACGCGACTTCGTCCATCAACCCCCACTGTTTCCCCTTGGTAACATTTTTCTCGTCGCTACTTGGTTCGTCTTTCACTCCTTGCCACTGTCTCTGACTCTTAATATTGACTCGGTGGGGTGTGTCCTAGGCCGTATATCGATCATTTAGTCCGGACCTCTCCAGCGTAACCCCACTCGGCCTCTCATTCGCTCAAAACCATGTCTCAAGGAGGCGACATTCAGGAGAGGATTGCTGCGGCACGCCGTGAGGCGGACAGTCTGAAGGAGAGGATCAGGGCGAAGCGGGAGTCCTCAGCTGACACTAGTCGTTAGTTTTGGCCTTATCTCACTTCACTCAGACGTGATGATTCATGATTCTCCCATTACACAGTGCGAGCCATGGCAGCCGAGGTGGACCCGTTGCCTCGCATCGTCATGCGGCCTCGACGCGCTCTGCGTGGCCATCTCGCCAAGATCTACGCAATGCATTGGGCGACGGACAAGAGACATCTAGTTTCAGCGTCCCAGGACGGGAAGTTGATTGTCTGGGACGCCTACACGACGAACAAAGTTCACGCGATTCCCCTTAGATCAAGCTGGGTCATGACCTGCGCGTACTCGCCATCTGGTAACTTTGTGGCTTGCGGTGGTCTCGACAACATCTGCTCCATCTACAACTTGCATAGCAAAGAGGGTAACAGTATCAAAGGTGCCAGGGAATTGAGCGCACACTCCGGTTACCTCAGTTGCTGCCGATTTATCAACGACCGCCAGATTGTGACAAGTTCTGGTGACATGACATGTATGTTGTGGGATATCGAGGCTGGCGTTCGCGTCGTCGAGTTCAGCGATCACACTGGCGATGTCATGAGGTGAGGGCTGGGTAGGACTGTTGTTATGTGTGATTTCTCACGCTCTATGCAGCTTGTCTCTGGGTCCCAACCAGAACATCTTTGTGTCTGGCGCTTGCGATGCCACGGCGAAGCTCTGGGATATTCGCAGCGGCAAAGCCACGCAGACTTTCACCGGTCACGAGTCCGACATCAACGCTGTGCAGTGAGTTTCCGTTTGAATGTTGACGTCTTCGCTCCAATTAAAGCTTCATTTGATAGATTTTTCCCGAACGGCGATGCATTCGCAACTGGTTCTGACGATGCTTCCTGCCGGCTGTTCGACATCCGTGCCGATCGGGAGCTTAACTCCTACACGCATGACAACATTCTGTGCGGTATCACATCAGTCGCATTCTCCATCTCAGGACGAATCCTTTTCGGTGGATATGACGACTGGACGTGCAATGTCTGGGACACTCTGAAGGGCGAGCGGGTCGGTGTCTTGACTGGACACGAAAACCGGGTCAGCTGCCTTGGCGTCAGCACAGACGGGATGGCGCTGTGCACGGGTAGCTGGGACAGCACCCTTAAGGTTAGTGCTCATGGTCTAACTTTGGTATCATGAAGTTGACATGTCACTTGACAGGTCTGGGCATAATGGAGTCGAATCAATGTCCAAGAGTCCTTCATACCCTTCTTGTTTATGCGTTCACATCCATCCATACATTGCACCGTATCATATCGCCTCATTCTCGTGCCTGTTCTGCCGTCCATTCGGCTTTTTGTCATTTTATATCCCTATTTCCTATGACTAGCCCGCGAGCCGCTTTCATCGCGGACGCCACCGAGTCAGTCGTTACAGTCTAACCTCCCGCTGCAATCTCCTTTGAGATAAACTTCTTGTGCTATATACTCATGGGCCGGTTATCGTTCTCCCTTCGGCGTCTCACATTCCTCCTCTTCTTCCCTTTTGCGTGTTTTACTCCTGCTTTCGCTCTGCTACACCTGGTTCCCAATCTTATATATATTCTCCTTCCCAATTGAAGACGCAATGTGAGGCCATTGTCCGTGGATTTTTCTTACGAATCTCAGCTTGACTAGTAAACTTCGCCGAGTAATGAGATCACTGGGAATCCCGTAGTGAGGTGAAGCTGGAAAGAGTTCCAGAATAGACCACGTGCGAAGCACTAGTGGGCTTCGGCGCGTCGAGCGTGAACACGGCGCCAGCGCGTCTACCACGACCACGACACACACCAACTCACGACCTCTATACCCATATCTTATTGGCTTCTAACTGCCTAGGGAAATGTCTGAAGAGGAAAGATCAGCTAAAGCAGCGAGAGCGAAGGCGCTGGTACGTGATTCGTACCCCATATTGCTTGGATACTAGGACTGACACTTCATATCTCTAGCTGAAGAAACGGCAGGCAAAGAAAAGCGGCGTCGGGACCGTGCCCAGCACAGGGCTCGTCTCGCCAGCTCCGAGTTCGCCCCTATCGCGTGCATACTCTCCGGCGCCTTCAGAATCACATATACCCGACGAGGACAGGACAGACCTTGAGGACATGTACGTGGTCCTGAGCATCGCGCGAATAGCATCTACAATGACTCATTGCTATGATACATCTCTCTAGCTTTGGGAAGGCGCCATCGGGTGGGGGCCCTTCAGATGCATCGTGGTTGGCGTCTCTCCCTAGGACCGGCTCGCCTTCCGTCTCCGTCTCGCCCCCGGTCGCCTCGCCTCCGTTGCAATCATTCCCTCCACCACACGCAGCGCTTTCTCCATCTCCGCCAGCGCTCGCGCCCCCACCCGCGCCGGCGTCGCCCGAGACCCCATCACCCGCGGAAACCGAGCTGCGCGCACAAATCCAGAACCAGCAACAGACAATCTCTCTCCTCGTATCGGAAAAGGCGTCGCTGAGCGCGTCCGTCGAGCGCCTGGCCGAGATAGACACCCGTGCGTCACGTCTTTTAGCGCCATGTCATTCTGATCTCACCACTTGGCGTCTGTGCATCCCTGTTCCGCAGAGGCGCAGACGGCCGCGCGCGAGCTGGAGGCCGAGCGGGACGCGTGCGCCAGGCTGCGGGCCCGCGTCCAACAGCTGGAGGATGCGGCAGCATCAGGTGCCGCGCGGATCGAGGAGCTCGCAGGCCGGGAGAAGGAGCTGGAGGATCGCGCACGCGAGCAGGTGCGTGCCGTTATACCGCGGCTTTACAATTACTCACCGCATCGGCTGTGCAGGAGCGCGAACTGCAGCTGACGCAAGGGAGCGCGGACGAGTTCCGAGGGGAGGCAGAGCGCGCGACCCGGCGCGTGCGTGAGCTGGAGGAGCAGATACAGAGTGACGACCGTGTGGAGCGGCTGGAGGCCTCGTTGCAGAATGTCCAGGACCGTGCGAGCGAGCTCGAATTCCAGCTGTCAAAGCTGAAGCAGGTGTGCCGTATGCTCTCTGACGGCGTGCATCATTCACTTACGCGCCCCTCCAGACACATGCCGCGCTCAAATCGGAGCGTGACGCGCTCGCAGAGGATCTCCGCGCAAAGACAGAGTCGGAAGCGGTCTGGGCGGCCAAGCATGCAGATATCGAAGCGCAGCACACGGACGCCCAGCAGCAACTCGCCACCGTCACCACCGAGCGTGATGCCCTTGCTCAGGAGTTCTCTACGCTCCAGGCCGCCGCCGACGCTGCGCAGGACATACTCGGCGAGCTACAGGCCGCATTGGCGCAGTCGACAACTGAGGCCGCGGCCACCGCGCGCCAGCTGCAAACTACGCAGACGGAGCTGCGGCAGGCGGCACGGCGCGCGGAGGAGGCCGAGAAGGCCCAGGAGGAACTGCAGGCGGAGGGCGCCACACTCATGCGCTCGCTCGAGGAGATGCGCCCGAAGATCGTCGAGCTAACGGACCTCAAGCTCGACCTCACGGAGAAGACCGCCTCCCTGGAGGCCGCGCTCGCGGACCGCGACGGCGTCATCGCACACCTAGAGGGTACGCTGCAGGAGTTGCGTGACCAGGCGGACGCGGGCGCCGCGGCGCTGCGAGCGGTGGAGGCCGCACGCGAGACGGACGCACGGGCCACGAGGGAGAGCACCGCCGAGCTACAGCGCGGACTCACGGAACTGCAGGCAGAGCTGGACGATGCACGCGCGGCCGTACGCTCGCTCGAGGACGAGCGCGCCGCGTCCCACGAACTCGCCGCCCGGCACGCAGACGAGCTCGACGCGCACGGCGCGACGGCGCAGGCGCTCAAGGACGAGCTGCGGGCGTTGCGGCACGAACTCGAGGAGCGGCGGCGCGCGGACGACGAGGGGCACGAGTTCCTCGAGCGCGCGCGCAGCGACGTCGAGATGCTACAGGCCGAGCTGGAGGCGAAGGACGCGGAGCTCGAGGAGCTGCGCGGCGGTGGCGGGGCCAGCGGCGGCGCGCTCGACCGCGAGATGCTCAGCGCGCTGCGGCAGGGACACGCGCTCGAGCTCAGCGCGGCGCAGAGCCAGATCCGCGCGCTGCAGACGGGCGTGTTCGCGGCGGACGCGCGCGCGCACGCGCTGCAGAAGCAGGTCGCCGCGCTCGAGGACCAACTTGCGCAGGCCCACGCGCACGCCCCCACGCCGCGGCCGTGGTCGCCCGACGTGCCCGCGCGTCCGGGCAGCAGGGCGGGGAGCCGCCCGCGCGTGCCGTCGGACGACCTGCGGCGCGCGTCGCTCAAGGCGCATGCGAGGCCGCCTGCGCTGCCGAGCCAGGCCGCGTTCGGCGAGAACCTGTCGCCCGAGACGCGGCACAAGCGGAAGGTCAGCCTCGGGATGCTCAAGGCGCGCATCGACAGCGAGCGGCTCGCGGCGCCGCGGCCGCTCTCGCGCGCGGTGTCGCCGGTGCCCGTGCCGGAGGTGGAGGAGAGCGCAGTGGTAGGGAAGGGCGTGCATGCGCATGGGCAGTTCCTGGACGAGGCGCATGTGTTCTGGTGCCATTCCTGTCGGGGCGATCTAGTCGTGCTGTGATGTATGTACGATTTGATGTCTTCGCTGCTCTACTTACGATCTCATGTTGAGCTTCTTCGCATAATTCGATTGTACTCTTTGCTCACTGCTGTGATCTTCAACTAAAGAGTCCCGTTCTCACTCCTTTTCATGTATTCTGCCTGCGGTCGCTGGTCTTCCGCCAGATTCCACTGTCATATCCAGCACTGCGTCTTTGATCTTCTCGGACAATCCATTGGCACTCACCGTTTTCTCTTGTGAACCATAATCAGAGAACGCACACTGTTCATATATGCGCCTGGTCTCCCGCACCAGGCAAATTTCTTGTACGGTGCTACCTCTACCCCACGACTTCATGTCATACCAGCACCGCGTCTACAACTTCACGTCTGGCCCTCGCACGTCGTACCATGATACGCCGTCGAACCCCGCACCGCAATGATCTCAAGTCCGACCCTCGCACAACCAGATTGCACGCATCCCATTCCGCACATACGCAGGCGGTCGTGCCCAAAATAGCGCGCTTCCGTCTGGCGCGAGGCTTCATATCGACGTCCGCTGCGCCCCCGATCCCGCACCGCCCCGTCCATGTGCAGGCAGCGAGGATCCGCGGACGGCCTCGTAACCAAGCGCAAGTAACTTACTTGCTGCAGCCACGCGCCTCCATCGTGCGTCCGGACCCCGCACCGCACGCCGCATGTATAAGTGCCAATGCCAGTGTCTGGTATGAATTGATCAAGTCAAAATGCGTGGTACGGGTTTGTACATGCAGCAAGCAGCGGTATACAAGCAGAAGCAGAGAAATAACACGCAGACGAGATGCTGGTCCGCCGCGTCGTATTAAACGCGACTGGGACACGGTCAGTAGATAGGAGAGATCGAATTAGGGGGGAATAGCGGTCGTAACATACACCGTGCGCGATGCGAGTGTGGGTGCGGGAAATGAAAGAGGAAGAAGAAGCAGGGTAAGGGCTGCGGTGCAACGCTAAGCCGCGTGGCGGCCTCACGCCCCGCCCGTGCCCGGGCGCTTCGTCTTGAGCCTGCGCAGCTTCTGCAGCAGATCCTAGGGTGCGCGGACATGATCAGCACGCGCGGCGCACGCGACGCGAAGAGAAGACACACCTGGACCTCCGCAGGGTGCAGCGCGCCCTTGCTGCCCTCCTCCTGCACGCCCGTCTCGATGCTCTCGAGGATGTCGCCGATGAGCTCGCGGTAGTCGACGCCAAAGAAGCTCGTGAGCTTCGCCGCGCGCCGCCGGCGCGCCTGGAACTCGGCCATCTGCGGCTCCGGCGGCGCGATGCTGAACTGCGACGCGAGCGAGAGCACGGACGCACGGGCAGGGAGCGAGCGGCGGCGCTCGGAGCGCAACGCGCGCGCGTCGGGGTCGGGTGCGGTCGGGGTGGGCGCGAGGTCGTCGGGGTCGGGCGTAAGCGTGTCGCTGATGAGATAGCGGTGGAGCTCGGCGAGGGATTCCTTGTCGTCCTGGGTGAAGGTCAGCACGTAATCTGGGGCAGGGCAGCAACAACGTACGCGATCGATGATGTCATTGAGCGAGTTGAGAGAGTGCCGGAAGTGCATGTACACTGCTGACTGGCCGTCGGGCGCGTCAACCACGGGCCGAGCGCCGAACTCGGACGCGGTGGTGCTGGTGCTGTTGCTATGCTGGCGGCCCGTAACGTCGTCACTGTCATAGTCGAGCAGATGGTGGGTGGACTCGGTGGGACTGTGGCGACTGCCTCGGTGATGAGCGCGCTTGTTGATGTAGGCAGACTGATTGATGTTCCGAGTGGTCGGAGATGGGGGTAGGCCCGGGGAGGGCGATGGAGACGACGAGATAGAGGTGCGGTCGAGGGAGCGGGTAGACATACGGCGGAACGTAATGGGCGAGAGCGGCGGCGGGCCCGGGGAAGGAGAGCGCGGGGGCGGAGGTATGGGGAGAGTCGCAGAGGGTCGTGTGTGGTAGAGCGTCTGCGGGGGTTGGACGCCAAAGACCTGCTGGACAGTCAGGATGGGGTAAGGCAAGGGTAGCCTGACTCGCACCTTTTCCATCTTGACCGCACGGCGGACGTTGATGGCCTTCTCCTTGTCGTCGAGGAAGTCCTTGGCGCGGTCGTTGGGCTCAAACCAGTTTGTCTTCATCTCTGCGGCGGAGGAGCTGCGACGACGACGGGGACGCCAGTTGGGGGAGGGGTCGGGAACGGGGAGAGGGAGCTGGGGGAGGTCGTGGTCTTGTTGTTGGAGTTGGTGATCGTTTAGACCGAGGACAAGAGAAGCGGGAACACGGGACCCCAAGAAGCGGTGGAGTTTCGCGACCTTCTCGCGTTTCCGACGACGGTCGTCCTCTGCAAGTTCGGAGGGGGTCATCGTCAGCATCGATGCTCCATCGTCGAGGGTCGCCCCGTCGCTTTCATCTCCTGCCGTCTGCGATGAACTGTCTTCCTCTGACAGATCAATGAACGAACTCCGGTCCGACTCGATCTCTCGCCGGCCCTTGCCCTTGCTCGGTCGCCGCACCGCACTGGCCTCAAACATGTCAGGGAGGGCGGCGAGATCGCTGGGACTGAACGGCGTCGAGTGTCTGCGGCTAGCGGCACTGCCTGTGGGGACGACAAGCGGTGAAGGCGGGCGAGAGACGGAGGTGGCGCTGTGACCCGATACGGAGGTGAAACCGCGACGGTGGGCCTTCCCTGTCAGCCCTGGTAAGAGAAACTGTCCGGCGCCTGGGGGACACACCGCCAACGGCGACGGCGTCTGCCCGAACACCTGCGCCAGCTTCCGCGACTTGCGTACCAGCTCCGCGCGCGACGGTGCTGCGCCCGCACTCGGTCCCCGCCCCTCCCCGCCCACCTTGTGCCGCGCCCTGCTCTCCACCGACATCGAGCGTCGCTCGCCAAAGTCCGGCTTGGGGGACGTGGGCAGCGGCGGCTTGTCGCTGCGTGCATAAGTACTGCCCTGTCAGACAGATACCGTCAGTCCCGATCCTCGCCCCGAAATAGTCCACGTACTCCTCTACTCGTCTGGATCTTTGGCAGCCGCGGCGCCTTGTCCCGCGCCCGCGCCCCGCTCTCACCCTCCCATGGCCCCGTGGGCGACGTCGGTGACGCCAGGTCCATGAACGACTCCGCCCCCGAGTCTGTCGACCGTCGATTCCTATCGCGTGAATTATGCATATGTAAAATATCAAGTCAAATCAAGAGGCGTCGTCGCGTCGTCGAGAAAGGGAGAAAAAGCAGACACGTCAAAGACAGACAGGGGAATGTGGGTGCAGCGGCGCACAGTCGGGGGCTGCTATTAGGCCAGTGATACAGTACGCGTGGGAAAGCGGCCAGGGCATCGAGGACACGCCTTACCCGACCGACACATCTATTAGTCGGGTTGCCATGCCGCCCCGTCGCCACCCTGCCCCGCCCCTGGCTCGCCGCCCCTCGTCGCAACTGTCTCACCGTCAGACTCAATCACCTCCATTCAACATGGCACAGAATAATATACACGCTACTTTGGCTTTTCTCCACGCACCGCCCCCACCGTAAGTGCGCATCTCACTCGCGCCCCCGCTGCGAACTCGCCGCCGACGTCGTCCCCGACCCCGACGCGTCCCGCCTCCCCAGCTCAGTCCATAATGCCTGCATTACCTCCGAGTTGTCGTCGTGCGCGTGTGCATGCGTCGTATGCCGGTGGTGCACGCTTGGCAGACGCACCTTTGCGAACAGCTTCTGCAGCGGCCGCGCCTTCCCGCACGGGCTCGCCCCGCCCAGCTTACCGTCCTTCGCCTCGCCCTTCTTCGGCGATCCCGGCCGCGACGACGCGTGCACGGACGACGACGGGCTCGTTACGGTGTCGATGCTCGACCGCCCGTCCGCATCACCGCTTGACCGATGTGTCTCCCTAGAGCCCGCATCCCGCGGCCGACTTGCCTCCCGCGAGCGGCTGGCCTCCCTCGAGCTGGCTTTCCGCGATCTACTCGCCTCCCTTGACAGAATTGCCTCTCTAGACTGCCTCGCCCCCCGCGTCAAAACCGTCCCATCCCGCGCCTTCACCTCTACATCGAGACTCCCGCTCTGACTCGCCCGCTCCTCCGCCTCCGCCTCGACCTCTCCCTCCGCCTCCGCAGACGCCGGCGCGCTCCCCGTCAGCACCGCCGCGCGCCACACCTCCGCCACGAACGGCGGCAGCGCCGGCGCGCGGTTGATGTACGGGTTCTCGACCTCCTCCTGTCCCTCCCGGTCCTCCTGCTCCCCCTCCCCGCACTGATGCCGGCCTTGCCCTCGGAGGTACGCGCTCGAGCGCGCACCGCGCACGGTGTTCGCGCCGTCCCGGGGCCCGTCGCGCGCGTTCCCCGCCGCCGCGAGCTTCTGCCCGACCGTGCGCGAGCGCGGGCGCCGGGGCCCGCGTGGTGGCGGCGGCAGCCCGCCGCCGATTGCTGCGCCGCCGCGCCATGCGTCGCGCGGGGCGGGGACAGCCCGCCGGGGCCCGCGTCCCACGGCGGCAGCGGCGGGCCGCCTATGGGCGACGTGGACAGCTGCGACGCGCCGTCCCCGGCCTTGCGGCGCGGCGGCGCTGGGAGAGACGTGGACGCGTCCTGCCGCCAGACGCCCTCGATCTCGATTTCGCAGGGCGCGGTCTGCGGGCGTGGGCGCACGCCGCGGCGGCGGAGGCTGTCGTCGAAGCGGAGGAGCGCGTCGAGGTTTGGCGAGATGGCGACGGAGACTGCGGGCGCGGGCGTTGTTGCGGGCGGGGCTTGCGCGGATTTGGCGCGGGATGCGGCGCGTTTGCGCATTGTGTTGCTGGTATATGTTTGTGGTGGGGGAAAGTAGGTGAGTGGTTAAAGGGCAACGGTATTGTTGCGTTGCGTTGGTTGAGGTAAAGGTGCGTGGTACTCGAACGGCTCTGAAGATTAGGCGGATGGTAAGAAAGAAGGTTCTTTGTTCTGTTGGATGTCAGGGACCGCGAGAGGTAGGCGCAAGTGGGACGCACCTATAAGATTACGGTGCGTACGGTTCTAACGTTCTCTAACTGACGGGTTATTACTAAAATATTCTGCAAGATGGGAAGTAAGCACAGCAATAGAGATGCTGGAAAATGGATGGAGGCTCACCTATACGATACGGTATGGTCTGATTCTAGCTGTTGGCGCGTAGGTTCAACCGGCGCAGGCGAGCGGATTCTATCGCATGCCGTCAGAAGCAGGCGCCACCGACGTCTCGCGATGTGCGCACCTAATATGAAGCTGAAGACGAGACGCTGCGTTGTGTTCTGCTCTGCGTGTACTTTTAATGCAGTAGGCTTGAGTATAATAAAGAGTCGGTGCGGATCCGGAGCCAGCGATGCAGAGACAGGACGAGACGAAGACAAAGGCGAAGAAACGATGCAGAGAAGAGAGACAGATCAAGAGCAAGACACAGAAGAGAGAGAAAGAGAGATGTGAGAAGAAGGTAGACGAAAGCTCGAGAGTCGAAGTCTAAGAGCGCGCGCCGCGTTTCAAGCGCAACAGTCTCAGATCGTCGCGCCGGGAGCCGTTGCATACGCGACGCAGCACAGCACCTGTTCAGTTGTGCCACACCCACCCTGCGGCACGCCCCGCCATCACACGTAAATCACCGTCCGGCGGGCCCGTGGCTTCTGGGCGCGAAGTGTGACTTTGGTGGACATTCGAATGTCGGGGACGTGTTGAATTGGAGTGAAGAGCCGTGCAGGCGTGAAGGGCCCGGGCTGATCTGGTGCCAAGCGTTGATTAAGTGGGCTCGAGGGCGCGGATCACGGTGATACGCGACGTTGAAGTTCGGCGTCGGCGGTCGTGCAGGGTCGTGCGCGGCGAGTCTCGGTGCCTTCCCCGCAGTCTGCCTCGACGCTGGGGTCTGGTGTCTGGCGTTCTCGTTCAGTCATGTTTCGCAATTACATTGCGATATAGAAATGAAGCACTCCAGACGATGAGCAGAAGGAGCGGCAGCGTTTCAAAAGCTATCGACGCCCGAATGCAACTTACTTGCGGTCGAGATCACCGGGGTTCTTGCGTCAAGCGAGCATCGTCGCTCGCCCCGATTTTGCATCTCCCCATTTTAGATCTGTCCGCTTGCCGTGCTCCGCTCGGCTCTGTGCTTCAATTTGCTGTATTTATTGCGCCCGAAAGGGATGGTGCCGCGTGAAGGAGAGGTGCTAGCACGCCGTCAAATACATGTCGGACAGCCTGCGCGGTGAAGTTGGTGAACGTCACCGATGGCATCATGGGCATGCAGGCTACGTGTCATGGACGCCAGCACGACTGTCTTCGATATGTCGCCGATGCTTGTCGCGAGGCGTATACGCACGCTTTGAATTTCGAGCAATGAATCGAACCGGTTAGCCCCACATGAAATGCTCGTATTGCTTGTCCTCGTCGTTGCACAGCGGCCTTTCGATTTTGGACGCTGCCGTGCCGTGCTTGTACAGCGACGCGACACGCCCCGTTGCATGCTTAAATTTTATTAAGTGAACAGCAACCGTCTCCTGCGTTACTTACGTTTTTTTTCCTGGAACTTCTCAGGCCTCGAATCTCTCGGCTGTGGGTCCAAACTTGCGACTGCGAGAGTTGTTGCCGTTCGACGAGATATTTGATGGCTCTGCAAGGGCATCGCGAGCAGATTGAACAGTTGTGGTGGGCAAGATCGCTGCTATAGACACAGCTTCGACTCACACGTATGGCTGATGGGAGGCGCGGCGTCGTGCTGGGCCCGTTTTCGAAATTTGAGTCCATCAAAGTCTATCGGACTGCAGGTTCTGAAAGATTTGGTAGTCACATCCAAGGATGATTTGCAACTCGCCTTCGCATCTTTCGTGGGAGTAAGGGACCAAACGACAGCGGCGATCATGAGTAAGATCGCCCAGATCACTTCTTTGGCCGCTGCAGCCATCTCTGGGAATGGATGTGAGGTGGGAGCTCGAGTTTCGTGGCCGAAATCACTTGGTGGATGGATAGACATACAGAAAGGCATGCGAACCTACCCTCAATCTTCGAAAGAAATTTGACGGCGATCGTAGCCAAGCCACCAAGCCATATCGAACCACTGGAATTGAAGAAAACAACGTAGCTGAAACGAAGAGTCACAAGGCAGCCTTGCACGTACCACCTACCCATGCTCCATGCCCCTCCTCAGCCGATTAAACTTCGGCAGCGTCTCCCGCAGATACTCCGCATGCTTGCGCCGCAGATCCGCCTCTTGCACTTTCCCGCGTCCGCTCCACGTGCGGCGCTCGGCCGTGGGCCCGTAGATGACCGTGTACTCGTCGAGCACCTCGTCCTCCGTCGGCACGACGAGGCACCCCGCGCCGACGACGCAGTACGATGAGATCCGCACGGTGTGGTGCACACGTGCGCGCGTCGCGACCGTGTTGAAATTGCCGATCGTAGGTGACTCGACGCCTGCAGGGTGGTGTGAGTGTGGACCCAGCGGAAGTGCGCGGAGGAC
This sequence comes from Hericium coralloides, assembly GCA_003675405.1. NCBI lineage: Eukaryota > Fungi > Basidiomycota > Agaricomycetes > Russulales > Hericiaceae > Hericium > Hericium coralloides. The sequence goes on along the minus strand of QUOP01000025.1, from coordinate 328,719 downwards.
GAGGAACGTACGGCAGCCGATTTCGAAGAGATTGTCGTCCCCTATGCGCATGACTTCTTTCCTCCTGGAGCAATTCGGGTTATGAAGAGCAAAGATGGAAAGCTGGGTGGTGAGTCGCACCTGTTTACGATGATAGCGCCCTCCTCGATGATGCACCCCATACCGATCACAATAGGTCCAGCAATAGCGAAGATCGTAGCCTTAGGGTGCACTATGGTTCCTGAGAGCAGAGATCATCATTGCCATTGCTTTAGCACATGAAATACGCATACCTGAACCAATGGTGATGTCTCCCTTGAGCTCGACATCCTGGCAAACAACCGCCCTCGAATGAATCGTAAACTTGTCGCGACTGGTTCACTGTCTCTTGAGCTCGCATGCGTTCAAAAGCGAGACATGCACTCACATAGGCGCCATAGCAAGTGTCCGTCGCGTTCAGGGTATCATGAGTGCATCGCGTGGTGGACGTCGACAACAAGGACGCGCGGGCCGCCACCCGCCTTGTCTGCATCTTGCCGTGCCGAGAAAGGCAGCCTGTTGTCCATTTTGGGATGTACTATGGTTCGCTTGTTCGCGCCTGGGCCCTGGGTGCACCATGACCGTGCTTCGAGCAAAACACACTGGTGCTGTGTATATTCGCTTCCTGATAACACGAGAGCTCGAACAAGTCGTCTCCATATACGTGTCTGCAGTGGCTTTTCTGCGACAGTCTGCGGCCCGATGATGGTCGTAGAGCTCGACCATGCTCTATGAGCAGACTTGATGTCACGACCGGAATCGGCTTCAGCTCCAAAAAGAATCGAGCAATTATCCAGCATGCTGAAGCACACAAGGTTCGCCAAACTCCGCAATTTCTCGCCGGGAAAGTTAGAAAGAAGTCTATAGCACGAGAATTGCAAAAAGAAACAGATGAGATTCACAATGCAGAACACCAAGCAGAGTAATCTAGATCATGCACAGCAGAAGTATGTATATGCAGGTCATAAGCGTCGTGACCAATCGTAGATCCCCAAACCCAAAATCAAGCAAGCAAACCGACTCCTCGAGAACAGGCATGGGCACTCACAGCAGAAGCAGCAGCGTACGAGACACCGCACGAAACGTCAGTCGAGCAAAGCATGCATTGGAACGGAACGAGCGGATCTCCAGCGTATAGTACAGACGATGCGTGGGATGTAACGTGCGAGTAAGTGGTGACTATAATGGCGTGGTGTATGTGGGCGACTAGGCGTGCGTGTATGCGGATGGTATGGATGGTGGTGTGCGGAAAATATGGACAGGTCGCGCAGGGCGGTACAAGAAGGGATATAGGCTACGACGCGGGCGCGGGCACCCTGCGCGGCGGTAATGGCGGCCGGGGGCTCATCTGCGGCGCCATCGTCGACGGCGCCGTGACGTTGATGTCGGGCCCCTGCGGGGAATGCAAGCTCTCCACCCCGCCCTCACTCCCGTTTACTTGCATCGCGCGGTGCTGCTCGTCGCGCGATGCAATCGACTCGAGGACTGCCGACGCGGGCGACTTCTGCGAGCCGCTGCTGGTCGACGCGCTGCGCGGCGGGAGCGGCGGCGGCGTCCGCGAACGGCGCGGAGCATCGGGCGACGGCGGGTGGGACGACAGCGATGATTCAAGGTCCCGCTCTGGCGGCTCCTGCGACTCAGGCTGCTCCTGCTGCGGCTCGGAGGGCTCAGCGGACGTCGTCCGCCACAGGCGATACATGTTCTGGATGCCCGGCGACTTGCCCTTGCCCTCCGCGAGCGTCGCCTGCGGTGGCGAGGGCGGCGCATACCCCATTGACATGACCTCGCCGCGATGCTTCGCATGTATGCCTGGGATGGTCATCGTCTTTCCCTGTGACGGCTGCGTGTGGATCGGCGTCGGCGGCGTTGTATCCACCTCGTCCACTCCGCTCTTACTGCTCCTATCGTCAACGCTCACCGGCCTCGGGCTCACCCGTCCGTAGTCGACCTCACTCCGCGATGCAGAACCGATGGACAGGTCCGCGCTCGACATCGTCGGCGCCTGGAACGAGCGCGGCGACGACGACCGGCTGCCGCCTGACAGATACGACGACCCGCCCGCACCCGCACCCGTCGACAGTTGCGACGACAGACTCGGCCGCCTGGCCGCGGGGACCGGCACCGGCGCGGTCACTTCGAAATTGGGGTGCGCGTAGGGGTTCGGCAGCGGCGGCGGCGGCGTCTTCTGCAGGCGGTCGCGCTCCCTGCGCTCGTCCACATGCGCACGCACCTCCGCATAGCTCATGCCCGCCTTCCGTGACGCATCTTCGCTCTCGAAGCTGCGCTCCCGCTCCCTGTCCTCGTCCCCTTCGTCCTTCGCCGTGTCCCGCCGCAGCACCGACCAGTTCACGCCCCACTTGCGTATCGTTTCCTTCGCCGAGCCGCCCAGGCCCTGGCGCTCCGCGGCAGTGCGCTTGAGCGTCGACAGGAGCCCGCTTTCCTTCGTCTTGGTTGACTTGCCGCTCCGGAGCGACAGCGACGAACTAGCACTGCGCAGACTCGGATTCGGACTACGAGTCATCGTGCGGTCGAACGGCGGCATCGGCGGTGGCGGTGGCGGTACCGGAGGAGGGGGCGTCGACGGGCGGCTGGGAGACGGCGATGGCGAGCGTGAGCGCGAACGATTGCGGCTGCTTGGTCGTGGGGGAAGCAGACGCCAGTGCTTGTGATGATGTGATTCCTTAGAACGGTGCGTCTCCTTTGAATCGTGCGTCTCCTTGGAGTTGTGCGTGTCGCTGCTCGAACTCTCGTGCGAAAATTGTGTCTGCGTCTGCGAAGGGTCCGAATCGCTGGTGCGCCTGCGCATGATGCCACCCGGCTCGCCCTCTGCACCCGCGTCCGGCATCGGCTCTGGCTCCTCGGTGAGATGATTCGGGGATCCATGCTTGTGGTGGTTCAGGTGATTCGAGAACCAAGTCTTCCGACGGACGGGGGCTGGCGCAGATGCGGAATGTTGAGGTGTTGGCATGTCTACTGCGGTGGTGTTCGAGCGATTCACGGAGTCAGGTGGCGTGCGTGAAGGTTCACTGGTAGTACCGGTCGTATTGGTGCGGGGGGATAGTTCAGTTTCTGAATGAGAGCGAGGGACACCAGCAGAGACGCTCGAATCGCTGGCAGATAATGCCTCTCCGGACGGCAGGTCACCTTCCTCGGCAGAACGCTGTTTCTCCTCCTTTGTTTTCCGCTTCCCCTCTGGCGGTGGAGCACTTGTTGGCCGCTCGTGGCGAGCAGCATCCGGCCAGATCCCTCCCCTTAGGTCATAATCCCGACTATCAAAGAACGCGATGTCATCCATATTGGGCAGCACGACGGACTCGAGGATCTGATAGAGCCGTGAACATAAGCGCTGGAGAATCACATGAAAAACTCACAATCTCCTTCAGTCGCGACTCGATGGTATGCAAGATCATACTCCACGTTATCTGCCGGTCGCTCACCACCGGCTCTACGTTGAGCACCATCTTGGGCATCTGCGTGAATGCATACCATATGCGATTACTTGGGGGACGCTTCACCCGAATGACCATATTGCCTTCGAGTTCCCGCAGGATGACCGCCAGCACCAGTTTGACAGTGTGATTAAACCGCGAGCCAAGGTTGATAGTAGCGGTAGCCTGGATGGTGATCCTGAATTCGCCCTTGTATTGCATTCGGACCTCTAATGCGGCATCGCCTTCCTTCGTGAGCTCCTTCAGCATAGGCTTGCTGAACGTGCAAGCATTGGTGCCAGGGTACACCTCGGTAACGACGATGTCGGATAGGAACTGGGGACGCTTGACCTTGGAGAGCTTCTTCATCAGCCGCCCGATGACATACGATTCGAGCCTGTCGGTGCGGTAGTAGCTGAAGAATATACGTCCCAGCAACGCATTCAGCCATCGCATCGGGATAACGTCCGGCTGCTCGTCGAGCGTCGAGACGAGATGCGACATGTCCACCGGCGAAAACACGGGCTGGAGGGGGGACAGCAGCGGCGTGCCTGGCGGATGATTCGAGGCATGGACGAGCGCGAGATACCAGTCCTCCATCTCGACATTCGACCGCACGAAGATGAACCACGGCGTCGTCGCATCCAATGCCTCCTCGCGCGCAAGCTCACGCCGGCGCTCCTGTTCGAGGACTTTCTCCTTCTCGCGATCCTTATCCTTCTGCTTCCTCTTGCCCGACTTCTCGACCTTCGCATCGACGTCCTCACGCCAGAGGCGCATCTCGCGCGTGACGCTGAACATGCCGCGGCCGCCGGGCGGCTCGTCGAGGCGCGGCTTGAGGCAGATGGCGTTGCGCTTCGCGAAGAGCTCGCCGTCGAGCAGGCCCTCAGGGTAGACGACGACGTCGTGCGAGGCGAGCTGGATCGCGGCCTCGCACTCGGTCATGTTCTCGTCCTCGTAGAGGTAGAGCACGCGGCCCTTGAGGACGACGTACCACATGTCGCGCGGGCGCGAGCGCTTCGGGTCCTTGGAGCGCGCGTCAAGGAAGGACTTCACCAGAGTCACATAGGACGTGTCAAAGGAGGATTCTTCGAAGGTGCGCCGCATGGTAAGCCACCCTCTGCGGGGGCGTGGGGTATCGTTGACCTCGACACCAGGCTCCTCAGTGCGAGGGTCATCAGGCTCATCTGTGGCGGCGGCGGCGGCGGCGGCGCTCTTCTTCTCCAGCGCACCTCTGGCAAACTTTTGTGGATCTGGATCGCCTACGGGTACGGATGTGTAGATGGTGAAGGTGATGAGGCCAAGGACGAGGAGGGGGAGAAACGTGAGGCCGCCGAGGACATATGCATATATGAGAGCCTTGAAGGACATGATGGCCTCATAGATAGCGCCCTAGCAGGACAAGATTAGGGATGGGCGGACGGATGTCCAGGGAGGGAGCGACGACGGTGAGAAAATGGTGGTGGAAGACGTGGAGGACGATGAGGGGAGAGTCAGTCTACGCGTTGGTAGCGAAACGAGGCATGCTTCGGCGATAGCTGGACGGGCAAGCCATACCGGACACTAACGGCCCCTCCGCTAAATACAGCGCTTTCTCACGCTCGCCTGCACAGGTCTGTACGTCACTCAATTCATTTCTCCACAAATATTCCATCGAGCAGCAAACCCACGATGCTCCGAGTCCTCAGCGGCCCATCGGGGCACCATAACGACAACCCGTATGTCATCTAGCATCTCCTGGCAAATGCGCGCAGCACGATTTGTGTTTTTTGATCGAGTGTAGTAGAACTAGAACGCTCGACCCTGAGGATATGTAGCAACAGGCTGTTCACGACCTACGCAACCGCATCCGCCGTCTCACCAGCGCCCGCGCGAACAGACCGCGCCTGACCTGCTCCTCCGCGGACGGCAACACCGCGCGCCAATGTCCGCCCGCATACTCCCAGTGCCGCGCCAGAGAAAGAGGCATCGGCCGCGCCAATAATGGAGGGAAGACTTCATTTACGACCGGGTGCGCAGGCACGACGAGGCGGTTCCCAAAGCACGCGTCCTGCAGGGGCACCCAGCTTGGTGGCGGCGCGGGCTCGCAGGGCGTGATGACAATTGTGGGTATGGATGCGTCCGCGTTTCTGATCAGCAAAGGGCCATCATGCTATGATGCGCGCAGTGCGGGAGATGATAAGCACCTGTTAAGTTACCACCGGCGCACAAGACGACGAACGCGTACCGGCATGCACACCTCGAGCGCGTCACCCCCACCGACGTCCCCGTTCTGAGCCGCCGGCGCGCGGTCGCCCCCACATGACTCATCCGCATGACGCGACCGCGACGCCTCCCCCGCGTCTCCGCTAGACTGCTGCAGCACAAAGCAGGCAGTGTTAGCCGCGGCAGCACGACAACACAGCGCATCGGACGCACCTCGCCATCGCAGTCGTCCTCCAGCGCGGCCAGCACACGCGCCACGCTGTCGACCTCCTCGCCGAGCGCAGCGAGTGTGTGTCCGCACAGCCCCGCCACGCGCCGCCACGGCGCGGCTGGCGGTAGCCACGCATACAGCGCGTCCATGTTCAATGACTATCACATACACGAGGGACGTCAGCGATGTAGAATAGAGTATGGAATGGGAAGAGATGCACGATGGTGGTATCCTCGTCGCCGTCCGACACGCTCAGTGTCGCAGGCGCGTCTTCCGCGGGCGCGATGCTCACATCGAGCATCCGCGCCGCGGTCTTCGATAGCAATGTGCGGAGCATATTTAAGCAAGCAGCAGTCTGCACGGTGTCGTTCGTGTCGTGTCGTGTGTCGTCAGGTCTCGAGCCGGGCCACGATCCTAGGAAGCCTCTGCAGTCGCGCGCTATAGTGGCGTTCTCGGACAAAGGTGTGGTGGGGGTGCGCAGGGGGACAGCAACGACATATAGCGCAGCAGGCGGGCACGACGAGAAAGAAGGGAGCGGGCGTCCAGAGAGGATGAAAAGGCCGATTGTAGCAATCACCTGCGCAGGCTGACCCTCGGTCGACGGGGCTGCCTCTCCCGGTGCGGGGAGGCCCCGGGGCTTCGGCGCTACCACTGCAGTCCGCCGCCGGCCGTTCTGCCGGTCCTCTCGTTGCTTGTTCGACTGCATGCTCTGTTCGCAATATTTTACGCACAGCTGCGTCGTTGCGGGCATTGCATTGATTTTTTTTTTTGGGGGGTGAATTCGAGCATGACACGTATCACAGTATTCGACGAAGCGTGGCAAGCAGAATGAACGAAGCTACCAGTCACCTGCTCAGGGACGCTGAAATGCAACCCATACCAAGCGGAGATAGCCTTCGACCGTCGTCAGAGAAGAGCCAAAGTCGGTCAGCCCCCGGCGAGACTGCCTCAATCATCCCCACAAGACAGGCAGGAGTAACAAAGAGGCGAAGCCGTTCTATGTAGAACGTCCTGACGAAGGCACGGCGACGTTCGATCGTCGGCGCTCGGGTTCGACATTATTGGCTGCCTCGACTTACACCGAACCGTGCGTGCAGGCAGTACATCGATGCTACTGCGGCCGAACGAAGCTTAAGCTTACACCCCAATGCGAAGTTTGGGGCACACGCAGTGCTCGGTGAAGAGCCGACCCGGCGTGGAGACCTACACAACGATGTGCGATATCGTGCGCACGACACTCAGCCTTCGGTGGCTGCGTAATAGGACCGATGATCATCGGTACCTGCACGCTAATATGGTATCTGAATGGCAGAAGCACTCACGACCCTGCATCAAACCTGTCAAAAAGAGTATATTTTCCCGATTACGAACTGACAGGACTGGCGCATCGTCTCGTACAAAATGCATGCAGGGCCCGAGCAGAGACCCACATCCACGAGCGACCGCACATTTGGGATGCACAGTCTGCAATTTAGGTCAGAAGACAGGCCAAGGTAATGTGGCGCGGGCACACCTCATAAACGACCATGACATACCTTCACCATCTTCGATTGCGCTCTATCTCTAAGCCTGCGCGCATCACAGCACCAGCCGTGCACGCCGCAGCTCGCCCATCCGTCTGCGTGCCGCTTGCGAGTGTTTGTTTAGCCCGCCGTCAAACGCCCACGTTGCGTCGCGCCACCCGTCCGCGCCATCCCCTGCCCGGACGGCATACTTCCTCAACAGCGCGGACCCGCCGGGCTGCATGACCACGCTCATAAGCACGCAGAACAGACGCGAGACCAGTAAGGAACGCACATGCTCGCCGAGATACGTGCCCACGTCTACCACGAACCCGTCTACCACGACCGCGCACCGCTTCGCGTCCGCGCATACATACGCCCGCAGCTCTTCACGCCCCCACACCGGCCCAGCCCACTCCTCCGTTTCTGCCTGCGCAGGTGTATGCCCATGCTGATGCTTCGCGTGCATATGTGCAAGCGCCGCGCGCACATCGGATTCGCGCGCGCGGCGCAGGCCGCTCACGACGCCGAGGCGGTGCAGCGCGAGGATGATCCACTTCGAAGGGTCCCAGTCGAGCAGCGCGGGCCCCGCGCGGAAATCGTGCGGAAAGGCGTGCTGCAGCGGAGGAAGCGTTAGGAAAAGCGCGTACTGCCGGTCACTCAAGATGTGCGGAATAGAGGCGCACGTGCTGGTAGACGAGGTGTGAGTGCAGGACTCGAGGAGAAATAATAGCACGCACGAAGTTGTGGTTGCCTTCACCGCATGTCAGTAGCGCGAGGATCTGTGGTCGCGTATGAATGATTCTGCAGCCGCTTCGTGAGCTCGGGTCTCACCAGATTTGTCCGCGACGTGTTTTCGTCACTGAACGGCTGCAGGCCATCCCAGTGCGCGAGCCTGCGAACGTGAGCAGGACACTCGGAGAAACAACATGGAGAACGTACGAGTTGACCAAGAACGTGCAGTGCCATACTGCTCGAGATTTCAGCATCTATGTACCTACTTTACTTACACGAAAGAAAACGCACTCATCAACCGGGCGACGAGCCCACCGTAAATGAACGCGCCGAGTGGGTCATTCCATAAAAACCCGAGCGCAGTCGGGAGTACGAACGCACCACATAACGCGAGCGGAACTATCCCACTTAGCCACGTCAGCATTTGCAACTCACATTCTGCAACAGAAGAACCCACCGAAGTACTGATGCTGCAACCTCACCACTTCAGATGGGTAATCAGTCTTGAAGCGCGTCGGAAGATGCGGGACGTCACCTGGGTCACGATCAAGATCGTCCCGGTCGACGAGCTCGAGTTTCGCATACTTGGGCTTGTAGAAGATCCAGCCGACGTGGGAGAAGACCAGACCGCGCGTCGCGGAGTACCTATGCCGACCGCGAGGGGTCAGCGCGACGAAGAACAGCGTAGATGGAAGACTGACGGGTCATGTTCATCATCGTCTGTGAATCGCTGGAAAGGTGGTCGGACGTGAGATGAAGACCGCGACTGCGTGTAGGCACATACGTGATGCAAGCGATGTCGGAGACACCTAAAAACGCCGTGACTATTCATCAATCAACAGAAACACGACAACGGGCGCGTACCACCACTATGCAAGCGCATCACTCGTGAGCCCCGACGCAGCCGAAGGAACGCGAACAGACGCACCTTGATAGAGCCCTGCAGCGCCGTTGTCCCCAGCACCGCCAACACGAGGCGCACGCCGAACGACGCGCGGAAAGCGCGATGCGAATACAGCCGGTGATACCCCACCGTGATCCTACGCGACGCAGCGCGTCAGAGCGTGTCAGACGCGTAAGCCAAGATGCACGCACCCAAAACACGCGAGCTGCCACAGTAAGATGGTGAGGAGCAGCGTCTGGGCGGGCACAGTGCGGAGCGGGCGGTGGTAGACGCCGCACGCGGCTGCGGCGTGCGTCGCCAGGAATAGGGACGCGTTGCTCCACCAGATGGCGGGCTTCGCGGAAGCACGAGGCTCGAGCTGTGGAGCTTGAGAGGCGGACATGCGCAGCGACTGCTAGGTGAGGGACAAACGAAGACGAGAAAACAAGAAGACGGACGGGAAGAGTCGGTGGCGAATATGACGGGCAGGGTCATAAACAGCTTCGCCCGCTGCGGATCACTTGGTCACGCTTTGCAGAAGCCATCCTCGCGCCCCCGACACGCCTGATCCGGTGGTGAGCATCGCGGCGCGACGCTGCTCCCCAAGGCGACTGGTCAGGCCTATGTATGAATGTGGATATTAATATAGCGATGCATCGGAGAGAAAACAAATGGGAGCTCAGAGTTCCAGTTGTCGTATGACCATTGCGTGACAATGCAAGGGAGCGGGACGTCTGTACGTATGCTGAATGATGTATCAACGTTACCAGCCCGCCATTCTGGATATCGATGGGCTGCTTCCGATTCCCAGGGGATGGAAGCACTCGTCGTGAACGCTGGACTCCTGACAGCATCAATCTATTGGCTGGGGCTGGATTGGGAGAGTCTGACAGTAAAACGACACAAGAATGGTGTGGGCGGGCGTTCCACGGTGTCATTGAAACGCAGAGACGCACCTAAATCAATGCCCCACAGCTTATATCACGAGCCGTCGACCGTTATCATGACCACGGGAGTTGACCAACTGTGACAGGAGATCCGACGTACGCATCGAACACCTCCAATTTCTAGGAAGAAGCACCGATTTACTCGCAATATCGCCTGGCATCAAGCTGGCATCTCGGGGATCACAGTGAAGTTAGATGCCAGCGCCGTAACGCGACATATTACAGCAGAAGCTGGCATGATGAGATATTGTTATTGGGAGGAACGAAGGCGAAGGACAGAGGACATATCGAGTTGATGCGGCCATCAATTGGACATCAAAGCAAGAACAGCGTCCACACGCGTTCCCAAAAAGGCAGCTCACCTTCCTTTTTCATCTCCTCTCATCGGCTCCCTGCGGACGTACCTGTAAGTACCCCTCGATAAGATATTGCACGTACCTTCCAGCATGGACGCTCCCCTTCTCCAGGAGGCGGAATGTTCATGTTAGCCCTGAATTGACAATCTTGGCGCTTTGACCATCACGAGACGGGAATATCGATTCTCGCATGCTATATATGGGACCTGATCCTTGCACACAGGTACACCTACTACGAGTGCTTCTCAGCGCTGGCGCTGTGTACATCCGATCTACACACACACGAAGGCGTGCGATCTGCGCTAGCTGTCAGACACGCGCGCACGCAGCCCCACAAGTCCCATCGCCTGCACGCCCATTTACACCGCGGGCACCCGTCCGCCGCTTCTGCGCAGCGTAGCGCGTATTGCGCCCGTCTGGAATCGTCGTGCACGCACAGACACATGTCTGCATGCCCTATTCCCACTCGCCCCATATGGCGCCGCGCACGCATACGGGGCAGCCGCGCACAGGACAGATGTGGGCCGATCTCTAATTCTAAACTGCGTCCGCGCGTCTGCGCTTCTGGCGTTCCAAAGCTGCCGATCAGCATACAAGACGTCCTTCGCGCGCGGTAGCCTACACGCTCGGGCTCCATGCTCTCACCCCGGGACGGGAAGGTATTCGGTGCGTATAGCCTATCATGGGATTTATAATGGCATGCGTATGGTAACGTGCGATGGTGCTATCCCGGTGTGTTCGAATGCAGAAACATGATGATGAGAATGCGATGCGATGACGGAGGCATGATGCAGATGGTGCGTTACAGACGAACGGTGTGCTCGTCCGTGGAGTCAGGTCAAATGTACATGCGGATGCGGGGACGAATGGATATGCAATATAGAAATGCGACTAGCAAAAATTAGTGTACGTGCCGAACGAAGAGGAAGTATGCGCAGACGGAGAAACGAAGTGGAGTAGATGCTACAGGGCGCGACGTCAGAAGCGGGAAAGAGGGTCCAAGCGGTAACCAGTGGAGCGTGGCCGATGGGGCTCATCGCACCCAGGGATCGAACGCCAGGGGCCCGTTGGACTCCCAGTTGCAATATGCGAACGCGTCGGGCGCGCCCGTAGGTGGCAGTGACAGCTCGGGTGCGGCGGGCTGCGGGGGCGCCTTGAATTGGCCCCGGACGGCATCGGAAACGGGCTGGCAGAGGAGCGCGAACGACGAGAGGGTCCCACGCGGAATTGGGGCGTTCGGGTCGGAGGGGTGCGTGTAGGAGGGCGCGTTGGGATAGGGATTTGTGTTCGCAAGGGGCAGCTCCTCGTACTCATCGTCGTCGTCGCCCTCGGCATCCTCATCTTCGTCCTCCTCGTACTCGCAGTCCATCTCTTCGTCATAATCGTCGTCGTCCTCATCTCCGTCTGCTTCCTCGTCCTCCTCACACTCCTCTTCAGACATGCCCTCATCACCTTCGCACTGTGCCTCTGTCTGCTCGTCGCTGTTATGCAGCCCTAGGGTCTCCGCCGGGAACAGCTCGTCGACCGTCGGCGACGGCATCTTTGTCCACTCCGGAAGCGGGTGCATCGGGCGCGGCTGGTGCAGCGTAGGCATCGAATTCGAGGGCGGCGGCGGCGGCGGCGGGAGGGCGAGATACGCGGGCGCGTTCATCTGTGGGTGCACTCGGCTCTGCATGTGGCGCACATCGTATGCTGAGGGTGGCGGCCCATATGCAGATGCGTGTGGCGCGTACGTCATCGTCGATGACATCGTCGTAACTTGCGTGTGCGTATACGGCGCGGGAATCATGTTAGCGTACGGCGCGGGCGCAGGACGGTGCTGCTGGTGATATTGATACGGGTGCGGACGCAGCTGCGCCGGCAGGCCACCGCGGTACATGTGCGTGAGCTGCTGGTGCGACGCATGGTGTGCAAGGCTGGGCGCGGAATATGGCGCAGGCGCCATGGGGTATGCGAACGCGAACGAGCCATGCATTCCGGCGGCTGTTCCGATGCATAATTGAATCTCATTAGCGCAGATCATCGCGCGAGGAACGGCGGGTGCTTACAGGTTCCGATCGGATGCGCAGGGGCCGATCCCCACTGGGCCGCCCGGTCGTCGAGCGCGCCCTGCATGGCCGAGTGGGGTGGCTTGGTTGCTGGGGTCGACGAGGATGAGGAGGCTGACTGACGTGGGTACGGGTTCGGATCGAGGAGGTCCGCGTCTGCAGGTGACAGCCAGAGCGGTTCGCCCTGCATGGCGGCGTGGTAATCGCCGGTTTGGAATGGGACGTGGCCTTCGCCGGCGATGAGCGGGAATGGGTAGGTCATGGGCTCTTCGTAGACGGGGGTGTCGACAGAGGGGGAGGATGGGCTCAGTTCCGCGTTTAAAGGGGTGGCCAAGGGCTGATGGTTAAATGGGACGGCCATGTTGCCAGAAGGGGCAGCGGGGATTGGAATGGGGCGTTCGTAGGAGGATCCAGGGAGGAAAAGACCTAGTGGCATGAGACGCGGAGGATATATATGCTGGGAGCGAAGGTCGTACGTCAGGAGGAAGCGCGGGTAGAGAGGGAGGAACTGCCGAGAGCGGTGGGGAGGCCATTTATACCCGGATTGCAAATGAGTGGGTGGATGGAAGTTTGAGGACGCGAACCCGACACGGCAACAATCCGCGCGATCATCCTTGTTCTTGGTAGATTCAATGTGAATACAATGCCATCATAGTCCCGGAGCCCGTCGTGATGAGCATATCAGGCAGATCAGTCTCGGACAGGGGCAGACCTTGAACATCTGTACGTTTCCGCCCACGTCTCGAAGGAACAACAGTAGTCAGCGAACACAGTGCCTCAGGGGAAGCCGAAAATTGAAGGCACAAGCCTGCCGCGCACAAGGCCAGCACAACGCCCCAGTTGTTTCCTCCGGATTCGTTTCGACTCCGCGAACTGCCTCCGAGCACCACCACGGAGCACGCTACTTGCAAAATGTCATATGTGAATCAGACACAGGCACGACACTCACCGCAACTATGACAGCACCCCATCCACCGATTGCCACAACAATCGCGTCTACGGCAAGCACAAAACCACATCAAACAGCGACTCCGCCTCACGGTGCGCCGCGTGGCAATCACAATCACCTTGGGCGCCCCCTCCCGAACTCAAAATAACATCATTCGGGAACCCTCCTTGTCCTCAAACAACAGTCGTGCGTGATGGCCATCCCGCCTTTGTTCCCGACACGCGTGGATACGAACCCCATCACGCTGCCAATTGTCACTTCCCGTGGCTCAAAGCTCTGCCCACGCCGCCGTCTTCGATTCCGATCCCATATCCCCTTTATAGACTTATCAAAACAGCAGTCTCCATAGCACTATTAGCAGCGCGTCAGAAGCCGCGCGGCGCCAGCTTCTGACCTCTATGCACATCTTCGCTATATCTGCATCCACAATACAGAGCTGTTCCGCTGCGGCTCGGCTGTCAGCCCACCCTGACTGTTGTCCTAAAGCCAAGGTGCGCCGGCGGGCACGCTCATTTCCGCCCGGATCCAGAACGTAAACCCCGGCCCTATAATGGCGGCCAGCTGTCAGACAGCTGCGCACGTCCGCGCTTCCGGCTCCCAGCTACCGTGGGCGCGTCCGCACCACGCCAGCCCGGTTTTGGGTCGACAGGCCCGTACAGCCCGCCTGGAAGCTGGAACGTGCCAAACCCCGCAGGAGGGCTGTCCGCGAAGAAGCGGCCGCAGGCGCCGCAACAGCTACAGCTGTTGGTCATGGAGGCGCGCGATACCGAATCGCGATCGGACGGATGCCATCCGCAAACACACCAAAGGAGAATCATGACGGAATTGTGATGAACGGAACACGAAGATGTGCCCTTTGGCATGGCATGCCATTGTGCCCGGCGCGAGCTGACCTGGACAATGCAGGCGGGCTGCCGTTCATTGTGCGCTAGCGGTATTGTCGCCTGCATGCGTGCATGGGCCCGGCTGCTTTCCGAATCGCAAAGGGAGTGGCCCGCGGCGAGGCGTGGCCTTTGACTCCTATGAATGTCAATAAACAGCCGCTGCTTTGTCGACATCTCGGTTCGTGGGCGTGGTGATCCCGGACATATGTCCAACTGTTGGCGATCGAAACAGATGGTGCAGGAATGAGGCGTGAGATGTCTGATAACGGAGGCGCTGTAGCAGGCGCAAAGACCCTGCGAAGCAGAAACAAACCTGCTGGCGCCATATGTCAATGGGCGCTGCATGATGAGATCGTCGACCCTTCCGGGCTTCGGTAACAAAGGACATCTGCTTGCAGTAACAGGGTGTAGTGCTTCATTTCGGGGAGTTTACACAATTGCAGAAGGCTCTAACTGTGTCATCTTAGCCGACTTAGATACCGACAGCATCGCCCTTCCAACGTTCCATACATATATGCTTTGTGCCCTAGAACGCGGCTTAGGGCGCGTGTGCACACGGATGAGAGTGAGAAGGCAATAGAATAGCTAATACTAGGGCCTGTGCTGTGTGCGAAACAACTACGACTTGAGACTATACGAAATGACAGACGCACGGTACGCCGGCTCGCGCGAGCATATCATAAAATGCTGCTACTAAAAACACAAGTGAATGAAAACAAAGCAGTAAACAATTGGATGGTTGGGGGCGATGTCGAACGAGAAAGGAAGCCAGCCGTTAAACGAATGCGTCTCGCGTGAGATGGAGAACGGGTAGACTGGGATGAGAAGGCGAAGGAAGGAAAGGAGGGGAGCCGAACACAACTGCTGCAACATCAATCAATATCAACTGCACACCAGATGAACTGGTGCAAATTTGGACCGGGCTTGGTTTCCCGCCATTCTCAATTCATCTCCACGCACCGCCATCCCATCCCCGTCCACAGCCTGTGCCACACCTCCTATTCAGCATCTGGCCCATTACTCCGCGACCGTGAGCCCGCCCATCGCGCGCTGCATCTCCTTGATCCCATCATTGCCCATGGAGACCTGCCTTGGTGGCAAGCTCGGGTGCCGCACGCCCAGCGCTGCACCAAGCATGCGCTTGCCGGGCTCGCCGATGCGCGGGCCTGCGCCGGGAAGGCCGTTCGGGTGGAGGCTCGTCGCAAGGATCGCCGGGTCCGCCGGAGGCGCGCCGTCCCCGAGCGACGAGTTGATGAGTGAGTCGAGCGTGGGGTGCGAGGGGAGCGTCGGCAGGGTGGGCGAGCCCTCGCGGCCGATGGGCGACGCGGGCGAGCGCGAGGTCGGCAGCCCGTTTGTCTGCAGCTCGGCCGGGCTCATCGCCATACTCCCGTGCGTCGCGTGCCCGTTGCCGTTGCGCGCGCGGTGTCCCGGCACGGCGACGGACGCGGAGCGGGCGTTGTGCCCGCGGGTGGGGTTGGTGTTGCTGCGTGAGTTGACGTTTTGGATGATGACCTGGGCATCGGGGCCGTCGTACGGGCGGATGAGAGCGAAGGACTCCGAGGTGGAGGCAGAGAAGACGGCGGGCGGGTTCGAGAGGGTCTGCAGATATGCGCGTTTGGCTGGGCAGAAAGATAAGGATCAGTATTGTAACTAGGGATGACACGGGGCGGGGCGCATGCAAGCGAGCAACGAGGCGTGGATGACGCAACGCAACATGCAAATTCATTTGGGGCGAAAAACTTACCAACGATAGCGTCTGCGAAGACGATCAAGAGGCTAGTGTCGTCTATCCACTTGATCTTGAAGCCGCCATTTGCGTTGTCCCATTCCGAGAAGGCAGCCTGGATGTCGCGCGTCTTGAGCTCCTTTGGAAAGCCGGTCAACGAGAGGATGCGCGTGACAGAGGCCGAAAGCTGAGAGAGTGACGATGCCATTATAGCAGAAAGTGGTGGTGTGGCTGATTAAGAGTGGTACGGTGTGGTGGTAGAGGGTAAGGGGTGGTGGCAATGCAAGTCACTGATGGGCTGGCAGCTAGAGAGTGGGATAGGGACAGGAGAGTTGGGTAGAACGTCGAATGCGAATGCGATGCTGGAGAATGGGATGGACGAAGAGCAGAAAGGGAGAGTCGATATGTTGTACAGCAGAGGTGGCAAGTGGATGGAAGAGAGAAAGAGCAGCGGTGTAACATCCGAATAAATCTCACGCCTCATGCTCCGCGTAATTTGCCCGCCCGCCCACACCACCCGCTGCTCCTGCTTGCTCGTCGATGTGTCGTCTTTCCTGCACGCCAGCAGTCCTAATCGATTTATTCCAACTATTCCCTCGTGGCTATTTGCATGAGAAGACCGCAGCCAGGGAAAGAAGCACGCCTCTTCCATAGAAACAGTCCCCGGGGTCTTCCACGCGCCACCCACGCGACGGTGCGCGTCCATCCTCCCTCACCCTCAGCACCAGCGTACACAACCACCCCACCCCCGACGCCGTGAATGTTCAACGACGCAGAGGGCGAATTTCTTTTACGCGCATGGCAGATTCTCGGAGAGATCGAAGACCAGCTCAACCACAACCAAAACTTCACCGCATCGCTTAAATCACAGGCAGAGAAAGTCAAGGTACTCGTGTTTCTTACCTCTCCAAGCCTGCGTTGACTCGTGAATGGGCGCCGAAAGGCAGATGCTGGTCAGGCACACTCTGGCTTCTCTTTGCGACGATATAATGTCGATCTCTCCAAAGGTGTGTCTCACACGTAATGCTTCAATGAAAGTGCTCATGCAGGTCATTCTTGTCAGAATACCTAGAGTCCGAACTCGAGCGCGAAAGTGCGCGAGTCATTGTAGAGAACTTGTCCCTCGTGCAGGAGAACAAGCAGCTCAGTGTTCTGCTGGAAGAACACGAGCAGATCATGCAAACCATCATGGCGAAGTTCCGCTCTCACTCTGTGCGTTCCATCTCCCTGTCCCTTTTCACCGCAGCCTCCCGGACGTCCCTCCCCATATGCACCCGACGCGAACACAACCATTTTCGAAATTTCTCCTGCATGATTCTCACTGCCTCCCCAGCTCGCGTCCCAGCAACACGAACTCAACCTCACGCGCTACTACGACTCGCTCCTCGCGCAAGAGCCGCAATTCGCGACCGACCCCGCCTCGAACCCCGCCCTTGCGCACTCCCTACATCGCCTCGCGCACAACCTCCAAGCCGTGCTTTCATCCATGGACGGCGAGGACCCCGCCGCGCCGCAGCGGAGGCAGCCTCCCCCTTTCACAGAACCGATGCCGGGCCCGTCGACGTCCTCTGCAGAACAAGAGCCGTCATCAGCAATCCTAGCACCCACAGAACCAGCCCAAGCCCCAACACCAGCAGAACCATCCAGCACCGCGCCCTCACCATCCGACCCCTCAAAACCGCCCGCACCAACAGTAGAATCCGAGCCATCCCCCGAACCCCAACCCCAGCCGCACCCCGATACCACCACAACCGATACCCATACCCCGCACACCGATACCCTACCCCCACCCGCGCCCGCCTCGCCGCCGCCCTCGCCGTCGCACCCGCCCGCCGCGCAGCCCGGCGACTGGGCGCGCACGCGAGCGCGAGATCGCGCGCCTCGGCGCGAGAACGCGCGGCTGCGCGCGCGCTCGGCATCGACGCCGCGGGGCTGCGCGATGCGGGCGTCGACGAGCACGCGTCGCGCTCGAGGCTGCCGCGCTCGGGCTCGCGCCGGCACAGGGGCAGGGGCCGGAGCCGCGGGAGGAGGGCGCGCGCGAGGGTGCGTGGGGCGCGAGTGTAGGGAAAGCAAGGCGCGGGAGCGGGGTGTTTGTGAGTGCGAACTGGGGGCCTGGGAATGGCGGGACGCAGCAGCAGCAGGCGCAACAACAGCAGGCACAGCAGCAACAACACCAGCAGCAGCAGCAGCAACACCAGCAGCAACAGCAACAGCAGTATCACCAGCAGCAGCAGCAGCAACTCCAGCAGCAACAACAACAGGGACAACTCCAGCAGCAACAAAACCAGCCCGTCCACCTCCTCCCGCCAAACCACCACCAACAACTGCAGCAACAACAAGCTCAACAGCAGCAACAGCAGCTCTTCCAGCCGTACCCGCAGCCGCGCCCGCTGCTCACGCCGCACGGCGTGCAGCTGCACTTCAACCAGCAGCAGCAGCAGCCACAGCCGCAGTTCCACAACGCGGGCGGAAACGGCGACATGGGCGTTGGCGGCGCAGGCCGGGGCGCCGGCGCCGGCGGTGGAGGGGGGCGCGTGCTGTTCGGCGGCGGCGGCACCGTGAAGCGCGGGGGCGCAGGGCAGGGGCGCGGGTTCTATTCGTAGGACGCACGCGGACAGCGGGCGTAGCGTTTTGTACGTTGGATTTATTAGAGGTTTGATGTGTGCGCTTTCGACTTTGCGAGCATCTCAAGCATACTTCGCGAAAAAGAATGCATATCTATCAAGCATCGTAAGGTATAGCAAGCACTAGCCCAGCAGGGTATATAATCGCTCTCCTCTACCTCCCAGAGCAGTCAATCTAAGGTATCGAGTCCACGAACAGCCTCATGCAGAGCGGGAATAAATAGTCGTAGCATATCGTAATGTCGTGGCGGTATAAGTCGTACAATAGCCTATGCGTGTCAATGCACCAAAACTGAACTAACTAAACAGCGGCAGCAGGCGAGCGTCCGCGCCGCCCCGCGCGCCTGTGCGCGCGGTGGTATAAGGTAATCACCATCTACGTTCACCTCACCGTCCAAACACCCCGTCAAGACACCCAGCTGTGTGGGCTCCACATCGCTAACACTCCTCGTCCTCCCAAACGACTCTCCACCCCCACCGCAACCCACTCCCGCGCTCCCTCCCGCCCGCAAACCCAACCACGCGCTCCCGCCCCGCGCCCATCGCCGTCGCGCGCGCCGCGCCCTCCCACGCCATGCCCCGCGTCGCGCATATGCGCGCCAGCGCCTGCAGGCGCAGATGCGCCGGGTTCGGGACCGCGCGCATGCGCGGGCCGCTCGGCGCCAGCACGGGGAACGCCGCTGTGGGCGTGAGGCGCGGCGCGCTCGCGGGCAGAGCGGCGGGTGGCGGGAGGTCGCGCAGGGGCGCGAGGACGTATGGCTGGGCTGGGGCGGGGGCCGGAACGGAGCGGAGGGCACGTACGTCCGCGGGGCGTACGCGCGCAGCGGTGGGCGGCCGCTGCTTTGGGCGCAGGGGCCGGGGCGGGCACGGGGCGGGGCGGGGCGAGCATCGCGGCGACGTACGCGCTGTGTACGGTGCGCGCGAGCCGGACGACGCGCGCGAGGCGGCCGAGGCCCGAGCTGCGCTTCTGCGCCTCCGGCGGCGGCGGCGGTGTCTCCTGCTCCACGAGCACGAAGGGGCTGCTGGGCGAGATCGGGGAAGTGGGTGACGCGTGCGCGTCGCCAAGGCCGAGCGGGGACGCGTCGACGTCGACCGCGACAAAGCTGTGTGCGCGCGGCGGGCGGCCGCATGAGTGGCGCAGCTTGGCTTGTGGGGACGGGAGTGATAGCGGTGGCGGCGTGAGCAGATCGACGGGCGTCGGCGGCTGGGACGCGGGCGCGGTGAACGAGAGAAACGCGAGCCACGGCGACGCGGGCGTCACGGGCGTCGGCGGCGGATCCGGAAAGGGAAACGGCAAGACGGCCTCCTCGCACGCCTTGCACACCGCGTCCTCCCGTCTTGGCCGCTTCGCCGTGCGCGCGGCGGTGTCCTCCGTGTCGACGCACAGCCCAAGCAACACGCGCACGCTCCGCGGCACGCCGCCGCGCTCCTCGGTGCCGACGTCGATCGGGAAGAGCGCGCCCCGCATGCGCACGAGCACCTCGTCGAACGGCACGGCACTCTCGGCCTGCGCCGGCGGGGTCAAACGCGCGACGCGGTGCGCCGTCCCGCTGCCCTTCGGCAGCGCCGCCACGCGCTTTGGCGGCGACAATGATATGGGCAACGCGTACGTGAAGGGCTCCTCGGCGCGGGGCGGTGGGGGCGACGAGGGCAGGGTACGCGAGCGCGGGGGCGGACGGGCGCCGTGCGAGTTGAAGAAGCGGTCGTACGCGAACCCGCCGTGGCCCCCGCGCCGTGCCCGCTCCTCGCGTTCTCGCTCGATGCGCTCCACCTCCCTCACCTTCCTCGCATGCTCGCGCGCCTCCTCTTCTCGCTTCGCGCGCTCTCTTCGCACCCCATCCTTCTCTGCGCGCACCCGCGCCCGCGTATCCGCCCAGACGGCTCTCGCGCGCTCGCACGCCCTCCTTCTCCTCGCCTCCTTCTCTCCTTCTGCTGACGCGACCGTCATGCACTCCGCGAACAGCCCCTCCGGGACGCTGAACACGCGGCAGAGCTCGTCCTCCGACACGCTATCAATGCGCGGGTCCGTGAGCGCGACGGGCACGCCGGAGTGGAGCTGGAGGTAGAGCGCCCGCGCGCGGCGCGTGTCCGCGAGCGCATACGCGTCCTGGATCTCGTCGCGCAGCGTGCGCGCGCGGGGCGGGAGCGGGTCGTGGCACGTGTCGGCGCTGCTCGTCGGCGGGGACGTGCCCTGGCTCTCGGGGGACGTCGACGTGAGCGACGAGCTGGTCGATGCGTCGGTGGGCGGGGGCGAGGGCCGGGCGGGGACGTGTGGCGGCGGCTGGGTCGCGACGGGTGTGGGGGGTGGCGGCGGCGGGGCTCGGGGCCGGGAGCGCGCCTTGGATGCGGACGGGGCCGGGCGGGGGAGGGCGGGAAGGCGGGATGGACCTTCCTGCTTCTCGATGTTGAGCACGCGGCCGGGGACTACGGGGGCACGCGCGCGAGTGGCGGTGCCCGTGCTGGCAACGGCGTCGGTATGCCGGCGCTGGGCACGCTGGCGCTGACGCTCTTCGGAGGCCTGGCGGGCGATGGCGACGGGGGAGACATTGCGAGAGCGGCCGCGCGGGTAGAGGTTGAGGTAGTATTTGGTAGCGGGGGTATAGGTGTAGGTGGCGGTCGGGTGGTGGGCGTGCTTGGTCGTGTGCGGGCGCACAGGCGCGAGTGTGGCGGCCGGGGGATGGGGATTAGCAGGCCGTTGGTGTCTGTCGCGACGAGAGGTATGGGGTTGATGAGATTGGGTGGCTAGCATGGCGGGCGAAGAACATGGGTCTGTGTTCAAACTGGAAGGGGGTGAGAAGGGGGCCGGCGGGAGCAAGGGAAGGAATTGCCTTTATGTGGTTGATGACGCGGGCGTGGGCCGCCTCGAGGCTGGACTGATGGAGATGCGAGATGGGCCACTCGCCGCTTTGTCCAGGGCAACAATAGGGGAGATAAGGGCGGTGGACAAAGGTCGGGCAGGAGTGGCACTGGGGAGGGGGCAAAAGACGAACAAGACGGGGACGGGGTTGCCATGTTTTTGAGGACACAACGCTCGTCGCCAAAATCAATATCGGCAAATACGGACCCACTCGTTCATCAGCGCATGTCTGTGTCATCGCAGCCCATCCTTCCCCTTCCGGTCCTCGTCGTCCACCACTTTGGGTCTCTGTCTCTTGCCACGCCGCACCCGCAGGCGCCCTAGTCCCCATCTGTCCGTCTCCGTTCCTGACCACCTACAACACTTCCTCGCCCTGTCTCCGCGGACTTATCCATCCCATTCCCTCCATCTCTCCCTGCATCCCCCATTAATATACTATTCGTTCCCGCCACCAACCGCTGTCAGTCTCCTGTCATTTCGCTTGATGTCCTTCCCAGGTCTCGCTGCCGCTGTCGTCGAACCACCGTCATCTATCTTTGCTATCCTTCTCGCTCCCGGAGCATGCCTGTACATACACACGATCCGCTCCGAGCCTGCCACCCGAATCCGCATGCAGCGAAGCCCGCCTCGGTTTCTGTTCCTAAAAGCCAGCGCACCGTCAATCCTAACTTACAGCCTCCGTCACGCATCGAATCTCCCGACATTACCTACCTGAAGCGTCATGATGAGCCAGTCTGCGCATGCTAATGAATCCATCCGAGGCCCGTATCCCCATCGCCCATCCATCTATCAGCGATGCCCTTCAACTCCAGCTGAACACGACCCCATCATCGTGTCGCGTTTCAGGCCCACATCGCCCCGTGGCAATTATCGTTCTGCATCTGTCGGTGCATACGCGTCTGCAGGACGTGTTGTTCCGGGTGTTATCTGCTCGTTTCATCTGTCTGCGCTCCTTGATCCCGAACACGCTCATCTCCTCGCACCGGTCTGCGTAAACAGGCCATGTCTGCCATATCTACCACTCACATTCCGTCCGTTCACCACTCAGCTTACAAGCTTTCTTAATAACAAGCTACATACAAACCTAGGCTGTGCAGGTAATCGTAAAGATGCAATGGGCCCGGGGCCAGTACCGACGCATGTGCGGCGCCGCTCCCTCGTCCCGGTGCCCTCCTTCCATCCCCAGCAAAGCGCAGGTAGTTCGCGCCAACGTCGACGCGCGTGCGCTCTGTATTGGCCCTTGCAGACATCGACAAAGCGCCACAGCCGCGCACGAATTCGCACAAGCTGGTAAGTCCGCACCCATATCCGTCTTCGTACTTCTCCGCGCAGCCGTTCTTGACTCTGCAATAAAGGGACGAAGGGAACGAGCCACGCATGTGCGCCAGTTGTCCCGCTTGCCGGTGCCGGACTTCTATTCCCCAGCAAAGTATAGATACCCCCGCACCTCCGCAGGCAGATATCGATGCGCGTGCGCTTTGGCTTGGTCCCTGGGTCAGTCTCAGTCATCGAATGCCACCGCTAGCCGCGCAGGAAATCTAACACCTGGAAGGGTGGCAAGCCCGCATCCACCTTTGACTCGACTCCACTGATTTTCAATACGCGTCTGCAAAGCGCGGACACGCCGCAAGCAGATATCGCTGGTAACCACTTATCACAGCCGCCGCAGAATTCCAGCTCCAGAACGGCCAGCAGGCGGCAAGTGGTGATCAGCACCCGGCCCCGTACGTCTCTGCTTCCCCTTCTGCTTCTGCTTCGGCGCCACACATGCATGCGGACCGGAACATACGCTTCTCTACAATCAAGCAGCTGCGTTGACTGCGAAGCGCCGCGCCCTAGACCTCGATGGCTTCGGGAGCCTCGGTGCGTGGATCGTGGCTTCTCCTGCCTATCATCCCACTGCGCTGGGGTTCTTCTTGGTCGTCGGTCCGGGGGTGCTGCTGCGACTATTTTGCCGCTGCTGTCTGAACATAGCGCACGTCGAGCTCGCCGTCGCGCAGCTCTTCGCTCTTGTGCTCTCATTGTCCTTCATCAGTCTTCGCCGCAGACACTTAATGTGTCCTTCGCAGAGCCTAGAATGCGTCGCTGTCCTTCTTTTCTTCACGCCATGACATCACGGGCTCCTTGATCAACACGAGGCGGACTCACTCAGGATTATCGGGCAGCTGAGCCATTGCTTTGGGGGTCATTGTACGCCTATGGCCAGGTCACTCTGACTTCGCCGCTGTTCTTCACTTGCCGTCGAGCAGCTGCTCTCCTTTTCATGACGCTCCTTCAGCAGCCTTCACCTCCTGACCAAAATGTCCATACCTGTCAATTATGTGACTTTGAAGTGCAGATCTGTCTCACCACCCATTACTGTATCTATGCCTTTCGTCCTTGCCATCCTTAATCTAATGATATCGCGAATTCTCAATCAGCAGGAGTCCACGTTGGCTCTCGCCCAGCTGAGCCACTGTTCATCTCGCTACACCTCCACTACACGATCCCGCATCACCTCCTAGCTCGCCATCGACCTCGCCCCGCTAATTCTGTGACGCAGAAGCCAGCGCACGACCCCACATCCCACACTATATACCCCTCTGTATCTCAAGCCAGCCTGCGGCGGCGATATCACGGCCACGTTCCGCCCGCATGACCCATGACGTCCCCACCGTCTGACGCGCACGGATATAATCGATGCGATCGCGCAGGCACGCTTCGTTTGCAGGTGCTCGACTGCAGATCCAGACGGGCGAACGAGTGGAACCCTGCGCGCCATAAAGCCGTGATGTGTGTCAAGATACACGACCCGGCATGCATTTATCGATTCGGCGCACCAGTGCGCGTTCAAATGCGCTGCGATGGATTCTGGCCGCGGCGTGGCGACGCTCAGGCTACTCGTCGCCAGATACGGCATCTCATCTCGCTCGCTGCGGCACAAGACTTTTTTTTGCCTCGAGGCCACCGAAGCGCGGAGACGTCATGCGAAGGCCAGTGACGTCGCCCTCGAGGACGGTCGTATGCCCACCTTAGGCAGACTGCGCGGCCGATCGATGATGCTCTACGCTCACTCTTTGACAGGTTCTCGTCCCCGTCGCAGGCCTCGAAATGCGCGTGTTCTCTGCAGAGTCTGCATGCGCCTTCGTGGCTGGACCAGCTCCCGCGCTTAGATCGACCCGATTCCGCCAGCGGGTTCAAGGGAGCTCGAGAGCACGATTGGGGTGCTTCGTGCGGGCGCGCGGGTCACTTGAGCAACCTGGGCCCGTCTGCACTGGCGTGCTGGTGCGATCGAGCGCCGTCTTCGCACGTTGTGCGGGGGATCGACGTCGGGGGTGTTCTCGAATGTTGGCCCTTCCGTCCTGGCAAGCCACGCACTTCGCGCCGCCCATCCTCCGCAAGCGTCGATGAAGATGCAGACGAAGCGCGGCGGAGCCGCGCCTCGAGTCGGTGCGCTGGGCCGGCCTCGTGTCTGGTTACATGTCTTGTCTGCTGCCAATGCTGGCCGTGCACTTCGCGTCGCACATTTCATCTCGAATCATGCTCGGTGAGGGACAATCGCTTTGCTGCGTGTTTTCTCAGCTGACTGTCTATTCTGCGTCGTGTCAGGAGCCTAGACTTGATTCCATGGGAGATGTAGGCGGTGAGACGTCCATCGCGGGCGCGATGTTCTATCTCCAGATGCTTGTGATGGGATGAATCTTGGTTTTGCTCATTACTTCCGGATCCACGAGCCCTCGCAATGCAGTGCACGCTTTTCCTTTCATCTTCGTCCGACGCTGACTTGTATTTTTTTTAATTTATAATATTTATATTCTTATACACGAAGACGAGCGTTACGTTCGCCCCGGCCATCTCGGCGGGCACGGTCGGTGCTTCTGCAGCGCCAGCCTCGTGTGCGCTTACATCTTGTCGCGACAGTTACAGATGAACATTATCCTCGAGTCATGTAGGGCCGTCTCAGATTGATCTTGGAAAATTTATCTGCTGCGTGGGTCCGCAGTTGACTTCGACGAGCGTGGGCTGTTGTCCGGAGCTCGGGCGTGCAGTTAATGTCGCGGACGAGGAGCTTCGCATTTGCGACATGATTCCCGGACACATTTGCCTGGATGCATGTGAACTCGTATCCACCTATCACCGGAGGATGAGACAAGCAGGGTGTCCGCTACAATCCTTAATTCCGGGCGCATGTCCGAGTTGCCCCTGCATACGCATACGTAGGCCTATGCCGAGCGCCGCGTTGGACAATCTCCCCACTATTCATGAAAGCCATCATATGAGACTGCAGTCGATGACACGCACGCCTAGCTTATGTACGTTTTCCATTTTTGCACCCACCGTTCCATCCTCATGTCTGACGTCCATCAGTCCGCGCAACGTCGGGCGCGAGCACGAGGCCAAACCGCCCTTCCCAAAGGATCATCGTATCGTACGATTTCGCAACTTTCATAACCTTCCGGCATTGCCAGAAGGTCGCACGCTTCGCTTCGCTGTCAACTAAAGCCCAAACAGATAGAGAGCGCTATCCCACACCAACAGTGAACATGCTCCCAGATGCATCCATACCGAGCAGTCCTTACCTCCGTACAGCAATATTCGTCTCCTCTCTGCAGCTTCCATCCGCACGCGAGCTTCGCAGGAATTATGATCAACGCAGCTTCGCTGCAATGCCCGCATCTTCCGGCGCCAGAACCCAGTCGCGGTCACTGAAGCTATCCTCGGCGTCCGACGCCAACACCCGTTGCCCATTCCTGTGCGGCGTCTGCGGAGAACGTCCTAGACGGGCATCGTGGGGGCCGGTGCTTCTGGACGCTGAGGTTGACTCGTTCTGCGGCGTCCATCATGCCGACGCCCGTGGGGTATCAAACACAATTAGAACGCCAGGAGCTGGGAGTGGCGACGGCCTCTGACGTTCTGGGACGTTGGACGGCGGTAGCTGTAGGCGGGTTCCTAGTGGCGCGTCGCATTGAAACATGTATGTTTAGAAGTGAATGGGAGGACGATAAGGCTTGATGCGATCCTTGGGTTCACTGCTCCGTGCTAAGTCCGAGGCGGATGCAGGCGGGGATCAGCGTCGCAATTCCACGGTATCCCAGCCCTGCCTGACGAACGTTGTCCGTTGTCCGCGTGGGTATGTACAGCGATGGCATCCTAGGATAGCATTGTATATGTGTCGGTTTCGATGGGCACCAAATTTGTAGTGCATAGGAGCCAAAGTAAGCAAGTTGACCTCCATATGTCAATGGATTGTTGCAAGACGAGCTACATGTTGTGTAATCTATGCTCGCTTCCTTATGGTCGTTTGTCTAGGTGGGTTTCTTCCTGCGCGTGCTCCTTGTAGAAGGGAACTACGCTGACGGGCGCCAACATCTCTCTGCCTATATATATGCTAGCGTGTTAGATTGGACAATGCCTGAAGGAAACATGGGAAGTAAAGAAGACTTACGCTGTCAGATGCCTGGTCGGCGGTATATACTCCATCATCGAAAAGCAGGTTATTTGCATAGTAATGACGCCGCGGGAAAGCTCGCAGGCCGGCCAGCTCCTGCGAGAGATGTGGGGACCGAAGAACGAGTTCCTGATTGTCCACGTCTCCCGCAATAACGCGACATTGCGCAAGGGACTCCCATCCTCCTAGGGCAGAAATGCTCATGCTGATACGCGCAATGCGACGAGGTTGAAGTCCACGACATGAACTGTGGGCGGCGTGTCGTCGTGGCCAGCGGGTGGTCGCTCACCGGCGCCCGGGAGGAATCGTGGTTGGCGGCACTCTAGATAGCGCATGCCTGCCACACAGTGGAGGGGTCGAAAACACTGCGACCGCCCAAGTGCATGTGATATCCAGACAACACAGTCCTGCCATTCGACCCACGGGACAATGTGGCCTAGAAGCCCCGCGTCCCGACTGGCTCTGATCTTGTTCAGGAGTTTTGAGTAAACGATGACTGCTCGTACAACATGGCTGCCGTGCCTCTCGAAATCGACCACGATTAAACGATCCGCATTGCGGGACAATGGGAAAAAAGACGATATGCTGTGCTGTGGATTCGGCATGTGCACGAAGATGGTGTGTATGTGAGTATTGAGGGCTTTTGGCAGCAGCAGGAGGCAATCGCAGGTCTCCGCTGTTATCCAGGACGAGGCAGGTGATTGCTTTCCGAGATCGAGGACCGCGAGGTCTTGTGTGGGTTTTGCACCTGCTGTCAACGCTTTAGAGCCGCGTGTTATGATGTATTTCTGCTCAACGCAATCATGCCCGTGGGCTCGCTACGCAAATCCTGCCATGATCACGCATAGTTAGCAATTACAATCGAAGATAATTGAACAGACGAGTCACCGTCTGAAGCGCCCCAGTGTGCCAGTTCCACACAAGTAACTGGGTCATGATGGCGTAACCCTTATGACGGTAAGGTATGCTCATGCAAATGAAAGTGCCTGAGATATGAATGCTCCTAGCGTATAGACGATTCGACTTGTCGACGTTTGCTATCAGTGTTCCGCCATTATCAGCCAGAGGATGAGTTTCGCCTGTGCTCAGGCTCCAGAGAAGCACACGAGCCCGTGACACTGCCCTGGGTCTGAAATTGGGCTCTGCTAAAATAGAGGGTGAGATTGAAGCGTACCCTTCACGGCAAATATTAGTAATTAAGATCAAGTTCTGCTTGACGTCCATAGCGAGTATCAACCCACGCAGGTTAACAGGATGAGGCCGCGACCAGACCAACTGCTCAGCCTCTGATGTATCTGGAGATACTCTCTTCAGGATAACACGCTGTTCGGACACATCCGAGTAGGCGAGCATGTCGCCGCTGAAGGTAAACGTGTAAACATGCTCGACCTCAATCGGAGCCACAGGAATCGGCTGTCCCAGATAGAGCTTTCTCCAATCAAATTGAGTGCGCTTGAGCAACTGCAACCGATCCAAGAACGCTATATTACTAGGACAGTTGTCCTCCACTTGATGCAGATCAAGTTCGATCCGATACTGCAATTCGACGGTATCCCGAATCAGCGAATTCCAGCATCGACAGACCTGGCAGTTATAAGGATGAGACAGTCGGAACAGTGCCAGTAAATGGAAGTACCCACCCTTTGACAGCGCAATAGTGATCGCAAATCGGTCTCTATGAGTACGGCGATCGTAACTTCCGGAGGAAACTGCGGTATCGACATCGAATCTCCGGCGACGATATCTATAATCAATCTTTTAGGGATGGCAAATCGACTTGATCGAATAGGCTGAGAAGTTGAGAATGAAGAAAAGCCTTGCTGTAGTGATTGTCAAGCCCAACTGACAAAGCGTCGCACAGCAGGTCGCACGGCGCTAGAAACACGGATCCACTAGCGCCGGCCAACAATACCAGGCGCTCCAGCTCTCGATATACTTGACATGCAAATTATCGGCAAAATTCCTAGAGGGTCCAAGATCAGAATGTGCCCAGAATATTCAGGTAACAACTGCAATGTTCTAGACATAGCGTCGCGCACAGGGAGGTAAGACTGACCAAAACTTCGTAAGTATGAAAGGGTCAGTTTATCCCCATGCCAACGATCCACCGCAGGCCGTGATATGAGAAACAAGCCTGGAAGAATAGTTTTGACCTGTGGGAGCACATGTGGACGCTTGCGGGTGAGAGTGCGCTGTCAATGTCGGACATCAGTACTGGATGCGGCACCAGGGCAGGAACAAGGAAAGACTGGCCTTAGATGCAAGTCGCGAATATGGCTGTCCAAAAGTAGACCTCCCGTTCAGAAATCGTCATGGTCATGAGCGCTGCCAAGTCACAAGTTAAGAGAAGGAAAGCAAAAACAAGACCTTCCTAGTGGACTTGAAACGTCGTTAATCTCCAGTCCCATCATACGACTCCATCAGCATGTGGATTTGGTCGGGTCGACAGTTCATCATGGCGCTTGCAGGACGGCGCTATCGAGGAAGAGACCACGGAACCTTTCAATGTAATACCGGGTATTGGCGAAAGGGAAGCTGTGAGCGATTGGCAAGGCACGAAACCTTACGCGTGCTCAAACAAGCTGGCATGTGATAGTCGTGCCAGAGCAAGCACTCAGCAGGGCAGTCGTACCCATGTGGATGTGGGAGAAAGGCATGAAGCCATGGATTACACGAACGCCACTACCTGTATCTGGAGACAATAGGAAGAACGCTTCATCATGATTGTACTGAGACATAAAATACGCACACGGTAAACGCTGGGTCATGTCTCCCGGGGAACAAAGACCAGATGATACCAAGATCAGGACTCGTTGACGAGAAATCCGCCAGAATACAGTAGCGAGAAGCCAGTGCATGAGATCCGAGACACGTTCAGAAAGGCCCACAGAGACAGTTGCAGGAACGGATAGCAGTGTATTACGGAAGAAACGACAAGAGGGACTTATCTGGCCAATGATCCGGGTCGGGAAACGTGGTTATCAAGGTTTAAGGTTGATGGCGAGCTTGAAGGAAGAAGCCGAGAAACCGACAGAGTCATGGAAGAAAATACAGTACAACAAATCAAGAGTCGGCCCGCAGATGGAACAGAAGTCGATGGGAGCGGATGAAGGAGGTGAGAAGGGTTCGGAGCGTGCGAGGATCGCCTCCTCGTCCTGCGTGATCGGAACTGACATAAGGTGCTAGTTGGGAATGTCGGCCTGAACGGGGAAGTATAGAAACAGCTGGGTGGAAGGATCTATGACCGGACGATTGTAGTTCCAAGTTGCGTGGGTATCCAGAAGGGACGAAGGGACAAGTGGGTGTCGGCGTTGATATTAAGGATAACTGAATGGTATCGCCGTAAATAAATAAAAAGAATGGGCTTGATCACAAGTAGTACCGTTAGAGACCAAAGTTTTCGAGACGGAGCCATGGACTTAGAGAATGTGGTAAACAAATAGGACTCGAACATCCTTGTGATCTACGATGTAACCGTCTCAGGCAAGTTTTCAATGACGAGGGAAAAGTTGGGTACTCACAACACGTCACTCACATCTCGCCACTCATGGATATGGTCCTACGACGCACATGCTGAACCCATTCGTGGTCAACGCGTAGAGAAGATGCAGTGACGTCCTTTCCACAGTGGCGAGAAAGGAGACCTGAAAGGCAACGATTGTGCGAGTCCGAGGTCGACGTAGAAACTCGTTGAATGGCAGAAAGACACGATTCATCAACAGTGTCGTGAAGACTGGCAGGCATGGAATGGACGACAGGTGATCCGAGATATATGTCTGGCTCAGAGCAGTCATCGGGATACTCCAGCTGGAGGTCAGGAAAGAGAGCGTCCAAGTCGTCGTCAGACCTTTCCACCAGAGCACTGCCTACAGTAATCGCCGGAGAAGTGGTGCTCGACAGCTGAGGTCGAGCCATGGGCGGCAGAGTATGCGAAGTCAGATCTGATCGCGCGCGCAGGACCCAGTTTCTGAAGTCTCCTGTGGAATGCGCATTCCTGGGGCGCACTGACCGTGACTGGCTATCCGACAAGATTCTTTCAAAGTAGATCTGACGTTGCTGTTCCATGTATGACTTGTACGTGCCAACGTTTTCTTGTACCCCAATGGCAGGACCGAGAACAGTGGAGATCCATTCATAGTGATCTACACGGTCTGCCAGGCTGGTAGGAGCATGTATGGACTTTGTCTGCTCCGCGGCAGGATCTGGAGTAAGAAGAGAAGCGGGAGACGAGGAGGGGAATTGGAGCGAATAATATGAGGGACTAGAACTCGAGGTTGACGGTGTCAAAACAGGTGTAGACGCTCCAGAAGACAGTTCTTGAAGCTCAACCATGCGTTCAAAGACCGGCCGAGAACGGTAGGCATAGCTGAGATCGCCGAGGGCTCGCTCCAGGGAGAAAGTTTCATCGAGAGGGTTTGCGACCGGCATGAAGCTGACTTGCATGTCTTCCGGCGTAATCTCGATGAAACTTGAATTAGGTAAATCGTAGGGAATGTGAGGCTTAGAGGGAATAGTGTCAGACGAGAAAACGATTCGGGGCCTCTGCGGAAGAGCTTTCATTTTCCTCGGGGCACGTGTTTGAGTTGGTTTCGAAAGGCTAGCTGCCGCAGAAGTAGCTGCTGCTCTACGCTTCCTCGCGGCAGGCATTTTTGGACTCGGCGGCGTAGCGAGTTGTCGGACAGGCCGAAACCGAGACTGCTAGAGACAACGTCATAACCCGCGTGTCGAGATGATGAGATCCTTCCATACCTCTTGTGAAATAGCGATGTCCTTGCGGCCACCCTTCTCGTCCTTTAGGCAACGGAGACCGCGGCTATGGAAGAAATCATAGATGTGACGTCTATCGATACCAAATTTGATCTGGATATCGCGGCGCACGCTGAACGGTGGCATCTCGATGTTTCCCGGAGTAATGTGCTTCTCAAGTTCAGCAACAAGTTCGGGACCAAGACGAGCAGCCAAGCTTTCTGGATTGACGCGCCGGCGCTGAGGGGGGCCGCAGGCGAGTTGAGGCATTGGATATGCTTCTAGATTCAGCACATCGTTCTGTACCAAAGGATGAACACGGATGCGTTTTGCGTCACGATCCAAAGGGTCAAAGTTGTCTAGAACTGAGTTTGCAGCGTCGCTCGCGTCGACAGAGATCGGAGCTATAGGCTCTGCTTCTTGAATATCGTGCTTTTGAGCATCAGCAATGACCTCCAAGCCCTGGAACATGTTGTGGTCCATGGTCACAAGAACAACACGAGAGTCAAGAACTAAGAAACCAAAGAGGGGAGTCAAACGAAAGGTCAGACAAGAAGACGGAGGAAGAAAAGAGAAAGCTGTTCAGTGGCGTCATACCCACTTCGAACTGACCCCAGACACTCCGTGCTATATGCATGCCATACACTGTCTTGAATAATCCAACAAACGGAATTCTGGTTTGCGCCCTGCCATGGTGACTACACTCCATTTCAAATCGGAGGATTCAACTTATAACAAAACAAATAGAAGGCTAGCGATACAGGGGGAACGAAGTGAACGGACAGCACAGCGGTCAGAAATACAGACTGGCAGCGAACACAACTTGGAAAATTATCAGTGTCACGGCAATGTAAACCAAGTAGAAATGGAAGCTCACTATCTCGCTTGATTTTAATCTGAGCCTCCTCCATCTTCTTCATGAGGTCGGCATCCCCAATGACACGCGCGGCGTCTCGAACTTCCCTGCACGTCTCGTCCAATCGAGTGATGACCCGCACGATAGTCCCTTCAGCGACATCGGTTAGGGCGGTGATTTGCTCGAACGGCTGATAATATGTCAGAACCTCCGACGTACGCGCAACACGAATGAGCTCACCATGCCCTTCGCCCACTCATACACGACCTCCATCAGACCAAATTTGAGCGCAGATCTGAAGTCGTCCGCTGCAACCTTGTTTCTATCTTGCACCCGCCCCACACGATCTGCGATGGCAAGTATGGCCTCACGGCCCTCCTCCAATTTCGGCGGAATTAGCGGTTCGATTTCGGTTTTCTCTTGGAAAACGAAGGAGGACAGCAAGGCCACGACTTCTTCGGGCTCATAGGCAGCGAGGGTGTTCTCCAGAATAAGCTCGGTTAGGACAAGCTCGTTTACGGAGTTAATCTGGCGGATACGTCCGTCATGAAGGATTACGGAAAAGATAGCTGGGTGTACGAACCTCGCAAGCCACTCTCCCTTTCAGTTGTACCGTAGAATTCTGATCAATGAACTTGAGCTCCTTCAAGACGTCTATCCTCTGTTCATAGTCTGGTATGAGTTCTAGATTCTGGTCGGAGATCGCCAGCTTGAGATTGGCAATATTGGCCTTCAACACCTTTTCCGCATGGAGGACAGTGTACTACGCTATGATCAGCGTTTTCTCATCGTGGTAATCTCGATCGCTTGGCTTACGTGGTGCTCGAAGTCCTCGCAAAGGGTGCACGCGGAGCTATCCAGGCGCCGAGCGGACTGATCGCGCGCGCGCAGCAGTTCCTGAAATTCCAGGACGCGTATACGCGACCAATCGACTTCGGGCACACTGCCCGATGCGACCCATTCGCTGATGATTTCGCCGAGACTGGCTATGGCTTCCATCATCGGCGAGATCTTATGAAGCTCCACAATGGCGTCCACTTGCACCTGGAGACATCGTGAACATTCATTCGATAAGAAGTGATTTTGTGGATTTTACCTTAATCACACGGCTTGTCACTAACGATATGCTGGTCACAGGTACGGCGAGCAGCTCATAGACCCCATCTGCAACGATGAGCGATTCGGCTTTTGGAGGCCAGTGAGGAGGTACAGTCTGAGGATCGATATCTGGGAACAAAATAAGAGACCGTGCGGATGGCAGATTAGGCAGTAGATTGGTCCTACCATTTTTCCTTTCCTTAGTCCCTTGGCTAACTAGAGCGAGAACGAAATATGACTTGATCTTCTCTAAGGATGGTGCTGGTTTGAGCAAAACGGCCACATTCCATCTGAAATGCTGCGATAGGATAGGTCCGTGAGGATTTTATGGGAGAAGGGATAATATCTTACACCATCTCTCAAGACTACCACCCGACCCGCAGCCAGGGACTTGGAACCATGGGGATGACTTGTGGCCATAGAGATAATCCGTTGGTTGAGATCAACGAGGTCCGCTGACGTATCATAGTACTTGTGAATATCTTCGAGACAAATGTCGCATTCGAGCTTGGGGAGCGACGATAGTGTCTTTTCGCTCTTTAGGAATGGCTTCATGTTAGCATGGCGGCTTTCGAAGATAGCCGGACTCAGTACCTCGATGACCTTCTTCTGCTGATCTGGCAACAACCGCTGGGACGCATTCTCCGAAAAGCTTCGCTTGATCATCTCCTCTACCTTCAGCGCTTCAACACGGAGGAGATTGAGGATCATATTGTACGTCAAGCGAAACTGGGACTGCAGCTTTCCAGGTCTTCCCAAGATCATAGTGCTCAACGTCGTTTGCTATAGAACATTGTATATAGTCAGCCAGTCCTCCATAAAATAAAAGCCGTGGGGCTCACCTCTGGCAGCTCATCGGTTGCAAGAATGATCACAGTCCCAGTGGTATCTAAGCCTCGGCGACCAGCTCGCCCAGCCATCTGGGTATATTCTCCTGGCAAGATATCGCGGAAACTCCGTCCATCGTGTTTGCGAATTCCAGAGAAGACTACGCATTTAGCAGGCATGTTCACTCCCTACACCTGGCACTTCAGCGTTTAAGTGTATGTTCGACTGAGGACGGCGCACCATAGCAAACGTCTCGGTAGCGAAGAGCACCTTCACCAAACCCCGCGCGAACAATATCTCGACGACCTGCGTAGAAGATATCGGTCAATATGATCGGCCACCTGTAAGCCAAGACTACGAACCTCTTTCACAATGGGTAGCAGCCCACCGTGGTGAACACCGATCCCCCTGGATAGCAGGTCCCTCATTCTGCCGATTTGGGGTAACTTTCTGTCGGAACCTAGATTACCCATATGTCAACGAGCCGCTCCCTGACGCCAGAATGGACCATACCCTTCAAGCGTGAAACGGCCTTCTCTATAGCAACATGCACCTCACTCTTCTCCACTCCGGAGCACAGATCCACGTTCGTCAGCGTCCCTGCATTCTCTTCGCATCTCTTTTTCGAGAACGTGAAGATGACAACAGGCAGCAGCGCCTTCTTGCGCAGGTGCCCCAGCAGGTGCACGTAGAGGCTCTTGTCGACCTGGTGCCCATGGCGCGGTGGGCCACCGCCACGAGAAAAGGGCGCGCCGCGAGCGGGTGTGCCGCGGGTAGGAGGTCCTCCCCGCGGACCGCCGCGTACTCCGCCACGCTGGCCGCGTTGGGGAGCAGCGCCTCGTGCGCCAACACGCTGAACCGGGGGTAGTCCTGCCGCTTCGCGCTCTTTGTCCTGCTTACGCCTGAGTGCCTCCCCTGCCTCCTTATAGCTAGATGAAGTACGTTCCTCAATTTGATATATGCATCGAAGACGGTTAAAATACCCACCCTTGGCCGAGGAACGATCTGTCGGCGTCAACGATCTTGTACATTTCTCTTCCTGCGTAAAGATAATGTTCCAAAGGTACAGGTCGTTTTGCGGTGTAGATAACATAGATGTCCTTTTTCTTTGTCCGTCTACCACAAATCTTCTATGAGCATCTCGTATTGTTGACAACGTGCAACTCACCCAACCCAGTCGGCGAATTCTTTGGCATTAGGCACAGTTGCTGACAGAAGAATGATGTTGACATGATCCGGGAGCATGATGATTACTTCCTCCCAGACAACACCTCTCTGCACGGACATGATGAGAACAATTTCTGCATAAAGATGGTCCCACGGGCACCCACCTCTGCATCGTTGACATAATGGACTTCGTCAAAAATTACAAACTCGACGTCTCGAATGAGATCGGCGCCTTTGTACAGCATGCTGCGCAGAATCTCCGTCGTCATGACGAGGCAGTTGGCTTCCGGGTTGATTTGGACATCTCCGGTGAGGATGCCGACGGAGTTCGCGGAGAACGTCGTCTTGAAGTCGCGGAATTTCTGATTCGAAAGGGCCTTGATAGGTGATGTGTAGATGGCACTGGAACGGCGGGTAAGATGCAGCCGCATTCACCAACATGCCTCTCTTACCGTGTCATGTGCTTTTCCGCCAGAGCAATGGCGTACTCGGCCACAACTGTCTTGCCGGCGGACGTATGTGCTGCGACGAAGACGGAGTCACCCATCTCCAAGTGGTAGACAGCTTCCTTCTGGAACGTATCAAGCTCAAAAGGATACTAATGACAGAACATGAGCTGCTCATGCAAGTTTCCCAGAGACAAAAGAATGCCCTACTTGGTGTGCCATTTCCGGAACCAAAATCCCGAAGTTGGTCATGGGTTTATTGATGTCAACGACATGCGCCCAGTCTCGCTTCTGCACGTTGACTTTCCGGGAAGGCCTGTGCACAGGAGCAACCGGATTCAACTGCGCCCTCTGTCGGTGGAACAAACTTTTCAGAAAGCGAGATAGACGATCATTAGATAGGTACCTACCGAAGTTGGCAACAGTTCATCAATTTCCGAGACATGCGATGTTGTGGCAACATCTCCATTGGCTAGTTCGCTGGTCCCAGGAACGGCATGTCCATTCTATAATCCTCAATGCAATAGTCGCGCAGACATAGATGTGGAAACCGTACCTCATGGCGCTGCATGTCACGCTGAGATATCTGGTCCAGTTCCGCCGCAGTATCATCGGCATCATCTTCACCAGCGATACGCAGACCGCGCTGGAATCCTGGCGGCACTGTACGCAGCCCCCGAGCGTCCGAGCTCAGCTCCTCGTCAGGCCCGAAGGCCGCGATGGGGACTTCCATCCCTCCAGGCCAGAAGGGTACATATCCGGACTTTCCTCTGACGAAATTCTTCGTCGGGCCCGGTGCTCGTTCGATTGACGTAGATGTAAGCCCAGTGTCCACAGGAGGGTTTGGAATCTGGGGCGTGCACGATGATTGGTGTCCGACTCGGGTAAGAAAACTGCGTACATACCTCCGTGTATCCAGTGACTCGTCCGCTGAGGCCTGCGCGAATGAACGAAAGCGTGGTTGGTGCTGGAGAGGGTGCCGCGCTCAACAAAGATGGAATGGGTAGTTCATGCTGCCAATGTCTGGGTTGAACGGCAATGAGACACGCTTCAACTCAGCTAGAGTATTACTCACATTTGGTACCCTGGAAGCCATTCCTGCGGCAACTTTTCCTTTGGTAGGAGTAGTTTCTCTTCGATTTCGCGGTGGATCTGTTCGCGAGACGGGATGCCATCTAGACCCAGAGCGGTCAGGAGCTCCTCGGAGTCTTGCTGGTCTGGATTGACAATCTTTTCGACGGCATCGTTCAGAATGGATGGTGTTGACATGACATGAACCTTGTGACGTTGTTGCGACGATGTCTAACCCGTATTGGCCGCTCTGCAACTTCGCTTACCGGGCGACGCGACAGAATCGAGATCGAGATCTTGGACCCCTAACCCCACCGTGATAGCTCCTGCAACCATGATCGGATGTAGCCTTGTCTACTACATACTACAGCGCCATAGCGACGAAGTCGGTTCTTACCTGTTCTCACCCATTCTTAGGTGCGTACCACGTCACGGCTACAAATGCTTCTCGTGAATTCTACGCCCTCTCATACGAAAGAACGATTCCTACGAGTCAGCGCGCCTCATGCTAGCGCTGTCCATGGCCACATCTCAGACATCACAACATGGACAGCTAGTTCACTGTTGCCCCGGGATACATACTTCCTTACAGATCACTCAACCGTTCATATCCGTTCTTGCATGCGTTCTCTGATTTTTTTTCCGTTCTCGACCACAGCAAGAATGCCAGATTACTTGACAGGCATGATCACTATCACTGATGTGATTCAGACAGTTTTCTATACCGAGTGATGACGAACAC
Organism: Hericium coralloides; assembly: GCA_003675405.1. NCBI lineage: Eukaryota > Fungi > Basidiomycota > Agaricomycetes > Russulales > Hericiaceae > Hericium > Hericium coralloides. The sequence continues at coordinate 290,964 of QUOP01000025.1, read as the reverse complement.
AAATCCTTGATCACTCCTACAGGCGCGTTTGATGTCGCCTTTCTATGTGGAGCACGACGCGACAATTATAGTCAGGCTGAAGACACGAACAGCATGTTTTTGACGCGGTACGTGTCTACTCCCCGCAGGCCTTCATTCGATTAGATCTCTCGAACATGCCGCACGCAGCAATCATCATGCTCGCCGTACCGCAATTCCTCGCTTATTGAGCCCGATCACTTCACAGAGGCACTTAAAGTCGCGTAGGTCATACACGCGCCGCTGAGGCTCGGTCATACATAACGAGCCCGATTCCTTAGATCCCGATCCTCCACTGCAAAGCGTTAAGGCGCTCCGTCCGATCGACCCCCCAAACTCGTCGCAAAGACGATCCGAATCCCGTCAACGGCCTAGGAACACCCCGACACCCCGTTTATGCACTGTTGATGCGCAGTCGTTCCAAAGTCGTTCCACCCATCGGGCGAAGGCGTCTGCACGTGCAGCCACCTTAACGACGAGTAGTCAGGGCTCCGGCGCAGTAGCAGGTATCTTCGTAATTACTTGTGACTTGAGCTGTCAATAACGTTCCGAAGTCCAGAGCTGAGGGCGAATGTTGAAGTTCTTCCAGACAGTGGCCGCCCTGGGACGTCGGTTGTATAGAGTTACGTTCTTGTAGCCGCGTACCGCGTAAGGCCTTAGTGCTCACCCATGATCACGCACGAGGGGATGGGGTGGTCAGTGCTCGGTGACGATGACATATACATACAACGTGCAATTATTAAGCGACAGACAGAGAATACAGTAATTTCTGGAAGGCATAGAGCCCAAAAGTAGATGATGGTAGTATCGTGACGTACATATGCAGAGTGTCCAAGGAAGCGAGAATTGAGACCACAGCAAGATCGACAACATGAGCACAATCAATGGGCGGAGGCATTAGAAACTATGTTTTTTTGCGCGCGTAAACGTATTCGACGCGGATGAAATTAACGGTCCGAGCTTCGTCCAGCTCCCACTGCGCGCGCCGCTGCAGCTCGTCGACGACACCAGTCGCCAGACCGCTTCCCAGCAGAAGCGGGCGGCCCGACTTCAGGAATGCCTAGACAAGGGAGAGCGTGAGCATTGTCACACACGGACCGATGCCATTACGGCCCGAGCGACACGCACCGAGATGTCCTCACGCATGACTTCGCCAATAGCCTGATTCCGGCGATAGTCAGAGTCTCTGTGGCTGTAAAAAGGTGCCGTCGGGAGGAAAAACTCCCTGTAGACAACGTCTTCGAGCGCTGGGTGACCCAGGACCCATGGGTGAAGCATATTCGCGGCGTCGGGACTTCCTCCGCGCTGCCGCACAGCGAGGTTCAAGGTCGACATCCACCGCGCGAACCATGGCCCCTGCGTAACGCCAGGCTGCGCAAGAATCGGCTTGTAGTTCGCGTCGTACACACGGAAATCGAACTCCATCAGGTCGAGGAGGCCGCCTGGCCGCAACGCCTGGCTCATGTGGTCGATCAGGCCTTCGTAATCTTTAATCTGAAGGCGTTGTGGAAGTCAGGACGGGATTGGTCGAGCTTCGCGGCGGCAAGTGACCTCCGCCGAGGCACACGGACACGAGGCGAAATGAAGCGGGAAGGACTTACACCTGATGAAATGAGCCGCGCGTGTACGACGTTAAAGTCTCCGTAGAAGTGCTGCAGGCCGAGATTGATGTCATCAATCTCGCTCCTATTATCCCCATTAGCGAGATCGAAGAGGGAAGCGAGCGCCTAGCGTACCGCAGGTTCTCAGGCATGTTTCTGGATATGTGAATGATCAGCCAATTGCATGATGCCGGCAATAGATGTGTAGAACGCACAGTGCCTGCATGGGGACCAGATCTACCGCGACGGCTTGGCAATTGGGAAAGTCGCGAGCGACATCAAGGATCCTGAAAGCGAGGGCCACATTCGGTGAGTGCGCGTGAGCAGCGATCCACAGGCGGACATACCAGCTCCCGCTCCCACAGCCTAAATCCAGACATGATTTTGTCTCGCCAGGAGTATCGTCTGCCATGATCTGTGCAAGAGGCGGTGGGTACTTCCCCATTACCTCCATAAACAGTATATGCTGCTTATCTGCACGGGGAAAAGAGATGAATAGACATATGGCATCTGAGACATGAACGGACGCACCTAGACGGTCGAGTTCTTCGTCGTCTGCAGGCAGCCGATACACCTCCGAATAGTTGTTGAGACCTCTTCCGAACTCATGTCGATATGCCTGGGCGCGCAAGGAACTGGTCATGGAGTACACGGAGGGAGCGGGGGATGCAGAGCGCATTGAGACATCATAGGAGGTCGCGGAACTGGCCACGGTATGCCGAGAGGAGACAGAGCGAAGGGAAATGAGGTCGGAATCATCGTCTGTGTCCTGCGAGGCCTGTCTTTGCATGGGGACGGAGGGGTAGTGCGTGCAAACTGATAACGACATGGGGAGAGACAAGGAACATGTAAGTAGTGGTTAAATAAAAGGATATAGAAAGACGGCTATTTTGTGCGCGACGGAAGGGCGCGGCGGCGGACATGGCCTTGACTCCGGGCCGGCGCGTGTTTGCTACGTTGAGCCCCTCGGCCTTCGCGCCTCTCCCCCGCCGTCCTCCACACTCTCCGCTTCCCCTTCCGTCGTTCACCAACCTGCTCATGTTTTTATTGTCTCCGCCGCCCTGTGTCCTCTCTTCGGTTCTGTCATTCGCTCCCATCTTTTCGGCTTCTTGCTAGTTTGCCGTACTACAACTAGCGTCTACTATTCATCCAACGAACCATTGAACACTAGTAAGCTTATTTCCTTATTCAGCCCACCATCTAGGGCCTCCGGTCGGGACTCACAATTTTCCTGAATACTTCGGGCCACACAGCCGTCGCAGTCTTATCGTACCTGAGATCTGCAGTCGTTTCGGTGTGCGGGCCGCGGCAACAAGACCGCTCGTCATAAAGTTTCAGAAAACACTTCATAGCCGTGGTAACACAGCCGTCCGTCATAACGTTCCAGATACCATGTGCTTAGCGCTTAGCCGCGGCGCAGGAGATTGGGCGGTCATATATATGAACTTCACAAGCCGCCCCACGTTTATGGGGAAATCTTCGCGAGAACTTAGCATTTCTAGCACCACAAAGTGGAGATTATTTGTTTGTTCCGCCAAGTAGTACAATCTGCAACACGTTGGCGGCTGCCGGTCGCTTTCCACTTGTGCATGCGAATTACCACTATCTCATGTGGTTCTGACCGACAGATCAGCGCACATACCCATCTGAGTTGCCTTCACCCGCAGATTCACCTTCCCGCGTAGAACTGAACGGACCTTGGCCGCACCTGTGATGAGCACCCCAGCCTGATTAGGGTACTATCTACTAGTGGCAAAATGTGTTTTGAATGTCGCTATTTGTCGTCACGGTTTCCTCTCGACCGAATGAACGCCCTAACGCGATCAGTATATCGCACTATGTGGAGATCGGAGCAGCTCGCTCAACCAGAATAGTCTATAGTTTAATTTGGATTGAATGTAAAGGTTGCTCCTGATAATTCAGGTTGTCGCTGGCTTCCAAAACGCGGTTCCGAATAGCGTTTCAATTGTTAGGCTACATCCTAGAAATTGTACAGTCTGCATTGACTGCAGTGGTCACACAACGTCGTAATTATGTACGCCGCGTACTCGCCTACTCGCATATCGTCAAATGGTGTTCCTGAGCGGAGGCAAACAACGTCCTCGGGGTCGCTAGCGCTTTTTCAATGCCGCAAAGCGCTTCGCCAGCGCCTCAAAGTCGTCTTCGCGGGGCGGTGATCGAGCGGGTGACTTCGACTCGACTTGGTCTCGATCACCCTTCTTGGTGTCGTCCTCTTCAATGGGCGGAAGGTCGGGAAGCTTCAGCGTGCTCTTGTCCTCAGGCTGAGCTCCTGACGCAACAGCCACCGCCCCTTCTGGTACCGGCTTCTCTGTCGATGCCTCCTGGATGGTGCGGCGTGGAAAATGAGCTTCCATGCCCATCGCCATGCAATCTCCGACGGTGAACAACTGACCTTCTCGCCACCGTCACCTTCGCCGTCACCCCCATCTCCGTCATTATCCCCATTCTGCTTGGTGGCAGGTGTGTACTTGAGGCCGTATCCTTTCGCAATCTCCATGAGATAGGCGTCTACAAGCTCGGCGGATGGCATGTCCACGACGAGCTTCTTCATTACCTATAAGGTAGGCGATCACGACAGATGATCTTTAGGTTCGCCATGAGGAGGCACAAGGCGTGGTAGCAGGAACTTCGTGCGACTCACTCGTTCCGTGACACACCCATCTCGGTTCTCCATCACGGCGGCGGAGAAGTCGCGCCCATATTTGTGCATCAGGAGGTCCCGCAGAATGTGCAGTTCTATATATGAGGATGAGCGGGGCAGGGGATCTCAGGGCTTGTGCACGATCAAGCGCAAGGACAGGCGGAACATACCCTTCAATTCCGTGCGCGGCGCGGCGTGGATTATGGCGCAAACACCCTCCCCAACTGCAGGGTCTGGATCTCGCGTACTTGGCGACCCTGAGATCGGCCCATACTCGTGTCGACAATGTCCGAAACTCACTCACTTTTGGTCCAGTAGCCCAAATCGCGCGATAAGCAGTTCACAGTACAGCTCTAGCAGCTCCAATAGTTCTAAATAGATGTCTTCGTTGATGACTAGCCAGAATAGGTCGGAGTGACAATCAAGCTGGGGTAAATGATATGATTGCTACTCACTGTTCTCCACCTTGATTCGCGCAGTCTCTGCCTTGCCCCTCTCAAGCATTGCGGCGACATCGCGGCGCGAAGACTTAGCTTGCGCCTCTTTCTTCTCCTGGAGCGTCCGTAGTCTCTGCACAGACAGCCTGAAGTCGATCAGTGAGCTGCGGGATGCGGGCGTCGGATCTCATCTCAGACGCACCGGAGCTGTACCTACAACAAGTTGCGGACGTCTATGAGAATGCAGAATATGTGCATGAGGTGGTGTACACGTACTTTAGCTTTCGTAGCATTCCATGGTACCATTGTCGATGTCGGCGCAGATAGGTTGACCGTCGGCGCGTAGGGTGGATGATGGCATACAGCGCGCCCATGGGCGGGACCCGGGCACTCTGCGAGGACGTCAGTCTCTCACGCCCCACAATACATAATTCAGATCTCAGATGACAACACAAGCCTGACGTGAGAAATATTGAATCTCCGCGAATGTTTGTTCAGCGTGCATTGTCCGGGCGTCCGTCGTGTCTCATCCGTTATGGACACTCTTGTACTTTCTGCTCGAGTATTCCCCGATTTTGAGTCCGTATCAATCAGTTTGGGTGTCGAATGGACGGAGATTGTTACCGATGGGAAATGACACCGGTGCTGCATCAGTTCGACCTGACGAAGGACCCCAAGAGACTTCTCCCACGCGAAGTCCACCGACGGGCGCGCTCAGGCGTCAATGCACTTTGCACCTCCAACGATGCGCCTCCAACGACTCAATGCGAATTCATATTCATGCACCTCATCTTCCTGTGTACAACCCAGTGGGTTTCTTCGGAGGCGAAATCCGGTGAGGGTTGACTGTTGATATCAAGTGTCATATCAGCTGTTTTGGCCGTGCGGCGTAGATTATTTTGATATCAATAGAAGGACGACCTAGGCTGTCTCTCAAGGTTCCTTACCCATGCTCCTATGCACAGCAGTGACATGCAGCTTCTCTATCTCAGCTACAACAATCGTGATGCGACGGTTCCGGACGCTCAATTTTCGCCCTGTACTTGTCGTGTCGCGTTGCGCGGCACTCCATTCCGACACTATTCCTACATGTCGAGAACGTCTCACATCGTTGGCAGCATCGGATCCCCTCGAGCCATCTTGACTGATCGAACGGACGAGTTTGGTAACGTATCCACGCCGACTCGAGGCCTGCCAGAGCACGGTGGTGATGTACTTATGCTAATGATGATGGTTGTTAGGCAAGCAGTATACTTTCGTTCCGCAACGTGATATGTAGGTCTGCATCCTCCATTCATCTTTCATATTCTCACCGGTGCTCCAGTACCTTGCCCTAGATGCCGCTCCAAGTCTGATTCCGTTCTTTCTGTCCTTTCACTCTTTCCGCCTTTCGTTCCTTCGGCTCCTTTCGACTTCCGTCGACTTTGTCTTGCATCGCCGGTCGAACTCCGTTTTTTCATATTTCAATTGGCCGAGAGCTCGGACTCACGACCTTCATGTCTTCCTCCCGAGTGCTGCGACAGTCGCTACGCTTGCATATCGATCCACGAGGCATGGACTTCAGCCCTGACCTATCCTCTTCGCCCTATTCCGCAGACCACAAGAACGGCTGGGCGTACGAGTCCCCCAACGGGGAGTCTTACGAACGGCTCTGCACTGTGTTGTGCCTATACGACTTTGAATCGCCCGATCGCGACCACCTCCCATTTCACAAGAACGAAATCCTGGAGATCGTGAGGGAGGAGGACTCGGGGTGGTGGGCTGCAATTCGAAACGATGGTGCTGAAGTGGGCTGGATCCCTGCTTCTTATGTGCGTGTTCTACCTGAAGAGGTCGCGAAGAGGGTGCGCAGTATGCGGGAGGAGACGCAGATTCCGATGTTCAGTGCCAAGACAATGGCGAGGTCAGCGCCATCGAGCTTCAGCCGCCTCAAAGGGTCGCCTTTGACTTCGAGCATCGAGTTCTCCTCTGTTGAGGATGATTCGGACCTTGACACTGGGAAGGTTTGTGGGCTCGAACGAAACAGTGGCAGCGTACTCAAGTTTGATTTTCATGCAGGTCTCAGCTTTCGAGTTCTATGCCACACTCAGAAGTCCTAATTCACAGACAATGACGATGAAAGAACTTCCCAGACACCCTGTGAATCTGACGGACATCGATATCGCCGACTCTCCTATTCATCCCAGATCCAAGCCAGTTGATATCGTGGTGCCTGCCCCCATAACGCCTCCCACCCTCCTTGCACCGCCCAAGAACGTCCTCCGTCTTGACAAGTCTTTACCCGCTTCTCCAGCACCTGTAACTCCGCCCCCGACGTCTGCTTCCGGAGAGGCTCTCACGCACTCTCGAAGTGTATCTAACCCCGTCTCTGCCATAACACCAAATCGTAGCCATCGCCGGAGGCCATTGCTCCTGGATGACAGGTCGTCACTTCAACGGCTCTCCGTACTTATGCAGGCGCATGATCTACAGGAGCTGGAGGCCCTCGCCAGCCCGGAAGCACTCAGCCCACTGGACCCTGTCATTCCTCGACCGGTCCAGCCCCGAGTCGGCAAGATCAAGCAGCTGACTGGCGACGATGACGCACAAGCGCTGTACAACGCAAAGCTCGCCCAGGCCAAGCTCCCATGGTACCTCCGGCCCAAGCACGGCGACGATGAAATCAAGCTGGACCGCGACGGGAACGTGCAGGCCGGCACCCTGTCGGCTCTCGTCGAGAAATTGGTCAGCGATCCACTGAGTGCGTTTCTCCTTTCAGCATGCACCTGTGGAGCTTGCTCACGCACGATTTTCCCAGAAATGTCAGCACAGGTGTCGTTCCGGCATGCGTTCTTGATCACGTTCCACACGTTCGCCACAGCCACGCAGGTGTTTGATCTGCTCGTTGCGCAGTACGAGACCAGTGATCCGCAGGGGCTTTCGGAAACGGAATTCGAGGAATGGAAACGCGAGAGACTGCGGCCGACGCAGAAGCGCGTCTTGTCGGTGCTGACGATGTGGTTGGAGGAGCACGACATGCTCAATCAGGACCCAGAGATCGCTCCGCGGCTGCAAGAGTTCCTATCGCTCATTTCCTCGCCGGCGACGCTGGCGCTTTCTGCGAAGCACATGCTGATTTCACTTGAGCGCAGAGTACGCCGTCATGTCCCGTATGCGATGATTTTCGGAACTCACGTATCATCAGACGGCAGGTACATCATCCGTCACGCCAAGTTCGGACAGTCCGCCGTCAAAGCGACGCAAGTCCAGAACTCGGAAATACGATCAATACGAGCTCCTTCGACTGGACCCCTTGGACCTCGCGTTCCATCTCGCTGTCTATGAGCATGGTCTGTATTCGAAGATCCATATACAAGAATGTCTTCGATATACGCAAACGCAGAAAGGCCCCGCGGTGAAGAATATGGAGACGTTCTGCGGCACATCGGATAAGCTTGCGAACTGGGTGAAGTTGAGCATCATGGAGAACGAAGGCCTCAACAAACGCGCCAACACCATTGATTTTTGGATACGTGTGGCAGAAGTGAGTGCTATCGCTACCACTTGCACACCTCGGGTATTAAATTTATTCGCTCACAGAAATGCCGATCTTTGCACAACTACGCCTCCATGAGTGCCATTGTTGCAGCCCTGTCAAGTGCTGTGCTGTCTCGTCTCCATTTTACGTGGCTCCAGGCAAATCGAGGAGCACACCTCGACCCGCTTGTCAAGTACAACGCGCCCGCCGGGAATTATTCCTTCTACCGTGCCGAGCTCGAAACAGTCGAGGGCCCGTGTGTGCCCTTCCTTGGCATGTACTTGAAAACCATGGTCTACATCGGTGACCAGCACACGAACACGATCACCGTGTCGGCGCCGTGCGGTGCGCAGAAGGCGCTCATCAACTTCGTGCAGCGGCAGAAGTGGTACGATGTGAGCATGGCGATGCTGCGCTTCCAGTCGAAGCCGTATAGCTTCGAGGAGAACCCGCTCACGACGGCGTTCGTCCGCCAGCAGCTCGCGGTCGCAGCGGCGAAGGACGAGCAGTTCTTCTGGGACCGGAGCGAGGAGCTGCAGCAGGCAGAGATGTTCCATGCGGACATCCGGAAGGGGCTGGAGGCCGCTGGGTTTTGACTACTGGAAGTTTGTACGATAGAGATTTCTTGCACGGCGCATATAGGCCAGCTGGACGGACCTTCTCGCGCATGCCATGCATGCATTCATGGATGTACCATACCATTTATTTATGACGCTTGTTAACAATTATTGTATGCATTTACTTTGGGCTTTAGGAACGTTCTCTCTGCTTTATCGTGCCGTGTAAAATTCTATGACATTCATTTAGCATTTATGGATCTGACAATGAACTTATCTGATGTCAGGTGTCCGGGATGGCTAATGAAGTCCGCATATATATCATGTATTGAGAAGCAGGAGAGCGCACGTAAAAAATGATAGAATAGACTACAGAGGTATGCAATGGGGGGCAGCGGGCTATCTGCGGTGAGGTCGGGACAAGAGGGGACAAGAGATGCGCCTGATACTGATGCAGGGGGGGCAAACAGGATTAAACAGGATCAGAGAACAGGCGCACAGCAAGTGATACGGGCATTTAGCAGTTGCAAGGCTCGTTGGTACTGACTGCATTCTGCTGCCTGTTCAGGTCAACGCCCGCCCTTGTGCCAGCAGCTCCGGTGCGACCACCTGCCCCTGCCCGTGATGATGGTGCCGCGGTCGTTGGAAGCTTCTTCGCTGCATGATATTAGATGTGAGCAAATATTGAGCTGCCAAAGTCGATTGTACTTACCGATGGCCGTGAATATTTCCGAGACGCCCTCGCCGGTCTTGGCGCTAGTCTCGGCCCACATCAGACCCTCTTCCTCAGCATACTTCTGGGCTTCCTCTTGCGAAACCTGCCGCCGCGCAGCTAGATCAGACTTGTTACCGCAAAGAGCAATGATGATAGATGGGTCGGCCTGGCGCTGCAGCTCGCGGATCCAGTTCCGCGCCTTCTCCAGTGATGCAGATTGCGTGATATCATAAACTACGACTGCGCAGTTGGCGTTGCGGTAGTACATCGGCGCCTGTTTATATGATAAGGAGACGAATAGAAAAACCATATGGCTACGTACGAGGGACTATCCGAAGGTAGTACCAAATGCGAGATGTTATCAGTCTAAGGACATCGTACGAGTTTCAGCAAGGCAAACCTTATAACGTTCTTGACCAGCAGTATCCCTAGTAGACATTAATGGCCGGTCTTGAAGAATCGAAGACAAAGAACATACCATATTTCGAACTTCACTACCGTGCCGTCATCGAGTGTCACCGTCTGGGTCAGGAATGCAGCTATTCATGGCAAGTCAGCAAGGGCACCGGACGCGATGATGGTACGAGACACACCTCCAATAGTACTCTCTCGATAGTCATCAAACTGGTCTTTCACGAACCGCAATACCAAACTGTGAACGAGCGGTAGCCACTCAGAACATACACATGGCGTAGGCGTGGTGTGGGGCATCATACCTTGACTTGCCAACAGCAGATTCGCCTGAGATGTCCGTAAGAAACGTATTCGAGACATTGTAAGAGAAGAATCAGATACACACCAAGGAGCACGAGCTTGAACTGAAGTTGCTTGGACATTGTCGAGTCGGGGGGCAAGAGGGGCGATGCAGGGTGTGGAGGAGACCGCGGCGTCAGGTTGTGGCGCGCACTGACAGGCAAGTCAGCCGTGGGAAACATTTCCAATCCCGTAGTCTCTCCGGCAGAGTTTTCCCTCTTCGCCCCTTGCTCTCGACCGTCTCCCTCCGCTCAAGCAGTTGGCAGGTCCTGCCCTTGTTCGTCGTGCTTTTCCCCCCTGCTTCCCCCAAATTGAGGTGTTATTCCACGCAAGACATCCTCCGTGCCCATCTGCAGCTTATCTTACGTCCCTGAAAGTCAAATATTGCTTTTATCAACCGACATTCCCAGCAAGGTCCTCGTTAAGTCGTAAAGCAAGCAATGAGTCGTCACCATCCATACGGTGGACCGTATGACGGACCAGGCCCACGAAGAGGTGGTTCGCCCGCAGGCCCCGGTCCGGATAGATCGCACCGTTTCCACGATGGCCCGCCGCGAGGCAGAGGCTTTGGACGAGGGAGAGGCCGTGGCGGCGGCGGCGGCGGCGGCCCATACGGGGGATATGACGGCGCTGCCCACAACGCCTATGATCAAGCACCTCCGCAAGGCGATATGGGTGCATACAATGGTTACGACGCCGCATCCCAGGACCCATTTTATCAGAGTACTGGCTTCGACGGCCCCGACCAGTATGGCGGGCCCGGCTCCTCCGGAGGATTCAATAACAACTATGGAGGGTTTGAAGGTACGCTAAGCACCCAACTGAAAGGTCATATCGTCGAGAGTATAGGACACCGAGACACCAATCTCCGACTCTGCAAGTCGTGGTATTCACAGCGAGCCTACCTTTGTCTGTTGGATCCATGCGCGTACTTTGTCTGTCCAGCCAGGCCTGCATGCGAGGTTTAGCTATTCCAGCGAGAGCGATCTATGAGCTTCAGCTCGGGTTTTAGGTCCATTGAAGCACCGTTGCTTGAGAAATTCTGAAAAGGACCTCAATCTGTCTGGCTGTCGAGCAATGGCTCCGCTCGTCCGTCTGAATATCCTACTCTTGGAATTTCTCCTCGCATGCCGTTCTGGATGACACGGTTGATTGAGCTCGTCTTCGCTATGTCCCTATCTTTGATTTTCTCGATCATGTCCCCATGAACGGCTCATCTCACGCGAAGCCCTCCGTCAGACGATTCAGGTGCCAATTTCGGTCCTGGGGGTTACGGCAACCGCCCCAGTAAACGTGGATCAAGACGTGAAAGAGACGATAAGGTGCACGAATCGATCATTGAAGAACGTATCCAGCGCGAACGACCGTGCCGCACTCTATTCATACGTAACATTAAGGCGAGTGTCGTACTTGAGCGTCCGAACGAGGCATTTTCATTTGCATGCCGTCGTCGATGTTCGTTGAAGAAGTCCGTTGAGCTGACCCTGTGCTTGTTGCTTGCTCCAGTATGAAACGAACAGTGACGATGTCCGTCGTCAGTTCGAAGAACATGGTGAAATCAAAACATTCTTTGATTTAATCGCAAATCGGGGCATGGTCTTCGTTACCTTCGTGAGTCACGTTAACAATTGAGTCGGATTCTTAGTTAATTTCCGCTCGGCATCAGTTTGATCTTCGTGCGGCTGAGCGAGCAAGAGAGCGCCTCCAAGGCTCAGAAATTAGCGGGCGACCAGTGAGTCTTGTGTGATCCGTGTCCATCTAGCACGTTTGTTAATCTCGGGCTGCATCTCAGATTGATGTCCACTATTCCTTGCCTCGGGACGATAGCACGAAAGGTTCAGCACAGAACCAAGTAAGAAACCTTGTTCAATCATGACCTTGTGCCCACCTTACCTTCTGACATCATGTGCAGGAGCTGCAAGGTAGTCTATTAGTGACGCTCCGCAACTCGATGACAGGCCAGCCTATTGATGACAATGAAGTCCGCCGAAAATTCCAACAATTCGGTGACGTGAAGGCGGTACGCCCCACTGGCGAGCGCAGCGAGTACGTCTTCTGCCTTCTACACAAGATTGACGAGCTAACGCGCCTTCTTTTCATAGCCAGCGTTATGTGGAATTCTATGATATTCGGGTGATTAATGGGTTTTCATTCCGCTTTCCGTGTCTTGTCTGATCCCCAGTCTACAGTCTGCAGAGGAAGCCTTCGATCGTTTACGCCACCAAGGCCTTCAGGACGGTGTTATGGACATTGTCCTAGCTTGGGAAGAGACCGCCGCACAGCAGCCAGGTCCCACTCGGTACTTATTTCCTCTGCATCCGCACGATCTTATTCTTACCTTGTCGCTTGGATCAGTCGCGACGAGCGAGAGCAATTTGGGAGGGGAGACTGGGATGATGGTCCTCGTGGTCACCCGCCGCGGGGAAGAGGTCGTGGACGCGGAAAGCGAGGAGGAGGTGGAGGTGGAGGTGGAGGTGGTGGATTTGCTGGTGGTGATGGTGGCGGCGGCGGCGGACGCGATGATGAGCGCCGTCCGTGGGAACGGGATCGTGATCGCCCAAGACGACGCGATGATGACCGCGGAGGACGCGGGGGAGGTAGAGGAGGCTACGGGGGTGACAGGTTCGACCACAGAGAAGGTGGTTATGGTGGACCCGGTCCATCTCCGGGCGGTGGCTACGGAGGGCCCTCGGCCCCACCTTCCTACGGCCCTCCTCCTGTTGCGATGCAGGTAAGTTACTCTTCGTTTCTCTCAATGCGCGATCTGACATTCGTTCCAGCCTCCTGTCGACGAACGTCTAGATCAGGCTCGTAAAGTTCAACAAGTAACAAACATTTTTACCACGAGGGACTTGACTGTTGACCAAATTTTCAGCTTCTTGCTGCGCTCAAGCAACCTCAGAACGGTGCTGCTCCAGCGACGCCGCCCTCGCAACCTCAGCCACCTGCGGCTGTTCCTAACATCCCCCCGCCCGCGCCGCCAGCACACTACTACCAACCGCCTCCAGCCTCGCAACAGCCGCGCGCTCCGTATCCCGGGCCCATGCCTCCCGCCCCCGCCCCCGGTGGATACCCACATGTGCCGCCCCCGTCGCAGCCGCAGTCAGCGTCATCGGCGATCCAGAACCTGCCTCCCAATCTCCTCGCGCTGTTGCATGGCGTGCAGGCGCAGCAGCCGCCCAGTGGAACTCCGCCCCAGATGCCGCCTCAGCAGGGGCAGTACTCGATGCCGCCGGCGCCTGGCCCTGGCGGGATGATGCCCCCCATGCCTGGCATGCCCGGTGGTCCACCAATGCCTCCGGGCAGCGATTACCAGCAGCTCATGACCTACCTGGTGAGTGCTACATGATGTCCGAGCATAAGGCGTACCAGACTCATCCTTCATGTCGTAGGCTGCAGCAAAAAGAGCTTAACGCACGGACAGTCGTAAGGATTGACTTAGTTCACCCCGACTGCGCATGCTGAGACTGATGGTTATCTGTATTTATAACTCATATGCTCCCTGTCTATATCTGTTACGTGTTCATCCAGGCGTAGGTCGACTCTTTGGGGGCAGAACAAAGACATTCGGTAGTACTACTCCTAGCTTTATGTCCATATGTATATAAAAAACGTGTCCGAGATGTTTCGTCTACCCCCATACTTCCGACCGAAGGGATCTTTGAGCGTGCCAGCAACTTGCTGTTGGCATTATTGCGCCGCCGCCGCTGGTTCGTAGACAGGCTTGTCGGGTAGACTCCATCTTGGAGCATGCCTCGAACCACTTTAGCGCCGCAAGGCAGTGGGAACGGCATTTGAGTCCGAGATCGGGGGCGGATCTAATCTTATCTCGGAACTGCGGTTTTGTCGCCGCGCTCAGACCTCCGCTCTCTTCAATCCGTCCACCAAGTACCATCGCCATGCTTGTGCTCTCCACCCTGCACAAGCTCCTCCCAAAAGTGTTATCGCCTCCAGAATTGCATACGGCCGTGCTCTTTACGCCATCAGGGCAGCTGGTGTCCTACGCTGCTGAGCCGCCAAGGTGTAAGGATGACATCCGGGTCATCGTAGGGGTGAGCACGGAAGTGTGGCAGGAGGTAGAAGAACAGGGTGTTGGAATGGTCGAATCTGAGGTATTTTCAACTGTCAGTTACTCCAGGCGGTTGCTGATGGTTGTATGCACTAGGTCGGACGTATCTTGGTGCTGCCGATCGAGGATCCGACCACGAACGGGGCAGACCCGGCGGTGCCAAATGGCAACGCGCCGCACGAGGAGCCTCTCATGCTCATCGCATTGAATGCTACAGACGCTGTCGGCTGGGATGTTCTCGAAACCAAGGTATGGAATGTCCTGCTGAGCAACCGTGGAGCACTCACCAGAGGCTTTTGATCCTATGCAGGGTAGGGAGTTGACCGGCCATTTAACGCGCCCGATTGGCAAGCTCCGTGAACCACTCAAAGCGGCGTCTGCGTCGCCATTGCCTACAACGTCCTCACGACTGCCACGATGAGCCCCCGGATTTGTGCCTTTGTATATCGGCTTTGCACACGGTATGCACCCTCACGGAACTTACATGCACACGACTCATTATTATTGTCTGTAGATTCTCATCCTGCCCTTAGCTGCCCTCAGTCTATCTCGTAACCATTATACTCATTGCTACGCCTCCTGGATGACACTTCGGATAGCTCTGCTGTTTGGTTTGGACTCTGCTCGTCGCACCTAGAAAAGCAATCCTGCTACCATCTGTCTACTAAACTTATTGTTATGTCACCTACTCTACTAATGAGATACCTTATCGAATTGACTTGATACATGCATTCACACTGCTCGTATGACTCACGGAAAGTGCGAGACAGATGCCACGGTGAGGAGCTAGCCGTTGCGGATGCCGGCGACGGACCGGGCGCCTCGGGCGAGCGACCCGCCTACGTCCGCGCTCGCTGACTACGGTTCTCCTCTGCTCATCGTACCGTCCCACCCCGCCGCCCCTCTAGACACCCCGCAGGCCATGAAGCGATGGTCTGTGTCCGCAACCTCGCGCCTGGCGCGTCCGGCGGCGCTCCCGGCCCCGCGAACGCATCGTCAAAAATACAGCGTACTCGCGCAGAAACCCGCACGCGCGTCACCAACTCCCCCCACCACTGCAGCGCCCCATGAAGACTCCTCGCCCATTCCTAGACCCGACCCCTATGTCCTCCTAAAGCCGCAGCTCAACAACGTCCGTGACACGCTGTTAAACCTCCTCGGCTCTGCGCATCCCACCCTCACCGAAATCGCAAAATACTACTTTTTGCATCCCTCGAAGCAGCTGCGCCCCCTGCTCGTTCTACTGTTTGCACGTGCCACGAATGGCCTCGGGCAGGACTGGGAGCTCAAGAAGTGGGCCGCGGAGTGCGAGGGCGCAGGCGGGCGCACGGAGGAGCTCGACCAGCCGCTCACGCGCCCCGACGTCCTGAACGACTGGAACCCACACATGCCAGACCACACCGCGTCGTTCGCGAGCGTGTTCTCGCTCGTGCCGCCCGCGCCCCCGCGCGAGCCGCCGCTGCCGCCACCGCTGCGCGCGGGCACGCCGTGCCTCGCCGCGCCGCTGCTCCTGCCGACGCAGACGCGCCTCGCGCAGATCGTGGAGATGATCCACGTCGC
Organism: Hericium coralloides; assembly: GCA_003675405.1. Classification (NCBI taxonomy): domain Eukaryota; kingdom Fungi; phylum Basidiomycota; class Agaricomycetes; order Russulales; family Hericiaceae; genus Hericium; species Hericium coralloides. Next base: position 275,075 of record QUOP01000025.1, on the reverse strand, counting down.
GTCGCTCCTGCACGACGACGTCATCGACAACTCGAATCTGCGGCGCGGCGTCGCGTCCGCGCCCGCCGCGTTCGGGAACAAGTTCACGATCCTCGGCGGCGACTTCCTCCTCGGGCGCGCGTCCGCGGCGCTCTCGCGCCTCGGTGAGAACGAGGTCGTGGAGCTCATCGCGAGCGTGATTACGAATCTCGTCGAGGGCGAGATTCTGCAGCTGAACAAGGTCGGGCACGCGCAGAGCGAGGCGCTCGTGGAGGCGAGCGTGGGGCGAGAGGCGTGGAACATATATCTGCGGAAGACGTATCTGAAGACGGCGAGTCTTATGGCGAAGGGTGCGCGGGCGGCGGTCGTGCTGGGTGGTTCAAGAGAGGGCGAGATATGGAAGGAGGTGGCGTATGCGTACGGGCGCAATGTCGGCATTGCATTCCAGGTGCGTTCTGTTCGGATCTACTCGTCTCATTTGACATGTACTCAATATTGCGCTGGGCGTCGTGCAGCTTGTCGATGACATCTTGGATTACGAAGCTGGCGAGGCGACGCTCGGCAAGCCCGGAGGCGCCGACCTGCGTCTCGGTCTGGCGACGGGCCCAGCGCTGTACGCATGGGAAGAGCACCCCGAGATGGGCCCGCTCATCGCCCGGAAATTCGACCAGGATGGCGACGTCGAATTGGTGCGTCATTCCAAAGATACATTGAAGATTCTGTCTGATCGATCATACGACAGGCCCGCGACCTCGTGCGCCGCTCGTCCGGCGTCGAGCGCACACGCGACCTCGCGCGAGCACACGCAGACAAGGCGCGCGAAACACTACAGCTGCTCCCGGACAGCGAGGCCAAAGTCGCATTAGAAGTCCTGACGGAGCGCGTTGTGAAGCGGACGTGGTGATTCGGACATCGAGCCTCAGACTCTCTAGATATATTGCCTCCACTTTACATGCCCGTAATCTTGCTGCCAGCCCACTGCACTCCGCACACATTAGCACCGTTATGTTATTGCTATGACGATGTTATTGTTATGATGATCAGTCCTCCACTTCCTTACCTCTGCGATGCTACGATTTAGGAACTGGTACATGCTCGAGCGTCTGGCTGTTTGGAGAGTTTATTCTGCGATGCTCGACAGACCAATACACCGTGCAAGATTAAATAGCGCTATACTGTCCACTAACCCACACGCGTCCCCAACACCCCGCCCCAAGCAGACTGAGCTCAAGCGCTGACAGCAGACGTATCAAGACCATTTTCGTTGCCCGACCGTGGCCTCCGCTATGTCCAACCCCAAAGTGTGCACGCATCTACTTGCGCTTCTTAACACCGTTCGACTCGTCCTTCTTCTCACCACCGGCAGGAGCAACAGGGGCCTTTTCATCCTTCTTGTCATCGGCCGATGGCGCATCGGTCTTCTTCGTGGACTATACAGGTAGGACATTAGTGAATGGCATTGCAAGCGAAGAGAAGGCCAACATACCTTAGTGATGGGCTTCTGCTGGCTGCCGACGAGGCCGAACAGGGCACCAAGCATACCGAAGAATGTGAGAGCAGCACCAACGAGAGCGACACCAGTCTCAGGATGAGACTTGAACGCCGTGACGGGATCGGCCTGGAAGGCATCAATGAAGATGAAGACCTTCTGGCGGATGAAAGCAACGGGGTCCTGGGTGAAGGATTCGACGACAGTGTCGTCGTCATCTTCCTCGTCCTTGATGGAGGCAGCGGCCTTCTCGAGAGGACGCTTGACACCGAAGGTCTCGGCGGCGAGGGCCTTGGCGTCCTCGACGGAATGACCAACGTAGATGTTGTTGAAAAGGATGTCCTCAGTCATGGTCCAGAGCTCAATGCCGAGACCACCCTACACGAGATGACGTCAAGAAAAGGAGTAAAACCAGAATGCAATATGCTTACGATCTTGTTCAAGCTCTTGACGGGGGTCAAGTCCTCGAAGTAGTCGGGGTTGGGAATCTTGCGGGGAGCCCACTCGCCCTTGTACTCGGGGTTGTCGATCATGGGAGCATACCATTTGCCCTTGTATGCGGGGTTCGCCTTGAAGGGGCTATCCGCACACCGTATGAGCAGTTAGAAGGCGCAAGTCGTAGAAAATTCATACCGCTTCCATTCACCGCAGCCTGGAGCCTCGTCGCACTTGGGGTTGCGGATGGTGGGAGCGATCCAGTCACCATCTTCCTCGTCATCCCACTCCTCAGGCTTCTCAGCGTCTGGGGAAGCAGACGTTAGTGACGAGCGCATTGACTATATGCGCAGTATGCATACCAGGGTCAGGGATGGTCTCCGGCTCGTCGTCCAACCAGCCATCAGGCTTCTCAGCGTCCTCGTCGGGGATCTCGTAGGGGGCGTCCTCATCCCAGTCAGCAGGCTTGGTGGCCTCGGGGTCGGGAATCCTCTTAGTGTCAACCCAGTCTTCAGGCTTCTTGTCCTCAGGGTCGTCAATCTCCTTGGGAGGGTTGACCGGGGGAGTGAAGTCCTCGAGGACGTTACCGAGGTTGTGGCTCTCGCCGTTGAACAAGACGTCGTACGTGTTGTTAGGGCTAGAAGAGCATGAGACATCGTGGAAAACACTTCGAATATCTGGCGCTTACTGGAGGACGAGAGTGTAGAGATTGGTAGTCTTCTCAATTGACGGCTTGGGAGGGAGCGAGAGGTGCTTCTCCTCGTACTCGCCAGTCTTCGGGTTCTTGTGACGGAAGATGAAGTGAACCTGAAATACCCACGTCAGAAAAGCGCTGAAACGTGTCAGTGACAGCACACACCTTCGTTCCGGGGCAGGTAAGGTCGGGCCCGAACATAATTACCCAAGGAGTCTTGTCAGAGAACTCCTTGCCGCTTGTCTGGTAGCCGTCTTCAAGCAGCTTGATGTAGCCACCACCGCAGTTGCCGCCCTTCTGGTACTTGACTTCATACTGCACAACCAAGGGCTTGTCGTCGAATGCGACAGCCTCAGCGAAAGGAACGGAGATAGCGTGGTGGGCAGCCTTGTCCTTCGCGACAAGGCCATGTTCGCCCTCAATGACGGGTGCGATGGGTTCCTCGACAGCCCATTTGCCGACGTAGCTGAAGGTCTCACCACCAACGGGCGTCTTCTTCGTTGCCTCGGACGGTGTCCAACGTTCCTCCCAACCTTCGGTGAACTGCTCGATGAAGGGAGCCTTGATTTCCGTGGGCTAAAAAGTGCTACGTCAGAGGCATGCGGAGGCGGAACGAACGCTCGACCGACCTTGAACTGGGGCTTGTCAGTTGCCGACACGCTGGTCGCGACGACGGCAGCGAGCAGAACGTGTACCGCTACACTTCGCATGGTGGTACGAAGGACCAAGACGGGATGAGAAAGAGAAGAGAGATGAAGTGGAAAGGAGAGAGGATGTGTGTGTAGAGTTGACGGTCAGGCGCGTCGTTCTAAAGGCACTCGGCTAGCTCCTGCCACGTATACACTTTCTGGCAATTACCATCCTTCCCACGCTCTCCCGCCTCACTCTCACAGCTTCACGGTCTGTCCGAGCCTCTGCATTCAATACGTACATACATACAGCATCTATACTACTACTAGTCTACCCAAGCAGATCTGCATGCCCCGACGCCGACAGCGCCAACTGCAGTATAGAGTGAGCATTAACAGGGTGTATCCAATCGTAACGCTACGTACCACGAACTCATCATCCAAGTACTTCGAGACGGCAATCTGGTCTCCGAGCCCTTTTCTCCGACGGGTCTTGAGCACGAGGTCGCGTGCGAGTGCCTGACCAGACGCAGGCTCCAGTGGTCGCAGCTTAATGCTCGTATCAGTCGGGTCCCCTGTTCCAGAAGCATGAGTTTGGGAACCGACGAGAATCAGTCACACGACTTACCGGGAACTATCGACCAATGGTCAAACATTTGAAGACAGAACGCTTGACCTTGCGTTGCTGTTCGGAGGTCCGTCTCGAACCCGTTCGCGTCAATGACAGGGATAAGCGCCTTTACAGTGTACAGTGGCGATCCGGCCTTCGGAATGTCCTGCGTGACGTGTCCACGCCTCCGTGCAAGAACGGTGTAGACAGCTGAAATGCAGTCTGCTGGCGTTTGTACTTCGACGTAGTAGATCGGCTCCATAAGCCTCGGTGTAGCCTAACCTCGGATCATTAGCTTGGTCTCGGAGCAGTATTTTAGACATTTACCATGAGGAAGGACGAGTAGCAGACACGTCTCGCTGTCGGCACGATCTGCCCTCCTCCCCGGTAGATTGGCTCCGGGGCGAGCGTTGCGTCTAGGATTCGGAACTTGACATTTCGCATTGCTATCATAGCCTCCGTTAATTCATCTTCCACCGAACACATAAGTATGCTCACGTTCATCGCATAATGGGCCTTCTCGCGTACCCCACTGGAAGCCCTGCTTGATGTGCTCCTTGACCGAAGTCAGCAGCTTCTTGTCCACCTGCAACCCATGAATTAGCTCGTGCAGAAGTAGCGTCAGCGCGCACGAACCTGCGACGGCAGTGTATCGTCAAGGAGAATATTTGGTCCAGCATCATCGGGCCCAAATGCCCATATTGACCGCGAAGCAAGCAAATCCCAACCGTGTGTCTCCTCAAAGAATTTGCCTCGCTCTTTTGGTGACATTCGCCAGTTGACCCGGCCGCTCTCGATGTCTTCGGCAATGCCACGTTCAAGCGGCTCCGCGATCATCGTCAACCGGTTCCTAGATGAAAATGAGCACATGCACAAAATTAGACACGTTGCCATGGCTGACTTTTTGTTCGGCGTGTCGGCGTAACACTTCAACGCGCTCGTCTCCAAAACGGTCTCACTGAACTTGGTGACCGGGTCCGACACCTTGATCTCAATCTCGGAGAACAGCTTCCGCAGATCATGCATCACACAGTCAAGATATAGCTCGCCTGTGCCAATCACGACATGCTCTCCGCTCTCCTCCACCTTTGTGTAGACGAGCGGGTAGGACTTGTTAATGCTTCGGAGTCCTGACAGCATCTTTGGGAGCTCCGAAGGCGCAATAGGCTCAATAGCGATCTTGAGCACCGATTCCGTCATATGCTTGATCGGGCGGAAGATGTACAGGTCGTCTTCAGTGGTGACACTGGTCAAGGTGGCAGTCTTCGTTATTGATGCGTCGACTCCACCAATAAGGACCAAGTTGCCAGCAGGCACTTCGTCTGCCGGAATGAAATATCTGGACCAAATCACCAATTGCTCAGATTACTGTCGATCCATGTCAAGTAAATGACCCACCGCGCTTCACTGACCCAAAGGTCTTCCACGTCAGTTTTCACCATATCCTCCTCATCCTCTGGTGAGTAACCCTCGCCCAGTACCTTGATTGTCATGCCTTTCTTCAGAGTACCGCTCATGACACGGCCATATGCTCTGAAGGACAGAGCGTCTGTCGCGCTGTACAGTTTCGTCACGTGGACCATGACTGGCCCTAATGGATCGACTGCCTTCATCGAGTCGACGAGGTTGGATGTCATTGGGCCTGTGTACGTCTGCTCGACCTATGGACCATCTATGCGTTACGGTCAAGTTTTGCTCTATGGTAGAGAATGCATACCTTGCTTGCGGAGGCTTCCAGTGGGTTCGGTATGTGCTCGGTGATCATATCTACTAATCCTGTCGCAGACCCAAAGAACTGGTCAAGGACCGCCCTCAGAAGAGGCCTCACGTCCATCTTGTACATGACGGGCTTGAGCTGGATGCCCAGACTGTGAAGAGTCTCCTTCAAGGAATCCGTTTCCTCGCTCAAGACTTGGCTGTAGATCTTGTATAGCGGCTGCAAGACGAATTCCACGAAGCTCCTGCTCGCCTCCGGATCGGCCGCTTTGCGCGTGAACTTGCGTGTCTCGGAGTTGAAATAGATGTCGCCCCACAGACGGTCGGCGAAGGACGCAACATCCAACGGCCCTAACGGAAATCTCAGCAAATAGTACGAATAATGTGTGCTGATGACCTTACCGTATGTCTCGGCGTACATCTGTGCGAATGACCTGAGGGTGAAACACCAAGCCATATCGGTGCTCGCGAATGCTACATTGCCATTCTCTGGACTCAGACGGTGTTCGGGATTCGGGTCAATCCCACTATTGATGACCCGTCAGATGTTAGTTCGTGGATGCTATGAGACACGGACCTAATGAAGGTGTTGACCTCCTCGATCGTGTGCTTAATTTTGTAGTAAGCGTCCGCAGGTGGGATGCGTAACTCAAGAATGAGCCGGTCGATTTTGTTGACAACAAGTGTCATTTTGATGCCTTCTTGCATGGCATGTCGGATGATTGCCTCAGTTCCGACCATCATCTGGTGCGAAGTTAAGATTATTGCTATTCGTAAAATTATCACAGAACTCACCCCTTCTACCACATCCACAACGAGCACAATACCGTCGACCAGGCGTAAGGCGGATGCAACTTCGTCGAGGAAGTTGACGTGCCCAGGCGTGTCAACGAGATGAACAAGGTGCGACTTGCCGGCAGTGTTCTGTAGCACAAGTGACATAGGAGAGGACTTGATTGAGATCTCGCGAGAACGAGACAAGATATGAGTGTCCGTGTAACGAAGCTATGTCCCAAGCAGGATGAGAGTTGTGACACGATAGGGAGCTTCCTGTACCGACCGGCTTATCCGCATCCCAAACAAGCTTATGAGTCTCCAACACCAGCATGTCCATTAGTGCTGTTTTTCCATGATGAAGATGTCCAACCACCGCGACGTTGCGAATCATCTCAGGAAAGGACATCATATTCAGTAAAAAGCTGTTCCTCTGTCAGTCCGAGGAGCTTAGCACACAAGGGATGTATGTACTGACCCTTTGTCAAAGCGCGTCTCCGGCATGTCCTTCTCTTCAATATTCCATCTTCGCATTTTGACAGGCGCGACAATAGGTTCGGTCAGCGGTTGGGCATCCTCCTCCTGCACTAATGTTTCGACGCCAGGCCCATATACATCCTCTGCTGATGGATAGTACTGCTTATCTTCATGGAGCACGACGGCATGGTGAACGGTTTCTAAAAGTGGGCACCAATAAGCACAAGACAGTTTACCATAACTCTCCAAACGCACCGTCAACCTCCATCAGAGCACCCTCCGTCTCAATCTCCATTACTTCCTCTTCAAAACCCTCCAATGGCTGCTGCTGTGGAGGCGCCTGCTGGAACTGGGCTTCAGCAATCTCCTCCTCTTCCGATTCAAGTTCAGGACCGATGTAGTTTCCGAACTCGTCGTAATCCTCGAAGGACGCCATTTTTAAAGCGTTTCAGTGGTGTTGAGGTTGTCACTAGACCTCGGTACAAGATTCAGCTCGCGTTTGAACGAGACGGCGCAAACGGAAGGAAAGCAGGGCAGATGAGTATAAGATGTGCCGCGTTCGACGAGGAAGAGGTCAATGAGCGAACCACAGCAAAGGCGCGTACGTGCCCTCAGATTCCCACGCGCCTGATTAGGCTCACAACGCCAGCCATAGCCGCCGCGATATTTTGTCTAGACCAGCCTCATACCCCGACATGGCTACGTTATCAGACGACACTCTCAGGAAGGTATGTGATCTTTCTATGTTGATGAACGCGCGTCATTGAGAAATTCGTAGATTCTGGTCCAAATTCAAACGACCGCTGTGCAATCGCAACGCGCACTGGCCGTTACCCGACAACAAGTAGCGAGCAAAGAGCGAGAGAGACGGATCCTCCAGTTGACCATTGATGAGATCAGTCGTATGGAACCGGATGTCAATATGTATAAAGGTGTTGGGAAGATGTGAGTACGCGTCATGTATCAGTGAAGCATTGTCATGATTATGCGTTCCAGGTTTCTGATGGTACCACGGCCGAATATGGAGAAGGACTTGAAATCGCAGGAAAAGAGTTTGACGGATGAGATGAACGCGCTCAACAAAAAGGTACGTCCTGCACTAACAGCTTCATGACGAGTCTGACCACTGCACCTCTCAGGCGAAGTACCTGGAGAAACAGTTCAATGATGCTCAATCTCAGTTGAGAGATATCGTGAGTCTCTTGTGTTGTCACTCGTTCGTGTCTTCACAACTTCTTTCAGTTCCATAGTGCACCCAGGCAATAAGGCGCAGACCAATGACACACTGTATATTATCCACCTTATACTCCAATGGCTTCTCTGTAGCAATTAGTTTTCGCAAGTCATCAACTCCGCCCCTCGTTCTCATGATCCGGCCAGGCTGCGATGTTTCAAGCGTCTGCTGTCAGACGTTACGGCTGAGACTACGTGCGATGGAGACCTCTTATTCAGAACTATCGATCGTTGATCACACTACCGCCCAAATTGGGATCTCGCGCCGCACCATCGCACAGTACCGCACACATGACTTACCTTAGTTCCATGACATAGGGAGCGCTTTCACAGGGTATATATAGTCGCCTTCTCATGTCTCATCCTTGATCACCGCCATGTCCTCAGACGCGAAGGATAGTACTACTGCTGAACAGCTGAAGACTGAAGGCAACGAGCACTATCTGAAGGGTGATTATGAATCTGCACATCGTCTCTATTCACGCGCGATAGACGAGGATCCGACCAATGCAGTTATCTACGCCAATAGAGCGCAGAGTAGCCTTGCAATGAAGAAGTAAGTTCCTTCTAGTCGACGATGTTAGGGGTAACCTAACGATTTTCGGTAGATTCGAAGATGCAGAGGCTGACGCGGCGAAGGTAGTAAGACTCGCTGGATCTTGTTTGCGCACGTCTCATCCCGAACTCTATGTAGGCATTGAAGTACGATCCCAAATTCTGCAAAGCGTGGGCCCGATTGGCGACAGCCCGGCAGGTTGGCTTCGGATTGATGCCTCGTTGAGTGTGCTGTTTATTCAACGCTTTTCTTATTATGCAGGGCCTCAAGAAATATGACGAGAGCAAGTTAGCGTGGCAGCATGCGATCTCGTGTCTTCCTGATGATGCAGAGTCGCCATTGTCCCCTTCCGATAAGAAACTGAAGCAACAATGTGAGGCTGGGTTGGTATCCCTGGAGGCGCTGGCCGGCGCGAAGTGGGCCGGCATTGATCCAGAAGCTATAAATTCCAAGCATCTTCCCTGGGATAGGGCTTTGGCGATGAAGCAGGAACTAATGAACGAGGGGCGGACGTCGTTGGGAAGCAGTGTAAGTGGCCAGCACGCATGTTCATTGAAGCTCCTGAAAGGTGTCCCCAGGCCTGGGTTATAATCTCAGCGTATAAAGTAAGTCAACCCTCTCGTCAAGTAAAGTCTTGTCGAATAAGTACATCATCAGGATTATGCAGAAGGCATAGAGACGGTAAATATGGTCAAGCGGATCTCCAAGGGAGAAGTTGGTGTCGAAGGTGAGGGCAATGATCCGGAGGAGATGGGATGGCAAGGAAAGCCAAACGTGAGTTGACATTTGCAAGATCGATGACGAGATCCTGATCACACGAACTATCCATATAGGCACTCATGAACCTGTCAAATGGCATTCTGCGAGATGTGAGAGTATTTCATATACCCGGGAAAGAGTGGATGGAGAAATTCAATGAACAAGGTGGGTCAAATGTAGTCAGTACCAGTCATCTTAATTTACTCACATACTCTTTCCGTAGTTCGGTTTGAGAGTACCATGCGGCAAGCATGGACACTTGCCGATGCTGACGCTGTGAAGGAGGAAGCTCAAGACCGGTTGAAGGCGGAAGGTTGGGATAGCGTCAGACCTGCATTGTCCACGACAGTTAGGTTCGTTTACCGGTGTCTGTCGCCTTATTTAACCCAAGATTCCTGAATTATGTACCCCTAATAGGGCATGGATCCTCGCTGGATATCTAGCGAGTGGGAACAGCCGTAATGCAGAAACGGCTCTCGACTATTACGGCCGTGCGCTGAGTGTCTTGGAATGGGGTCGTCTTGTATGGAAAGATGTACCCGCAAAGGAGCGTGGGACCGTCTTTGACAATACATTTCTGCGAGGGGTGAAGCGACTGTTTTTGCAAGGGCTGATAGAGGTGCGTCCCTGTTGTTCCTGGCGATGCCGGACCGGTTAATCATATTCGTGGTCCTCGGCAGGCGTATCATGAGGATCCTGGTCCTAATTCGGAATATAATCTCGACGACATAGCCGCAATGGCTAGAGACTTAATGAGCGACACGGCGGCGGACCATGCTCGCCTCGCAGCACACCCGAACACGGATTATGATCCTGGATTCATCACGTCGTTCTTCGTCAATCCTCTGGGCGAGGGCATGTCGTCAGTCCTTTCTCGTTTTTTTTTTCTTTCGATGAAGTGGGCCTCACTCTTTTTTGGCCCAGAATCCTTGGTTTTGTACATATGCGAAAAGCCTTATATCTTCGAGCGCAAGGAAATGACGAGGCCGCAGATCAGCAGTTTGCAGCCTCCGCGGTCTGGTATGCGAAAGCCGGTAACGTTTTCCCTGACGACGACGAGAAACACGTCTGTGAGCCCATACCCATTTCTTCCTCGTACCAGTCAATGAACACGAAAGGTCAGACTTCCTTGCGATTAGCCTGGAAGCGCAGTTGAGCCGCGGGCAGGAACTCAGAGCCATACTACCTTGTTGCGAGGCTATCAGACGAGACATCCCGAAGATGGAAAAGATATGGAAGTTTTCGCAGATTGCGGAAGGACGAGATGCTCTGCTGCAAAACATTCTAAGTTTCGAGGATGAATGCAGGGCGAAACTTGCTAGCGGCAAAGCCACCTTGGACAGCGTCATCCGTGTAAATGTGCGTGGTCACGAATTGCCGTGCAGTTCAAGAGACTCATTATCCGACCTGCTTTCTGCAGATTGCCGACGACATCGTCCCTGGCAAACAAGACCAGGCAGACCCGCCACCAGAGCCAGCAGAGGAGGATGCCGAGGAAGAGTGAGGCGGACGGGGTTAGGAGAGGACATCGGTTGTTGCCATAAATTGGTAAAGTTGTATAACAATGTACATTCACGTGAACTATTATCTTTCACGCAACTGGACCTCGGGACACTTACCAATAGCGCTTTCAACGATCAAGTCACCATCGAACGTCATGACAGCGAATTCCTACCAGCATGTAGAGCATCAACGCATCGTTACGAAGCAAGAAACCTCTTCTGTCATCTGAGGCTGAGTTTGTCAGGAAACGCAAAGGCAATGTGTCGTTCTATCTACTGTATGTCATCTGAATAATATGATTGTCTGCTTCATGGTGTGCTCATAATGGGATCAGAAAACACTGCTGCTACACAATGGGTTACTCGATATGTTTGCCGCTTGTCCCTCATATGCCCTCCGGGAGTTTCTGCGAATGTCGGTAAGACAATCATATGTCGAGCATCCTTAGCATCTAACTGGCGCTGAAAAACTATCTCGACGTCTGACTAACTCCGGCAAGAAGCTGCACAGCTTGGTAGGGTGTAGCAATGGAAAAGCCCATTGCGAACTCACCCATTGTGAGAATATTGATATTTATATAGACTGCGACGGCGGGGAAAACCATTGCACCACGTTTAGCCATTGACAGGCACAGTGAAATGCCTTATCCTACTACCATTCATGCTGTCGGAATCAACAAAACGGGGGACGTCGATGTCATCGAGGATCTTACGCTGCCCTTTCCTGTGAGGAAGCCGGGTGACATCTTGGTCAAGGTGAGAACGTCCATCACTCTTCGCCGTGCTGGCGATCATAAAGCACATTGTATGCAGGTCAATTATGCCGGCGTTAATTTCATCGATATATACTACCGGTGCGTATCCGTAGAACCGCTGGGCATACTTTTCAATGCTAACACGAAACTTGCTTACAGAACGGGGCTCTATCCTGTTCCTTCCTTCCCCTTCACCATCAGTGGAGAGGTCGCTGGCATCATCGAAGAACTTCCGAGCGATGAAACTATTCTCAATTCCGAGCAGTACAAGCAGCGAAGCCTCAAAAAGGGTGGTAAAATAACATTTGTAAATCGATTCTAATGCTTGGGGAAATTCCGTACCGCTCATGACAGGAATGTCAGATGCAACAGAACTGCCTTGCCGAGTATGTTACCATACATTGGGACGGCCCTATCTACTCAGTCCCCGACGAAATTTCTACCCGAGCTGCCGCCGCCGCTCTTGCACAGGGCTTGAGCGCTATCGTGCACCCCACGGAATCATACAACGTCAAGAAAGGTGACACTATCCTCATCCATACTGTCGCCGGAGGTCTGGGTCTCCTCATGTGTCAAGTGGTCAAATCGCGCGGTGCCACTGTTATTGGTACGACATCTACCCCGGCCAAGGCCGAGCTCGCCAAAGCGCATGGCGCCAATCATGTCATTCTGTACACCAAGGAGGAATATTGTGCAGCGCGTCGCAGAGCTTACGAATGGTCTAGGCCCGCATGCTATTTTTGACGGCGTCGGAAAGGATACGTGAGTACAACTGATCGTATAATTGAGGGAGCCTCGATGCATTGGCTGATACCGCTTAGATTTGACATCGACTTGAAGATGATCAGACGCAACGGAACGTTGGTCTCTCTGGGAGATAGTTCTGGTGCTGTTCCGCCGTTCTCGCTGATTAGGCTGCAAGAAAAGAACGTTCGGCTTCTCTATCCCACGTGCGTGCATCGCTCTTGGAAGTTGTCCTTTTTATTCATCGATCCCTCCCAGGTTATTCAACTATTTGGTGACCTCTGAGCAACGAAGTCGTTGGGAAGCTGAGTTGTGGAAACTCATCACCGCAGGGGACTTGAAGGTCAAGATCTATGAAGACTACCCATTTACTGCGGAGGGTGTTCGTCGCGCGCAAGCTGATCTTACTGGCGGCAAGACCGTGGGCAAACTTCTCATCCAGGTTGCAGACAGAATGGCTTCTCCGACGTAGACGTGGGGAAATGGTGATAGGGTGACGGATCGTCAGAGATAATGCATGTGTTGTTACTGCTCTTTGTATTGAGAACTCTGATTCTGCTCTTGCAATCAAGCTGGTGAGTTTCGGGTATCATGTTATCTGGCGGTGATACTAACGCCGTGTTATAGGTTTGAAATAACGCACCAGATGCGAAACGTGTTTTGGTTCATGCTTTTCTGAGCATGTAGGGCTCTTCGCGTATGAAGTCTGGACTCGGGACATAATGTGCCCTCTTGGACGATTGACCAACTTGACTATCTTCTCACCTTGATCTATGTGAGCGTTGATCCTTGCCAGATTATGATCATGTCTACTCTCACATCTGTTCCCAACACGCCATTCGTGTCATCAACAATCACGATTGTATCCCACCCAGCCTATACATAGGTGCGCCATGTCGGACAACGCTTTACCCATATCACATGCGCAGCTTGGACGTTGCAGCATTGATAAAACGTCCGAGCCGCACAAGTATTTATACCAGAATCGCTTACCAAAAGCTAGGTAGCATTCCGCCTTATCCGTCTTCTGTCCCCTGACTCAAGCGAAGCAAGCAAGCATCGTAACATCAATGTCACGCCCTACCGCAATCCACGCTGTGGGAATCAATAAAACGGGCGGTGTTGATGCAATTGAGGACATATTGCTGCCTTTCCCCGAGCAGAAGCCTGGTGACATTTTGGTCAAGGTACGAAATGTCTGCACAGTCTTATGATGGCACACGCTAACGACAGCCCCGGACGCCGTTTCCTCTTTTAGATCGAATATTCTGGCGTCAACTACATCGATACATATTTTCGGTGAGTTGAGTCTCGAAGGAAGTTAGACAAGACCCTTAGCGATTTAATCGCGACAGCAATGGATTGTATCCGGTGCCTTCGCTGCCCTTCCTGCTGTCCACAGAGGTGGCTGGCGTCATAGAAGAGCTTCCAACAGACGAGGCCGTCATCAACGACGAGGAATACAAGAAGCTAGGTCTCCAGAAGGGCGGGAAAATAGCAATTGTAAGGCTTCCATTGAGACCATGCGCTGTGTGATTGACCAAGCATATCAGATCCGACCGAACACTCTCGCAGAATATATTTCTATACCGTGGGATGGGGAAATATACCCTATCCCCAAAGACGTTTCTACCCGAACGGCCGCCATGGCGCTTGCCCACGGCTTGAGCGCCCTCGTCCTGCTCACAGTGTCTTACAACGTCAAGAAAAACGATACCATTCTTATCCACACAGTCGCCGGAGGACTTGGTCTCCTCATGTGTCAGCTCGCAAAATCGCGTGGGGCCACCGTCATCGGGACAACCTCTACCGCGGCCAAAGCTGAGCTGGCTAAAGCGCATGGCGCGGACCATGTCATCGTGTACACTAAAGAGGATACTGCACAGCGCGTGGCCGAGCTCACAAATAATCTGGGGCCGCACGCCATTTTCGACGGCGTTGGAAAGGATACGTGAGTAATTCTTGCATTCAACGCACTATATATGGGGATGAAACAATTGCTTCGTCAGCTTTGATATGGACATGAAGATGATTAGGCGACAGGGGACGCTGATCTCCCTTGGGAATGCCTCAGGCGCTGTCCCACCTTTCGCATTGTTGCGGCTGTCAGAGAAGAACATCATGTTACTTCGTCCCACGTACGCGGCATCTCTTTGAAGAATTCTGTCGAGCCTGACGCACATCGACTCTCACAGGGTATTCAATTACATTGTCACCCCGGAGGAGAGGCGTTACTAGGGGACACAGTTATGGAGAGCCATCGCCGCTGGGGTCTTGAAGATAAATGTCTTCGAGGAATACCCGTTTACAGCTGAAGCCGTCCGTCGTGCACATATAGACCTGACTAGCGGTAAGACTGTGGGAAAATTGTTGATCAAGGTCGCAGACCTAGACGGCTCGTTGTTGGGATGTTAGATAACCACATGGGCGGAAGTGAATGTGTCGGGTGTCGGTAGACCGTGGAGGACATTGTAAACAAGGCTGTCGAAGCGATACAGACCTAGGCGATTCCGGGTTTTTTTGGACTGGAGGAAGCAAACGTAGGCACGGGTCGGAGGCAATTTGTGCTTTTTCCAGTTGTTTTCCAGGCTCTTTTTTCTCCGAAGGAAGGAAGGAAGGCCGAGAATCTGAAATTCGTGATACAGTATCCGATGTTCCAATCATGTTGGTGGCTTCGCTGTGATCTCACGTCCATGTGGGATATTCATCATGTTCAGTGCATAATGCAGCATCGTGTCTTCTCGACTAGCTGATGTATCGCCATCTCGTCAGCTGATACGTCTCGGTGAGGCCAACATGACACGGCGATATCTCTTGCAAGGCTGCTGTGGACTTATATTTTCCCGGGAAATGCTTAGACATGTAGTAATCAGCATCAAGCCCCTGCATAGAGCCCGGCTCCACCCACTGGCACGAGCACACCATAGTAACTTAGAAAGCTAGGTACCCACAGGACCATGATATAAGTAGCCGTCAGGGTCGGGCTAAGCGTGCTATGAGCCTCTCTTGTTTCGGGATCGAGCGGCAATATTCTTCCTTATCACCGTTCTTGCCTTTGATATAGCCAGCACCGATGTCATACCCTTCCACAGTCCATGCAGTTGGGACCCATAAGACAGGTGACGTCGATGTGATCGAGGATTTGACACTTCCATTTCCTGTGAGGAGGCCGGGCGATATCTTGGTCAAGGTGAGTAAAAAGTGGTCGATATGGTTCAGGTCCTTGTTGACGCCCATTGTCCACATCGTCTCTTCTGCAGGTCGAATTCGCAGGTGTTAACTTCATTGACACCTATTTCCGGTGAGTGTATAATGGAACGAAGGTGAACGTGCGGGATCCTCAGCGGACATTTATATAGTAAGGGGCTCTATCCGGTCCCTTCGTATCCCTTCCTACTGTCAGGAGAGGTCGCTGGCGTCATAGAAGAGCTTCCAACCGACGAAGACGTACTCAATAATGAGCAGTACAAGAAGTTGGGCCTGCAGAAAGGCGGCAAGATAGTGATTGTAGGGTTTTCTTGGGAATATATTCGTCCTGTCTTACTCAACGAGGACATCAGAACAAAACAAATTCTCTCGCAGAATACGTCGTCATACCTTGGGATGGACCGATTTATCCCATCCCCGACGAAATCTCCACCCGAACTGCCGCCGCCGCTCTCGCCCAAGGCTTGACCGCGCTCACCCTGCCTACGGAGTCATACAATGTCCAGAAGTACGACATCATTCTCATCCATACTATCGCTGGCGGGCTTGGGCTCCTCATGTGCCAGATCGTGAAAGCGCGCGGAGCGACAGTCATTGGCACGACGTCGACGCAGGCGAAAGCTGAGCTTGCCAAAGCCCATGGGGCGGACCACGTTATCCTGTATACCCAAGAAGATACAGTACAACGCGTCGCCGAGCTCACGAATGGCGCAGGGCCGCACGCCATCTTTGACGGCGTCGGGAAGGATACGTGAGCAGAATTCTGATACCATGGACAAAACTAATGCTGCACCAGTTTTGACTCCGATTTGAAGATGATTCGACGGAAAGGGACGGTGGTCTCCCTCGGAAATGCCTCGGGTGCCGTTCCCCCGTTTTCGCTTCTGAAGCTGTCCGAGAAGAACGTCCGACTCCTTCGTCCTACGTACGTCGTATCGCCTTATGGAACCATTCGCTCCGTGCTCGTTATGCTGACATTTTTCCACTAATTTCGCTTCGCTCATCAATCAATCCGCGCAGTTTGTTCAATTACGTTGTCACTCTGGATGAACGGCGTCATTGGGGAACACAGCTGTGGAAGGCTGTTGCTGCTGGTGACTTGAAGATCAACATCTTTGGAGAGTACCCGTGTACAGCAGATGGTGTTCGCCGTGCACAACTCGATCTGACGGGCGGCAAGACGGTTGGGAAACTTCTCATTAAGGTCGCAGATTCGGGCACAAAGCTTTAGATAGCGTGGATGTAGATTGGGTGCAGACGTACAGCCACGAATTATTGAGAGATTGTAGGACACGCAAGGCGATACAAATGATGGGGGCGGTCAGCCCTGCAGAGAGGATGACATGTTGTCAGCTGGCGGTGATGAGGCTGGGATCGCGAAATTGGATAAGGGCAGCTTCGACCGGCTGGGTCGGGTCGTCACATGCCACCACCTCTTCCTTCCCTTCTCTTTTGTTTCTATATCTCCTCCCCCGACACTCCTTGCTGGCTTGCTCTTCTTCTCTCCCATATACCCCCTCGTCTTACGTTCACCAACTGCTCTTTTTATGGAGGCCGCACCAGCTCTCGTTCTCATCCCTCCAACTCCTCAATATCCGACACCCACATCACGGAGTCTCTCATCGACACCCGTGTCTACCGCACCGCCTACCCCCGAGCTCGTCCGGTCATCGATTGATCAGGAGCGTAGCTCTTCAGAAACCACCATTGTTACTATTTATTCTATGTACGGCGACGACTCGCCCCCACGCTGGGACAATCCTCTCAAGGTCTCCAATGGAAGGGCTGACTATTCCTCGTACCAAGACTCCGTACCCACCTCGAGCCAGGATTCGCAGGAGAGTGCGTATTACAGCACGGTACCAGCTAGCCACCATTCCAGCAAGCGCAGCACATCTTTCAACCGAGGATCGGCTGTAACGGCGCCCTCCAGCCGAGCATCCTCTAGCGACTCGAGTTCGCCTTATAGCGGCATAGGAGACGATTCGGATGACCTTCCGATTGCGCAGAACCCCTCTATTCGCAGACATCCTCAGAGCCCGCCATCGTCGAAACCTGCATCCCTAGAGGTCGACCCAGAGTTCAGCGAGCGACACCTTAGTCCCCCACCCCCAAATAGCCGACCCTCCTCGCGACACCGCTCTATCTCCCCCAACAGTACCGCGCGCCCTCAGAGAGTATCCAGCATTCCACCTACCGCAGCTTCGTCGTACACCTCTCGGGCGTCGACGTCTGCAAGCCCGCAGCTACACAAGTCCCCCAGCATTGTCTCCATTACACCGTCCGAGGGCGAAGATCCCGATTCATTTCACGTCAGGCGCACATATGCCGAGCTCGACCTTCTTGGCGTCAAGGGCGATGGTTACGAGGAGGGTGTGGAGCGGACGCGTGCGCGCGTTGGGTCCAGTCGTGATAGCACGATGCAAGCTGCACAGGCACTTGGTGATCCAACAGAGAAAACGCGCGAACTCATGCCCAAAGAGGTCGAGATGCTTGAGAGCTTGGATCGGTACGCGCCATTCATCGCCATTCCTTGTCCGTGTATTAATCATAGGGTCATTCCAAAAGTTACGGCTTCTTCAACACCCCATCTCATGACCGCCTTACCTTGCTCCCTAACGCTGCTTTCCACAAACCTCTTTCACGCGTTACGGTCCTCAAGACTGGACCTGCCACGGCTACGATCCTCAGCTCTCTGCCCCCGCCGAGTGCCCCGAAACACGAAACTATCCGTATGGAGAAGTGGGGGCGGATGCTCGAACCCCAAACGCGCGATCCAGGCGGCAACATTGAAAC
Source organism: Hericium coralloides (assembly GCA_003675405.1). Classification (NCBI taxonomy): domain Eukaryota; kingdom Fungi; phylum Basidiomycota; class Agaricomycetes; order Russulales; family Hericiaceae; genus Hericium; species Hericium coralloides. The sequence continues at coordinate 256,720 of QUOP01000025.1, read as the reverse complement.
ATGGCGTGTCAGCCCGTCGAAAGAACACAAGCTGCGCGAGCGCCTCTACAAGGGCATCCCCGATCGCTGGAGAAGCGCGGTATGGCAAACGCTTCTGTGCCGTTTCTCTAAAACTGGGAACAAGGAATTTCTGCATCTTGCGCAAGAATATCGAGAGGCTTTGGATAAACCTTCGCAGTACGACATTCAGATTGATCTTGACGTACCAAGGACAATCAGCGGACACATACTCTTCCGCACGAGATACGGCCTTGGGTGAGATCTTCCCTACCTGATTCACACAGCATATGAACTGATAGCATTTGTATAGTCAACGATCCTTGTTCCACGTTTTGCATAGCTTCTCCCTTCGCTGTTCGGTGTGCGGCTACTGCCAAGGCATGGGCCCAATCGCCGCCATGCTCCTCTGCTATTTCGAGCCCGAACGCGCTTACGCCTCTCTCGTTTATCTCCACGACGCCTACCGCATGCACGACATCTTCAGCCCCGGCTTCCCCGGCCTCCTCGAGGCCATCTACGTGCAAGAACGAATAATGCAGGAGATGATGCCCGAAGTGTACGCTGCGTTCAAGGACCAGATGGTCTCAAGTACGTCGTACGCGACCAAGTGGTACATCACGCTTTTTGCGAACTCGATGCCGTTCCCAACGCTGCTTCGACTTTGGGACGCTTTCCTACTAGAGGGGCCTGATCTCTTTGTCATTGTCGCAATTTCGGTCATCTGGGCCTACAAGGGTGCGCTTTCATTTTTATTTTATTCATGCCAACTTCGGGCTTACCGTTGACGTAGACCATATCACATCAAGTTCCGCAAACTTTGAGACCATCCTCTCGCTCTTGTCTTCATTTTTCGTTCCTGAAGACGAGAACACGCTCGTGGCTTGGATTGGCAAGGTTCTGGCTGACCAGAAATTGCGGTCTAGCATGAAGTCGTGGCGAGAAGAGTGGAAGGGGCTGGTGGCAGCCGGAAAGGAAGGCCAGGCTCTCCTATAGCATAATCTATCTGCGTATTGCATGGTAATCGTATCCCAGTGTCTCATGTCGTTTCTCGCTTCTGCATTCGCTTTCCGTTGTCTCCCGTCCCGTCTCTCATTTCCTCATCTTATTCAGTGGCCATTGGTTTCGCACTACCCTTATTTAATCCGGTCGTATAGTTCGTTCGCACCTCGCATCTGGTTACTCCATCCATACCGCACAGCCCCCCATTCACGTCTTCCCCGCTATCATCATCCTGTAGCATCGCAGCCCGAACGCACGCATCGCAATTGCATCCCGTGGTTTCACCGCCTTATTTTCCGATTTGCCTCGTTGCCTGCGATGTTTCGCGCTGACATCAGTCGTAAGGATCGGAAAGGTGAGCCATGCAGGCCGATATGATTCTAGACACCTCATCAACGCCTCATGGTCTGCGATACGCCCTCTTGGACACTCACTTGACCAGAGCTCTTCTTCCATACAGGGCAGTGCTGAGATTACAGCTTCATGCCTTCCATTTGCAGACAAGAGCCCTGCCTAATCGGGCGCCATCCTTGTATTCAACGCTCGCAAAACAAAGAGCACCACGTATGGACAGACCTCTCCAGGACGGCACACGGTACGTATTTATACCAACACAATAGGCAATGTGAAAGGGACCCAAGAACAAAAGAACCTGTTCTCCTCGCGACGGGACCCACAGCGCAAACAACAACGGACCTACACCGCACTAACTCCCCGCTCCCGTAACACAATTAGAGGCCATTTCCATTTCGCCGTCTGCCGTCAGCAGTCCTAGGATATCATACCGCGCGCGACGTACCACTGTCTCCCCAGTCAGGCCTGCCTACATCCCACCCCCGCACTCATATTTGCCTCCGTTAACGTTTTCATCTGCATTGCCATCCTTCACGACGTTCAGTGAACGCCATCTACGCATCCATACCCTTGATTAATCCAGCATCATCCACCTTTATATCCACCACCACCATGTCGTCCAGTTTCACGACGCCGTCGCCCCCGACGACCGGCTTCTTCCCCACGGGCCCGTCCGCGCCGCACGCATTCGCGACGATGCAGCAGTCGCCGCGCGACCAGTTCCAGATGTACGCGGCGCTCGGGGCGCCCGCACAGGGCGGCCAGAAGGGCCAGGCGAGTGCGTCGTACAGCTTGTCGAAAAAGACGTCGGGGAAGAAGTAGGGGAGGGACGCTGCTATAGAAGGGGGAGGACAGGAGGTCGCGCTTTCGCGGGTCGGGTGGAATATTTCTGGCGTGTGCAAGACCGCCGTGTTGGGGCGTTGATCGTCTCTATCGGACTTCGTTCGCTATTTTCTGTTGTATACATTAGCGGTTTCGGTCATCACTGTATCTCTTATGTCTTCCCACTCACCTCATTAACTTCCAACTCTCAATTGCCATCTCTCATCACGACTGGTGTATCGTAAGAATCACACACGTCATGTTTCGGCGGTTTATATGCCAGTATACCAAGATACCAGTCCATGACGAAAAGACTGAAGATGAGCGACTTGAAGAAGTGGCGAGAGAAGTGGCGAGAGCGAAAGGAGACAGAATGATGATAGTGCAGGACGCGACGCGTCTTGGTCACGGGCGCGGGCGGCACGGGCGGACCGCGGGGGCATATCGCATTGGGAGCAAAAGATTTGAGGCGGGCCTCTGGCACTCGAAGCCTCTCCCCCTCATATATCACCACCGTCGCCAGCAACCGCGCCGAGTATGCCCCACAGACCACCACCCACGATGGCCATGACGAACAACCCCGCCGCCTTGCAGACTGCCTACACCCTCTCCCTGCTGGGAGAGTACACCCACACCCTTGACACCCTCCCCCTCGACCTCTCCCGCCACTTCGCTGACCTGCGCGAGCTCGACGCCGTCCTCTCCGCCTCCATGTACGCCATCACCTCCAAGGTCAACCGCCTCATCGACATGATCGAGCACAACACCGCGCCGAAGGAGGAGCGCCTCTGGCTCTTGGCCGACATCGCGGAGGAGGCACAGCGGCTCAAGCTCGGCGGCGAGGACAAGATCCGCGTTGCCTGCCAGGCCGCAGACGGCCTGCAGAATCACCAGGAGCACCTCACCGCCCTCCTCAGCCGCGTCCCGAACTTCGACACCACCGTGCTTTCGCGCAGGACGGTGTACCCCCATGTTGCGGCGCGGTCGTATGCCCCGCCGTCGATGTACGAGAGCGGGCGGCGCAGGCGCGGTGCGCTGCTGACTACAACTGCGGCAGACCAGCCGACGCCGGCGAAGAGGAAGCGCGGGGTGCGCGACGACGAGTCGGACATCGTCGCCAACGGCCGGTCGCCGCGCAAGAACAAGGACGCGGAGCCCCCCACCTCGCAGCGGCACAAGAACGGCAATCGATCGAGAAAGTGCGTCTCGCATCTCATATGTGTTCCATACCATGCTTACAATGTCGCAGGACACACCGCGCTGCCTCACCCACCGAGTCCCTCCTCTCCGTCACCTCCCACCAACAGGCCTTCTCCGCCCAAGTCGCGCCGTCCGGCTCGCGCGGCACCACGCGCATCCCCGCCACCACCAAGCGCAGCCGCGCCCCCGCCGCAAGCCCCATCGACCCGCCGAAGGACCTCCTCCCGGGGCCGCCAGCGACGTCGCACCCGTCCCTCCCCTCACCATACGCGTCGACGCTGCCTCCGGTCCCCGGCACGGCCTGGTCCGGCCCGACACACACGCAGCTCGAGGGCCCCGGCATGCCCATCGCGCGCGCGCTCGGCCCGCCCGCGACTGCGCTCGTCGGGCCCGGCGTCGACCCCAGCGCGCAGACGGACGGCGGCGAACCTGGCGAGGGCGAGGCGGAGGGCGACGACGGGCGCGTGTACTGCTGGTGCAACATGCCGAGTTACGGCGAGATGATCGCGTGCGACGGCGAGGGCTGCGAGCGCGAATGGGTGCGTCCTTCCGTATTGTCCGGCTGTCATCGCTGTGTGTTAATCAGTATCGGTCATGCAGTTCCATGTGGGGTGTCTGAAGCTCGAGACGCTGCCCACGGGCACCTGGTTCTGCGATGCGTGCCAGAGCAAGCAAAAGGCGAAGCGGAGCTCGCGCGGGGGGAAGAGACGGTCTGGCGGCGGCGGCAGGTCCGGCGCACGGGCTCAGACCGCGTCGTCGGCCGCGTAGGGCCAGTCACCACGACCTGTATACCCGCCTGTTGCATTCTGCTGTCCACGCTACCTTATTTATCACTTTCGTGTCCTGTATTTATATCGCACTCGATACGCATTTGGCCAGGCTCGCGCGTGCATGGCTACTAATCTAAGGTCCCAAGAGCAAGAAACTAGAATACGAGCATAATACGATAATACACAGTGCGCTACGCCGCGCAAGCAGCCTCAGCGCCGCTTCGTCTCGCGCCTATCGTCTCCTGGAGATCGATCTCTCCTTTTCCTGCCCGTCACGCGTCAGCCCCACACGAAGCATGAAAAGCACACGCAGACGGCACGCACCTGCCCGCTCGGTCTTCATGGTCGCCGACCGGGGTCCCGCTACTTCTGTCCTGGGCCCCGCCGCCATAATCCAGCCCCTCGACCGCCGGCGCATTGTTGTCGCGGTCCTTGTACTTGTTCGCGTTGCGCGGGCCCGTAGGCACGTTTGGCGGCAGCGGCGACGCCGGGCGGATCGGGACATTCGCGTGGCCTGGTGCGCATATCATCAATGATCGTATTATATGTGTAGGGAACGGTGGGTACCTCTGCCGCGCCCTGCAAAGCCGCCGCGCGCGCCCCGCATCATGCCTGGCCCCATCCCCCGCCCTCGGAATGCATTCGGCGTGCCGCCGCCGCGGCTTACTGCGCCCACGGGCACCGGCGTGGGCGCGACGGGGCCCTCCATGCCTGGGTACAGCCCCTGCTGCATGGCGTTCGGGTCCTACACACGACATTGCATCAGCACCGCACTCACGACAGTCTACCGAATTATGCGCACCTGCATCCCATACTCCCCAGGCATGCCCATGGGCGGCATGCCTGGCTGCGGCCCGTACTGCTCCATGCCCTGCTCCGGCGGCGCATTCTGCACCATGCCCGCCTGCGCGCCGTCCATACCCATCTCGCCGCCCATGCCGACCATCATGGGCCCCATCATCGGCGGCATGTTCATGTCGCCGCCCATCATCGGGGCCATGCCGGGCATCATCTGCCCGCCGCCGCCGCCTGCCATCATCGCGGTCGCGCCTGCAATGACCATCGTGCGGATCTCGGGCGGCAGCTGCGAGAGCTGGTCCTCGGGCATGCCGGCGAAGTTCTGTGCGGGATGTAAGTAACGCAGACAACTGCAGTGGGGTAGAGGGAAAAGGGAAGGCACGCACTAGGACGTTCGTCTTGAGCATGCTGGAGACGTCGCTGATCTCGCGCCGCCGGTAGCAGTACGCCTCCCAGCTCAGCTCGTCAAAGCCGTAGTTGAACCAGTCGCTGATGTCCGCGCCCGGTCGCCGCCACAGCTTCTCGGACATGTTCGCGAGGTCGACGTCCAGTATCGAGCGGCCGTCAAGGGTACCTGGGATATCTGGGTTTATCTGTGGATGCGAGGGCGGCGCGGTGACGGGCGGCAGCGTCGATGGCTCCGGGCCTTCCTCGACCTTTGGTTGCTCTGGCTGCATGGGCTCCGCGCTGGGCCCGGGAGGGAGGGAGGGAGGCGCGGACGGGGTTGTCACGGCGGGTTTGGGAGGGGCGCCTCGTTCGCGCGGGGTGTATTCTGTCGTTAACGAAGGACCGGCGGCCTGGGGAGCTGGAGAACCATTCTTAGTTACAATCAAAGACCGTGGGGGGAGCAATCCAACCTTTTGTCGGCGTAAACGTCGCGGTCGATACACGTGGTTGTACGGGTCTGGTAGGCCTGTTGAGAGGTTCATTGAACTCGGACAAGGGGGAAAAGACGTCTTTATGCGTTACCTCAGATCGAGAGAGCGAGTCGGGGGCTCCATGATGAACTCGATATCCTGGGCAGGCTTCAGAAAGAAAAGTCACATTGAAAACCGAATAACATACATCTTCACTCTCTTCCTCATTCTCGCCTTCTTCCTCTTCCTCCTCTTCTTCCTGGTCTTCAGTCTCCAATTTAGCATCTACTGTCACAATTTCCTCCATTGCCGTAGCCTCCTCCACAATGACACCATGGTCTGCGGGAACAACACTTCCATTGCGGGACTCGGCCTTGACGTCCAGTGGTGTTAACGGCGTTATAGGGCCACTCGAAGGTTCTCGTTTTCCAAACGGTATACTGCAACGTAAATTGAGCTCTCGGCGTCTGCACAAACCTGAACGGCGCAGACTTACTCTGGGACTAAACGCACACACGCAGGGATGGGAGTGAGCAATACGTTGCATCATATTGTGAAGCATGCGTAGGGTACACGGCGACTACACAACGCCAGACTATGGAGAGAGCCTCACCAATCGTCTCCGCCTCGATCGCTGCTACAACTGGCTTTGGCTTGGGCTCCGGCGCTGGGGTGGTTGAGACGGGCTCAGGCTCGGCTGAGCCGCCGTAGAGGAAGTCGTCGTCGTCGTCCCTGTTGCTTATGGTTCAGTGAAAGCTCATACTCATTGGCTGTTTACACACATGGTTGCAACGGGCAGTTGTCCTGAACTTTCCTCTCCTTCCAAGGCTTGTTGGTCGAAACGACAGCGGAAACTCGAGCGCGACTCGGAGACGTACTTCGCTTACCTTTCAATCTCGTCCACGTGCGTTTCAAACTCCGACGCCGTTCCGTTGCTGCCTCGGCCCTCAACCGCTCGCCTCCGCTCGCTTCTTGCTGTACGTCTCGCAGAGCTGGACCACGTCGACGCGCACCGACGACATCGTCATTGCATGTTTCTGCTCCCTCACAGACGCGACTACCTCTACCCCGGGAGGCGCGAAAGGAGAAGGGCGTGCGAGGATGTGGCCGATGATTGCAGGTGTTGAGGATGCAGGCCCAGATTCGATGTCTCGTGCTGCATCACCCCCAGGCCTGCGAGCTCTCCCAGCCTCATAGGAATAAGCATGCTGAAAATGAACGCGCATTGCCAACGTCCAGTTAGCAGCCTTTGCGCTTTTGCGCTCTCCCATATCGAATCCGGGCCGGCGAACATGACGGCAGTCTCCCACAGAGGCCTTGAAGAAGAGAAGATGAGTTACACGAGTTCGCGCTCAACGTCCGCGTTCATCACGTCCACGCACTCCAGCCCAACTTCAACTTGCCGCTGCCGCACACTGCACGCTCGATGGCGGCGGCTTCGGGGAACCGATTAGGACTAGGACGCCTAGGCTTGTCGAGGCTTGTCCATGGCCTATATGATTAGCGCCCAGCGCGCAGGCATGCCCGGGGCGTCCGGTGAAGACGCATGCACATGCCCGCTTGCTCTACAAATTTCACGGTCACTGACGACGACGACGACGACGATGCAGCTCGCTGTGTGTCCAGGGCATCGCGCGCGCGACATCGACAGCGCGTGCGTCCGCGCCTTCTGGGCCACTGCAGTCCCAGCCGGGCTCGTCTTCCTCCTCTGCATCTTTTCGCTCCCTGTCCCGGCGCGCCTTGTTAAACTGTTGCGCCCTCTCGGGGAGCCACTGTGTACTTATCTGACGCTGGACGAGGCCGAGACGCTCGACTCCCGTGCATCGGCTGGCGACGCTGCTTCACGAAACGGGGATGCATCTTCGCCGACGAAGCAGCCCAAGGTGTGGCTCTGGCGCCCTCTTGCTCTTGTGTGGATTGCGCTTTTAGAGACGCTCGTTTGGGCCGCCGTTGGCTCTCTCAATCTCATTCAAGCTCGCTCACCCATCAATGTGATCCAACCGTTTGTGACTGCGGCCACCTGGCTCTACGCTACTATCCGACCAGTCGCACGCCCCAAGCCCGCGCCGCCCTACGACCTCTTCGCGTTATATAGCGTACACCTTATCGTCTCATTACTTGGCTTCCTTGGGATGTTCTACAACTCGCGCGTCGATGGCACCCCGTTGCCATTCGAGCTCGTCCTTGTTGCGCATGTGCTGAACCTTGTGGCGGCCGTTATCCTTGTCTCTATTGTCCTCGCGATGCCGGTCGGTGTTCCCAGCAAGCATGTAGATCCGAGGGAAGATTGTGAGACGATCCCGATCTATGTCTTTAGACTTTTTACATTCATCGACTGACACTCTGTTGCTCATCGTCGACTTCATAGGGTGTTTCTGTGTCTCCAGAAGACTACACAAGCGTCTGGGGGTGGGTAACGCTGCGGTGGATATTGCCCTTGGTTAGACGCGTACGTTCGTGCTCGCTTCGCTGAATTGCTGAACTGTCACGCTGACTTATGTGTTCCCCAGGGCACAAACCACACTTTGAGCGAGAACGATGTCTGGTCAGTCAGTCCTACTCAGCAGTCGCGTCCGCTCTTTATCAAATTCAGCAACATGAAGTCTGTCTTCAAATTCTCCATCTTGGATGTCTCCGTTCTGACTACTGACTACACCAGGCGGGCTACACTCCTCCGTCGGCTTTGGACTGCCAGTTCATTTGATCTTATGTTCGTCCATATGGGACAGTTTCTCCTTGATTAGTTCTGACAATCCCTCAGACTAGACGCTATGTTCACCTTCGTCAGCGTCATCTTCAACTATGCCGGTCCATTGTTCCTGAAGTCAGCTGTCTTTCGTTCCTGGTCACTGTGTATACGCTGATATCATCCTCCACAGGTTGATCCTGGACGCGATTGACCACTCATCGACCGAAAGCCGTGCGAAAGCCTATGTCTACGCGTTCCTCGCATTTTTCTGCACCATTGCCAAAGTCAGAAGCCAATCTTTACTCTCCAGGATTAGGCTTATCATCTTCCCGCGGTCCCAGGCCCAGGCAGACGTGCAGCACCTCTGGTTCAATCGCCGCGCTTGCACGCGCACGCGCTCGGTGCTCATGGCGTCCATTTACGACAAGGCGCTCAAGCGGCGCGATTCCTCCGGTGTCACCGGCAGGGACAGGGGTGAAGCGCAGCTCAAAAGCGGAAAGAAGGGCTCGGAGACGAGTCCTCCGACGGGCGAACCCAAGGCGGGTGCGGATGCCGGGAAGATCGTGAACTTGATGGCGGGCGATGCAAACGCGGTGCGTGCCATTGCCATCCTTGGGCAAGCGCGGAATTGCTGATGTGGCAGTTTTCTCTGGTAAGGTCGCGCAAGCGGTGTCCTGTGTGTATCTCGTCTATAGCGGTAAGCCTGTCTTTCTCGGTGTGGGCATTCGTCTTACACTGAAGATGTCTCTGTATAGTGCCATTCGAAATTGTGATCGCTTCTGTGTTCCTCTACCAGTATGTAGTCTCTCGGGTCTGTCCGAACATTGCTGATCGAAACGATGCAGGCTCTTGGGATGGTTTGCCTTCGCAGGGCTTGCAGTCTTTATTTTCTGCTGGCCCTTAAACAGCGCTATCGCGCGCCATAGTATCCGCATCCAAAAAGGACTGGGGGCAGCTCGTGATCAGCGTATGGGCGTTCTCAACGAGCTCATCAGAGCAGTGAGTTCTAGTCCTCCACCTGGGCATTGCAGAGGTGCCAACATCTGCGCAGGTCAAGTTCATCAAGTTCTTTGCATGGGAGGAGCGGTGGATCCAGCGCGTTCTTGATGCTCGTGAAATTGAGATGATGTGGATGATCAAAGGTACGCAAAAAAAAGATGATTGTGGAGCTCCGTCGTCCGACTTTTTTTATGCTCCAGCCCGCATGAATTCAATCATGTTCACGGTCCTATGGTCGTTGGCACCGACCCTCGTCTCCGTTATCTCCTTCTTTGCATTCGTGGGGGAAGGTAATCCACTCACGGTCAGCATCGCGTTCACGGTATGTATTGCGATACCTCTACATGAGCACTTGTGAGAGCTTGACTGTATACGTAGTCTATCGCTCTGTTCAACATGATCCGGAGACCAATTAGCGCGATCCCATCATGGATTGTGCAAGTCTTACAGGCATGTGGACTTCTCTTCATTCAGTTTCTATACCTAACCAGTCGATGAATCTCGCAGGCTGGCGTCGCCCTCAACCGTATCGCAACCTACCTAGATGAGGATGAAGTCGATGAACAAGTCTCCATGCTCAAACAGACACGCTCTGGGCCTGCAAATCCAGACAGTAACACGCCAAAGGGATTCGGCATTGAGAACGGCACATTTAAATGGAACGAGGTCGAGGAGATAAAGTCAGACGATCAGCATAATGGCAAAGCGCCGCAGCCGGAGAACAGTAGCAGCGACGCCAACGAGAACGCGGAGGCGAACGAGAATGTGGAGACACGCTCGGCGACCGTCAATGTTAGCGCGAGCGAGGCAGGCGACCATCACTTTAAACTTCACGACATCTCTGTGATGTTCCCTGATGGGAAACTCTCCGTTGTCACTGGTCCGACTGCTAGTGGGAAGACGGCTCTGTTGGTGAGCACCTATGGTCATTTTGTGGTCTGATTGGATGACAAAACCGTTTTCCGTCGAGATGGCCCTCCTTGGGGAGCTTACGATTCTCAACGGTCGTGTCCTCATGTCGAAGGATCCCTCGAACGTAGATGAACATGGCTTGATGCACTCGATTTCGTATGCTGCTCAGTCGCCGTGGTTGAGGCATCAGTCGATCAAAGATAATATTCTGTTCGGATATCCATATGATGAGAAGAGATATAATCAAGTTATCGAGTGCTGTGCGTTGAAGCCCGATTTGGCTATGCTAGAAGACGGAGATGAGACAGTAATTGGTGCTAGGTCATCAAGCTATCATTTGACCGCTGAGATGGTACTGACGCCAACTTCATCGCAGAGGTGTGGGTCTTTCTGGAGGGCAGAAAGCTAGGTACGACCTCGAGAATATCTTATAAATTGGCAGTGCTTAATCGACTATCCAGAGTCGCCCTTGCCCGAGCAGTTTATGCTCGGACGAAGTTTGTTCTGTTAGATGATCCGCTGAGTGCCGTGGTAAGTTATCAATTCGTTGGAACCACCGTAGCTCACCATGACCTCTGTTACGATCATAGGACACTCGCAAAGCCCGGCTCCTGTACGAGAAGCTGTTACTCGGTCCACTGCTCGCGCATCGTACAGTTGTATGTGGCTTTTATTTATGCGTGGAAATACGTTTAATGGCATTGCACTCCGCAGGTTCTCGTCACCCATCACGTTGAACTCGTTCTGCCTGGAACGTACTACCTCGTGCGTATGCTGGATGGCCGCATTGACACCCAAGGAGTTGTCAGCGAACTTCGCAAGCGCGGGATCCTGGACAGCATTGCCCACGACTCCGAAATCATAACTCTCAAAAGGAGACAGACTATCGTAGCGAAGGAACCCAGCGCCAAGCAGCTAGATCCTAAGGCAAAGGTTGATAAGTCAGTCGCCGAGGCTACAAGGAAGCTCTTCAAGGACGAACACAGAGAGACTGACCCACTGAAATGGCACATTTACAAGAACTACCTGAAAGCTTCGTGAGTGGTAGAGGTCTTGAGTCTTCGGTATTCTGACGACAGTTGCGCAGATCCTATTGGACTTGGGCCGTCCTTGCACTAATTATTGTTACAGTCCAAGTAACATATTCCTTTATGTGGGTATAGATCTGTATCTGAATTGAACTGCATTGATGGCAGGTTCTCGCTGTGACTGAGAAAGTCTGGATCAAGGTCAGATCGATTGTTCCTAAGTTCTGATTGTGATACGCTGACTAGCCTTGACCGGTCTGCAGATATGGCGTGAAGCGTACATTTCTGCCGATGCATCAATCACTACGTACGGCTTTGGATTCTTTCCTTCCTCAGAGCAGGTGGACGGCCTTTTTACCTCCCAGGCCATCAATGGCGTTCGTGCGACCAGATCCCTGCATAGCCTCTTCAATCTACCCCGCGCTCAAGATATGCCCCTGTTCTACATTGGCATTTATGCTGCCATCGGTCTCTCTATCGCGGTAATGGACATGCTTTCCACTGTGATACAATACACAGGCGCTCTTCGCGCGTCACGAGTGTTGTTCCGAAGACTCCTAGGGTCAGTAGTTCACGCCACGATGAGATGGCATGACACGACTCCCCAAGGTGCTGGGCGGAATCTCATTTCGTTTTGAGTCTGAGATATTCTAATTTCCGAATTGTATAGGTCAAATGCTCAATCGATTCAGTAAAGTCTGTCCGCATCTGTAGATGGATTTGCATTTGTGCTGAACACTAGTCCTAGGATATCGAGACAATTGATTCGTCACTCGCCTCGTCCTTGCATAAAGTCAACAGCTCCCTTGCTACCTTTGCGGCCTCCGTCTTAACTGTCACGTTGGTTGCTTCGTTCTGACTCAAGAGTTATGCTCATACATTATACAGCGTCGTCTTCCCATTGTTCTTGATCCCTGCGTCTATCATCAGTCTGGTGTATCGCAAACTCGCCATCGGATATGTCAACACAGGTCGTGACTTGCGGCGCATGGAGTCCAACGCACGCTCGTTGATCTTCTCCGATTTCAGCGAATTGGTCGAAGGCATCGTGACCGTGCGCGCCTTCTCTGCGGAGCAGCGTTTCCTGGACGGCCTCTATGGCAGGATCGACCTGGCTATCAAAGTATGCAGTGCCCTACATATGCATGCTACTGGCTAAAGTGACCTCTTCCATAGATGTGGTATAATTTCTGGATGACGAGCCGGTGGCTGATGCTCAACTTCGACGTGCTTGGTGCTCTTGCTGTGCTCATAACGACTCTTTTCGCGTTGTTGGAGTTCGTCAGCTCAGGAACAGCTGGGTTATGTATCACGTCTGCTATGGCTTTCACATTCAACATATACTGGACGTGTCGCTTCTGGACTGAGCTTGAGCTCGATTTGAAGTATGCTTTTCCCTTCTGCCTGGTCCCTTGTGTTTCTGATCGAAGGTGGTTTTGTTGCAGCTCTGTCGAACATGTCATTGAATACCTTGATCTTCCGCAGGCCCCGCCGGCAATTATTGAATCGAATCGCCCGCCTGCCTACTGGCCTTCGAGCTATAGCGATAATCTGATAGTAGTTGAAGATCTGGTAGTCAAGTATGCACCGGAACTCCCACCAGTCCTTCACAATATCTCGTTCTCTTTGAAGGGCCGAGAGCGAGTTGGACTGCTAGGTCGGACAGGTATGATAGTTTTGTGAGTGATGTGACTAGGACCATAATACTAACTTCTTAAATAGGTAGCGGAAAGTCTACTGTGGTGATGAGCATTTTGCGCTTCGTCAGTATCTCATCGTAGCATCTATGTGGTTTCTGCTGACAGACAGACATGTTCATTAGGTGGACCCCACAAAAGGTCGGATTATAATAGACGGAATTGACATATCTACCATCGGATTGCATGACTTGAGGTCTCGAATTGTAGGTCTTCAATCTGATATAATCAAGGTTGTATTCGCTTACTTGATGGTTGTCAGACATTTATACCACAGGTACGTGACGTTCAGAAATAAAAGACATGCAGGTATTCTTAATTCGACATGTATCATAGGACGCAACACTATTCTCGGGGACCATTAGAGAAAACCTAGACCCATTTAGTAAGAGCCTTTATCAAGGCGGCGGTACCTGTGATCTGACGGCTTGCTCTCAGACGAGCATGATGATGTCGAATGTCTGGATGTCTTGCATCGTGTGCACATCCTGTCCAACAGTGCGTACCACTCGCAGCGCACTTCGCGTCAGGCATCCCGTGCGAGCACTAGACCTTCCACCCCCTCCCCCTGGGAGCCGGATGTCCATTCTCCTGCCCCACTTTCTGCCGTGGACTCGGTCACCGAAATCGAGAGCCAGACGACCGTCTCGCTCGACACGCAGGTTTCGCCGGGTGGTGCAAACTTCTCACAAGGCCAGCGGCAACTGATCGCGATGGCCCGAGCACTACTTAGACGTAGCTCGATTATCGTGCTGGATGAGGCGACGAGCAGTATAGACTTCGCCACCGACGCGAAGATCCAGGCGACTATTCGAGAAGAATTTGGTGGCTCGTTGCTTTTGACAAGTATAATTGCTTGCTTTATTCCGCCAGGCAGTGCTAACATGTGTCCCCCATACAGTTGTGCATCGGCTGAAGACCGTCATTGACTACGATCGCCTGATTGTCCTCGACAAAGGTGAAATTGCGCAGTTCGATACCCCGTGGAACCTGATACAGAAGGACGGGATCTTCAGAGAAATGTGCCTCAAGAGTGGCATGTTTACGACACTCGAGCTTGCGGCCAAGTCGAAAGCAGAAAGCAAAGAAAAGGTTTGAAACAACTTGAAGGAGCGAGCCCACAGGCAATGGCCCACAGGCGATGTATCTCGGCAATCTCGGCACCCCTGTCTCTACGGTACCTTGCTAGAATAACTTATGCCATCTATAGACAGTTTCACAGTAATAGAGGGCTACTTACCTGGGCTAATTTGTATTTCGTCGCGCAGACTGTCTGACGTCATGCAATGTACAGGTGCATGTCCTGGAGTGCGTGTCCGCACGCATGCCCGCTGCAGATTTCGGGGCAGGCAGGTGTGCAGGCATGTGGACGGACGTGCATGATGCACTGGCAAACATCTGCGCATGCGCTGAGGGCGTATGGGACCGGACTTATGCCTGCAATTGCTGGATTCTCTGGGATTGCTCTGGGAGATGTAGAACTTGACCAACTTTAATATTCTGTTGGCAACGACGTATCTTCTACTGTCGACTGAAATGCTCACAAGCTCGAACGCCCTCGTATCCGCAATAAAGAAGCGGTATTACCAAAATGCACATGCTCTATAAGATGAATATTGATTACGGCCCTGGTGCCTCCGAACCCGAGGCCTGTTGCTCCTCCAAGCCCTTCTTCAAACCCTCCAACGTCCTCGCCAGCTTCCCTCCACTCGCTTCGCTCAATATCGCAGCGAGCTGCGTCGCAGGACTGCTCAGCAGGCCCACAATCTGCGCCCGCAGCGTATCCAGCGTCGGCAGCTTCGCGACCTCCGACACGCCCTCCGCCTTGAATACCCGGCCCTCGATGAGCGCACCCATGAGCGTCAGCTCAGGTTTCTGCGTCGGCCGCGACCGCTTGACGCGTTTGCCGGGGTTAGGCGGGTCCGCGTTCTTCTCCCGTTCCTTGGCTTTCAACTCCTCTTCCGTTGGCGGCTTCGGCTTCGGCACGGTGCGGTCCAGCACGCGGAGGATCGCGTTGAGCTGGGGCTGGTTGAGGTGCGGGACTGACAGGATTGCAAGTCCGCCCTGTACTGTCTTCGCGATGCTCGCGCTCGTCTCCGCGTCGATGGGCGCGAAGTCGCGTAGTGCGACTCCGAAGAGGGAGGTGCGGATGATGCTGAGGGTGGGGAGCGCGGGGGGTTGCGCAGGGATGGGGGTGGGGCCAGGGTTGGCTAGTGACGGGGCGGGCGTAGCATGGCGCGCAGCTGCAATAGCAATCTCCTTCCTCAGCTTGATGAGATGAGGGACAGAAAACTTGTCGTGCTGGAGGAAGATGAGGGGAGAGTCCTTGCTCGTCTCGAAGAGGCGGAGGTATTGGTTGTAACGAAACGTCTTCTTCTCCGAGTACAGCCGTGGCACAGGCTTCTGTGGGTAGACCCGCGGAGGCTTCACTGAGACGACGTATGTGCGTGCATGCTGCCTCAGGACAGCAATGCAGCTCGCTGGTGGTCGTCGTGCAGACAGCATTGCAGACAGAAAAATTAAAAGTCCGCCCCGACGCGTCCTGCTTTGGCCAAGACGCGCTTCGCACCGGCGCGTTGGCGCACGCGGCATTGTGTCCGCCTAAATTCCAACCGACAGAAGACGGCTGGGAGATATATCCAATGGTATGTACGTTTTCATGGTTGTGGTCTATTATTGATACAGAACTCCCAAGTACGGTCCTCTCCTCCCTCGCCCGTCTTGCCCAAGCCGTGCGCACGCTCTCCTTTCGTCATACGATGCTCATAACCCTTCCAGTCGCTCCTTCTAAAAGCAAATGACCTCAACAATGTATAACGAGGGTTGGGGGGATCGTGGATTGATTGAGGCGGCGGCGGTTTCTTGGCGAGTCTTGGCAAGTCCCTATGGCGTGCATGAGACACGGATCACTGATGGAAACCGACCAAGACGGCATACCATTGCGTATAAGGAGGGACATTTCGCAAGGTGATGAGAACAGTCCCTCTCGCGGAGATACTGTCTGGTACATCGGCCGCATCGTAGCTGGCCATCTCTTCGTCTTCGTCTTCATCCTCCTTGCGCTTCTTCGGTCGTGACTGCACGACCTGCGGCACAGGGCCCTTCGTCAAGAAGTTGGCGGCAGAGCGCAGAAATCCGACAAGGAGAAGCTGATTAGATAGAATATTCCTGTCCTGGTCGGTGATGCCCTTCCCTTGTTATACTGCATTCTGTCATCATTCTCGAAGGCAATGGATATCATATTACTCACCTGCATGAGGGAAATTCCAGACAATTCTGTCGAACTTCTGCCCCTTCAGAGCGGAGCACTTCTCCAACTGCGTCGCATCGACTTTGAAAAGTACATGGACACCTTTCCCCTTCAGACTCTCAACGCAGTCTTTCGATTCTGGGTATTTCGAGTAGCATTCTTCTTCCGAGTCGTACGCAGTTGCGTGTATATTTTGACGAGGGAGGTGCTGGAGGACCTCCGGGGGATCCAAGGCGAGTGCATGCGCGAAAGAAAAGTTGCCTTCGCCGATCAGCAGTATCTTGTCTGTGGGTCGGAAAGGAATGGTCGAGCGCAGAGGCGGCGCGCGCTCCTTGCCCTTGGCACCCTTCGGCTTCTTGCCCTTCTGCTCTGCTACCTGCTCGGCATGCTGCGCCAGCTGTTTTCTCTTTAGCCTTGACTGTTGTGACGTGAGCGCGGCCTTGAGCGACGATTTCTTGCCCTTGGCCATAGCAGAATGGAAGGCAGATCTGAGATACAGATCGCGAAGGTGTTTGCGTTTATTGAAATCAGAGGCTTTTGGTACACAACAGCAAACAACCGCGTCGCTGCGTGGCAGAAGCGCGACTTGCCACGTTCATAAGCCATAGCATATTGATCCCGGTCCGCCATACTTATATTCGCCTGTCTGCTGTCTGTCACTCCTTATCTTTACACTCGCCCTCCTGCACAATGGTAACGCACCCGTTTTCGTGTTGGCTCTTCTTGGATCCTGAGTGTGTACCCCACAGCCTACTGAACACGAGATCCGGGCGAGAAACGCGCAGTTCGCGAACAAGGCTCGCGCCGGCAAAAACCCCGTGAACCCTTCCCGGAAGGACAAGCTTGCAAAGCAGGCTCCCGTCGGCCTTTGGGCCCTGGGCCTTATTCTGTTCGTCGTCGTCGGTGGAGGTGAGCCCGCTATGATGTCTACCCCACACAATACTCTAACACGCCTTAGTCGTCTTCGAGATCGTACGGTTGATTTTCTTGTAGGATCTCCCGTGGAGGAGTTGCTTCATCCCGATCATATACTGCATTCGACGACCGAGGCGGCGTCCGCGCGTCGCGTCACTGTACTATTACTACAAAACGCTGTCATCGTCGAGATTCCTTGGATATCTATTCGCCCATTATTTATCTGCCAGCACTACAGAACAACACGGCCAAGAAACTACTCGCGGGCCTCATCCTCCACGTCTGCGCCCGAAACACTGACGCTCGCGCTCATGCTCATGCTCATGCTCATGCTCATGCTTTGCGTCCCACTCCCTCCGGCACTCCGTACTCGTGATGGTCCAGCAGCTGGCGGGCTCGTGCTCTCGACGCCTTCCATCGCCTCTCCCTCGAGTTCCTTCTCGTCGACTGCGACGGCATCCATTGCCCAAACGCGCATCGTCGGCTGCCAGACCATGACGACGTTGTCTTCGGACGTGCTCACTGCCGTCCAAGGCTCGCTCTCTCCGGGTGCCCAGCAGAAGTCAGTTGGACGTGCCGTGTGTCCTAAACAATGATATTATGATAAGCTCGACAAGAATTACGACTAAAACGTACCGCCGTGAATGAATATGAGCTCCGGTGGCCCATCTTCCTGGTCATCAGGCGTCTGCTCTTGCCCAATCTGCGCTAAGTCCCAGATGTTGATACGCCGATCACTCGAAGCCGAGGCAAACACGGTCGAGTTGTTTGGTGACCAGGCCAGATGCAAGACTTCGTCGACGTGCGACTCGAAGGTGTGCAAGCGCCGGCCTGGTGTTCGGATATCATGCAAAACGACAGTCTATAGAACCAACTGAGCTTTTCTCACTAGAAGTATGGGCTTCAATATTTACCTTGTCGGCACTGCCCGTTAGCAGCAGATGCTCGCTTGCCGGACTGAAGGCAACGGCAAGAATTTCCTGGTCGTGAGCTTTGATAGATGAACTTGACTGTTTCTGCCGCGTGTCCCAGCTACAGAGTATAAGACAACGACGTGCATTGAATGGAACTCTATTCTTACATTTTGAGCATGCAATCATCGCCCACGCTAGCGAACATATATTCTTTTGTGGCATGCCAGTCAACATCCTATATGCGATGTGAGTTCAGGGACCATACGTTGATCCCCTGACGAATGAACGTACTCCAACGACTGAAGTATGCTCTTCAAAGACGGTGAGCGGCTCGATAGTCGGGTTTGCCTTGGAGTATGAGTTTATATCCCTAAGAGATGCATTCACATTCAACGAGGAGCCCTGCACGGGAGTAAACGTGTGCGTACCAGTGGCAGATGGTCTTATCCTCCGAAGCACCAATAATACTGCCCGCCTTGTTAGGATTCCAAGCTAGACCAAACCTAGGAGACCCATCTAAGCACCCGAATCACGCCAAGCCAAACGAGACAGACTCACCCTTCTCTGTTTTGCCCTATCAACTTGATATCCGGCTTGCACACGCCTCCCCGCTCCGGCTCGCTCGAATGCTTCGTCCGATCGAACACGAAAACCTCGCCCGACACCGCCTTCGTCGCGATGAGGTCCGGGTTCTGCGGCATGTAGCGCGCGCGGTTGACCTCGCCCGCATGGTTAATGCGCTGCACGACCTGGATGCGCGGTTGCGGCGGGATGGTGTGGCCGCCGAGCTCGCCGCGCTCGTCGTCGTAGTCGCTGCGGTCGAGCGTCTCCGCGCCCGGCCCCTCGCGCTTCGGGATGTTGACGGTGGCTATTTGGAGGTAGTCCTGCGCCTGGCCGGACGTGTGGGTGCCGAGGAGCAGGCGGTGGGTCGTATATGGCTTGTTCGCGGGCCTGGAGCAACGTTACTATGCTTTCGCGAGAGCGGGAGGCAGGGAGAACGTACGATTCTTTGTCTGGGAACCACTGACATGTGAGGCTGGGCCAGTCGAGCGCATGCGTGATAACCATGTCGTAGAGGTACGGCGCGTTCTTTTTCCTTACAGACGCGACGTTCGTAAGATATGACGTCGCACAATGGGTTTTGAAAGCATTCTCACCATGTTTTGTACTCCTGTGCATAGGTTATATGTGTAAGTCGAACTGAACATCGGCCCTGGTCAAGGGTCCGCGACGAACCTCATTGATCAGTTTGTTCTCCTCCTCAGCATCTTCGAAGTCATCATCCTCCACCGTGGCAGGCTTCATCCTGGTACTTCAGCCGAAAATAGGTCGTAAAATTCGCGAAACGTGATATAGGGTGCTCAAAGCGAGAGGAACGTTGCAGCAGACGCGAGAAAGACGCGTCGGGAACGGACGAGCGCGCGCCGCGCTTTCTCACGCGTCAGGCCCTCAGAAAAAGCCGCGCACGGAGCAACTCAGCAAGACGTGCTTATGCATTCAAAAGAGATATGATGCAAGAAACGACGCGATTAATAGTAGAGCATGAAATGTCTGTAAGCCCCCATGTATGCTCTATATTAACACGGTGCATGAGACAGAGGACACGCGACTACTTCGACTCGCTCTCCCACTTTGCAACCAGCTTCTCAAGGTCGAATCGAGGGTCTTCTGGATCAGTGACAACTGCAAAGAAGTAGTCAGTAAGCAATATATCTGTCTCCAGGAGCAATGTTCTGCCACAATATGAAGCCACTGCCGCAGGTTACGGTACAGCGACGCGACAGTTCGTGTGCGCAGAGATACAAGGTACACGGGAAACGCGATGAAACATGAACTCACCACCGTCCTTGTCACCCTCCTGCTTCTTCTTCCACGCCTCTTTCGCCTGCTTAATCAAGGCTTCCCGCTCGTGGATGGCATGACGCGTTCTGTCCTCGTCGTGTGATTTTTGTAGTGACCGACGGTGGACGATGCCGTAGAAGACGCCAGAAACGAGAGCAGTGTATCGAACAACCTGTAAAAGAATTCAATTCCGAATTAGCATTTTCGGCAACTCCGCAATGAAACGCAGGAACGCACGTTAACTGTTGGGGAAGCCATTGGTAGCGCCCTTTTCTACCGACCGGTGTATGGAGAGGTCGAGGGTGATGACCTCTCGACTTTGGCTAGTGCACGCAGAAACAATTAGAACGATATTAAGCGCAGCTCACAGAGCATGTTCTGAGCAGGTACATACCGTGGAGGGGTAAGGGAGTGATTTGGGTGAGCGTGAGTTGGCTTCGCGCGGGCGACTGTCACGGATGTTGTCGGCCGGCAAATACGCTTACGTAAACATCCCGGAGCCGCCTCAACTTCAGCGTCGACCCAACTCTTACAAAATTCCCTCGGTGATGGTTGTCTGTTGTATGTGAAGTAGTGGTGCGTTCCATCACCGTGATGTCTTTGTTGAGCGAGACAACTCATGACACGGCCTGCACGCATGACCAGACAGATCTACGTCAGCATCTGGATTTGGGCACGTCCTCGCGCTCTCGTCTTGTCCAAGCAAATATATCAATATTCGTTTGCAAACCATCCTGCCTAGGTCGGTTCCCTTCAAATGCTATGTATACTCCGTATGTTATTTTTGCGGGGTAGTCCAAATTTACTGACAGTGACACCGGTGTCCAGGATTGGCAAATCACGAGCCTCCCATGAGACTCCGCACTTTCTCATCGGGCAGCCGTCCGTGAACAGACTTCATCCACAGCCGCCATGTCCGCCCCCATCTCGCCAGACGAGCCATTGAAGGGAGGCTGCTTTTGCGGCGCTGTGACCTACGCTGTCTCGGGTCCTCCCATCTTGAGCGCGTACTGCCATTGCACGAACTGCCAGAGGCTGAATGGTGCGCGAAGCCTTCTTTCGCTGTTCCAATGGAATAGATCCTAACATGACATTGTAGCATGTCCATTCATAGCCACCATCCATTTCCCCAAGTCGTCATTCTCGTGGACACATCTCGAGCCGCACAGCGCGCAGCTCGACCAGTACGCTATCTCTGACCGGCCCTGGAAGACGCGTTTCCGGTGCAAGACGTGCGGATGCAGCATCACGTCGTACAACGCCAAAGCGCAGAAGTATAGCGTCTGGGGCACGCAGCTGGAGAGAGACGAGGAAGGAAAGATCAAGAGGTGGGAGTTGGTGAACCCGACTGCGCATATATTCTATGGTACGAGGGTGCTGGATATCGGCGATACACTGACAAAATGGGAGGGCTATGAGGGGCAGTCGGCGCAGATTTACTGATAAATGCGCAGTCCGTGAAGCATGCACGATTGTGAGGTTGACACAATTAAGGTGTATTCCTGGAATGGTAACAAATTATTAAAGCAGTGTTCAAGTGTCCGTGAAGTCCGTAAAAGTGTTCGTAAAAGGTCCGTAACAAAGTCCACCACGAGACTCGATTGTCCAAAACAAACCTCTCAATCGCAGTCGAAGTAGTTGCCCGGAATGACTTCGGGGCATCCAGAGGTGTCTTCATGGGGAAAAGTAAGTACGATGCGACCACAATTCGATGACAGCGCTCACCCTTGTTAGTAGGGCAATCAGCGGGATCGTCGCAGCACTTGATGCAAGCGCGATTGCCAGCGGGTTCAACAAGCTCGACGTAGTGGTTGTATCTGCTACGACGTTTATCATCCTGCATCTAGCTGATGAGGAGCGACTCGACTTACCCAAGGCAGACAGATCCCTGAGGGTTGCCCTGGCCACCGTCACCGCCGCTGGAGTCGTACTGGCCTCCCTCATCGTCAGGGTTCAAGCGGGTCAGATGGCTAGGCCGGATGCAGCCAGTCACTAGGTTCGCCACATGAATCAGTTACGGAAACAACGCATACATGAACACGAAATGCATGTACCTTGTGCGAAACGGCCGCCGTTCTGGCCGTTACCGCTCTTGAACTCGATGTTCGACCAGAAGTCCGCGGGGAGCTGGCCCTGCTGGGAATCATAGCGCCCAGCAGGCGTGCAGTACGTCTTCATGCCGCCCGGGTGCTCGCTGTCCCCGATGTTGGTGTGCGGGTCGCGGGGCATGATCATGCTGAAAATTTTCCGCGGAAGGTCAGAAAACAGAAGATTCTGGGACGGAGGGCATACCAGTGCGTCTGCGCGTCCGTGACATAGACAATGTTGTCCACTGCTGCCCGACCTTCGATGGCGCGGACATCAGGTCCGCTGGGCGAGGCGAACGCGGACAGCGCCGTGCTGAGGAACAAGGACGTCAGGAGACCGCGGAACATGATAGCGAGCAGAGCAGGGATGCGAACGACGAGGACTAAGTATGGAGGGGATGAGTTCGCAGTGAGCAAGCTGGGGAACTTGCAGACGAATTTCCCCACATTTTATAGATGTACGGACGTCAGCCGCCGTCGGTTGGCGCTAGCCAAGATATTCATTTGGACTCAATTTGATGCACGCGACGCCTCTGGCCTGCACTTCAGTCAGATGATGTGCGTGTCGGTCCAACCTGCATAGCCCGGCTCGGTGCAGTCTCTCAGCGAGGTCATCCAGCCCGTCAAAATGTGCGTAAAAGGCCGCGTTGAAACTTTTAAAGGCTGTACAGCGGCCTAATCGCCGAGAGGCGCTGTGGAGCGGTTGCAAAAGTTAAAGCTTTCGGCGACCACAGACCGCGTCCAATTTATGTGCGCGAGCATGCTGCATGCTGCATGTGGAGGACAGGAAGCAGGTATGGAGGATCCGGCTAAATCTTGCGATGATGGATTCATGATGATCCAAGTTTCATGCGAGGTTACTGGACCGCGTGATTTAGCCCTGCGTGTGCCATAACATGGAGAGGAAGATCCTGCAGACGTACATGTCATTCCCTTGTCAAATAAAATCGTGGGGCGAATCCGTGGGAGTGGAGACTGAGTACTCAGATTGCATTCTGCAAACCCAAATAGAAGAGAGTAGGCGATCTTTCATTCCAGTCAAGAGAGGTGATTCGATCCGATATAAACCATTGATGGAAGTAGACGACCGAGGAGAGAACAGGTAACTGCACCCTCCGAGGATCAGTGCTTCGAAGCTGATCAAGGAGCAATCTTCCCAAACTGTCAAGAACACAGCAGGGTGGTTGACCGGTCATGCCGTCCAAGCCTGTCTAGCCCCACTATTGCAAGTTCAACGAAGGTTGAAAATTGAGCTTCGACCGCTGTGATCGGTGTTACCTGCCTGCAATAGGGTGAGTTGGTGTCGTTATGTATAGTACGTGAGGACATACGACACGTTGCCAATATCTGCGACGGATCACTGGGTTCCCTCGGGGCGTGTAAGGATTTTGTCAATGGATTTCTAGATCAAGCCACGCATACGACCCTGACCGACGCATGTGTCTACAGGTCATTATGGACCATAGATTTTCAGGCTAAGATACCTGTGAGAATGAGTGGTAGAGCGGTGGAAGGAATACCGAGAGGACGGACAGCTTCGATGGAAGGTCGACGGGCTTCGTTACATCATCTCCCTCGGACAGCCTCGAACTGAACGCCACCGAGGCGGCTGGGTGAACTGTCCAGTGGCAGCGCAGGCAGATCTGGAGATGTTCCGAGTCTCACCTTGGATTAGCTACGATCCTGCTTCCACAAACAACTCTTCCCCGCAGCATCCCGCCCGCCACGAAGACGACAACTACGACGACGACGACATGGACGAAGATATCGACATGGATGCTCCCCAGATCTCTACCCTCCGCGACGAGGAGAGCCCGGCTCCCGACTCCTCGCCTACGCGCACGGGCAAGTTTCGCGTGAAGCTCCTGGTGAACGAGACGAAGCCCGGCACGAAGTTCATTACATTCAATGGGGAGACGGGCGAGGAGGCCGGGGAGTCGGAGGGGGAGGATGAAATGGACGAGGAGGATGAGGAGGACCAGCTCATGGACGACGATGACGAAGCCGAATCTGTTGCAACGCCTGCTCCTCTGCCTCCCGCGCCCGTCCCCGGTCCATCAACCCGTGGCGCTCCCGCGTCGCGACGGGGCACAAGACGTGGCAGGGGAGGAGGCAGGCGGAGAGGACGAGCGGGTGCGCCAGTTCCCGCACCCTTAATGACCACATTTGAAGTCTCTCCAGCAGAGAGCAACCTCGCTCGTCAGTCTCCGACGAGGGAGCCTCCGGACTTGCCTAGCGTCGAGGCGTCGCCGCTGCCGGCGCCTACTACTTCTAGGAAAAGAGGTGGTGCACCGAAGGGGACCGCCGTTGCCCAGCGCGGCCCTCGGAAGTCTGCTCCGAAGTAAGTCTGCTATAGTATCATTTGAATTGACTGATGCCAATGTCTTCTCATCCAGGAAGAATATTATCACTATACCAGCATTTTCGGAGGTGGCAGATCTTAGTGAAGGTATGGAGTTCCTGGAGGTTTGAGACTGGCCACCGTGCTCATATATTATTAGGCTATACCGGTACAGCGCCATCCTCTCCAATTCACGACACAAATACACCGGAGGTCGAGAACATCGCCCCATCTGCCCCATCTGGTGTTCCCACCCAGGACGACTTCAATTTCAACCTCGAGGGTGTTCCCCTCCCAAAATATCCGCTTCCCTCGAAGCCATTCCAGGTTCAGCCTCTACCCAAGATTGGCACCGGCTACGCGCCAGTGATGTCTATCGACCGCTCGCACAAAAAACCACGACACTGGCGCCAGGCGAACCGCGAGATTCGCGGCATCGCCGGAGGACGCTGGTTCGCGCGTTCATGGGTCGGCGAGAAGGAGTCCGACTACGCGGCGGGCGTCGCAGCTGCCAGTGCCGCATCGCAACAGGCGGCGGCGGCGGCGATAGCAGACCACGAGAGGATGGCGGGCACAGGACTGACGCTGCCTAAGCTACCGGCTTTGTCGTTGTCGGCCCCAGCGGCAAGGGGTCCTGGTAGGCCTAAAGGGAGCAAGGCAGAGCCTGCCTTGTCGACGGCAGCGTCGTCTCGCTCCGTTTCTATCGTTCCCGATGCTGCACCTTCCGGCGAAAGTGTACTCGCAGGCCGTTCTGGCACGAAGAAGCGGTCGAACTTGTCGACGGCGGTCCCGGAGATAGAGAGCAGATAGAACTTATGTCTTGATGCTGGTAGACTGTTTTCCTAGTTCTTGTTGCTTTCCATGTGTTGTACTTGTCCTGCACCTGTTGTGTATTCTACATGCTCTCCATACCTATGCGCGAACGTAAGCGGGCAGAGCGTCATAGCCGACGAGCATGGACGGAACCCTAACCCCGCCTTGAGTTCTGGTAGTAGCGGGTACCACATACGCCAGATCAGTCTCCTAGTCGTCTCCTACTAATTCGCTATCTCCAGGAGACGTAACAGTCGGAGGAAGAAAGTCGTTGCGGAGATTGATGAGCTCTCCAAGCCTCGGTGCAGTCGCCAGTCACAAAAGGGGCCCGGAGCGCGTTTCAGAGAGAGTCAGTGATCGCGGTTCGTGCCATCGCCCCCGTCTCCAGCTCGTGACATACAATAATCTCCTCCATGCATGTAGTCGCGCTGCAGCAGACATATGCGTCCGACCCAAAGTACAAGAAGTACACGCAGCAGGTCGAGAAATGCCTCGCCTCGTTCGATAACGTGCATGAATGGGCGGACTTCATCGCCTTCTTGAAGCAGCTGCTCAAGGTGCGTGAGCATGGCTTGGAAACAGAACACCAGGTTGACAGGCATGGTCTTCGACAGACGCTCCAGGCGTACATGCAGTTCAAGGACATCCCGCGCAAGATCATAGTTGCGAAGCGTCTAGCGCAATGTCTCAATCCCGCGCTGCCCAGCGGCGTGCACCAGCGAGCACTGGACGTGTACACCCATATCTTGGCCGTCATCGGGGTGTGTGCTGCTATATTTCTGTTTTACGTTATCTGAGATCTCGGTAGTCCGAAGGCCTCAAGCGTGACTTGGCTCTCTGGGCTTCCGGGCTATTCCCCTTCTTCGAGTATGCAGCGACGTCAGTCAAGCCCACACTACTCAATCTATACGACACCTATTTCCTCCCGCTTCAAGCGGGACTACGACCTGTCATGAAGGGATTTATCTTAGCATTACTGCCTGGTCTGGAGGAGGAGACTGGCGAGTTCTTCGACAAGGTGAGTGAGAGTATTTAAGCCTATGAGCAAGTGTTGATGGTACACAGGTCCTGGGGCTGCTGGACAGACTCTCAGGAACAGTCTCTCCGGCCTTCTTTCTGCAGAATATATGGCTGGTCATGCTCACGACACCCTCTGCGCGAGGAACCTCTATTAATTTCCTGTCACGCCGATTACCCCGCCTAAATTCAGATGAAGGTGTGTATCTGTCCCTCAGCTGTATCTTCAGCGAACTAGACTCACTCCCTCTGTAGACATCACCCCCATCGTTGGGAATGACATTGGTCTGATGATTCGTGCATTCGCGGCTGCGCTGGAAGACGATAACCTCCTCGTGCGGCGAGGCGCGCTCGATCTGCTCCTGCAGTCGCTCCGCATGGACAGCGCAGCGTTCCAGAAAGCTTCTGTCCAGGACCGCGCTATCCTCATGCGCGCTGCGACTAGCGTCGTCATGCGCCGCGATCTCTCGCTGAACAGGAGACTGTATACGTGGCTTCTGGGCGCGGATGAGAACAGCCAGCAACAGGTGGAGTACCTGAAAAAGAATGCGCTGGAGCTGTTGAGGTCGACCCTACGGGTACGTGTGCATTTTCATAGCTCGCGCGGTTGCGCTCATGCTCAAACGTTGGTGGAAAGGACGAGATGTTCTCGCCTTCGACAGAGTACGCGGAGTCTCGGCCCTTCAAGATTTTCATCTCTTTGTTGGATAAATGGGAAGTCGGTGGTCCTTTGACCGAGGTTCTGGCATTGGACGCATTCAAGGCGCTGAAGAAATCCATCGAGGAGAACACGGAAAGCAGAGAAGAGGTGCGCATATACTCACTTCTCTGGGTATTTAGGCTTAGCGTGAACCGGTCTCCTGGCTAGGTGGTCATGACGGCCAGCACCCTATATGAAGCTGTCGAGCCACAAGTGGTCTGGAAGCAACTGTTGCGGGCTATCATCTCCGATCTCACAGGCGATAGTACACAATGCGAGGTATATAAATTACTTCTCTCGTCTTGACTAAAGCCTGAACCGCTCTAGGCTATTAATTTGGCACACTTCGTGTTGACCACGTTCCATGTGAGAGACGAAGAGATCCAGACCGTCCATCTACCGATCGTGTTCTGTGCTACGATGGAGGTGTTGAAGGTAAGTCTTGACGACAGCTCTCATATAGCATTCTGTAATTTGCAACGGATCTTGTCACAGCATCAAATCACTACAGACGTTGCCAGAAAGAATGTTTCGGTCATCTCGAAGGCACTCCGACTGGAGGAGACGCTCCTCGATTTTATCGCTACTGCAGCTCTGGGACAATCCCTTGATACTGCGTCCAAGCAGCCGACCTCCGCGCACGGACCTTACGCTTTCGCCTGTGAATGCTATGCCCTCGATTCCTCGCTCAATATACAGACAGATAGAGCGTCACCTGGGATAACATTCATCAATGCTTTCGAAGACCTGATCTCCATCAGCTCTGTCTACGCGTCAAGGCTAGTGTCGGCCGCCAACAGAGTAGGACCAGTGCGAGAGATCTTCCTGCAGTCCCTTGTCATGCTAAACCAGCTTGTGCGCCGCTTGGATGAGATAGAAGGTGTACAGTTGGAAGTAAGCTGGAAGCCTGCCAAATGGCTATCTGGCATTCTCGCGACGCTAGGGAATGAGGCACGCGCTCAACTGTTTCTTCCTGATTTCATTGGAGCTAATTTTCTTTGCAGAGCACGACATTCGTTGTCATTGACCAGATTGTCGCGCTCGCTGTTGCGCTGCAGGATGCGGATGGACTCCAGCCCTCGCTGACCATACAGGATCGGGCCATCATGTTTAAACTGGTCCAGACTGTGCGTATTCCTGCCTTAAGCAAGGCTTTTGACTGACACAAATGTTAGCTCTTCACCTATCTGCGCTCGGACTACTCGGCATACCATCTTCGCGCCGTAAGTCTCATTTGGGCGCTCGACAATGCTTGCCAGCGGCCGCACGTGGAGTCCATCATTGCGCAGAGCCTGAACGCGCCTGAGTCGCGCAACACGCAGGAGGCGTACGAGTCATTTGGTGTCTTCTGGAGGCTCACAGGTAGGTTGCACAATCCCGCCTCTCGGCGGTTCCTGATGTTTGCGCAGACGACGCCATGCTTCCGGGATTCCGGTTCAAGGTGCCGATGATGATCGTGCTGGACACGCTGAAGAACGACGACCCGAATCTGCGCCGCATCGGCGAGACCTGGATGCGATGCAGTCTGAAGTCCTACCTTCGGTACGTTCATTCTAAGTTCAGTTTGGACGAAGCTGATAGACCCGCGGCAGAGTGTTGGATCCAATTTTGTACGACCTCTTGGACCCGGCGCTGCGCAGGACACCATCGTCGACTAAGCTGAACGGCAAAGAGCTCCAGGATTATGCGTACGAAAGGCCCTTCGACCAGACGTACATCAATTATCTGCTGGAGACGCTGCTGTCAGTTGTTCGGTTTGGGGGACAAGGGTTTGCGAAGACCGCACGAACGAATCTCATCCGGCGCTCTCACCATTCTGGTTTGGTTCAACGAGTTGAGGCGGGTGAGTACCTGATTGCTGTCCCAAGGGCCGTGGCGTGTCCTAACTGTCATCTGTCAGCTGGGGTCGCTCATGGCGAAGCAAGCTATCAAGATGTCCTCGTCGAGGTATTGACACGGTGCGTCTCAATTTGTCACGAGCGTCGTATTTTCATCGACGTGTTCTCAGATTCCTTTTGTCGGAGTGCAAGCACAAACGTGTAGATGCGATGGCACCCGTGAACATAGTCATCCAATCCGCAACGGTCGACCTTCTGCAAGCCATTGTGGCCCGTGGTGAAGTCGATCTGCTCGCTCTCGAGGGCATTGAAGCCGCCATCATCGGGAAGCTGTACTTCTCCGTCCACACCAGGCGTCTGGATCTCCAGAACAAACTCCTGCACCTCCTCCATTCCGTGATCTCCGCAGTGACAGCCATGCACGAGATGCGGCTACAGCGAACGCCGAAGGCCATGCCACTCGATGGATCAGTGGACGGGCACGTTTCCAGAAGAGACTCGCTTGACTCGGGAGGGCCATCGTACTCCGTCAATCCCCTGCTGATCCAGACGCTGATCGACGGCATCTCGGTCTCGTCGAACCACGCCGTGCTGCAACACTGGCTCGACTTCGTGCTGATGACCGTACCACAGTTCCAGCAGACATTGCAGGCCGTGCTAACTCCGCTGAGCGACTGCGTGGGGCGGCAGCTGCGCTCGAATCTCGCGGACATACACCGCGTCTCGAGTCAACGGGATCATGCGGAGGACGTTCGTTCGTTGACAACGGATTCAGATTTCATCATGCTCCTTCATGCGCTTGAACGGTTGGTACTACTCAGTCTGTCAGCCTCTGACGTCGGGAACGCGGAGGATGATGGTATTGCGGCTGAGAAACCGTCTCCGTCGGAGAGTAGTGGTTTGCTCGGGATGATGACGAACGTCTTTGGCTCAGAATCAACACCGAGCGGTCCAGACGAACAGCTTACTGTGCGTATTCTTTACGGTCTAAAAGGTGCACGCGATTGACATTATACTAGACACGATCGCCAGGCTACCGCACACTGCACGAGGCCGTGCGCGTGCTGTTCAGTATCTGGACAACAATGACGTGGTCGGAATCGGAGGCTTGGACGCCAAGCCACGAGTCGGTATCCCTCATCTTCACCAAGGCGCGTCTGCGATGTCGACGGGTATTCGAGCACCTTTTCCGCGTGCAGTCTGCTGAGGTGGTGGAATCCGTAGTCGATTGCTGGAATAAGGAGGGCACGGTAAGGGCAACTTTATATGGGCGTGTTCTCAGACTAAGGTGTTTCCTTGATTGCAGCCGATAGCCGCTTTTGAACTGGTGGATGCCTTAACGTCGAGTGCTCAGAACGTAGTTCATATGATCTGCGAGAGCATATCAATACGGGTTCCTGGTCTTTCGCTGGCAGATAAAGGCAGGAAACACGCCATCAACCCTAACGTGTAAGTGATGTCGATGTATACCTATCTGCTTCTGACAGTCTGCAGATCCGACGGAGTGCTCTTGACTTTCCTCGAGCAGTACTTACAACGACTGGAGGGCCCTCTGGCCTTGCAAGTTTGGAGCCGTTTTCTTCCGCTTGCCAAGGAAGTCGTTCTAAACGTGAAGGATTTCAAGATGCAGGTCTATCCTGTACTAAGGTTCGACTTCTTTCCTGTTTGATCAATCCTAGATACTAACCCGTGTATGTACTAGATGTTTCTCTGTCCTTGCCGACAAGCTCACCCAGACGACTGCGATGGAAGATCGACGGTTGCGGAAAGAACTTCAGGTAGGACTAGCCACCGAGCTATGTCGGGGAATGATTAATGATATGGTCGTATAGGATACCTATGGGAAGCTCCTCGATGCTGCTGTAGTTTCGGCGACGCGGAGTGGCGACCAGAGCTCGTGGATCCGTCGGGGTACGAAAGATAGCCTGTCAGTGAATGGACGAAATTCTCCTGCGCCGCACAGTACGTATCACCCCCGCTATGGCATGACAAAATTGAACATGTCGACAGCTCCTTCCGATTTGAATTTGGACGAGAAGATGAATGGAAGCACAGCGTCATTAACAGACGGCCAGTCCTTCAAGCCTTCTTCCAACGCTGACCTTGCAGATCAAGTATGCCCGCCTTGCAATGAATAGTTGTCGATGTCGCATCACTAACTTTCATGCAGATGACCCAATTCATTGCTAAGACTGCCCTTCCGAACCTGCGTAGGTACCTTATGGACAACGATAAGGTCAATACTGCCTGTGTGAACATTGTCTATTACATCATTGGTCCATCCTCGAAGGGAAAAACAAGGTTTGTCTTATTACCCTCGTCGTTTCCGTGGCTGACTTGACGAAGGCCACTTGATATTGATCCGGCGATACTTGACATTGTGCGAGAGTTGACACGCATTCCAGTCGCTATCAAAGCTTGGCGGAACGTTGTTCTGGACATCCTCAATGACAACCGATTCTTTAATGCTCCTCCAGAAAGCGGGCGCTCGTTCCAGCCCGTAACGCGATCCTTGATCGACACTGACAAGACAGCCTTTTCAGAATTACTCAGTTCGTTCCCCGCTTCCTTGGTACCCGTATCTCGGCTGACTCCTCTGAAGGCAAGGTATACACGGCTGCCTCCGCCAACATATTTACCAACCGAGAGTATGAGAACCTTTTGCGATCGCTCAACCTCCGTCGACTCTCATATCTCCTTTTCTGTGGCGAGAAGAATCAATTTTTGACTTCGCTTCCAACAATCCAAGAAAAGCTCGTCGACGTGCTGAGGAACAATCCTGCGCCGATTGTCTCAGCCGAAGTTTACATCTGCGTGCGAGTCCTCTTGTGTCGACTAAGTCCACACAATTTGGTCAGCTTCTGGCCGGTCATTCTGAGCGAACTGGTAAGTATCTGCATTACATCTACCATTCATAGTCTGACTCGGTCCCTTCAGTATCGGCTATTTGACCAGATGATCATCTCACTCCCCTCAGACGGATCCGAGGAGCTGCCCCTCATCCTTGCAGCTTGTAAATTCATCGATCTGTTGCTGGTCCTGCAAACAGAGGAATTTCAAGTGTAAGCTTCTTCGATGTACGTCAGCGATCGATACAAGCTGACCTTGTCTCAGTCACCAGTGGATATTCATCACTGATACTGTGGACGCGGTGTACCGTCCGAATGATTGGATACCAGAAGCACTGCTTGATCAATTGGCCGAAATTGCAGGGCAACTTCCAGTCTCTGAGGTACGTTCGAAGTGGCACGTGAAACCAACTTACTGATCAAATTTCACTCGTAGATGAATGTTTACTCGGGCCTGCCCCCATCTACCTCCACGCCTTCTGCGCCGGACGCCCGGCCAATGCGACGGCCGATGCTGAATGGACTCCACCAGATCGACTCCATTCGTGACCTTGTCCTCTTCTTCTCCAGCGTGAGCGTTGTCAATTACGAGAGTGTGTATAAGAGCGGAGGAAGCATCGATTTCGAAGAGGTGGAGCGAGGACTAGTTGCAGATATGTTCGACGGTCGATGAGCTGGGATGCTGAATGCTTCATGTGCGTTGTGTATCATACTTATGTATATCTCCCATTGGTCACCGTTCACTTACTTCTTCTAATGTTGCACTTTTTCAATCTCTCGTAACATAATTCGAAGCTGAGAGCGAAAGACCGATGACAGGTGTGTACATTCCTTCGGCGCTGCGTGGTACATTGCGAAAGGGCTAATCTGAACACAATCGACATGGGTCCAAACCACCGAACGGCCCTCATACCAACGTCCATGGCCAGTCGGCTACAACGATCTTCGACTTCCAGACCTGCGCAACCGGATGTTATCCATTGGTCATTTACTGTTCTGTCTGACGTCTAGCAACCACACGTAGAAAGCCAACGATATCAGGTTCGGATTCTTAACACCGCCTCTCGGTAGACGCGCGCTACAGTCGGGAGGTTAACGTGATAGGCGTGAGATCCTTGCAAGTTTTCTCCTGCGACTACATAAAACAGAGACCTCGAGCACGGGCTGATCCGTGGACATTCGTTTCCCTCGACCCGACCGAATTTCACCATCAGGTTTCCTGGCTTTGTGCCTACCATCGCAATGTCGGCAGACAGTGAGCCAAGGTGCGCGTTCTCCGTCATATTGGAACATGTACAGTGGTATTACTAAACGATGACGTGTGAAGCGCTAACCCATGGCTACCTTTATGCTTAGCCCGCCTCTCTGCCCTTAATGACGCATCTATCCCGTTGACCGAAGTGAAAAGCAAGTTTGCTCAGGAGCTCAGATGGGTAGAGGAGGTGAAAAGCGCCATCCGATCTCGGTTGAACACGCACTGCCCTATTGCCTGCCTGAGTCCGGAACTGCTGGCGCATGTATTCCGACAGCTAGCGTGGATCGACGAGCCTCACATGGTCGAGGAAATGGGGCAAGCTGCAAGGCAGAATCTTGGGTGGATCAGAGTCTCGCATGTCTGCCGATCGTGGAGGAATGTCGCACGAGACTATCCTGATTTGTGGGGACAGGGGAACGTCTGCTCTCTTCTGCCGTGGACGGAGGAAAGGCTTCGCAGGGCGAAGGACGCCCCGTTCGGTGTGTTACGCCGTTCCGACTCAGAAAGTCGTGTGCCTCCTTCTGTGCTCGCCAATGCACATCGAATCAGATGCGCTACCTTCTACGCTCACACCCGCTGGGAGGCTGTCGACCAGTCTTGGCATGATCTGTTCGCTTCATCGGCCTCAATGCTGGAAGGTTTTGCCTATGAACGCGATCTCTTTGGTATGCTTCTGCATCTATCTTATGAATCTATACTTACCAGTCTTGAAGGCGATAACAGAGCACCTCTTTTATGCGATATACTGCCCACTGACATCTTTGCCCGCAACACACTATACCTCAGAGTCCTTCGCCTAGAAAACGCACTGATCCCATTTGAATCTCCCATCTATGAGAACCTAACCCATTTGGATCTAACGTATCGGGTTATGCGCACCAGCCTTCCCTTCAGCCGCGAGCAGCTCCTGGATCTTCTGCAGAAGACACCGAAGTTGGAGGCACTCGCATTGCGCGGAGCGGTTCCTAGCAGGTCTCCAGATGTCAACGGTTCCGATCCTCATATGCAAGCATCCTTGCCTAAACTCAAGCTTGTCGCCTTACCCTCATTGAATGGGCTGGAAGTATGGGATTTCCAATGGAATTGCCTTTGGCTAGCGGAACAACTATCAATACCCGCGGCGGCGTCATTCTGGATCCGATGTAACGCGCCTGGGGTCGTCGAATCCGGCGACATCGGCAGGGCTTTAATGCCATTTTTGATACGCCATTCAGGCGATAGGGACTGCCCGCGGCCCATCCAAACCATGTCATTCAGGTTCGACCCTTACTACTGGCGGCTCATGTGCTGGAAAGGACTAGTTGGCAATTCGGGAGATCTCAACATACATACTCTCGACCCTCAGCAGACTGAACCACGCAGTGAACTCCCGTGCTGCGATGTCTGCATGCAGGATGTCAGTATCGGACTTCCCGTGCTCGGGACGCTGCGTCCCCTCCTAAAGGAAATCTGTATATCCAACATCAGATTACTCGACGTCGGTGGAAAGGCATCACAGATCGGCTGTCCCGATTGGCTCAAATTATTCGCATCATTCACCGCACTGGAGTATCTGACTCTGAACGACATGGCTGCATTCGATTTTATAGAGGCGTTCGGCCTGGATCTAAATCTCAACCTCGGCCCCGGCGGGCCTGCCGAAGACGGGGGCATAGCCAAGGTCCTCTTCCCCAATCTGCGCCGCCTGAAGTTTAACCAAGTGGACTTCAAGTGCTTCATGGAAGCTGCTGACGCAAAGCTGTCCGAGCTTCTCTTGACTTCACTAACGGAACGGCAGGCGATGAATACGACACTCGAGGAGATTCATTTGGTCGGGTGCAGGCAGGACAACCACTGGATGAGTGTCCTAGGACGGATAGGTCCCCGAGTGTTCTGCAGAGTAAGTGACGAGAGTTACTAAACGGACATACCAATATTTGTTTCACGATACACGATAAGCTACGATCATCCTCCACCCCAGGAACGTGCGTGCGGAGACGCAAACCGAGTTGGCACACAGCATTGCGGTTTCAACCGTCGACTTCAGTCGTTCTCCGTCTTCGCGTGGGTTATATGTGACCATTTTTTTCAATTTTGAGTGATGGCCTGATGTTTTGCAGTTGGCTGGAAAAGGCGAAAAAAATTGTTGATCCCTACCCGGATTGAACGGATGACCTTGAGGAGGCACCAGAAGCTGGAATCTCACGCTCTACCACTGAGCTAAGGGATCATAATCATATCAACACATCGTCATAATGTGACACGGCAGCCAGGCTCGAAGCTAGATTACTTCACGATGGAAGACGACAAAACTTGTCATTATCGAGCCAAAACAAAGCCGCACTTCAAAGCGGGGTAAGTTTACCTTCGGGAAGACCGTCGCCATAGCTCACCAAAAAGTACTTCGGCATGTACAAGGAGATCCAAGTTCACAGCAATAATAATTAGATCACAATTAAGATGGAGACGACATCGGGTATCGCTAGAGATGAAGCACTGGAGATGAAGCACGGAACAACGCCACACTGTACACAACGAATCACTTCTTCGATGCGTTCCACACCTTGCTGAGGCCCTCCATGGTTCCTAGCCATCCGTCAGCGTAAAAGATCGCAATAAGCCCGCTTGCGAAGTCCCTGTGGAGTGCATGTAGAGTAAGCAATGGCGTATCAATGCTGTCGAGTACGGAATGGAACATACCAGCCCTGCGAGAGCGAGCGAATAGGATAATCGAGCGGTCGCGGAATGCTAGTTTGGACAAGCCATGGCCAGCGGTCCGTGACGATGGCCTTGGGGTTAGTCAACGACCGAAGGCCTTCGGGTCCGCCTGCACAAAAAGAAGTCGATTCAGAGCCTGATTTGAATAATCTACCCCAAGACTGACCGAATCGACCGTAACCGCTGGCTTTGAAGCCACCAAACGGCAGATCTTGGCTAGAAAAGAGTAGTCTTGTCAAGCACGAAAACAATTGGTCATAGACAGAACCTACTTCAACTGCACGCAAGTCAGTATATGTATGCGCTAAGGAGTGAAGGAACTCTTACATAGAAAACACCGAAATCGTTAACAGATACCATGCCGCAATCCAATTGCTTCGCAACCTCCATGCACATGTACCTGTTGGGCCCGAAGACACTGGCACCCAAACCGTAACGAGTCCCATTCGCAATCTCAATTGCCTCCTCGATAGTCGAGTACGGCATCAGGAGGGCCACGGGCGCGAAAACTGGCAAGGCGTTAATCAACAATATCTCATGGACCCAGGGACAGACTGACCTTCACGGTTAGCGATGTTCATCTCCTTGGTGACGTCGCCCACGACAGTTGGGCTGAAGTAGGCGCCGTTCTCAAGATACGGATGGCGAATGCGCGAGCCGCCGTGTTCCATCCTCGCGCCTTGCCTCACAGCATCATTGATGATATCCTCGAGAGGCTGGAAGCGGTCGGTCGAGATCATGGAGCCACAGTCAACGCCGCTGCCGACACCATCGGCGGATAGAGCAGAGCCTAAGCGCAAAGCCCGCACGCGCTCGACAAGCTTGGTGTATATCTCCTCGTACTGTGAGTCGTGCACGATGAGCCGCTCGATGCCTATGCAATTCTGACCCGCGTTTTGGCTATAGATGGGATGTCAACAGAGAAACAAAGCATTCAAAAACAACTCACAAGATTCCGCGCATCCAAGTGCTGAGCCATTGCTCAACGTCCGTACCAGGAAGAACGATGGCAGGGTCTTTGCCGCCAAGTTCGAGGCATACAGGTGTCAAATGTTCCGTCGCAGCCATGGCCACCAGACGTCCCACAGGCTCTGAGCCAATGAACGTGATGTGCTTGATAAGTGGCGACCGAGTTAAAGTCTCAACCTGGTCGGGGAAGCAGTAGGACAACTACAAAAAAATGGTTAGCAACTGTCGGCAGATATACGGGTCCAGAACGTCGCACTTGTACTAGGTCTTCAGGGAACTTGCAAACGCGAAGGCATTCGTGAATTGCCTTGATGAACCATGTGGTCGACCACGCGACGTGTTCAGAGCACTTAAGAACGATTCCATTGCCGGCGAAGATAGCAGCCAGAATCGGGGACCATGCGTTGTGCAGTGCTGGAACGGGATGTCAGTCTGGCAAAACCAAACAAGGGGCTCTAGTCGCTCACGATAGTTCCAGGAAACGATACCGGCGACGACGCCTAGTGGCTGGTAGTGGACCTGAGACTTCTTGTACGATAACATGAGGTTGTTTGACCGCGTCTCCGGCTTGAGATACCTCTCGCCGTTCTTAATCAGCCAGTCCATCTTGGAGCACGTAGTCAGGATTTCGCCCAACGCAGCATCAATTTCTGCGGGAACGTCAGTAACACAAAGACCCGACGCAGAATCGAGACGTACGAGTCTTCCCGGTGTCACGGCACGCGACCTGCGCGCAAGCCTCCTGGTTCTCGACAAGCCACTTCTTCAAACTGCGTATAACGCGTCTCCTGTCCGCGAACGACGTGTGTTGCCAGACGCGCTGTGCTTCTGCGGCCCTTTCAATCTTTGCATTGATCTCTGTTGCGCTGTCGGCAACGAGAGTGGCCAGATGCAAGCCAGTCGATGGGTCGAAGCATGTAATGTAGTCGCGATCCTGACCGACATAAGGAGGGAGAAGCCCTTCGATATGTCTGTGGGATTCGAGGTGGGGGTTCGGGATGATTGTTCCACTGTAGTTCGGCGTTGCCTCCTGTGATACGGTAAGTCACCTCCCTGACACCTCAGCACTGCGAGCGCACCTCTGGCTTTGCCAGCTTGAATGGTATCGCACGGTTCCGAACGCTCTGGTATCTGTTGAACACAGACCATATGCCAAAGGCGAAAAATAGAGTTAGATGGTACAGAAGATCATCAACGTTGCCGTCGTCGTAGTCGTGTCGTCTTGTACGGAGGGTATCAAAGGGGTGGACAAGGAAAGAGATGAGCGACCCCATGGCCAGTTCCCGTAGGTGCTGAGCAGGTCGAGGAAATTGAACGGACAGCTCTCTGCACAACACGGTCACGAGCACAATAACCACGCTATTGTTTTCTATTTACAGCTATTTGGCTCTATGGATCTCTGTGGGAGCTCAACGTACACCAGGGCATGGCGCCTCATAGGAATGTATTCGGGAGCCTTCAAGTCATGGTTTATGCAATGGAGACAAGTCATAAACGCTTGAACGAGAGCTTGGAACGCTTCAAATGCAAGGTGACAATAAAATAG
Organism: Hericium coralloides; assembly: GCA_003675405.1. NCBI lineage: Eukaryota > Fungi > Basidiomycota > Agaricomycetes > Russulales > Hericiaceae > Hericium > Hericium coralloides. The sequence goes on along the minus strand of QUOP01000025.1, from coordinate 218,562 downwards.
TTTTATTTTGAGTCGGTCGAACGTCCGCCCACTCGTAGTTAAAGGACCACACGACGTCGACGACACTGGCAGAAGAACAGCGCAATAAAATTCCAAAGACGAAACCAGCTATCGACTGCATCAACTTGGCACAAGAGGATGAGGTGTACATGTATTAACGTAGATTCTGGCAATGTGCCGCGGGGCCGCATATTGCTGGCAAATATTGTTGGTTATATTTGAGGTGATGTGATGACCGAGCGCTGCGAATACGCAATGAGTCAGCTAGGCCCTCGGAATGAGATAAAGCAAAACAGATTGTGCAAGCATGTGAGATCAGAAACAAAGGCGAGGTCAAGAGCATCTCATTGACGATGTCTCACATAATCGAACCATAGACCATTCATCATCCACATGCAGAAATTTCCACGAGCATAGAAATTCTCAGCTGTTCGTGCAGACTGACTCACCGAAAATTTAAGTCGGGCTTTGCAGGGTTTTGCATGGATAAGGCGTTGAGAGTCAGAGGGGCCAAGGCTGGATTAGAATGCTGCTCTTGATCTCTCTCGATGTTGTAACTTGCGCATCTTGGATACAAATACAACCGCAACCGTCTCGAGAAACTCCATCTAATGCAACAATATCACCACAAGGCGCGAAGCGAGGGTATCAAGTCTTGAAAATTTGCGTGTTGTCAGAGTATAAGAGAGCCGGCAGAAGCCGACGATGGGTCTGGGGATCCAAGCAAGCGTCATTCGGAGATATAGGCGCGGCTGACACACCATACCATCATATCACTTACACCCACCACCCATCCTACGCCTCACTACGTTCCCTCACCCTTCCTACTGGTATTTTATCCTGTACATACACACTTTGAACAAGCTGATTAGCGTCTTGAAACCAGGTCATTATGTCGTCCACAGAACCTCTGTGGTATTGTCACGAAGTAAGTTGACAGGATGTTGGCCCCTGCACCGTATTCATCTTTCGTCAGTGCCACGCAGAAATGAGACCTCTTATGGTGAGTAGCTGATGAATTTACGATTGACGGCGCGGGTATCCTAAAGAAATCTAGGTCCCCGATCCGCATTGCGCATCGTGTAACGGAACATTCGTAGAGAAGGTATGTCGTAGCCTCAGAAGCTGATTACATGTTTACCCATGCTTTCTTCGCGTCCATGCGCTTAGATTGAAAATGAAACGGATGATCCTCGTGCCTTTCAAACTTCTGGCCCAGGTTTAGGTGGCGGCGAGGGGCTAGGTTTCGACCAATTCCTCAGTAAGCTCGACTTCCTCGTTTCTTTTGCTGATCCCATGCTGATCTCAGGCTTATAAAGTCAATCTAGGATCCTTGTTCGGTACACCATCGCCGCCTGCATCTTCCTCACAGAGAGGTGGATCTCGACAGAGCGGCAGCAGGAGGGCACCAGATTCGGTTTGCACGTTCGTCTTTCGGCCACTTCTCGCATTAACATATCACATTACAGAACGGAGGTGGTTTTCGATTCGAGTTCAGCCAGGGCGGTCCGGGTCAGGGGATGCGTACTTATGTGTTAGGTGGCCCGCCAACGCTGGGCGGTGCACGGGATAAGTACTTCATCCCTATTCCGTCGGTTTCCTTTGGCAATATCCTGATCGCGGCTTAATCCAGCTCAGGCGGAGAGAGCCCATCGATCGCTGGCCCACTCATGGCACAATATATTCTCTCGATGCTCGCATCTCATCGGACAAGGGAGGCTGGGGAGACTGGTGGTGATCCCTTGGGCGGCTTGGGAGCCCTTTTCGGCGATGGTCCCGCGTCGGGCCAATGGGATGATTATGCATTCACTCAGGAAGGCAAGTGTATTGCAATAGGCCATGAGTATGGCTTGACGTTGTTGTTTTGCAGCCATGGATCGGATAATCACCCGAATTATGGAAACGTCTGATACAGGACGACCCGTCCCAGCCACGAAGGAAGTGATGGAAAACCTGGACCGGGACGTTTTGGTAGAAGGATGTACGTTGTCCCTCCGAATTGAGCCACCGCAGTGTCTGACGGGCGTGAAGCACCTATGTTGGAGCAAGATTGTGCCGTCTGCAAGGAGCAGTTTGCAATCAAGGCCGACGACCCGAACGAGGAGCCAGACCAAGTAGTCGTCACTCTAGCTTGCAAACATCCTTTCCATGAGTCATGTATCACACCGTGGCTGAACTCCAGTGGTACATGCCCTGTATGCCGGTGCGTATCGCCGCGCATGTGTTATTTGTGCAACGTATTAAGCCTCCCTCACTGTAGATATCAGCTGGTGCCTCAGCCGTCGCATCCAGCTCCTACCTCAGGACCTTCTGGAGGATCGAATGGACCAGGAAGCCCCGGTCAACCCTCACGCTCACCGCCTGGAGGGAATCCCAGCGGTGGCAATGGCGGCGCTGCAAGCGGATTCCTGACCTCCTTGTTTGGGCCGATGGCACAAGGGCGCCAAGGCGGCAATTCTTCTGGCGCGCGGTCCTCTCGGCCAGGAGATCACGATGAGCACGATGATCTGCCTGGTGGATGGGTAGATTGATAGGCCTGTTTTTAATCGCGCGAGAATCGAGCTCTGTATGATCGTTGTAGCCCTAGTCTATGTAGACATGCAAGATAATTCTGAACGAGGCATTCCCGAAGCGATGGAGGCTAGACATTTCCTTTGTGATTGTGATTGTATGCGACTGGACTCTGTAATGTTTTGGTCATACTGTCGTTATCTGAAGCTTGAGATGCCGGACCATATGATACGCCTTCTCGTTGAGGGGCGGATGGCGCTGTAACACGCTGAGGCACACTGGCGGCCTTCCTTGCGATCGGACAACATTCAGACAAGCCCCAAAATTCGATTGCATCACAGAAACGTATATGAATGAGCAAAGCGAGAAAATGAATGAGTTACGCCATAAAAATCGCTTCCAATAGTATTGCAGATCTTAGTTCGTCGTCGCGTGCGTGAACGACGTCGTCGCGAATCCGACGCGCTTGTTGGCAGTGTCGAAAACGGAGTAGAAACGCTCGAGGAAAGTGAACCCGTTGATGAAGTCAAGGCCCTCGCCGGAACGCGTGCCGACGTCATTGACAATGAGGTAGACGTTGTTGGAGGTACCACCGATGGCAGAGTTCAAAGAACGGGGCCAGGCTTGAGCGTTCGCAGTGAGTTCGAAGGTGGCCTATCAGTAGAAATGAGTAACATTCCCACGTGTCGGACTCGGAAGAGAATACGTACACCACCGGTGGTGAAGAACAAGCTCTGCAGGTTGTTGAACTGCGACGTAGAGAGTCTCAGCAGGCCAGTGTTGTTGTCCTCAACACCGCCGGTAGCAGAGCGGTAGCGGCTGAACGCGTCTAGGATCTGTGTGAGAACCCAGTGGTGTACGGATAAATCCAGCCGACATACCGGACGCGATGAGAACGAGGGTGGTTCCGGTGTCCACGATACCCGCGGTCTCGGACAGAATGGTCGTCGAACCGTACTTGATCGACTGGTCAATTCCCCAGAACTCACTTGCCGGAGACGTGCGCGTGAGAGGACTAATAGACTCCGCATTAGACCGTGTTTATGCCGAGAAAGCGTCCAGTTCCACTCACGAGAAGTTGATAGACCCGGTGAACTTGCTCGAGTCTGTGCCGCCGAAGCTCAATTCACCGTTGGTAACGGCCGAGACAGAGGTCGTTGGCTCAAAGGAGACAGCGACGAGGTTGCTCGAAATGGTGCCTTGGCTGAAGAGGTTGTCAGTCACGGTCGGGATCGACGACCTTGTATCTGGAGAGAGAGTTCCTATCGAAACAAAGACAATTGAGAAACTATAGCAGCAGAGAGCGAGTGACTACAAGAAGCTCACCCTCTGTCAAGTCTGTCGGCCCAATCCTGTTCTATAGTTCAGCTAGACACTCTCGAAGCAAAAAAAGGTGGCTCGTACCCCAAGATGCCATCGAAGCCCTGGAAGCCCTGGGAGCGAGAGGCAACGCCGATAGACTGCTTCGGAATCACAAGGCCTGACGCCAAAGTCACCTGGTCCGTGAACTCGGTGCCTATAGAATAGAGTCGCATCCACGATCTCCAACACCTAGACAGACTAGTGGACGTACCAGAGAAAGAGCCTGACCCATAGGTGACCGACTATAATCCGTTTCAGCCCCACAACTTTCCGATGAAAGGTTCCGGAGACTTACGACACGGTCATTGGTTTGGGTGCTCGTGCTCGTCCTCCTGTAAGCCTGGCCAGCGCCCACCCACGTGTTGGAGCTTCCGGTGTCAATCAGGAGGCTGTCTAGACGAAATCGCAAAAACGTGAGTGATTGGAACCGATACCATGACAACTGGATCAAGCCTCACAAGTCGTGGCTGGGCTGCCGACGCCAACGTTTGCGGTGTATACCGTGGCCTGGTTCGCGACGGGGACGCCAACGACAGCGTCGGAGCTGAGCTGCTCGCCGTTGATCTTGGCCTGAGCCCGCGCGCGCAGAGCCTGAGCGCGGGCCTTGTCTTTGCGCACAAGGTCGAGCGGGCCAGTGATGTTCACCGACTTCGCGAAGGGGAGCGTGACAGGCGAATCGCGAATGACGACAGGCTTCGCCGCTGCTGCCACCGACAAGGCAAGCAGGAGTGCAGATGTGAGCGCCGCGGTGGGGAACATGCTGAGACACGAAGACCTGGGGAGAAGGCTGGGAGGGATGTGGACCGGTTGGAGCACGATCTAACTGTGAGGACAGTACTCTCAATTTATAGCTCACCGATATACAAGATCATGATCTGCGAAACAGTCGAACACGGGCAGTGCCCGAGACGCCATGCGGAACATTTCCCCAAGAGAAGCTCCCAACGAAGCTGTTCTTTGCATGGAAATTCTTGTGAACACCACACGACTCTCGAAGGCTTCATCACAAGCTGCGTCTTCTGGCAGGACCCCAGGAATGGCATTGAACGAAGACCTTTTGGGAGGTACTTGGAAGCACTCGCCGAGGCTGTCCAGAATAATGAACTTATTTAAGCCAATTGTTTAGTGCAAGAAATGAGAGAACGGTCGGGAGATGTACCAGTGGTATAGTGAGAAAAGAACGAACGTCTGTGACGTCTTGTCCGAAGGAGTATGAGGCTGTCGACCAAATGGACTGAAGGCCGTATGAACGCAAGAGCTCGGAATTACGTACTGGGTCCGGAGTACACCAGTACTGAAGCTTGCTGATAGCAAAAATAAGTGTACGTGTACGGAAGATGCAGAGCTTTGCGTACAGATTTCGGCAAGCCTGGCCGGACAGCTTTTGCAAAACGTCATCGGATTCCTGTCTAGCGAACCTGCACCAGACAGCAGGTCAAGACATACTCGGCTGCGGTGTACGCTGAATTAGCACTAACGAATGATCAGTCAGACAAAAAGGTGCAATTTTCCTGGGACAATATCGCCATGGTATGAACGATAGTGCTTCCCTCGCACGTCACCTGAGAAAAAGGAGACACAGTACCCACCCATTGCAGGAAGAAAATGTCCCACATGCGGATGCATTCTTCCTGATACAATTCGAAGCTGTGAAAGGCCGTGTTCTGCCGTGGCGCCATTTTTTTCCTCCGAGCACAATGCAAAGCCCGAAGGAGTTGATGGTTGATGAAATCGCGAATCTGACGGTACTGGATCTGATAGCGAAGACACTAGTTGACCCTGCGAAAGTCGGTTAGCCAAGCGTAAACAAAAGAATCAAATAATTGCAGAAACAATACGAGCATGGCTTGGCCCTTCGCAGCCTTCGCGAACGGTGAAGCGTGCATCATACCGTGAGCTGCCACATTGACATGAACTCAAGTTGCCGCTCATCAATCATTGTGAATGTCCCATGCGGTATGTAGTTTGATGCATGTGAAGAAGATGAGCTGGTTGGAAAGAAATTCACAGATAAACGATGATCTGTCAAAAAAGCAGGACAGGAATGACAGGAACGACGACTCAGTGGTAATTTCCAGACTTGCAGCATGTGCAACCACGGCTCATGGTCCTTGAGCTTGAGAAAAGAACCAGACTCTTAACTGATTCGGAAAGAGGAGGATGGAACAGAAGCACGGGATCCGTTGACATTTCGCTGCTCGAGGGCAGTAAGGCGGATACATCGCCATAATTGCTATATATTTCTTCATCATTGGCCGTCGAGCTCTTTCCTGAGGATGGCGAAAACTTCTCCCGCTGCTCCCCAGGATTGCTGGTATCCGGCTGGTCTGCAAACATGCCAAATGGCGTCATCGACACAGGGTCTAAGGCCAACGCACGAGCTCACCCGAATCCATACGAATGGACCACCAGCTGCTTCTTAATACCGAGGACACCCTCTGTCTCAGCAAGCCTCGGCGCTAGCTTGTCCTTAATCGGCATGTCGATATACTCTGCTTCGACACGGGGTCCTCCTGCACGAGCTGGCCGCAGCCCAACATTATGGCTTACAACGCGTGTCCCTGGATCCGAGAGTGCAGGAACGAAGACATTTGCACGTTGCCATATGGCTTGCGCGGTATCCTTATGGATGGAGGTGTCCCAGTTGTTCTCCTGGAAGGTCCCTCCCACCAGGACCATCCCCGGCGGAGCTGGACGCGGGATCAAATAGATTGCATCGTTCGTCTTCCTTGCTGCGAAATGCGGTGTTAAAGCGAGCACCACATGTAGTAGTGAACTATTTACCAGAAATAACAGTAACGAATTCTGTGGCTTTCGGAGCTATCGCCACTATGGTCTGTCCACGAATTGGGAACATTCGGTCGTCTTGCACGCCAACTAGGGAACGAGCACCTGGAAATCAAACGGAATTGGGTATCTCACGATGCATCTGCGAGCATATGACAGCCCATCTCACCTAGTCCCGTGGCATTTACTACTGCTGCGCTGTCACCGACGACCGTTCGAACCTCATCAAGACTGACAAGTCGATGCCTCACGAAGTCGACGCCGCGTTTCTCTAATTCAGACTTGAGCCAAGGTAGGTAGACACCTGGATTAACAGATATCGTCTCAAAACTGACGCCACTCTGGATGCCAGGAGGGAGAATTTCATCTTCAGGTAAGGCACGAAACTGTTTCACGCGCAGTACATATATCAGTTCTGTAGTAAGGTATCTGCAAGTGAAACAAACACTCACATTGCGCACAATGTCTTTCCACCATAACTGAGTACCAGCAATGTGTTCCTCAAAATATACTTTGGAGGGGAGTTTCTGCCATTGATAGTGAGCAGGCGACACGTCCGATAAGACACAAACCCCTGCACCTACCAACACTAATCCTGTCGGGATCATCTCCCAGAATTTGGTGCTTCGCAGGTATCGTTAGACCTGTTTTACCGTACTCAATGCAACTTACAACGTATGCTTTTCCCATTGATGAAGTCGCTCATCGTACTGCATAGGCGACCAATTGGCACCCTGCGTGAATCGGCATCAGAGCAGTGAAATAGCTCCAGGGTCAATCCATAGCTAGTCCTGATACTCACCGCCCAGGGACTTGCGAACGCTTGACTGTCCGAATCCTCCGGCATATCTCTGGCAAGAATCGTCACCTTATACCTTTCCGCATCACTTGACAGCAGATGAGCAACCGTAAGGCCGATAACTCCCGCGCCGAGAATGATGATGTGTATCTTGTCTCCAGTAATAGAAGTCATGGGAAAGGATAGATGAGTACACACTCGATATTATGGCCTATAGTGAAAGAGGTATCAGAACGATGGTGGTATAAAGGTATTTTTCATTTAAAAATCGAGGTCGCAGCAGGGCAAGTCGAACGCGTTACACAGTAGTCGGCATCAGGCACGGTCGCTGGAAGCGAACCGGGAAAGGCCGGCAGTCCGGGTCGGCAACGCCGACGCTTCCCTCCTCTGCAGCCTCATAAGCCTCTTGTTGCGTCGTTTTCCTCGAGCTTAGGGGCGGAAATAATCCAAATTTACATGTCTTGGAATACCTTCTGACATTCCGTCTCTGTAATCCAAGTGTGTGATGTTTTGTTAGCCTTTCACGGCCGTCTAGCTGCCGTGGGAATCTCTGATCAAAACCCGGCTGACTTGCCAATTTTGGCAGAGTTGTTCGACAAGCCTCGAGAAAATTCATGATTTTCTGCCCCTACAGGGTACAAAAAGTCTTAGTTTGACTATCCAAGCATGCTATAAAGACAACATGGCATAAGAGTTTGACATAAGACTAATGTCAAAGTAACGAGTAAAGAGTAACGAGTACTGTGCATGACCGCGGGAAATGTACCGACTACAGCGCAAAACCATGTCACTACGAACCGACTTCCGCGTCACTCTACGGCGTTCGACTGTCCCTCGCTCGCGCTCCATTTTTCAACGATAAATAATGTCATATGGTGGTGCTTTTCGAGATGCTTATCGGTAAGGCACAAACTTGAGCGCAATACACCACGTATGCACTTATTTGTCGATCCCATATACTTACGCACAATGATCAAAGGAAGTGAGATTTTGTGGCGACGGTGTCATGGGAGTCGTCAATTGATGTCCGCGCAAACGATGAACGAGACTCACTGCGTCTGCGGGCTGGCCGCTGGAATCAAAATTGGGCGCTTACCGGTACCGAGCACTGGCGGCGGCGCGCTATAGCGCGCTATGTGGCACCAGGTGCTTCAACTTCAAGCTTCACCATCATCGACGCCTCCCCTGCCTGTTTCGCTCAAGGTTCTCTGCTGCAAGAGAGCGACTGTACTCTGCATCGCAGCCTGATCATTCTCTTGGATTAACGATATGTGTGTAAAACTCTCTGCGCCATTAATGACACAACTGCTCGAGTCTGTTTCTCGTAGTACACGGTTTTCCTGCGCAGTGACTGTGAGTCTTTATTACATGCAGTGTTGTCGATGATCTCGCCAGCAGTTAGAAGTGGTCTATTTCGACTGTCCCTGTAGACTGACGGCGTATCGAATCAATGAACGGTCCTTCTAAAAGCTTTGCTTCCCAGGTTTATTATTCCCATAGATGGCTGCAAATACCTGCTTAAGCCCGTCCTTTATCGGTCTTTCCCATACCTGAGTCATAGGCATCGATAGTACCAAAATCTCAGAGATCCTGGTCCCAGAGAACACAGACATTGTCATAAGCATCATCGGCGTGAACCGTGATCCTGCAATTTGGGGCCCGGACGCACCTGAGTGGAAGCCTGAGCGATGGCTCTCGCCACTACCCGACACCGTGGCTGAGGCTCGAATCCCTGGGGTCTATGCTAACACGTGAGTAGATATCTGCACGGTCGAGTTGTATGAAACTGACGTGCGACTTGCCTTCAGCTTGACGTTCCTGGGAGGGGGAAGATCTTGCATGTAAGCTGTATGCTCACATCTCTGTGGCCGTTTAAGTTCACACAATTACGCACGAAACCAGTGGCTTCAAGTTCTCGCAACTGGAGATGAGTAAGTGCCTGTCTTCCGTTGTTTGGTAGCATCTTAAAACTATCATGGCAGAGGTAGTTCTGGCAACTTTGCTTCCTACTCTCAGGTTTAGTATGTCCGACAAGAATATCCTTTGGCGACTGGGATCATTGTCAACGCCGACGGTCGAGGGCAGCCATGGTGAAACGACTATGCCTTTGGTGATATCAGTGGTGAACAAGTAAAGCTGAGAGAGTGACCGATGTCAAATTCTCTATCTTTGAGCACGTATTATGTGAAGTCATCCTTGTTCGAGCAGCTCTGACAATAAAGACATGAGAATCTGACAGTGAACATACTGTATGAAATGGCGTACGATGGTATAGCTTCGCCGCCGCTTGAGCGCTTGAGCCACTGTTTCCTTAACTCTTATGAGCAAGTACGTTTTGACAATTGTTGCATGCTACCCTCCCATCTGCATTGATTATTGAAAAACTTTAGCGACATGCTGGTTATGAAACCTGTCCGTCCGATGGAGTGACGTACTAAGAAGCAGATTTGAGGGGCAAGAAGCATACCATGTACGACCGCATTTTCTCGCTTTTGACGGACTTCGCTCACACGCTCTATAGGTTTGTCTTAACTGGCATCTGAACCGTCAGCCAGACGATGTCAAGATGAACTCAGCCTGCTTCAGTCACGACGTTCTCATGGGACCTGGAGCATAACACCAGATGCAGCTTGCACCTCCGGCTACAGTGTTTCCCGGTCCTTCTCTGAGGTCCTTCTCCCGAAGCTCATAACTATCTCAGAATGCTCGTTTTTTGATATCGATAGGCCATATGTGTCGAAGATCTTCACCCGACGTCTGGTGATGTCGGTATACGGATCAAGGCCTGAGTAATAAAGTTAAAAAGCAGCCCACAGGTTCAAGAAGGGTGGAGTACGAATGCGCTTCGCGAACATCTTTGCGTAAGACTACTCTGCATCATCGTCGTGTAAGCTTGCTTTGCTTTCATGGTGTTCGGGAGCTGACTCCGTCCTGTCAGAAGGACTTTAAATACTCACCAATACAGGGCCCTCCATCGACTGCAACTTTTCCACCCAGTGAACTTGTGGTCAAGCCATGATCCTCTCCTTCGTGCAATTAGCCATTGTCGTCGGTAGCCTTTCTTTGTTGTGGAAGCTAATCAGCCAGCGAATCAAGCAGAGATCCCTGCGAAATCTACCAGGGCCTCCGAGAAAGTCCCTTTGGTCGGGTAAGCAAGTTTGTTCACCAGCATACCCTGCCCTTCATCGTCAATCGCTTGAGTAGGCAACTTGGCACAGATCTTTGATCCGCGGGGCTGGAAGTTTCATGATGAAATTATCGCAAAATACGGCGGAGTAGTCAGAATTCATGGATTCGCAGGGGTGCGTGGCGTGATCTGTTCTCGGCGCCGGTCTAATGTGCCCTTTGTAGGATACGCAGCTATATGTCGGCGACCCTCTAGCACTTCATGATATCGTCGTGAAGAACCAGTACGTCTGGGAGGAGACGTCAACGTTCATTGAGTGCGCGCAATATTCACTGTTATGAATGCGACGGAGCTAATATCTTCGAAGAGGCAATCGACTTATATTCGGCATGGGGCTTCTGTCGACACTCGGTGCGCAACATTTCAATTCCGTGATGACGTTTTTTAATCACTTGAGCAGGGGACCATCATCGTCAGCAGCGAAAGCTTCTCAACCCAGTATTCTCTATCAATCATATGCGTTACATGATCCCCATCTTCCAGCGTATCACTGGTCAGGTGCGTGCTTCAGGTTTTCTTTCGAAGTTGGACTGGGACACTTGCTACAGCTTTGCGACCATCTGGTCTCCCAAGTCAAGACGGGTCCTCGAGAGATTGACATTCTACGGTGGATGATAGGGACTGCCTTAGAACTCGTGGGACAAGGTGGCTTAGGTTACTCGTTCGATGCTCTCAACCCAAACTCGAAGAACGAGTATGGTGCCGCAGCGAAACTGCTAGCGTCAGTCCATCTCAAGTCCGTTTCTGGCGCGCTGACTTGACTGATGAATCGCGGCCGCACCAGCCCTGTTATCTTCAGCCTTAGCCTTCCGCGCCAATTCTTGCCCTGGTTCCTCATGCTGGGCCCGCATAGTCTGCAGAAGTTCATCGCCAAGTACATTCCATCTCGACGGTTTCAGAAGCTGCTTAACATCGTGGAAGTAATTGATAAGACATCGAGGTCGATATTCGCGGAAAAGACGACAGCATTGGCGAAAGGTGATGACGCCGTTGCGCACCAGGTTGGTGAGGGTAGGGACATCATGAGCGTCCTATGTGGGTTTCGTCGCCATCTCACTTGGAAGACTAACCGGCTTCGTTTTCTCTAGTGAAAGCTAATATGAAGGCGTCAGCGGAGGATAAGCTTCAGGACGAGGAACTGTTAGGGCAGATGAAGTGAGTTATGACCGCTAAGGACTTCGTCACATCGGCGCACGGTACTAAACCCCAACTATCCTAGCACTATCCTCTTTGCTGCCATGGACACGACGGCCAACGCGCTATGCCGTATTTTCCAGCTACTCTCTCAGAATCAGGACGTACAAGATAAACTCCGGGCGGAGATCGTGCAGGCCCGCGAGGCCAAAGGCGAGCTGGATTACGACGATCTGCACACGCTCCCGTATCTGGACGCCGTCTGTCGTGAGACGTTGAGACTGTATGCCCCCTTTCATTGACTGCGAGAGGTAACTGAAACCTCATCATTTGTAGCTGGGCGCCGTTGGCTTTCATCTCGAGAACGTACGCCAACATGACTCCACGTCCGCAATGATGCACATTTGACAGTTCTGTCTAGGGCCCGCGCGGATACGATCCTACCTCTCGGCACACCCGTTCAAGGCAAGGACGGCTCGATGATCACCGAGCTCTTCGTTCCCGAGAACACAGACGCTATCATCAGCATCATCGGTACGAACCGTAATCCTAGTCTTTGGGGCCCCGATGCCAGAGAGTGGAAACCCGAGCGATGGTTCTCCCCGCTTCCAGAGAGCGTCACGAGTGCGAAGATCCCTGGCGTTTATGCCAACCTGTAAGAGCCACCTTGACCTAACACGCCTTTCGAGTTCAAGTCTGACGCGTTGACAGAATGACATTCTTAGGAGGCGGTCGGTCTTGCATGTGAGTGATTTAGCGGATTCAAGGCTAGCTGTTTTTGACTTCTATCTTCCCAGAGGATTCAAGTTCTCGCAGCTGGAGATGAGTACGTACTGTCAGTCTAGATCTTAGCCTGTGCTTATGTCAATCTCAAAGAGGTCGTGTTGTCGACCCTCCTGCCAGTCCTTCGTTTTTCTCCCGGCAAGGAGGACATCATCTGGAGGCTCGGAGGCATCGCCAATCCTACCATAGAGGCAACCGGCCTCGACATCCCAGCAATGCCCATCGAGTTGTCCATCGTGAACGAGTGAAGGTGGGTCGCGATGACATTCAGAAATGCATTGATTGTTTTCTTGTTTCCAAGTCGTTCGTCCCGTATGAAAGTCGCTATTGTCGTGTGTCTTTATGCCGAGTAAATCGTGTACATACATAATATGGATTCGCAGTCGCGATGGATGCTCGCTACGCATTTCGAGCTAGCATCCACAGGTCTGGAAAATCAGTTTTCGGCAGAGTGCAAGACAACGAGATGTTCGGAAAGTAAATGGATTGCGTGGAGCGACGCGATGTGACAATGACAATGGACATTGACAATAACATTGACGTGCACATGATGCTTGTGGTTCCTGGCAGCCTCGTGGCAGGCGGTGGCATACGCGCGCGACTCGCGGTGAGGTGGGGGGGGATGATTTGAGTTTACCTGCCTCAAATCTTGCATTTCTCGTGATAGACCCTACTCAAAATTTGAACCAGCAGATCCAAAGATACATGGCTTCGGTTCTGCGAAGTTTCATGTTGAGAGCTGTTGAAATTGACGTGCATTTAGCGCGACGAACATGACTTGAGCTCAATTTTGCCCAGCGCCACTGCAGCACAGAATTTGGCCATGTTTGTTTGGGAGCCTCAGTCCTTAGGCGAGATATGCTCGCTTCGCTCGCAATTATGAATCCTGTACACTACCGAATAATCGTGAGGGCCGCGCAGAGCACGGCAAAGCCCGCTACCCCAGTCTCTGTGATATGTGTCACCGGTTTTGTCCTGCAGCTCTCGGTGTGCAGGGTTCATAGGGATAAATCAATCGTAGAGCCAAAACCTCCATTGTAAAGTTGCTACAAAATGGTTCTAAGCTTAGATAGGTATCTTGGCCATGCCCTTTGAAATCATCATTCACGTAAATATTTCTAACATCGAGATATTGAGACCAATTTGTCCCAAGGACACAGTCCACAGAAATGGAGGGAGCTATGAGAAAATCCATGTGAGTGCATGCCGAGGACGGCCCAGCCAAAGCCATGGTATCACGGTACCACGAAAGGAATACTGACTGGAGGCATACAGGTCGAAATTCGAGTCAAGGAATACGAAACATAGGATGCGAGGCATGAGGGATTTTATCGGACGGATGTCGTCTTGTTGCTGATGAGGCACGATGCCGTGTCAGAAGTTGACGACATGATCGAAGGAAGCGGCTGACGCGGACGACGAGCGACGCTGTGGACGACTGGTGACGGTGTCTGTGGATGGTGTTGTTGGTGTCGGTGTCGGTTGTCGGTGGAAAGCGTACTTGGCGGTCAGTGGGGAAGGCGAGAACGCGTCAGCGTCGTGTTGCGGCGCTTGCCGAGTGGTCTTGCCGAGTTTGGGAGATCGTGCCTGCTGCGCGATCTATGAAATCTTCTGCCAAAAGTCGGAGTGGACATTTCAAACGACTAAGACCCACTACCGCAAGGGTAGCGGGAATGACTATGCCCCACAGCCCTCTGCGCGCGACCGACGTTGCCCGATCCAAGCTCCTAGCAGCGACCTCCCAGGCCGTTAGATGATCTGGGAGGGAAATTAATCAGTACCAGTCGAAGACGACAAAGCATTGAAGAACGAAGAATCAGGACTCTCTAATAGCGTAAAACGAGAGTCGGCAAAGCATGTCTCCATAGAACAACGATGTTGCACTCGGCCTGGTGCACAGCATATACTCATCCCAACAGACGAATGGAGATATCAACGCACCTATGGAGATTGTCCCATGTCGGACAGCCTGAGACGTCACTCCGTGGTGGTCGACATGGTGGAAGAAAATTGGACGGAGCAGCGCCCGCAATGTTGCACGCCTATTTATGGAATTTACCGTGGGAGTTGTCTTCCTCACCTTCCTTACGCACGTCCCAAGTTGGAGAGTCTTCAAGCTTCAAGAGCGACGAGGTCAAGACTCTGGAACTTCGGACTTTATTTTATTCGTACAACATTAATACTATAGTGAGCGACGTCATGCGCTCAGCGAGAAGCACACAAGCAGCGAGGTATAGAGTAGTGCGCCTGGCACATAGCACTAACTCATGCTTGCTGAGAGCGCCGGCGGTATATACAGGTCCATCCGTCACTTATACCTTGAACCTTCCACTAAAGAGGTGGGAGTATCAATCCCCAATGCTCCTCTATCCATAATGATAAAGAGACGCGGACGTGTGATAGATATGCGCCCACCAGGGACGCGAAGGTAAGTCATCTGAGCCTTGAGGCGGCCTAGTAAGGAGCGCGAGCAAAGTATGTTCCGTCCTACAGTAGAAGCCAATAAGCCCATTGCTTCTTCCCCTCAAGCGGCCTGCACTCACCTCGGAAGATGCTCCACCAGTTTACTGCTCAGTGGCTTCATCCCCACAGAACGACCTTCTTGAACACCACCCCACCATTCCCATCGCGATTCGCAACAAACAGCGCCCCGAGACGCTTAGCTGTTCCCAGACCACAAACGTCAGTCCCCGGCTCGGAGCTACAGAAGAAAAACGCACCCTCTTCGAACCCGTCCTCCCCACATGGCGTAGTCCTGAGCTCCGCCTTGTTGAACGCCGCGAGCACCTGCCCATACGTCCCTCTAAACAAGTCGCCCGTCTTCCCATTCCCGGCATGCCGACTCCCATGCGCAGGAGCTGCCGGCGCCTGCTGATCCGGCGCGTGCATCCCGGCCTCCACCACCGCGTCCGCGATCTTCTTGCGCAGGCGGCACAGAGATGGCTTCTTCGCGTCCCGACCGTCGGGCGGCACTGCGAGCTGGATGAACAGGCCGCCGGAGGGCTTCTCCGGGGAGCGCGGACGTGGTTCTGGCACAGGTGGGCAAACAGGCTCCGGGAGCGGCGTAATTACGATGAAATCTGACTCGGGGTCGTGCTCGAGTACTGGTTCTGGTGCCGGATGCGCGACGAGCGTCGCCTGCGAATCTACGGCGCGGACTGGGGAAGGCGGTGGGATCGATGTGGTAGAGTGTGCGAAGGAGGTCTCGGTGCTGATATACACCGCCCGCCGGCGAGTCCTGAGCGGAGAAATCGTCGCTCGGCGAGTGAGAGGGCGCATGTGCGCGAAGTCGCCAGCCCCATCTTGTTCACTGGCGGTGGGCGCAGTGGGTTTCGGACGGAAGAAGCGAAGGGAGTTGCTACGCGTTGGCAGCGGGATTGCAGGTAGTGGTTTGTGACTGCGGCTCGGTGGTTCGGATGCTGTCGTATTCGAACGTTTCAGGCCTTGAAACGCCGAAGATGGCCCAACGTCGGGGCCGGAGAAAGAGGCGGCCTTTGCGTCTGGATCAAAGGAAATGTTGGCGAACTCGACGATGTATGGGATGCCGAAAGGCGAGAAGTGTACTTCTTTCGCCATATGTAGACTGCAGACAAAAAGGCTAAATGAGATTCAAACGATTCTAGAAGACTGCCCGGGAAGTTTGAAATAGTTGATGGATAGCGAACAGCGATGGACACTACAGGTAAGAGCTAGCTTGGGATGTGGTTGAGTGTCGACCCACTTGAAAAGTAGCAGAGGGCGCATGATGGCGGGGCGATATTATGCTTGTAGCCTCAAGGCATCCACGTTGCCTACGTAAGGTATGGTGCATTACTTCGGCATACGGGTCGGACACTAAGGAGCTGGGTGCATGCGTTGAGATGAAGAAGCGCCTTGTACGTGTAATCGAGAACCAGAACAGTAGACGATCGCGGGGAATGCGTGAAGGTCAAGAGGAGACTAAACATACACGCAAGGTGTCATTCCTGAACCCGAGGACATGAGAGCAACTGACAATCCAGAAGGTGACTGCGATAGTGGGGGCTGCAGAAAAAAGATATATACTTACCGTAGACGCGACCGAGACAGTGTAGAGCTCTTGTATGAGATGTGCAATGCTACGGTGGACAGAAAGCGCCCATAGATATGAGGTGTTTGAACGCGGAATACACGTTGTCTTGGTACGCCCATGTGATCTGAATGGTTGGTGAAAATATCGCACCACAAAAGCGAGGATCCCATGGTCCAGGTAAAAGTCCATCGGTACGATGCGTTGCAACAAGGCGACATGGTTCACGAAGGCGGGCGTTGATCGGCTTCTTACAATATGCTAGTCAAAGTCGAGGTTCCGTACCCACTAAGAGCGCCCAACCGATAAAGAAGATTCTGTAAGGCAGCGTGAGTGTCGGGAACGCCAATCGCAGAAGCTACTGGGCCATGGGGACGAAAACCATCTGATTCCGCAGAGGCCGAAAACGTGCCGAAGAAGGGTGTCCGTTTCGAGATAAGACTCATTCAAGAGAGACGATTTGACGATCGCAACGAAGAAAATATTTTGCCACGAACGTTCCATGGGCGTTAGGTGAGGGAAGTTGGAGCTCGACGATAGAATCGTACGTTTTGCTGTCATGTAAGATTGGGGCATCGATGCTTGACATTAGATATCATGAGAAGAAGGGCGTACGTGGCAGGACACTGCTCCCAACTGTTCCAACTCCTGCCAAAGGCAGATCCGGAGCTACAATAGAGGGACCCTTCAAAGGACCCTGGATTATTAGGAGTGGACCCGGGTTAGAATCCAGACGGATTTTGGAATTTTGGCCCGAACAGCCAGGTTAGAGTCCAGACAAATTGGTCCCAAGCTTGCTGGAAGCCGGGTTGCTGTCCGGACATGGGGCCTGCCGGGTTCCCGCCAGGGAGAAAATTTTGGGAGAAAATCAAGAGAAAATCCGAATTTCAGCTGACCGGGTACGCAATCCGGACGAAAATTCGCGAAACTGGGCTGGAACCCGGGTAGAATCCGGACGGATCTTGGGCCTCCAGACGGGCTGTCCGGACACGGAATTTCGAAAATTCTAACCCGGGTTCTATACCAATAATCCGGGGTCCTCCCTTCAATCGAACTTGCCGGTCAGCAAGTACAGATAGTATGCCGACATATGGTAGCCTGCCGAAGATGCGTACGGACCATAGGCGATAAGGCGCTCGTAAGATAAGCAGAGAGAAGTGCGACGATGCAGGGCAACTGGACATCGCCGTGTTTGTTATGGATTGTCGAGAAACGTGTGCCGTACAAGGAGCAAACACGTAGACGGAAGCCGCTACGGTATCCTCTCGGCTCTTGGGAATGCGCAGATTAGAACAAGATGACAGCGATGGGGACGGGGATGCCAAAGACGGGGAATGTCAGTCTCCGGTTGTCGTCTGAGAAGACCGACACGACTCACGAGTGGGATCAAATATTGGACAAACTGATAACTGTGGAGGTCAACCAATTGCGCGTATGATACAATACAATATCACGTGCGACGTGTTACGAGCACTGAATTCGAAGCCGGCTCGAGTTGGTCCTCGAAACGGTAGCCAGTGCACTCAAACCGCGTGTTAGTAGTGTCCTCTTGCACTATACGCCGACGGCTCGGGAGAACGCGTTATTACGGCCACAAGCAGTTGATATATCGGACGGGTATTGCAAGGGGGAGACTTGGCGGCATTATGAGAAATATGGCGAATCATCGCAGGCAAATTAAACACTTTCCCTTGGAGGACTGATGCACTCGAAACTTGAAACAGAAACCCGGAAGGAGGTGACTCATAATGAGACGACACAGTACGCCCTCCATGGAGAAGGATCGAAAATAGGAGGATAGTTGTGGAGGACAAGCGGCGCCACGGCATTGAGGGTCACCAATCGGGGAAAACCGAAACCTGCCCATGGCGGGAAAGGTCGATCTGTGCAACCAGATCCTGGTGACTGATAGCACTGATCCGTTGCTTCGATAGAAGTGGAAATGCCGGAACGGAGCAAGTACGGGTCGCAGTCAATTGGCAGTCCAGGAGAAACTCGGAGAAAAAGGGAAAAAAAAGGGCGGTAAGCTGCGGTGAGAGATTGAGAGGCCATGATGGGCATCAAACACAGAGGCACAGAGGGGCACGAGCAGTCAAGGCATATCTGGATCAAAGAAATGGATCAAAAAGAGATCCAAACTTCAAAAGTCGCCGCACCCGAGTGACCCACACGACATGGGGGTAACGGAGATGATGTGACGCGCGCCGTGACTCGTGGCCCGCGCTCATGCAATCGATTGGCGGGGACGCGGTGCAGCTCAGTCGCTGATGCGGACAACGGCGACGCCAGTTCTGCATCATGCATCATGATAGAGCGCCGTACATCAAAGGCATAGGTAGGACAGACCCTGGCGGACTGGGAGGGCTGCACGAGCTCGGGAGGGAGCAGGGATTGGACGGGAAAAGGATGACATCATAGTTCATGTTTCCTAATTGGGCGATGAGCTTTGGAAAAGCAGAGCGGGAGGGCTGGATTGAGAGATCGGGGCGGGCAAGGACTATAAGTAACGTCGGGCAGACCTCCGTCAAGCCAGCGTCATCCTCGTTTTTCTCCGTCCGTTTCGAATCCCGACTGCCATTCAAGTATGTCGTCCTCCGACTTTGATTCTGCCAACTTTGAATACTTTCCCCCAACCCCCTCTCCTTCAGGCGACGAGTACGACTCCACAAACATCCTCAAGCTCACCCCCAACAACAGCCGACCCATGTCTGAACAGACACTCGCGACCGCCAATGTCTCCTCCAACGGCCAAGGCGGTGGCTCCAGCGCTCCCGCCAAGGTCACTCTCCACCTTGGCCACCTTCCGTCCAAGAAGAACATCAAGGGCCCTTGGCCCCGCACTCCCACCCGGGTACCGTTCACTCACCTCTCGATGCACGACCTTTGTTCTCATCGTGCCCCTAGGTTGACCCCAACAACCCCCCGTGGCCTGCCTACCGCGGCTATCATGAATACTCCTTCGCGTACGCGACTATGGGTGTCCGCCTGCCCACCATCCTCGGCAAGGCCATCGAAGACACCATCCGTACTCTCAACGAACAGTCCGCCGAGGACAAAATCGTCGACCTCGTCGAGTGCATCGAGCGCATGGACAATCTCATGACTGACCTCTCGGGAAACGCCAAATTGCGCCCTATCATCGATGATGGTGAAGGTGACGTCGCGTTGTGGAACAAGGAGATTGCGAAATATTTCCAAGGTTGGTGTGTTCGGTAAGGGAAGTTGAAGTTCGCGTCGCTGACTAAGCAACAGGAAAGGACTTTATGAACGCGCCGTGGTTGTTTGCCGAAGCATACAAGTACCGTCGTCTGCATGAGGCCTTTAGCATCAGTAAATACTGGAAGGATTACGATGTTTTCTACAGGCAGAAGGTATGGATTCATGCTCTGTCTGAATAATATCTCGTTGACATATTTATATGCAGTGTGATACTTTCTCGCGCTCCGCGGACGCCGTGTTCGAACTGTCCATGCGTTTTGTCGAGCCCTTCACACATCTCCCAAATCTGACGGATGCCGAGAAGCTCGAGGCCGAGCGTCTGATGTTCCTCGAGCTGACTCAAGGTACTTGCGCGTCACTCTATCGTGCCGAATAGCTTCTAATCACATCTTATCAGTCTGCCTCTGGGGTAACTCGACCGATTTGTCACTGCTCATTAACATGACCGAGGAACAAATCAAGTCGTTGCAATCCACTGGTGGAGACCACCTCGCAGCCACAGAGAAGAACATCCTTGGTAACCATCTTTCTGAGCTGTGGGAGACCGTCAAGGAACTCCGGGACAAGACCGGCGGCCGGATCGATTTTGTTCTTGACAATGCTGGTTTCGAACTGTATTGCGACTGTGTCTACGGCAAGTTCTTGAAATTTCTTTTTCCGTGGCATCTTTCTCATGCGACCTTTTTTCAGCCGACTTCTTGATTCAAACCGGGCTGGCAAGGCAAGTCCGTTTCCACGGAAAGCGGTACCCATGGTTTGTCTCCGACGTGACCAAAAAGGACTGGGAGTGGCTCCTCAACACCATGGTGCATGGACATCTTTTCCCTAAGGCGACTGAGCAGGAGCGCGAGTCGCTTCGCAGGCTAGGCGAGCGCTGGAAGGTTCGTGTCACTAATATTAGATTTGTGCTCTATTAGCTCATGGCTGCTGGTCTTCAGCAATACGAGCGAGATGGGAAGTGGGTGTATGAGCAACATCCCTTCTGGTGCACTGGTTACACCTTCTGGGAGCTTCACAGCGAGGCTCCCGATCTCTTCCTGCATCTATCGCGTTCAGATCTCGTCTACTTCAAAGGTGATCTCAACCACCGAAAGCTGACGTACGATTGTGCCGCACCTGCGTCGACGCCTTTCGAGGTTGCCATCGGCCCAATGGCCAGCGCTTCCGGCGCGCCGAAGATCTGCTCGCTGCGGACAATCAAGAGCGACGTCGTCGTCGGCTTGGAAAGCGACGAAATTGCTGAGAGACTGGACAAAGAAGAGCCGGGATGGAAGATTAGTGGCAAATACGTGAGTTGGCCATGTTGTCTCAGACTGCAAAGACTGAATGCGTATGCGTTTTCATAGGCTGTTGTCCTTCTGTCTGAAGGCCGTCCGGGAGAGAAGGTCCGTTTCGCATGATAAACTCTGCCCTCAGTGTCATACCTTGTATTATGCATTATCACATCTCCTCTTATCACGTAGAATCATTGTTCACTATCATGTTATTCCTCATTTCTCCTGGCATCTCATCTCTCCTTGTCATACTTCTTCGCCTATTTATGTTGTAATTCTACCCATCGACGGGCTACAGTTGTCATTAAATTATGAATGCAGCCTCCATTGACCTGCGAATTGTGCCTATTGCCTAGCCCCTGGAGCGGAATAAATACTGTAATTTGTCTGAGATGAATCGGCGAGTTCAAAGGATATCCTTGCCCTCTTCCCAGTTTCCCATCAGAGCGACAATGTGTGTAGCAATGTGTACGTGTAGGAGGCACGGCGGAGAAATGAGGAATGCTGGCCTAATAGACCCGCAAAACAGAACACGTACTGATGCATGCATTCACAAGACGAGACAGGGTTGATGACGTCGAATTCAATGGAATTATTTGTCGTAGAGGTCACATACGTCCCTGTTTCAAGTGTCTGGATAGCATCCTAGAACAGGACCCCTGAATATCCCAGCAAAGGATAGATCCCAGTGCTGACGGAAATCGCCCAAAAATCGGCGACGCTGCGATCCTGGTGCGGACGAAAAGGCCCAAATTTCGGCCGAGCTCCGATAAAAGTCGCTACGAATAGAGGACTCTTTTGACCAGCTCCCATCCCCGATGCGGACAGACACCGACGCTGAGGGCAGGAACAAAGCAGATACGAGGCAGAAAATTCAAAGAATATCCGACTCTCTTAAGGCCTCACTGGTTTCGACGTTCGATCCCTTGGTGCGGCCAAATCTGGCCCCATTTGGCTCTTGGGCTGCGATCCATTTTGAGGACGAAACCCTCTCGGAAATCGAGGTCACACCTGTTTTCGGACGTTTGTGGCCCAAAATTTGTGCTGACGGACAGGCCGAAAGTTGGATCTATGCCCTAAGCGGGTATTCAGGGGTCCTCCTAGAACGGGCCACGGCTGCGAGGCACGGGTGATCAAGATGCGGGGCGGCTGTGGGGTAAGTTAAGGGTCTCTTTATCTTCCAGTGGGGATTGTTGAGTAGCCGGCGCAGGGAGCTGCAAGGTGAACAGGATACATATCAGTATGAGCGTTGATCTGCGCGATGAGGATGCGGAACGGCGACCGCGGCTGCGCTCTAAGTACTGCAGGCTTGTGCTTGACGACCCTGGATTAAACACACCCAATCGAACGCGACGTCATAGTAGGCTGCGCAAACGTCCGGACGAACTTATGATCGATGCAGGATGGACCGGCTTTGTGGATCCATCCACTCTTCGTTGCCCACTTGTGCCGCGCCAGAATCCATGGGATGAAAGTCGACTAGGATAAGTACCGTACCGCAGAACAGTGCTCAATCGCATCGCTCATGTCGAGAGGTCTTTACGTGCATGTGCATGGGGAGGCTGATCAGACTCGATTAGAGCAAGGTTAGAGGCTACTCTTCGATGACGACGGCAAGATGGTTATCACGCCATCCCCCTCCCACCTCAAAAGGAAGTCCCACCTCAAAAGGAAGGCGTGTTATACGGTCGCTTTGGAGACTAGGCAAGATGTAGTCTGTATCGAGTCGCGGCGGCCTTACAGGCTTGCCACATATGTTAGTCACATGATCGTGTTCACACAAATAAACAAACGCGTCGCGTACATTGTGTCGCGTTGATTGCGAGTGAGAGTACATTATTACCTTGAGTCTACGCTCGGGATGCCCTCCGAGCAATCTCAAAATTTGGTCTTAACTATTGGTTCATTTTCCTCTACCGAAGGCCGTCAAATTATCCGCAGTTGTCTCCAAGATTTCCTCCCATTCGATCCCCACGACTACCAACTCGAGGGCGTATGCCAGGCGCTCGACGGGACAGATCTGATAGCCATTACTGCCACCGGAGATGGCAAGACCGGTTACTTCTATATGTACATCATTGCGGCAACATTCTTTGCGAACAATCCGGGTCAGTGTCCTCCAGGCGTACATTTCCCAAAGGATCCCGCAATAGTTGTAGTTTGCCCAACAAACAGCATTGAAGAACAAATGGTTAGCTACGCGATCACCTATGCCTTAGATGATAGAAACTTACTGTCATTTACAGGAAGAGAAGATGAAACAACTCGGTCTCACTGCTGTTGCTATCAACATGAACACGCTTCATCAGGGACGGCGCAGAGGAGAGAATCTATGGGAGACTGTGATAGAAGGGGTTTCCATGATCATGATATCACCGGAGCAACTTACGGGTGAAGGATTCCAGAAGCTTCTCGATAATAAGGTCTTCTGGGCTCGGGTTATAGCACTGGGTGCCGACGAAATTCACCTTCTGCCAGCATGGGGTGCGCTATTCCGGAAGGCGTACGAGCAGGTTGGCTTCATGCGCGCCCGCTTTCCGGATCGCGTTGTAGCGATTGGAGTCACGGCAACCATGGCTCGCGGTGGCGCTCTTGACACGGTCCGCTCAATGTTGGGTATGCAGGAGGACCAGTTCCACTGTATCCGGCGGTCCAACTTTCGCCCGGAGCTGCAGCTCCTCTTGCGAGACCTGGGCACGGGAATCAACGGCCGTCGCTTTCCAGCACTCCTGTGGATCCTGGGCAGCAAGCGCAAGACTGTCGTCTACTGTGCCACAATTTCTCTAGCCTTCCGCGTCACTGCGTATCTATGGACTCACGCAGAGAACAAAACGGACTTACCGACACAACTTCGCATGTACACGGCCATCAATTTCCCGTCGTATAATTCCGCCACGCGCCAAATTCTATACGAAGACCCAGGGCCCAATATTACTGTAGCAACAGCGGTCATGGCTCAAGGAATAGACGCACCTGATATCCACGACGTTGTGATCGTTGGCGAGGTAGCGGATCCAGATGAGGCACATCAAAGGTGGGGGCGCGCAGGTCGTGATAGGCAGAAGGTCAAGGACCCAAGGGCAATCATGTACCTTACGGGTACTGCAGTTAAAAAAGCGAAGGCAATTGTTGAAGGCAAAGGCAAAAAGACGAACCAAAATTCCTCAAGTACAGTCAAATCTTCGACGCCAGAGATGACGGAGGGGATGGCGCAGTTGATCCTCGCGAAATGCCTTAGCGCTGAGCAGGACCGCTATTACGGCAACCCGCGCGAGAACCCGCGGTGCTTCTGCAAAACGTGTTCAACGTCTCCTCCTCCCACGCGCTCCTCGACATGCAACTGCAGTCGGTGCATCCCCGAAGTCTTACCCCCGCTGCCCTCGATGCGAACAACCAAGACTCCCCTTGGAGAGCCGATAATAACGTCACTTCGTGAGCAAGCTCGTATCTTCCTCGTCGCACTGCGACACGATATTTGGCGCGAGGCCGATGAATACCGCTATGGCAGTACACCATCCGCGGCGTTCCTTCCCGACATCACCATCACTTACCTGCTCGTCAATTTCACCGCCTTTACATCCATTGAGTCACTACGCCCTGTTGTCGACAGCAACCCTCTCCTACAGCCTCATGCAGACCGGCTTCTTGCGGTGCTTGAAGAGATTCGAAAACTTACCCCTTCGGTGGACGACACAACGAGGGCGAACACTCCCGACATAGTGTTTGAGGCGCGGGACATCACTGGTGGGGAGGAACAGACTGGGGATCTCGGAGGCGACGACACTGCAATGGACGAGGAAATCGACTCGACACCCGGCGGAGTGGTCGATGCCACGTCAAGTGGCCCTTCAGGCATCGACTTTATTGCTGAGCACGGTGTAGAGCTGGCACCAGTTCGTATCGATAATGCGCCCTTGCACTTCCGATCTGAAGGTAAGCACTCTTTCGTGCATGTCTAGACTGTATCTAACTTGCGTCAGTCCCTGGGGTACCAAGCCACATGTGTCTGGAATGGAGTATCTCACCGTGGGTGTATTCATCCCGGATTTTCTTCCTGATGCCCTTTCTGACCTCTGCTTGACAGGCCTGCTGCCGCCGGTGGAGGCACAGCAGCAGCGCGAAAGCCACCATCGAAACGGGGCGCGGGCAAGCCGGTGTCGAACCGTGCGGGGAAACGGCCACGGAAACAGGTACGTTTCATGGATCTGTACAACGGACAAGCACTTTATTCAATTTGTCTTTAGGATAACAAAGAAAATGGGCTATCGTAAGTTTTAAGATAGATTTATACAATACCATTTAGCCCGAGACACTGTCGACGTCGACAGAGCTCAGTGCCGTATCGTCAATATCAATACAAAGTTCTCCATCCACCACGTACTTGCGGCCGCGAGTAAGCGGTCTTTCTTCTTCATCGTCTTCGTCATCTGAGAGCTCAAGGTTCGGAAGTTCTTGGGCTATTTCGGACGTCTGATTGGTGAGCCCTCGATCGGCGGTCGTCTCACTCTTCCATTTGTCCACGCGCCCTCCCAAAAGAGCGTCGAGGCCACGAGTGTGATCATCAACATCGCGCTCGCCGTACGTTCGTCCACGCCGCCAATAATGCAGTTCGACCTCGCGGTATACTCGGAGCAGGGTGATGATCTCTGCGCGGTTCGCTGGGGACGAGTGCTCATCTGAGCGGCACTTTAGTCCAAGACCTTCCTCCATCGCGTTCGGAAGCTCCTGCAAATGGTGCATGTTTCGGGCGGCAACCGTGGTGAGGAAGTTATCATCGAACCCGATGTCCTTGCGCTGAACGAGCTCTTCTAGCGCCTTGTTGAAATGCTCTTGTAGCAGATCAGCTTCAAGGTAATGCCCAGGCCTGCCGGATGGATTGACAAGCCATGTGCGAAAGATGGCTGCACGCAGGCTTGGGCTACTTTCCAACTCGAGAGAGGCGATCAATTCCATCAGGTATGTTGTATACTTGCTATGATTTGATCCCGCAAATGTGAAAAGCCATAGCTGCGTGCCAGCGTCATTCGACAAGCCGGAAGTCCAGTTTGATACAGACGTACCTTCAAGCATTCATAAACACGGCCGGCATCACCTACCGCGACGGCGTAAGCCGCTTCTCTGGAGATCATCAAGTCATCCATGAGACGACACGATTGAGCAAGGACTCGATCACCCGTAAAAGGTACGCTTCGAGCCTGATTTACGGGCTGCTCGCTGATTGCGTTTTTGCCACGTTTCGAGCTACCTGGGCGAGTGCGTCCCTGTCCTGCGCGATTGCTGCCCTTTTTCATGGTGACCTTGCTAGCATCAACATGTATCTCAGCTCGGGGTGTCCATGTTGAACCCTCGGGAACGGCATATCGCCCGCATCGTTCTTCACCACGAAGTGCACGTTCAAAGGCCCGCGCGCATGTATACGACCTGCAAAGCTTGACGGCCGCCTGCTCCAGCTCTTCAAACGAGGGTAGGGCTCCTGCGCTGTCGAGCGCTTCGAAGTGCGTGAATAGATCATCAACTCCATGATAGATGCTAACAGTGGTAAATCAGTGAAGGTGCGCAGCATTTTTCTATGTATACGCACCGCCAACAGTCTAATAGGCGTGCATCCAATACCGTATATGCCATGCGCGTTCCCGGATAATAGTCCACTTTGGCAAGATTAGAGGGGGGCTTCCATCCTATCTTTGACGCGCTATGGCCAAGGCTTGAGGGGTCTTTCGACATGTCTTGATGCCAGTGAGTCTGGAAGATTCGACACAGCTCTGTCCATTGTGTGTGCCATAGTTCAAGCAGAGCTTCGACGATGGCTAGACTCTGGAAGTCATCTCCGTGGAACTGAAGATACTTTTTGATCTGCAGCAGTTTTTCGTAGGTCATACCGTCTCCGCCGGCAATGATTATACGTCGCAGGTAACTGTCTTCCGTCTGACCGATCTGTTCCAAGAACTCAACGAACGCTTCTTTGAGCTCTGCAGTGACACCTTCATCCTTCTCCGTGGGGGTTAAAGGATAGACCTCAGTCTTTGTTACGGTTTCGGGTGCCGTCTTCCGCACGCGCGTATGGTATAAGGTATTGATGTGCTGGCGGTACTTCGACAGCGCCGGGACATAGCGTACTAACGTCTGAATCCATTGCAGAACCTTGACATCTTCAAGATGCCGATTGTCGACCTGCGAAAGAAACCAGTGCGCCGTAACATCAAGACGTTCATTCTTCGCCACCCTCGCCAGCTTGTCATCTAGGTCCCATGCTTTCGGATCGACATCGTCCACCTTAATTGCGGTTGCGGCCATCCCCTTGAGCATATGTGACTGCCGTGCCATGGATGGCTCCCAGCGCTTCGAAAACCGCTGTACGTTGTCGGTACACAGCCGAAACCAGGATTTCTCGGACTTCCCAAGCTCTCGCACATGTGCCGCTTCCTTCTTCGCCATGTCAGCGAGTGCGCCGCGGATTGTTGAGTATGCGGGCGTAGTAGCCAACCTGCTATTGATGCGATACAAGCTAGAGTGTGCCCCACTCGCGAAGTGATGGATGCCGTGTGCCATGGGGAGGAGTTTAGCACGATTAGACCGTGAGTATGCTATGCGGCTCAGGACATCTGTGACGATCTTGCACGTAGGTCAGTCTTTGTCTACCGCAAGGACTGTATGAGATCTCACTGGTTCGACAGGGCGATGCTCGCGGCTTTGCGCTTCGCCTTCATGCACACGAGGACGACGACTGGCCATTTGAACAAGGAGGTGCCATGCGAGAGGCTGATGCTCCTGAAGAATTGTCGCGACATCGTCGAAGAGCTCGGGCCCAAGGCGCTCCCAATCGAGTGCGTGTTTTCCTGTCTTGCTGTGGGCGATAACATGCAGACCACTCGATGGCTTGACCACATTCTCCATTTCCCGCACAAGCTGCTTCTCGACTAACTGTGCGGCGAAAGCAGAGATCGCGGCGCGGGCCCCTTTGATATCTTTTGCCGGCACCTCCGTTGAGTACATCACATCTCTCTCCTCACCCTTCGGACGGCCATACGAGTGCTTGAACCATGCCTCCACAATGTCAATGGCATGGTAGGTGTTGCGGCCTAGGAGGAATTCGCTGAGATATCGAGAACTACTCTCGGAGCGCGGTTCGTCCTTTCCGCTGCGAGTCTTCAGGTTTTCCTCAGAAAGATAATGGAGAAAATCACCTAGGGACCAGTCGACCTCTTTGAGAGCTTCACCAATGAGGTCCAACTTATCTGCAACCCTCCGATAGACCCTTGTCGCCTTGTCCACATCTTCGGCAGGAGCTTGGCTCTCTGTCGAGTCTGGCACTAGTGGGGTAGGACCTTGCATAGGTGGGGTGGCCTTGATACGTGTCCTGGTTTCCAGAGAAATTTCTCCGTGAGCTGCTGCAGCTAATATCTCGCAGATGGTTGGGAATAATGGACTGTCGAGAGCATCATGCCATACTGTTGGAAGCTCATCGGAAGCAGATGACTGAGACACATTGCGGCCAGATATCGGGACTGGAGTTTCTTCAGTGTTTCGGGTAGCATGCGAGGATGTCACTGAAGTGTTCAAAATGTTTTTCTGAGGTGATAGTGGAATTCTAGGCATTTTCGACTGGAGGGATGAGGAGGAGGGGGTGCCTGCCTTCCTAATTAAGACGGGTGCATTGCTCAATACAGGGCTATCTAAGTCACGTGCTGGAGATATGCCGCGAGACGGTAAGACCCCCGCGACTAAAAGCAGACCCTTATACACGACTGCCACCCCAACCTAAAATAGAAGGAGTGTTTATAGGGTCTGCTTGGAGACTAGGCAAGATGCTGGCAGCGTTCGTTGAGTGCGTTGCTGACTAAGCACAATGGAAAGTCGCGATCACGTGAACAGCGCGAGGAGTGTGTTTGGTTCAATGGTTGTCACAGTGCGGCACTCCTGCCTCTTGTGTCTTCGCTACTCTATTCTGAACAGTCACCTTGTTCGCCGCTGCTCGTCTGCCCTTTTCCAGACGTCGCTCGGCGCTGTATTCTAGCCTTTCTAATGGCTCACTGGGGCGCAAAACCAGATTACGATCTCGACGATGAAATACAATCTCTGAGGAAACAGATCACAAATCAAGGTGCGTATCTAGCTCTTTCTGTAGTTCGTTTCTCCAACAGGACTGTGGCTTTTGTTGTAGACCTTCGTTATTCGTCACTAGAAAGTCAATTACTTAAGACGAAAGAGACCCTCGACGAAACCAAAGCAACTCTTAATGAAACTGTACAGAAGGTGCGCCGCATATATGCGCTGGTGAAGGCGTCATCTAACTCCCTGTCTCTAGCTCCGTGTTGAAGCTGATCGTGCCCTGCAACTCGGCGAACAGCTAGAGGATAGAACTGAAAGCCTCGAGACCGAGAAGATCTATCGCCAGAATGCGGAGAACGCACTGCAAGCCGCCTCCGAGAAGATCAGAGCAGATGAAGCGACTGCTAGGGAAATGCAAGCCGCCATCGAGACGCTCTCACAGCGAGAAACTGGGTCCAGTAGCGCAGTCACCGATCTTACACGGGAGAAAGCGAGGCTGGAGACTCGACTGCGTGAGCTCGAGATCAACATGCAGCAAGTCGTCAATGCCACTACTCCAGCTCGCAACAATGCCAGTCGGCGAGGTCGTCCCCGGGCCTCGTCCATTTCTGACATGCGGATCCCAGCCCTGGAGCACGAGCTCGGCGAGATGAAGACGGCGTCCGCGCGATACCAGACGGATCTACAGAGGGCCACCGAGAAGCTGGGGAGGGTTGAAACAGACCTCATGAAGTCGGAGAACGAGAAGATGGTACTGGAACGACGATTTGTCACTGACATGCGCAGGATGGAAGAGCAGCTGCTTGAGAAGGACGCGGAGATCGAGCGCTTGCAGAGTCAGCAGGGTGATGCTAGCTACACCAGACAGAGGGAAGAGGAGCTGATGGCGAGAATAGAGGAGGAGGAAGCGAAGGTTGCAGCTCTTGAGAAGCTAATGGCAGGCAGTAGGGATGTAAAGGCATTGGAGAATGCTTTGCAGAGGGCGGAGAAGAGAGTAAAGCAGGAGATGTCGAAGGTGAAACAAGCTGATGACAGACATGCAGACCTCGTTCGGGAGAGAGAAGAAGCATTAGATAGTCTGGAAGAGGCGCGTAAAGAGGTGCAACATCTCGCGGAAGCCGTGCGCGAGAGAGATGCCCGAATCGCATTCCTTGATCAGCAAGAGAAGTACGTACTCTGTCCTACCTTCCATGTCTCCGCATGCTGAACTTTAGTATCGTAGTGATCTTCGGTCTCAGCTAACGCAGCTGCGTGCCGAGCAGCAGCAATTTTCAAGGCCGGGCAGTACGACATTCGATGAAGGTCTGCTGAATGCCGATCCGCATCCGTGCCACTCGACACCCATATCCTTATTTTCAGATCGCACCCCTGCTCCCGCACATTCCGAACCCTCCCCTGACCCTGATGGGGTCGAGAAGTTGCTCTCCGCTATCGAGCGTCTGAGGTCTGAACGGGACGGACTTCGCCGCGACCTCGAATTCTTGCAGATGGAGTCCAAATTTGCGACCCAGGCTTTGGAGAAGAAACTCGCGGCTGCCACAGCTGCTCCCGCTTTTGCGCAGAGCACACCAGCTCACGAGCAACTGATACACAATTTGCGTGGCGAAGTTCAGCGCTTGCGTGATGCGGTGCACCTCTCGAACTTGGCCATCGAGCGCCGAGCCGTCGCTGCCCTTGTGCTCGTCAACCATCTGCAGTTGAACTACGATGGCGCTCTCGAAGATCTTCACCGCACCGAATCCGAACTTTCTAAAGTTTGCGAGGCTGTTTCCGCCGATACCGACGTCCAGGAGGAACAAGGACGGTATATTACCGCCCTCGAACAGTCTAAAGAGGAGTTGCAGGGCGGGCTCGACACACTCATCCACGGCCAGGACTCGCTTGTGCGTCAGAGGGATGAGATCCTGGCCGAAGTGGCCCGTCTCCAGGATGAAGTCAATCAGCTTACGCAGGACAACTTCCAATCACGAAATGAGCGGTCAGCTTTGCAGCATTCGGTGGCAGAAGCTGAGGCTCAACTGGCCGAGATGGCAAGGGCTCTGGAGAACATGGAGTCGGAACGCGACTCGCTGTCGCTACAGGTGCAGAATTACCAGACGGACCTCGAAGCCGCGCAAGAGGAATTGGCTGACGCGGAGAAGCGGTATAGTACCCTCCAGTCTCAGCAGCTCTCCACCATGTCGTCTGGTGAAGTCACTCGTTCTCTCAAGGACCAGATTGAGAAGCTCGAAGGGCGCGTCCTTCGCCGAACGGAGCAAATCGGGCTTCACCAGCACGACATCAAGCGGCTGGAGACGAACTTGCGCTTGCAAGAGGATAGGATCAATGAAATGACTGGCGAGCTGGACACAGCGATGACCGAGAAAGAGAGTATGGTGGAGGACTGCGCTGAAGCTAGGGAGGCAAGAGACCTGGCTCAGAAACGGGTCGAAGATCTGGAAGAGGAGGTCGCGGCGCTGGAAGCCAAGATCGCAGCCCTGAACGAGGAACGAGACAGGGAGACCGCAAGTCTCACTGCTTCGGAAACGCAGTCCAGAACGGCCATTCAAGACCTTGAGTCCGCCCTGCGTGAGGCCGAAGCAACGAGCGCGGCCCTCGCGGAACGCGTTGATAACGAATCGGCTCAACATCGCAATACTGCGTCAATGCTCCAAGACGTTTCGTCCGCTCTTGAAACCACCGAACAAGACCACGCCGTTGCTTGCGACGGTGCTCGTCAAGCCACTCTCGCATTTGCGGTTTCGCTGGTTGGTCTCGCGCACAACAGTCGCTCCCTTTGGACAGAACGTGCGAACAAAGCACAGCTAGACAGTCAACTCGAGACAGTCCATGACGAGTTACGCGCTAGGCTGGACGAAATCAGCTCGTTACAGAAGCAGTTAGAGTCTGTGCGTGCTGACGGCCTACAGGCAAGTGCAAGCGCGGAGGCTCTACGCCAGACACGGACGACCGAACTCGAATCTGAGCTCCAACAGCTGCAGCGCGCGAATGCCGAACTGGAAATGCAGCACCTCCAGCTTCAGGATCAGCTTGCGAAATCCCAAGAGGAGCTGCGGATTCTTGTAGAGCAACACGCTGACACCGCTCAGCTCGACGACGTCGCCGGCGCAGAGCTGGAACAGCTCCGCTCGAGGCACGCCGAGGAGATACGACGTCTTCAGAATCACATCATAGAGTTGGAGCAGGTTGTGGCCGGCGCCCGTGCTGCTCATGAGGCCGCGGAACTGGCGCGCAAAGCATCCGTCGAGGAACTCACCCTTTCGAAGGTAGAGCTCGAGGAGCGCATTCAGGGGATGCTGAAAGAGTGGGAATCCGACAAGGCCACTCTGACCGAATTACAACTCCTCCAGGATACCCACGCGAGTACTGTCACCGACATGCAAGGACGTCTCGATCACTCCGCTCAGGAACTTCAGAAGATGTTCCGAGAGCATGAAGAACTGAAGGCTTCCATGCAACGAGACCTAGATGAGGCCTCTTCCGCGAAGGATGATTTCGAAGCTCGTCTCTGCGAGGCTATGGGTATCCGAGGATCGCTAGAGCAACAGGTCGCAGATATGGCATCTCGACATGCGCAAGAGCTAGAAGAGCGTCTGCAAGAAGTGGAAGCCAATCGCATGCAGGTCGACGATCTCAAGGGCATTCTTTCGGAGGAAGCTCGGGGTCGTGCTGAGGAACGCACCGCCCTCGAGGCTGAGCTTCATAACGCCTCCGAGCAACTCACAACGTTCAAATCCACCGAAGCACTCCTACAGCAGGATATCTCCGCTATCCGGGCCAGGCTGGAGCAGGCACTTACCGAGAAAGAAAGTTTCGAGATTGAGAGGAAAGCCATTGAAGGTGAGAATACCGAACTCAGATCACGAATGCAGACCGCTCTGGCCCTGGAACAAGACCTCCAGAATAAGCTACGGAAGATGTAAGTATTTCATAATGAACTCGCTCTGCCCGATTGGGTCTCATCGTTTGCTTCAGGGAGCATCAGGCCGCCGGGCTCAATGCCGAATTGGTCGGTCAGAAATCTGCATTCGAGAATGCCCAAGCGGCCTGCCTCGCCGCACAGATGCAGCTCAACCTCGCGTCCAGTCACCATCAACGAGAGGTTGCCCATCTTCAGAATCAGCTTGATCAACTGCAGGAGTCCAGTCCCAAAGAGTTGATTGAGGGATTGACTGAAAAGGTCAAGCTCATGGACGAGTTAATGGCTCAGAAGAACACTGAGATTGAAGCGAACGACGATGTTCTCCTTGCGTAAGTCGCCCTTCTCCTCGCGTTACTCGTGGATGACGCGACTTATCACGGCTGCTACAGACTCCACAAGGAGAAGAAGGATCTTGTGAAGAAGATGGACAAGTTGACGCACAAAGTGCAACGCCTACAAGCCAAACTTGCGGCTCAAGAGACTGCTGGAGGGTCAACGCCTCCCACCGACCCGACAAATTATTCTTCAAATCAGTCCAGAGCTTCACATCCCTCCAAACCTTCACCACCCATGATGGCTATACCTCCAGTTCCACCTGTTCCTGCGTTGTCCGCACTGCCTGTGCCGCTGACTCCTCGGTCTCGGATGCGCATGGCCTCGGGTCCATCAACAATGTCTCGAGCAAAGACACCTGAACCGAAGACCTATGCACCTGTTTTCCGCGCCAAAACCCCCGAGCCTAAACAAGTGTCACTACCCGTGCATCCTGATCCTCAATCGTCTGCCTTCTCCAAGGGCAAGAAACGTCCGGCTCCTGACGACGCGGATTTCCCCACCCCGGTGCAAGGGTTCACACCAGACGGCGCGTATGATCCAACTCGCAACGCGGATGCGACTACACCACGTATGCGGAAAAGCCTACGAACCGCATTCACGCCTACTCGCCATACTACTGCTCGACCAACACCTACACATCCTCCTACGTCCCCGGCAAGAGTATCGGTGCCGGCTATCATCCACGATGTGACAAACAGCCCTCGCTCAGCGTCAGTAGGAGAGCAGAAGGCTGCGAAACGAGGATGGTTAGGGAAAATCAGGGGAGGATCCACTCAACAACCTCGTTCAACGACTGCCCCAGGGTCATCTCGCCCTAGTGTCTTTGAGAAGGCGCCATTCGGACATGCTTCATAACATGACTCTTTAGCACTACTAGTTTCCGCGTTTCGTCGGTCATTTATTATTTTATGTATTCTAGGCGAGAAATTTGACTTGGGATATTCTCTCTAATTGTCGTGATGCCAGTAGGTCACGCACATGCAAGTGCTGAAGCTCTTGTGAGGGAACGAGGTCCTAGTTGTAGGCGCGTATATACGCGTATTTGAGCAATACTCGGGCTGCCGCTGCTCTTCGGACGTTTCCTCAAAATTCTGAGTCATTTATCGTTGCATAAGAGATGGCTCGACCAATTGGCTGATGCGAAATGGTAGTCCGACAATCGGATGTGTGGGCAGAGACGCGTTTGATCAGCAGTGGGTGCGCTACGATCGCGCCGAAAGCCAAGCCTTCTATGCAGAGCGCGGGGAGGCGCTGGACCGCAATGGATTCCGAGTGCCGCGCGCACAGCTCCAGCGAGTAACCTTCGCGGCCTACAGAAGTCAGTAACGATTGGGAAGGGTATCCCGTCGGCGGCCCCACCTCTTTCATGCTTGCTATAACGCTCTCAACGACTTCCCTATCGCCAACATGCACTCCCTCATGAACCTCGGTCGTGCTGGGTACTCCGATTTCTCCTCGGAACTCCGTGACAAAGAAGATTGGAACGTCGGTAGTCTCAAGGCATTTGAACATCACTTCGATGTAGTTGCTTTCGCTATTGATCCTGTCACGAGTCTCCTGGCAATCGGTACGTGGATCAGAGGGTTACTGTGTGGTACACGCTTGCTGAGATTTGCGGCAGGAACCATCGGAGGAGTTATTCGCATCTTTGGGGCACCAGGAGTCGAGGTCACGTTAGTGCTATCAGGGTCAATTCCCGTCAAGTTCCTCCGGTTCGCTCCCAATCTCCTCAAGCTCGTTTGCATCGGTGAGTATCTTCTGCTGATGCGCTGAATGTTCCGTGCTCACCAAGTGCAGATGAGAATGACCGACTATATCTTTGGGACCTGACGTCCTTCGGTCAAATCAAGTTGGAGGTTACTACACGGTTCGACCGTCCCGTAACGTCAGTCATATCCTCGGAAAGGTAAATTTCTGTCGAGGTACTCACGCTATGTCGTTCCATTAGCTCTCTAGCTGTTTCTCCATCGCATACCCATGTTCGTTGTTAATATTTTGCCCGATGCGGCGTCACCTCCATTATCTGACGGCTTGACTGCAGGCATTTGTCGCTCTTGAGACCGGGGTGGTCAAGACATACGATCTTCTCTGCCGCAGAATTTCTCCCTATACTATACCCAGTGCTTGGCAATTGTACGAGGAGAAGATGCTTTCGGATGGTCTCACTACCTCAACAGATCCTTCAGCGTCAGTGTCCACCATCTCTCGTTCGAATTGTTGCTCATGATCTCAAAGTCGTATACCTGTCGATGTCGTCATACATCCCCGCAATTTAGATCTGGTTTTCGTTGTCTACGGCGGTGAGTTTCTTCGTCTCTAATCTAGTTTCTTTGAGGTTGACATGATGGCAGGTGGAGTTGTTCTCATTGACCTGGTAAAGCTTACCCAGTGTTCATGTTCTGCCTGCATGCTCATACTCTTACTGGCAGAAAGAGCGAAACACGGTCCGTGTGTACGAGCTCCTTATTCCTGCTGGGGCACCTGGTGGATTAGGATACCTGGCGCCGGTAAGCTGGCTGCCTCTCCATTAATCCGCCTTTGTCTTACTATGGTACGCTATTAGGATCTTCTAAGCCATCGTAGACCTGCCGCGACGTCCTTTGCCATTCATCCTGCAGGTCATTTTTTCGTCGTCGGCTACGCTGATGGATCCATAGCTTTCTGGGCTGTGGAAGACGAAGATCGACCTTTGCTAGTACGAACCTTAGACGACCTAGACATCAACGTCGTTGACGGAGAAAAGCTGGAGGAATATTTACCTGATGGAAGTCACACTCAGAAGAGTGACAAAGCCCAATTCAACCCTCGAGAACCCATCTTCAAACTGGCATGGAGTGGCTATCCCAATTCATCAGATCCCCGATGCGGACCGACTTCCCTCATTGTGCTGGGTGGTCAGTTCAGTGGCGATCCTTCTGGGGTCAACGTGCTTTGGCTTCGCGCATTTAATCCACCAGCACCTCCTGCTGCAGTGCCCCCGCTGAATGAAGGTCTACAACCTCACTTTCGGACAGCCATGCGAGACTCACTAGAGTTGCTGGACGCCTACTTCTACGAGACGTACGGACTGACACAAGACTTCCTTCTGGTCCCTCGCGCTAGCCCACACTTCGATGGCACTTGGGATCCTAAAGCAATCCTTTTACTGTTCGAAGCGGAGGAGCATACGAGAGCTATCAAAGCGCTCCAGTTTCCTCCGCCAGCTTTCAGTGCCGAACCCCCTCTGATGTCTTCGAATAGTACTGCGACGAAAGTGGAAGATTCTTCGACGGATTCTTTGACCAAAGACCTAGCCAGTACATTGCAGTCCATGTCGACCTCCGACGGTCCAAAGGAGCTGCTCCTTCCTTCTGCTCTATGGAGTGGGCCTGATGCCGTCTTACAAGCGATGCTTGTTTCTGTAGACCGCACTGCTTATGAGCAGTTAATCAAAGGGGCTGAAGATTGGTCTGACGACTTCAAAATGGCAGGAGGTGTGGCTGCTCCAGATGAGGAGATCTTGAACGATATCAAATTTGCGAAAGTGTGTATATTTGAATCACGTTTCACCGCGTCCTCTTTCTAATAGTAATATAGTTTGAGCCGCACCGCTTATTGATAACACGCCATGAGGATCTGACAGTACGGTTCTCAGACATCTCCGTCCAGTTACTCATTCCCAGCGCAACCTCTCCTTTGACTTCCGCTTTCCCTCGGCCACTATCGCCGCTGACGATAGACCTAGTCTCTCTGTTGGGTTCTTCTACTGTCACCTCACATATACCTCCGCATGTCATTGGTCAGGAGCGGATCAGCGAAGTAGTATTCGCGCCAGAGGGTCTGGAGGTCGCAATTGTCCTAGCTACGGGAGAAGTTTTCATTTACAGACTGCAAGATGGACCCCGTATTGCAGTTGAAAGGCAGCTCCCGGATGAGCAAATTGTGCTTCTCGAATCGTCGTCCATAGAGGTAGGGGAGGGCCTACGCTTCAAACCGTTTTTCATGGTAAAGCCTAAAGGCGCACCGACGAGTGTATGCGCTCTCGCGGATATAGGCAAGTCTCGATCCTTGAATTCTCGTTGGTTTGCATTATTCAAGTTCATCCTAGGTTTCCTTGCGGTCGGTTACACTGATGGTTCACTGAACGTCGTTGACATGCGGGGGCCAAATATCTTGCTGCATGTTGACGGCGAGACAGCACAGAAGAAGCGGAGGTTGTCACTCCTTACGAAAGCATTCCGGTGCTGATCCAGTGGCGTCGCTGACTTGGACGGTATGCACTCTCGGCAGAGGTCAGTCCAATAGTTCACATCCTGCTCCTTTCGCTCATATATAAATTTCATGATATGAAGATCCGGCCCCTCGAATCAGGCTCATCGCCGTTCACGCCTCGGGCTTGACCAATGTATATACCCTTAGGCGCGCACCATCTGGCTCCTGGTTCATCCCTCCCATCCCCCGATCTTCGTCTCAATCACTGTTGCAGGCCGAGCAACAAGCATCTATCCAGGAATTCGAGACCATTGCTTCTCCTTTGTCCAAGGGCGTATCTGTACTCGAAGCGCGCGGTGGTGTGCTTTGTCGGGCTGACCGTGCGCGGCTAGCACTCGCTCTAGAACATGAGTCCGATGCCAACCCAATCAAACTTGCCGCGGCCAGGAGCCGTAGCGGGAGCAGAGGAAGTAAAGGAAGCAGCGTGGAGGTGGAGGACAGTGGGCCGAAATGTTTCTTGGTCATTGCAGGCGCCAGGGGAGCACGATCCTTTGAAGACCTCGGAGATGGCAAGGCAGCAAGGACTGATTGGCCAAGCAAGGCTGGCCTAGTGACGGCCGCACAAGTCGTTGAAAGGAACGGTAAGCATCTTCCTCATTCGGAATCTCGTGAGGTATTCATCGGCTTTGCTTTTCCTAGGATCATACGCTCTGGCAGCGTTCACGGACAAACATGAGGCAATCACATATTCCCTCCCGGCGCTTGAACACATGCATACTCTTGAATTTGCCTCTAACTCTTCTTTGTAAGTCCTGATCGGAATCTTGTGTTCCGACGTCCATGCTAAGCTAGCACGATCATTTGTCCACCTGTAGGCCTGTCTCTCCGGATGTAACTGGTGACTTCCTCGCCATTACTCCACTTCTAAGCCGCACGTCAAGCTCACCCTCCATCACATCTGGCTCAAGCAAGCAGTCGTCGCTCCTTCCCTCATCTCCTATCCGCTGTATGCATCTCCTGACATTGTTTGATATACGCCGTGGATACCACACACCATTGGTTTCCCTGGTGGAACATCAAGACGGATCGACCGTCGGTGCAATGCCAGCGCAACCACAACCTGTTAGCATGGCTCCAGCCGGGCTTTTGACATGGCTAGGAGGCCTTGTTGGACAAGGTGCGGTCAGGGGAGATGAAATCGATGCACTATGTATGTCGTCCTCTCATACGTTTCCAAAGTCTGCTGATCATGGCCTTCATTTACTCATTAACTTAAAGTGGCCGGTCCTAATCGTCCCATCCCCGAGAGAAATCCCGCCCGAGAGGCTGCACAGGGAAACAAGTACGTTGAATGGGAAGATAACAAGGCCGGTGCCGTTTCGTCGTATGCACAGAGTCAGAGTAGCCTCTATTATCGGCTGCACAGAGCGATGGGGGAAAGAGGGTACGTGCCCCGCGCACAGACACTACCTTTAATTCGTACTAAAAAATTTAATCAGCGAAATGCTGGATGACCTGGAAGACCGCTTCAATTCGCTCGAGGAGGGCAGCAAGAGCATGGTTTCGCAGGTGCGTCTCAGAAAGCCGGACACAGGTCACGTTTGGCATGCCAATCTCTCATATTATAGGCCAAGCGACTTGCGACACAGCAAGCCGCGAAAAGTTGGTTGCCGTGGTGAACGTGCAATTTCTCGGTCTGTATTATTCATTGTCCATGCCAGACTTTACCAGTGTAGCCATTCGATCGGTAGAAGCCCATGTAGTACTATCAGAAGTACCGATGTATCATCGCAAAGGACACTTGCTAAATTATATACCAGATAATTCCTGAGAAGGCTCAAGTCTTGAAAGCAAAGAGTTATGCAAGAGCAAAAGTTGCACACCAGATGTCCATCGACTTGACATCCTCCAGCCCACTCGCACCCAGACTTGCCAGCGTAGCGTCCCGCAAAGCGATCACTGCGCTTTTCTGCCTTTCATCCGGTACCAGCCTGTCAATTTCATTCAGAAATTCTGGCTGCTTGACCTCAGCGGTTTCCCATTTCCCGTCCAGAACATGATCGGCAGGAGCAATCGTAATCTCGCTCTTCAAAGCCCACCCTGCTTCCTCCGCTGTCTTCGCGATGGACAACGGCGACATGGCAGTGCGGATGTTCGACTGCGAGTTCGGATTGTGCACCTGTAGCGCTGCCTGCGCAAGTGCGGCAAGGATATGCGTCTGGCCCGCCCCGCTCGCGGACGAGAGGCTCCACTCTGCGATGCAGAGTGTCCGCACGCGCTTCGAAACCGCCTGTAGTGTCGACAACAGGGCGGCGGGGGAAGGGAAATACCACGTGCAGAGCACGAGCAGAGCCAAATCGTACTTCATCTCGTCGGCTTCGAGGAGGGCGATGGGGTCGCTTTGCTTCCAGGTGATACGCGGGCCGAGACGACCTGAAGACAGGTGCGCCTGGGCTTCTCCCAGGTTGAATGGACTGCCTACACCGACCCTCACGTCAGCCAAAAGCGAGAAATTGTTAGTCTGACAGCAGCTTACCGTAGTCCAACGGACCAGGGTCGACAGCTGTGATGTGACCCTCAGGACCGACGAGCTCTGCCAACACAGCAGTGCAGTCACCCTGTGCGCAGCCTATCTCGAGCACTTTCGCGCCTAATGGGATGATCCAGTTCGATAAGATAGCGAGACGATGCTCTGTAGATTGCAGCTGGGCCTGGAAGTACTTCTCGCCGGGGGAGTGGAGGCAGAGGGCTGCGATATCCTTCGCGGAGACGATGCTCATGATGGATGAGATCACCGCGGCGCAATCTGCTAGAATAAATACATTTCATGCGGTCGGCACGAGGTCATCTGGTGATGGCCGGTTCAAGAGAGGAAATAGCGATTCGCGCACACAACGGGTTTCAAGCTTCTTAGTGGCAAGGACATGCTCGCCAGGGTCCATGGTAAAACAGCATGGGCGTCGAGAGTATATTTTGCTTCCATAGTTATCAGCCTCATCTCGAGTCTGCTATCTTGTATCTTGAGTCCGAGTGGGGTAGGTGCGCACAACTGTGCCGTCCAAGTAGCGTGATGCTGAGGAAAACAATCGGCGTATGGACCTCCCTTGCCATGGAGGCTCTGATCTGTACGCTTCTGGCCCTTGACCGGTAAGCCTTGAAACACGGAGAAGAAGGGAACATGCCAGACAACAAGGCATTAAGCCTAGTATATAGGTTTGGACAAGGGAGGAAGGGTGCGGCGAACTGCAACTTCAACGTGTCTGGATTTCACCGGGCCGCCTTTCCGGCAAGCGTCGTTGACTTGAATTCCTCAATCTTTGAACTGAAATAAATTATACCCGCCCCAAGATATGCCACAATATTCTGTTCGAGGCTCCCATCGTAGCCTATCAATCATGAAGATAACAGAGCGCTGGACAATCTCGATGTACAGGTGACTCGGATGTAGCGCTCTGTTACGGCAACACTCGATGGACCTCCCGGGCGATCGGAAAATGCTAGCAAGTCCTCTGCGTAGGTGAGATACTTATAACAATATGTGGTCGGATCGGTCTTGATTCTTGGGCGCTCGAGGGTGAGCAAACGTAGAGCAAACGTAGTCTGGGACCATATTATCCCGCCCCAAGTCCATTATCCGCACGCTCACCCACCTCCAACGTAGCACCATGCCGCCTCCCTTGGACCATCCCTGCCTGACGCTGCGCCTTCTCCAACAGCTCTTTTTCGTTAAGCAGCTAACCCCCGAAGAACCGATCCCGGCACACTTGCTTACCAGGCTGCAGAGCCGCCAGTCCGATAGTGAATTCATATCGATCACAAGGACGAACGAGGAGATATCCATCGTCGGCACGCTTGTCGACGGGGAGGATGCGGACTGGCGGTGTATCCAAATTGCTGGACCGATGGAGTTCGGCACGAATTTTAGCTTGGGAAATCTCAATCGGGGCTGATGCAGATTCGCTTTATTATAGGCCTTGTTGGCATACTGGCCAGCTTCACGGCTCCGTTGAAAGAGAAGGGCATACCGGTGTTTGCCGTCTCGACGTGGTATGTATGCTGAACGCTCGAGGGTGCTATTCGTCTGTGACGGTTTCTCAAATATCTAGGAATACGGATTACATTCTCGTTCCGAGAGACAAGGCAAATGACGCAGTGGAGACATTGCAAACGGATAAATGGAGATTTCAGTGAGGCAGCAGCCTTGTTCGGAGGGTTTGGATGATCGAAGCAAAGGGCCATCGCATAAGAACTGTTGATACACGTCCGTGTATTGAACGCCCCAGCTATCTGAACACGGTCTACAGTTTATGTCTGAAGGACAAATCATAAAGGGCCCAAGACCAAGAGACTGCATATCCTACTTTTTCTCGTCTCCTTTACCCACCATCAAGTTCGTCAGACTAGCGGTCATTTTCTTACGTCCCTCGTTCAGCATGCCCAGGAACCCATCCTCTCCGGTCGTCTCGCGTTTGTGCCCCCATTCCTCTGTATGACGCGTTACTTGACGGTCTCCATTCAACTGCAGAGTCAACAGAGAATTGACCGTCTGAAACTCGATGTTAATATTGTTCGTAACCCATATTGGTTGAGTTTCAACACGCGCACCTTGAAAGGGGACGCATCGGCGGCATGTCTGAAGTATGCGACATCCTGGTCAATGAGCATTGTGCTCTCCGGCGTGGATGGCGGATTGGTCAAAACGCGAAACTTCTCAATGTTCGCATGAGAGAACAGCTGATGAGGCTATGGTCAATATTCTCCACAAAGAGGTGAGTATATGCGCCTGGCTGACCTTAGGCAGAGCGTCAAATTGGGCGCGGATAGAGCTCTTATCCTGCGCGATGCCCACAGGGTCATGGAACACGGCATCGGAGGTGTAAATGTCGTAGGACGTCTATGAGTGTATGCGTCAGTGCTTAGCAATAAAATCTCGTGAAGCGCGCAATAACGACGCGTTCTGACCGCCGTAGGCTTGCAGGAATAAAGTTCCTTGATTGCCTCAACAATCTTCTGTTCATGAGGTTCAAGTTCGGCGGCACGCTCAGACAGAACCTTGCTCTCTTCGGGCTTCAGGCCAGCCGCATTGAGCGCGTTCGGGTCGGATGAGGGCATTTTCGTGCTAATGGATTTGTTGTAACGGGAGGAGATAATCTTGGTGCGAGCTGCAGGACACGCGACTTGAAATTGGATAGACGGAGGGCGGGGAAGAAAGCGAAGAGGTGGAGGGCGTGCGAGGACCATTGTGTTTTATAGGGGAGGGGTTCAAAGCGGAGATGAACGGCGGCGATGACATCCTGGGTGAGGCAGGCATCGGCGAGAGTGCAGACAGTCGAATTCCAATGCGCCCCAGGAAGCGATCAGGCGCGAGTGCGCGTCATCGCCCGACAAGTGCATCCGCCTTCCTTATTCGATCCGTCAGATATTTCTGGCCGTCGAAAAATCGTACAACAAATCACTGGATAAAATCATTACGACACGAGTAAGTAGTCGGACAACAAACAGAGTTACTGCGACTTCGCCAAGTTCTGCATGTACTCGTCGATCTTGTCCTTCGGGACATCCGTCGACCTCCAGAGCTTCTCGTATGCGTCCACGTTCTCCCCGACAGACGCCAGCTTCGCTCGAATGCGCGTCCCGGCGTCAGAACCCAGGGGCAGCCGCACCCAATCCCGCTTCCCGCCCTGTCCT
The DNA here is from genome assembly GCA_003675405.1 of Hericium coralloides. NCBI lineage: Eukaryota > Fungi > Basidiomycota > Agaricomycetes > Russulales > Hericiaceae > Hericium > Hericium coralloides. The sequence continues at coordinate 175,272 of QUOP01000025.1, read as the reverse complement.
TCCACCAAACCCTGCGCAAGTCCCGTGCCATGCACAACATCATAGATCCGCGCGGCGGCCAAGTGCTTGTCTCCAACCTGTTTCGCTGCGAGCATCCTCGGCTCGTAATTGTCTGCCGCACCTGCGCCCTGCTCTGGACGTGTGTACACCGTAGACATCTCCTTCGGTTGCGTGCTCTTTGCGGTGGCCAGGAAGTTCGTGGGGAAGAAGCCGGGCTCAACGATAGTGACACGGATGTTGAAAGGCGCAAGTTCTGGATTCAGCGCCTCGGAGAGCTTTTCGAGCGCGGCTTTGGCGGCGTTGTATGCGCCGAAGCCCGGGCCGCCTGCAAAGCCCGCGATGGAGGAGAGGTTGACGATGTGCCCGGACTGCTGGGCGCGCATCGAGGGAAGAAGGGCCTGAATGATTGAGACAGGTCCATAGACGAGTGTCTGGAAAGGATCCTTGATGTTTTTCATGCTAGAGAGGGCGGAGGAGCGGGATAATTAATGTCTGGTAATGATTTAGCGGGAATAGGCACGTACGACAACTCTTCAACTGGCCCGCTAAGAGAGTAGCCCGCATTGTTGACAATGACGTCTACGCGACCGTAGATGGCAACGGCTTTCACTGCGGCAGCCTGTACTTCCTCCTCTGGCCCAGAGGGGTCCAAAGCGAAGGCATGTGCGCCCTTCAACGATGCGGGGATTTTAGACGCACTTCGTGCAGCGGCAATGACCTTCCGGACGAGTCAATAAACTAGGATGTTCAGAATATTGATACGGCTGCACTGTACCTTATCGCCCTGAGACAGAACATGCTGCGCCAAGGCAAGACCCAGGCCAGAGTTCGCGCCAGTGATCAACCAGATTTTAGAGGCCATTCGTGATGTCGATGAAGAGTGGGGTTGATTCTGGTAGGTCAAGTCTCTCTGACCCGCCATTTATAGCGAACCGTTCAGGAGGGCGCTGTCTGAGATCCAAGAAATCCCGGTTGATCGCGAATCCGCCCAGCGTGTCATACACTTGCTGCATAATCCAGTTGGACGCAATGGAGTACAGTGAGCGACACGCGCACTCAACTGCCACCGTCGAAGAGGGCGCACATCACAAGGGATTCGGAAAGAAGTGGATGACTAGCTAATGCTGCGGTGCGTTTGCTGCTTGGCAAGGTCAATCGACGGGCCCATCCCTCATCACCGAGTGCTGAAATGAGTCAGAGTTGAGCTACCATCAGAGGTTGGAGACGCGGAGATATGTGGATACAAAAAATGGGTCGTACTTATTTGGCCGACAAATCCATCGCAGGTTTCGATAGAGCGTTTGTATGGGCGCTAAGCGAACCACAACCTGCCAGCCACATCGACCTTGAAAAGGCAACTTCTGCCAAACTGGGGATCAGTGGCGGTGCACCTCGGCACGTCGTACCCCACTGCATGCAACCTTGCCCGCTCCCACCTGAGACTGATTGTACGAAATAACCTCGGGGCACCTGACCGCCAGAAACTACACACCACACATCAACAAACGTGCTATCTGAATGGCGAACTACGACTCCCTGCACCGACAATGTCGGACGCTGGAGAACCTCTTCGACACGAAGCTGACCGCGTATTCCCGCATTCCATCTACTGTCGCGCGGGGCGGGCAGGAGGACGTGGAGGCGAGCGGGTCGGCCGAGCGGTGGAAGGATATGGAGCTTGAGGTGGAAGAGCTGCTCGAAAAGGTCCGTGTATGTGCGTGCTATTAGCAGACTTCGCTCACGCGTTGGTTCGTGGTGCTGTAGTTAGGTGAGGTGAATGAAGAGTTGTCGAAACTCTCAGAAGACACGGACAACCCGCCGTCACAGTCGATGATGCGCGCTATTCAGCGACATAGGGATGTATACCAGGACTATGTGCGCGAGCTACGGCGGACGAAGGTGCGTGTCTTGTGCTCCTGTTTATTCACAAATTGAACTAAGAGTGGATGATGTTGCGCGTAGACGAATGTTCAGCACGCACTCGACCAGGCTAATCTGCTGACTGGGGTTCGGAATGATATCGCGTGAGCTTTCAATTCTTGAGACTGTCTCTGGCTTTCCTTACTCACAAACCCATACATCAAAAGCGCGTTCAAGTCATCGGCGGGCGATTCGCTCCTGGCTGAGCGTGGGCGGATCGACAGCTCTCATCGCATGATTGACGAAACACTAGAGTACGTTCCAAAACGTTAGCATTTGTCTCACACATATTTATCATCTTGTGTTTTCAGCCAAGCATACGAAACGAGAACAGAATTTGGGCGTCAGCGTACATCACTAGGTGCAATCCAGTCGCGCATGGTTGGCGTGATGAAGACCGTTCCAGGTATCAACAATGTGCTGTCCATGATCCACAAGCGACGACGACGCGACTCGGTCATCATCGGGGCACTCATTGGCACACTAATGTTCGCGCTTCTTGTGTACCTATGGCGGTAAGCGGGAGCGGGAGAGTTGAGGTTAAAGATACCACTTTTAATTGGTTATGATTATTGAGCACGCCCTACTTATATAGCTGGATATTTGTACACTATCTGATGGACAGTTCGTTTCGTTGTCAATGTCACGCACAGTTGCACGTCATTTCGAACGCTATTCGTGCATAGTGAACCGAGCGCTGGCTAGAAACGGGTTTGATCAAGCTATGCCATTGACACCACCACAACCCCTCGGGGATATGATAGCTCTTCCAACTCAATCTTCTTCGCTCTCGCTGTCTCCCCATTTATCCCACTTCCCCCACCGCTCTTTCCTTGACAACTTCCGAATCTCCTTATGCCCCCCCCGCACGAACCTCTTCCAATTGTCCTCTAACCGTTTCACTGTACCTAAATCCTCATCACTTCGATTATCAGCATCTTCATAATCCCAAAGCTCTTCAAGACGCCAACCCTTAACCTCGCCGATAGTCTGTGTCATTTCCCACGTCCGCTCGGCGGAGTAGCGTACGTCGTGGAAGTCAGACTCGACAAGCAGTCGAGAGGGGTTTACTGCCTCAATGAGAAGTCGGTGATTCGGGGAGCGGGCATTGATAACAGTCGAAAGGGAGAGGAAGGCATTCGGGTGGTGTTTCTACGAAGTGAGACGTCAGTGTGCCTCGATCGAGCGGCGCCTGCGTTCATCGCGCACACACCTCAATCTCGGCCCACACCTGCGGACTCAATCCACAGCTGTGCAGATCGACGCTGATTTTCCGCCATTCCTTACCATGCCTTGCCTTCATCCGATCGAAGAGCTCGCGCGTCTGCTGGGCCGCCTTCACGCTGTGCATGCTCACGTTCCGCCGCATCTCAACTGCGACGTCGAGCTGCGCCTCGAGGATCGCGAGCTGGTGCGCGAAGGGTGTCGTGAACGGCGAGAGCTCGCGGCGCTCGTCGTCGCCGCCCGTCGCGTCCGTCAGCGGCCGGAAGGGCACGCGTGCCGCGCGGTCGATGCCAACTTCGCCGAGCATCGCGCTGGGGAAGTCAGAGAGATCCTTGCGCAGGCCAATGAGCAAGTCTGAGAGCACCACTGGCGGGGGGAGGGAGGGGAGCAGGCGCGCGAATGCGGCTTCGTGCGCGGGCGACGGCTCGGGGCCGGGGAGGAAAAGGGCGCGGTAGTGCGCCTCTGTGGAGCTTGTCGGGCTCAGCGCAATGTGGTGCATAAACCATGGGTGGTACCCTGCCCGATGCGCATCGATTAGAATCAGGTCATGGCAGCATGCCTGACAGGAGACGGTGATGAGGAACGGGGGGTGGGTGTGAGCGACGGAGCCACCCACCGAAGGCGGGGATGACCTTGTCCGGCCACTGTTCTGCGAGGGCGCGGACACGCGGCTGGTCGTCGGGCCGCGAAGACATTGCGCAAAGAGTATGCATGAGCGCGGCCATTGTGCTAGGCTCGATAGGGTTTTCTGCGGGATGGCAGTGGACGTCGACGAGATGCGCGAGGACCTCCGGGGGCGGTAGCGAGGGCGCGGCCATCGGGCGCGGGACTGGGCGTAGACTTGAAGCTAGATCTGTTCGGGGTGGTTTCAAAGAGATGGGGTTAGAACAGCTTGTGACGGGGCTCACGTCGGTGCCGCCGATCGATTGAGCGTTACAGTCTACTACAGCCTACTGTATCATTTCGACCAATTCTCGCTGGCATGGGAGCCCTGTGACCAGTGACCACTTCGCGCATTCGCGCAAGGGAGGTGTGACCGTGACATAGGCCTAGATTTCGCGGAAGGCTCCAGTTGTGACGCATGAGCTCAGAATTCGGCCCGGGCTATGGTCCTCGAGGCTCACAGGGCACGAGTTAGGCTTTTGGGTTATGATTTTGACAAGAAAGGAAATTATTTACCCAATACATCCACATTTCTGCATGAATTGTTTGAGGTTGAGTGCGCTCTCCGACCGTGCAGCACTTGAAGTCATCACCATGGATATTCCTCTTGCTGAACGGCAGGCCCTCCTTCCCAATCCTTCATTATCCATCCATGAACTTCTCCTCTCAGAATTACCACGAACTGGCCAATCACGGGTTACGCCAACTGTTCTCTCCACATTTCTATTAAAGACGAAGGCCATAGTGAAGATAAAATTATCTACCCTGCGCAATCTTCCCATTCCATCAGCCGACACTTTAGAAGCTCTCGAGAAGATGCTCCCTGGCATGGATGGCTCTGAATTTGCTATCCGCTATGCACACCTTCCTGGGCAAGTCGTTGCTTATCCGATCTGGGTACTGAAATTTTGGCGCGAGGTCATTTGCATCCGAGCACACGTCTACGGGCCCTGGATAGCGGCCGAGAATTTTCTCAAGGGACAGAAGTCTCTGTACCGGAGCTCACGAAGCAGGGAGCTTGCAGATCAAGCCCTAATGTTGTTATCGAGTCTAGAGTGGTGCGGTGATGTTGTCGGCTTTAGCGACCCAGAACCAATCACCAATCTAACCACTTACCTCTCATGCCGGTGGCTAAACGACATCCATATCAATCAGCTGTTGGATCTGTTGCGGTTACGTAGCATTCGAGAAGGGCTTGGACGTACAGTGGAGGTCACAACCGTTTGGTTCGTCAAGAAAGTCCAGGATGCCTGGCGCGATTCACAGATATCACCGAACAAGAGCATTCTTGCTAATCAATCGTACCGGTGGATCCACGAAGTTGGTATGGAGCTTGGGTCGGGCAAGCGGCAGATGCTTCTGGCAATCACGAATCTAAACGGCAACCATTGGGTGGCTATTGTCCTTGATTTTCAGCATAGGAAGATTTTGTACGGGGATTCATTTGGGGACTTGATGCCGCCAAACCTGCGCGGAGCACTGCTTTGGTACACCAATCAGCACAGTCGACAAACCTTTCAGTTTGGCAACTTACCGACTGGGTCGCAGAGCGACAACTTCTCTTGCGGCATGTTTTCGATCGCTGCTTTGACGAAGGTCCTGTTTCCAATGTCGACCCCGAACCTTACATGATCAGTCAATGATCTTGCTGCAGATCGCCTACAAGCCTTTATTGACGTCGTTCATCATCATCTTGATACAGTGAGTGCATTAAAATTGGCTGAACGAACTTACTAACTTCTTTTTGGAAGCGCGACGGACCTAAATCTGCAGCAACTGAGAAAAAGGCGTCAGTGGTCACTTATCATTATGAACGGGCAGGCGTAGGGTTCAACTTTTACCCTAGTATCTCTCCCAGCGTGCGGCACTGTTTCAGATGCAAGCTTGTCTGAGGAGGAGGGGATGGTACCTGTAACAGATGAGCAGTCAGCAACACACTTGGAGATGCCAGATGTCACCGCAGGCACTGAACTTGTCGACCAACCTGATCCCGAGTCCGACTCCTTTGCTTACGAGTTCAGATCCTCACCAAGTTCAGAACACATTTCACTTCCGCCCGAACATCAGGAAAACATGTCAGGGCTACTTTCACCTACAGTAGAAAATATAGTCTACAGTAGCTATAATAGATTATATATTCTCTGTAGCATCTGTTGATAGGTGGGTCTCTATTACAACTACATGTAGCCATCTGTAGCCATCTGTAGTGATCTGTAGCAGTCTGTAGATGGTATATCTACTGTAGCTTATGCTAGTTACTGTAGCTTATGTTAGCTACTGTAGCTTATGTTAGCTACTATAGTTTATGCTAGCTATTAGAGTGCCATATTGCAGTATGTGAGATTCAATATAATATAGAACCCATTATAGTCTCTCAAATCACCTCTCCAACGATATATCATGCAAAACATATTAATTTGGTTGGTTACAACTGTACACTAATAGTATTGATATATATAAAATCTCCCCCTCCATATCCTTCTGCACCCCGTGGGAACTGTTTTGCTGCACCGAAACAGTTCCCACGCACTACAGGAGTGGGACTCGGGAGGCAGCGAGAGGCAGCGACGGCGCGCTGGAGGCGGCGGGCGCGCTGGAGGCGGCGGGAGTGGCGGCAGCGGCGGGAGACGGCGGCAGCGTGCAGGAGACGGCGGCAGCGCTCGAGAGGGCGCGGGCACGCGGTGGAGGCGGCGAGGGCGCGGTAGAGACAGCCGGGGCGCACGAGAGACCGCAGGAGGCAGCGCGGACGCGCGAGAGGCGGCGAGGGCGCGCTGGAGGCTGCCGGGGCGCACGAGGGCCGCCGGAGGTGGCACAGGCGCGCAAGAGGCCGCGGGAGCGGCACGGGCGCGCAAGAGGCGGCGACGGCGCGCTGGAGGCGCAATGGCGCGCTGGAGGCGGCGCGGGGCGCGCAGGGGTCACGGGAGGCGGCACGGGCGTGCAGGGGGTCACGGGAGGCGGCACGGGCGCGCGAGAGGCTGCGGGAGGCGGCGCGGGCGTGCGGGAGGCGGCGGGGCGCACTGGAGGCGGCGGGGCGCGTGGGAGGCCGTGAGAGTTGGCGGTGGCGGCGCATGGGAGGCCACGAGGACGCGCGGGAGGGCGCGAGCGAGTGGGTGTGGGCGCGCGGGAGGCGGCAACGACCCGTTAAGTACAAAACAAGAGTATCGCTCGTGGTGTCGAGCGATACTCTTTCAATTAGTATAATAAAGCTATAGTAGAACTATAGCCACGCACCTGTAATTCTCAGCCCAGCAGAGATGAAAGAAAAAAAAACGACACTTAAGAGAAAAGTTCCCGGGTGAGGAACGAGTGGGTAGATGGAAGAAGATGAGCTGGCAAACACGGACAGGGACTTGTGTGCACAGGCATTGCACACGGGGCCGCGCGGCCCGTGCATTTTCTTTGACCATATATGGGCAATAAAACAGCACGGCGCGCACCAGGCCGTGCCTGCGCGTTTCGACTTCGAACAAAAAAGCTGCGCCGACTCCCGTGCGCCCTCGCCACCTCCCGCCCACCCTCGCCACCTCCCGCACACCCTCGCCGCCTCCTGCGCGCTCCCGCGGCCTCCCGCGGCCTCTCGCGCGCCCCTGCGGCCTCCCGCACACCACTCCCGTCTCTTCCGCGCGCTGCTCCCATCTCCGGCGCGCCCCCGGGCGCCCTCGCGGCCTCCCCGCGCCCTCGCGGCCTCCCCCGCGGCCTCCAGCTCGCCCTCGCGGCCTCTCGCGCGCCGCTCCCGTCTCCCGCGCGCCCCCGCCGCCTCCCGCACGTCGCCGCACGCTCCCGCGCGCCCCAGCGCACCCGTGCCGCCTCTCGCGTGCCCTCGCGGCCTCCCGCCGCCTCCCGCTGCCTTGCACACGCCCCCGCCGCCTCCCGCGCACCCGCGTCGCCTCTTGCGGCCTCTCGCGCGCTGCTCCCGTCTCCCGCGCGCCCCCGCAGCCTCCGGCACGTCGCCGCACACTCCTGCCGCCCCAGCGCACCCGTGCCGCCTCTTGCGTGCCCTCGCGGCCTCCCGCCGCCTCCCGCCGCCTCGCACACACCCCCGCCACCTCCCGCGGCCTCGCGCGGCCTCTCGCGCGCCCACGCCACCTCCATCGCGCCCTCGCTGCCTCCCGCGCGCTTGCGCTGTCTCCCGCGACCTCCCGTGCGCCTGCGCCGCCTCTCGCGGCTTCTCGTGCGCCCGCACCATCTTCCGCGGCCTATCGCGCGCGCCGCGCAGCCTCCTGCGCCCTCTAGCGCGGCTGCGCCGCCCTTCTTGCCTCTCGTGCGCCCACGCCACCTCCAGCGCGTGCTCACTGCCTCCAGCACGCGCTCACAGCCTCCTGTGCGCCTCCCCCCGCGCGCTCGCAGCCTCCAGCGCGCCCTGGTGGCCTCTCGCACGCCGCCGCGATCTCCGTGCGCGCCGCATGCCCTCGCAGCCCCCAGCGCGCCGCCGCATGCCCGTGCCCCTTCTCGCGCCCCTTTTCATGCCGGCCGCAGCCTCCCGCGCACCCCCGCGGCCCCCCCGCGGCCTCCCACGCACCCCGTATGTCCACCGGCACCGCATGCTGCCTTCCCCGTGCCCGTGCCATCTTGTGCACATAGGCACTGCCTAGTGCAAGGGCGTGGGAAATGTTTGGCTGGAGCCAAATGTTTCACACGCACCATTTTTTTTTTCTCAAGTCCTGATACACGCACATGTATACTACCTGCAGCACATTATTGTACATGTCTCCATATGAAAAACATTGTGAACATCTATAGTGAAATTGAAGGATGATTTAGGCAATTAAGCATGCTTTTAAGAGTGCAGAATAGCTCAGAATGAACGATTTATTTTTGTGATCTACCAGAGCTACAGGAGGTACAGTAGCTGTAGTGCTGGCTTTGTAAGATTGCTGTGCCTCCGGGTATCAAACTAGTGGCTTATGGTAGCCAAGACTCGGTTGCTTGTAGCCAAGGCTCGGCTACTGTTGTCATACCTCGGCTATCACCACAAAAACCGTTTTTCCTGATGAATCACCTAGGTACCAGACAACCGACTCTCTGCCTGGCACAAGGGCCGCTTCTGAAGCTCTAAGCGACTGCCCCATCAGCACATCACCTGACTCCAAAGCATCTGACTCTGAAGATGTCGACTTACTTGCAGAATCAAGCAGCGCTGAAGAATTTGAAGAGGCTAATAACTCAGAGGTTGACGAGCTGGACACGTCAGAAGATGAGCAGGGTGGAGGGGATGACGGTTATGACGACGGCAACAAACATGAGCCAATGAAGACGGCGAAGACGAAAATCACTGACTGGTTTGGGCGAATCAGCAAAGAAGAGTACCGCATACAGGTGAAGGCTATGGTAGACGAAGCAGACGAGAGAATGGCAGAGCAACAAGAACTTGAAAAAGAACAAAGGCGTCGGAAGCAAGAGAAGAAACGTGAAGGAGCTCGTCAGCGGCAGCAAAAACACCGAGCGCGCCTGATGGAAGCCAAACACTCTGGTACACATGCGCCCACAACGTCGAAAAAGGTGAGTCCATGACTGGCCAATCATGGCTTTCTCAGACTGCAACTGCAGTTGATGACTGGTACTCATAACTTTATTTTCCCAGAGGACGCGTCTTGATGCGTTTGACGTGATGAAAGATGCCGCCGCAATGCTTGATGGCTCTTCGACAGCTGAAACACATCAGTCCCAGCTTGCCGAGCTGTCCCGGCCATATCGCCAGTTCAAGGAGGATGAACGGCTTCGAAAGGCTTCAACACGAGTGAGCACTCTCGGTAGAAAAAGCGTCAAGCCCCGGAAACGAGCATCGTACGTCAATTGGATGTCACCTTTCCTGTGGACAACGATCCTCCGTGCAGCATCACTGGTTAAAAGCTGGAGCCATACAGAAATCACCCGCAAATGCCGTCTCCTCGATCCTGTCAATTTTTCTCGGCTTTCTTCGAACACGGTAAAAGGCTGGATTCAACATCTATCAGCTGAGGCTCAAGAGAGGGGAGAAAAGCCTGGATTCAAGCCCTCGGTCCTCAAACATGCAAAGCATGGCAATCGCCCTGGTGGAGTGACAACTCGGATCGGGATCCTGGTCTGTACACTCTCTTGTCATCTGACTGTTGCAATTCTTTCTCCTAACCATTGCTCCTTGATTGATAGACAAGGTACCCAGATGCAACCCAGGAAATACTGTCGCGCCTTCAAGGACTGCGTGAGATTGGCGTTGCAATGCACCTGGACTCGGTACGAGGCCTCATGATCGGAATCTTGAAACACGTTGCACCCCAAATCTTCGAGCATCGCTTCAAAGATGGCAGTCGATTCCGCGCCTCTGATTCATTCTTAAGGGGCTTGCTTCATCGCGCTTTTGGTTGGAGCTACCGTCGTACGACGCGCGCTTCCCAGAAACTGCCCGGGAACCATGAAGAGCTCACCACCAAGACGTTCCTGCGCATTGCGTACATCATTAGGGAAGAAGAAGTTCCCAGCAGCTGTCTCGTGAACACTGATCAGACGCAAAACCCGTATGTCCACGGCACAAACACGACATGGACGGAACAAGGTGCAAGTCAGGTTGGAGTCGCAGGATTAGAAGAAAAGCGGGCAATCACGTTAGTCGTTAGCGTCTCGAATAACGGTTTCTTGCTTCCATTTCAGGCGATCTACAAAGGGATGACAGCAGCGTCGTGCCCATCCCCGAAGTCACCCCACTACAAGGACGCGCAAGCATCTGGCTTCCGTTTTGAACCATCGAAGACATCCACTTACTGGTCGACGCAAGAGACCATGCAGTTGTTCGTCAAGGACATTCTTGTGCCATACTTCGAGGATCAGAAGCGGAAGGAAGGTCTCGATGCTAACCAACGGTGCATCTGGTTAATCGACTGTTGGTCCGTCCATCGCTCTGAGGAATTCCTATCATGGATGCGTCGTCACTACCCATGGATTATCATCTTCTTTGTCCCTGCAGGCTGCACAGGGATCTTCCAGCCATGCGATGTCGGAATCCAGCGTCTCCTCAAGCACTCGATCAAACAAACCTCGCATGATGACATTGTGCAGGAGGTAACCGCCAAGCTCGATGCTGGAACACGCGTCGCAGACTTGACTCTCGCGAAGGACATCGCGACGCTACGCAATCGGACGGTGAAGTGGCTATGGGAGGCATACACATACATGAACCGTACAGATATCGTGAAAAAGGTGCGCTCTGACTAGCATCAAATAAATGTTAATTATTTACTATGACACGTCTACAGTCGTTCTCTATGTGTACATCTGAGAAATTTACCACTGGTATATCAGGCTATATCAGCTACATAGCTTTCCTAGGTCCATAGCTGTCCCCTTTTATACATAGCAGTCCCATAGCTGTCAAGTAATCTATGCAAAGCTATCATAGCTTGCCATAGCTGCCATAGCATAGGGCATAAGCTACATAGCTGCCATAGCATAGGGTATAAGATATTATAGCTGCCATAGCTATTGTAGTATAAGATAGCTATAAAAGCTATGCCAACTATATACTATATCTTCAGTGTTATATTATATCTAGCTAGTGGGATTCCTCTCTACTCTATTCACCTCCATCAATTATGTAGCAACATATACTTGGAAAAATTATAGGCCCAGTAGTCTACATCTCACAGTCACAAACATCAAAAATTGAAAACATTATATTTTCAAACAATTTCATCAAACATTGATAAAGCTACAAAGGACTACTAAACAAGTACAAAAAATGACAAACTTACAATGACTCTAAAAAGCGAAAATGTACATAAGAAAAAAAGATATAAGTATTCAAAGATATACAAATAACACATCAAAGCTTACCAAACTGACAAAAAGCGAAAATCTACAAGACAACTTGAAGACATCAGTGCAAAACATAACAAAACATACCTTGTAAGACTACAAGGATACTGTAGCAAGTATCAAGACATTAGTAGTCATAAGACAAAAACAAAGTCTTACCTTAAACAACAGAGAGAACAACGAGTGAGAAGTAACGACGAGCAGCAATCAAACGACGACAGCGAGCGAGCAAACAACGGCAGCGAGCAAACGATGACGACAAAAGCGCCGACGTGGCAAGGGATGGTGGGGGTTAAAGAGCAAGAGGTGATGCGCGTTGTGCACGCCTTATATACGAATCCCGGGCAAAGCCGAAAATCATGGCTGCCGGGCGCTGCCGAGTGCCGCGTCAGAGGCTGGATCCCAGACGTGACAACTTTACACACGATATGCAGGAACATACAATACAGTAGATATATATCGTTTTCATTCAATGTATTTAAACGAGCAATATTTAGTTGCTTGCTTTTTCTGTGAGTTTCTATGGTTTGATCTGATTTGTTGTGCTTCAAACCGTTTGAACTCGTGTTCGGTGGCTGAAGCACCGAACGCGCGTCGAACTTCGTCTCTGACTTCCCTGCAGCTTTCCTCCTTCCTCGGGCCTCTCTGTTCTCTCTCCGTCCTCTCTCCGTCCCCCTCTGTCTTCCGCCGAAACGAGTATCGAAGGGGTAAAATAGGATGCAGGGGGCCCTTTAATGTGAGTTATATATTTTGTTTATCGTGCTTTTCGTGCTGAAACCGAGAGTATCGCTCGTTCGAGCGATACTCTCGACGTCTCGTCTCCCCTCGCCGCTCATCTTCACGCACCACGCACCCCTTCCGCCATCGCCCACTCGTCACCGATGTCCGGCGCGCCGCCTCCGATGACCACAGCCGCGTGCGCTGGCACACGCGCGCGCGCTGGCGACGACAGCAAGCTGTGCCCGCAACAGCAACGACGCACCGCGGACGACACGCGTGCGCCAGGCACGTCAGGTCGGCGCCTCGCGCACGGGTCAGGAGCGGGCACGTTGCGTGTGCCCTCGCGCGTACGGCCGCACCTCGCGCACAGGCCTACCGCGTCACGCACAGGCCCGCGGCAGCCCCGCACCCCGCGCACGTCCCTGGTGCCCGCGCACGGCCTCCCCGCCTCGCGCAATGCCCCGCATCTCCGCGCAGGCCTGCCCTATCGCACACGGGCCCAAGCTTCGCGCGTGGCCGTTGCGCCTCGCGTGCAGAATCTTGCGTCGCGCACGGCCTCCGCGCCTCGTCCCGGCCTCCTGCGCCTCGCGCATGGGCTTGCCACACCCCAACCCGTCGTTCACAGGCGCCGTGTCTCGTGCACGCTCGCCACGTCTCACGCACGCCCCCCAACGCCTCGTGCACGGGCTGGGCACCCGGCGCTGCCTCCTGCATGCCGCCCGTGCCTCAAGCACGCACGCCGCGTCCCGCGTACGCCTCCCGCGCGCGCGCGCCTCGCGCCGGTCCCTCACGCCTCACGCAAGGGCCCGCCGCCCCTTATGCACCCCCGCGCCTCGCGTACGCGGGACGGCACGGCGCCCCGCGCACGGGCCTCCGGGCCTCGCCTGTGCCCCATCGCCTTGCCCATGGACCCTACGGCCCCGCATGAGCCGCGGCAGCCCAGCGTCTCGCGCACGGGCCCCGCCAGCACGCATACTCCCGCGTACGGGCCGAGGCTTCGCATGCGGGACTACTGCGGCGTCGTGCACACCAGCCGCACTGTCGTCGCCTTGTCGCGCCCCGTGAGCGCACGCGCGGGCCCGCATATGCATGCCGCATGTAGTGTAGTATACTTAATTTGTATTAGCAATTACATTGAATATAATTAACTATGACCTGGCACCTTTTAAACCTACCTGACTTGACATAGCATTAATAGTTATCATAGCTCATCTGATTAAGTATGGTAGTGCTATATATTTCAAACTGCTAACTATAGAAGCTATGATAACATCATATAGCTGGCACTACTAGCTATGGAATCTATGGAAGCTCTCATAGCTTTCATAGCTCTACATAGCTGGATAAGCAAACTTCATAGACTCTGATAGCTCAATGATAGCACCCATAATATAACCTGCAGCTATATAAAATTCAGTTTTCTCAGATGTAAGACAGCCGACGGGAGCCTCGATCTCTCTTACGAGAGTTTAACATCGCGCGAAGCTCGGGAACGCCTTCGACGGCTTCCGGACACGGATCCTGAGTTCTATATGGAACTCACTCGTGGCCGACTTCAGCCGTCAACCGTGCCTCAAATCTCAACATCGCACCAGCTTCTCGAGGATGAAATTGACGAGCTTTGGGACGATGACAGCGCTTTGTCGCTCCAGGAAGTGCTGAGCTACGTTATGGGTCCCCGAATGACCGCCGTCACATCAAAAGTTGAGACTAGGGATGCAAACTCTGGACGCAATCCAGTCGAGCATGTGAAAAATTCGAGCATTACCACGCAGTGCGTACCGGATGACGATGCAAATCTGGTCCTATCGACTGATGCAGAGGTCCTCGCTGACTCGCCGGAGCAACTTATGGCTGCTGATGACGACGACGGCGACTTGGGAATTGGAGGTGACGTTCGGCCACGGAAGCGTGTGCGCAGGGGAGATAATGCAGAGATTGTTCACGAAATTGACGGATAGCGGCAGGCAGAGGACGAAGGATATCTCGAATTGGACGTAGAATGCTAAACAACTAGTGTAGAAGTGGTCTAAGCCACGAGAAAGACGGTTTTTGAAAAGCGGATTTTTTTCGCGCACCCCTTCTGTGACCCGTGACGAACCCTTGGATTTCGCGCTGCCCAAATGCCTGTGACGTGTGATGCGAGAATAGGTCGAAATGATACAGTACTACAGCCAAGCAAAAGATGGGCGCTGTTTGTGTGATGAGAAAAGCGATGAATTTATTCACCGGGCCCCAACTGCGCCGTTCAAATATTGAGATGCTGTTCAGTGTCTAGAAAACAAGATGTGTAGTCGGTGGATCTGATGACATCAAAAATTAGCTCATCTGTCAAAGCCGGGACCCATAACATGAAACAGGAACAAATACAGATCTGCAGGTCCTTTCCATTTCGGTGATCCGTGACACCAATATTTCTGCATGCTCAGGTGTCCCGGCTTTCGTCTATCGACCATCTGTTCGCGCACAACTCACCAGACACGATTCTTACGACCGCCCCCGCCTTTCTCAAGAGCTATGTCGCGCCGCGTTAGTATTGACGCGTCCCCGCCGCCAGTGCGCTGGATGAAAGATAGCAAAACGCTCGACCGTTCCGCGTTCCGACGCTCCATACCAGTGCTCGCCGCTCGCGTCCCGCCGGAGAAGAGCGGCGCCATGTTGAAGGCAGAGGCGATGAGGGGGTGCGTTTTTTCTGCTGATGCTCCCCCTACTTTGTGTGTCTGCATCTGCCGGCGGCGGAGCCATGATCCTATCACCTACCCTAGCTGTGTACATTTCCAACACGGTGCTCATCAGCATTATTCGCGCTCAGGTCAATCATGAATCTGCCCAAAGTCCGCAGTGTCGTATCTGATCCTGCCCACGAGGGCGACAAGCTTGTCCTCCTGCGAGTACAGCACGAAGGTGAGCCCCCGCCGTGGTATCGCAATCAGGTTTGATTGTCGGTTGCCCTCCGCCTCCATTGGTGCCTCCGGCGCATCAACTTGATTCGGGAGCTGATCGTTCATCTTCGTTGATCGGGCAAGGGACTTAGCCGACCTGTCGCCTGAAGCTAAAGCATACTTGGCGGATCAAGATGCGGAGCTGACTTCATATACCCTGGAGTTGGACTACAACTACTGGACCGCCGGTACGTCGTGTTGCCGACATCGTTTACGCGAACTGATGAGATGACCCTGTGCAGATGAGATTCTACAGGCTATTCTACCCGAAGAGCTTCTTGACGAATCGCCAACGGGATTTGCCATCACGGGACATCTCGGTTCGTCTGTTCACCTAAAACATAGCATCGTGCTATTGTTTAACCCGTAAATTCTAGCTCATCTCAATCTCAATGATGAATATCTGCCATATAAGCATATCATTGGAGAGGTCGTGCTCGACGTTCGTCAATCTTTCGCTCGGATGTTTCAGTGATATTAATGCCATGTGTTCACCGCTAGAAAAACAAGCGCATCCGAACAGTCGTGAACAAGCTCAATTCAATAGACACGCAGTTCCGCTTCTTCAAAATGGAGCTCATCGCTGGTGAACCAGACTACATTGTTGAGCATGTGAGCTTTGTAAGATTTCGTGCCCTCGACCGCAGCCTCATTTCTTCCAGCATGAATCCGACTGCCGGTTCACCTTTGACTTCACCAAAGTGTACTGGAACTCTCGTCTGCACACGGAGCATGACCGATTGGTGCAGCTGTTCCAACCCTCGGATGTTATTGCAGATGTCTTCGCCGGCGTGGGTCCATTCGCAGTCCCTGCAGGCAAGAAGGGCTGCGCGGTATTGGCGAACGACTTGAATCCGGAGAGCCACAAATGGCTGGTGAGAAATATTGCTGACAACAAGGTAAGATCGGTATCTCGAGTTTCATTATAAGCGCCTTCAATAAGCGTGCGTTAATTCGTAGGTCGGCGAGCTCGTCCGAGCGTTTTGCGAAGACGGGCGCGACTTCATTCGCAATGCCGTCAGCGCAGCGCTAGCCACTCCCTTCCCGCCGTATACGGGCCCAAGGGCGACGCGTTCCCAGCTCAAGGAGAAGCGCCGACCGCAGCAGCAAGAGTCTCATAATGATCTTGGCGACCGCTCTACCTCCGCCACTGCACCTCCGACGTCAGGTGCATCTCCGTCGCCGACGCTATCCCGCAGGCGGATCTGTCACTTTGTGATGAATCTACCCGACTCCGCCATCACATTCTTAGATGCGTTCCGCGGTATTTTTGCTGGTGATGTCGAGAGAGAGGTTTATGCTGAGGCATCAATGCCAATGGTCCACTGCCACTGTTTCACGAGGGAGTTGGAAATGGAGGGTGCGAGGAAAGACATCCTCGAGGTACGTTCATTTCTCGAAACTGTCTCATGAAGTGTGTGCTGACCGTGCCCTATGTGCTCCGACAATCTTCCGTGACGCTCCGTGATTCGGAACATAGCGGGTGCGCGATCAGCTGGGACTGGAGCGGGCGCTGGATACCTCGGATAAGGACGATGTGTCCTTGCAGTTTGTGCGGTCAGTTGCGCCGAACAAGGACATGTACTGTGTGAGTTTCCGCCTACCACAAGAGGTCGCTTTCGGTGAAGCGGGACGTAGGCAGTAATGTACCTCATCGCGATTTAATTCCACGAATTAATGTTGTTCATGTGCCGCCGTTGCGTCCTCCGTGCGCTGTGAGTGGATCGGCCTAACGGTATGGACGTGTCGGGGGAGTATCGGGCCGTGCTGAGGTAAGGGACCTTAACCCCGCAGGAAGAAAAGATGAAGCACTGCCCAGTGCGGAGACTAGAGTGTCACTACCAAAGGGCTTGCTTGCCCCATCCCCATCTCCTACTTGTCTCCTTAGACATAGAGCTAGAGCCAGTCGTCTCCGACTGCAGCCTCTCCTTGCTTTCCCCTAGATTTCTCTGCCTCATAGAGTCTGCTATACCCAGTGCCCGTCAGTCCACTGCCTTTCCTTTTGTGATCCCCTTCGCCTGACCTCACAGCTGCCTTCTAGCCGCCCCGGTCGCGGATCATTACAATACCACTACCCAGGCATTTTGAGTGTTCTCTGTGGCGAACGCTCAACGATTCCCAATTGAGACCACCTAGTATACCACCCCGCGCCGTTATTTAATACGCGACCGAGGCATGGCACCACCTCCCAGCCCTTCCGCACCCCTTCAGGCCGACTCCGGCACTGAGGGGCCGGCTGCTGCATCCGGACGGGCGTCACGCGCCATCGAGACCGTCAAGAGCGCCGTACGCACGCCGGACAGCGAGCTAAAGCGATGGAGGCGGACGTTCGAGGGCAACGCGAAAACCGTCGTGGACGGGGAGAAGTGCGTTTTAGTTCTTTGCGTATGGTGCAGCAGCTGACGTCCGGCGTGCGCACAGGTATCTGGACACAGAACAGTTCGTGAACGCCATCGCGCCGTCGGGCGATTTGACGCGCATCGGGCGCGCGCAGTTCGCGACGCTGTTCCGCGTCGCGGACTCGAGCAAGCGCGGGCTGGTGTCGTGGGATGACTTCACCGTGTTCCAGACGCTGCTCAAGCGGCCGGACGCGGACTACTGGATAGCCTTCCAGTACTTTGATGTGTGAGTTTGACCCATCTCTTTGCGTATGTGCGCTGACACGTAGAATGGTTGCAGTGATAGTTCCGGAACTATCACCTTCGAAGAGTTCAAGAACGTGTTTCAGGCTAACATTGGGCCCGATGCGATACCCTTCGACTTTGATTGGTGTGTCGGAATGTAGTGTAGCGTGCTTGCAAGGCTGATGTGGTTACGCGCAGCGACTGGGTCAAGCTCTACCTTGGAAAGAAGAACGGCACTCATGTTCTTGGATGTACGTTTTGTCGCCTCTTCCGCGAACGTTGTTTTGAACGGATGTCTTGCACAGATGGCGAATTCACGCAATTAATGAAGGGCCTTCAGGGCGAGCGACTCCGTCAAGCATTCAAGTATCTAGACAACGACCAGGACGGTTTCATTCGTCCTGACCAGTTCAAGAGGATCATTCTGGTTGGTGCATGTCCTCGAATTGTAGCAAAAGTACTCACTCGATCATTTTCAGGAAATTGCTGGACACAAGCTTTCGGACGCCGTGATAGACAGGTTACCCACATTGTGTACACTTAGCCCAGGTGGCAAGATATCCTATTCTGAGGTTATCGCTTTCCATAATGTCATTAGAGGTGGGCAAACATGCAGACTACACATAATTCATGACATAAGATCGTTTTCTGAATCGCAGAAATGGACATGGTCGAGCGGTAAGCACCTGCAGCGAATTGCTGATTCTTATTTGGACTAATCGTGGTTGTAGGGTCCTGCGCGAGGCAACTGCGAAGACCAGGGACGGACGCATCGACCAGACCGACTTCCTCAACTACGCGTCGTCGACATCGCGCTACTCGCTCTTCACGCCCATGGAGGCATCCATCATCTTCCACTTTGCAGGGCGCGGTCTCAGCTCACAGCGCCTCGCGCTGATCGACTTTGCACAGCTGCTTGACCCGCGGTGGAAGGCGCCCGGCGACGAGGCTGAGCCGACGTTGGGGGGCATCACCGCCTCGTCCGTGTTGCACGATGTCTTGCAGTCGGCGTACAACTTTGTGCAAGGAGGTGAGCGGCAAGGTCTTGGATCTTTGTTAAGTGGCGTGCTAAATAGGCTGCACAGGAATGGCCGGTGCATTCGGTGCAACGATCGTATACCCTATAGATCTTGGTATGTCGGTCTCCTGGTGTTTCCCGCGCTTGATCTGATTGGTGTTGCTTTCTCGGCACTCAGTTAAGGTATGACAGTCAGAACACAGCCCACTGCCAAGGCTAACAAAACGATATCAACTTATCCGATAGACTCGGTAAGCATAGCTACATTCTCGATCGAGTTCAGCCGCCCTAAATGTACTTCGCGCGTATAGCATGCAAAACCAGCGAAGCACTGTTGTTGGCCAGCTTTTGTATAAGAACAGCCTGGACTGCGTAAGAAAAGTACTCCGTAATGAGGGTTTCCTCGGATTCTATCGCGGGCTTGGTCCGCAGCTCATCGTACGTTACTGCTCCGCATCAGATTGGGCCGCGGGAAGCTAACGGCGGAACCGCAACAGGGCGTAGCGCCTGAGAAAGCGATCAAGCTCACCGTCAATGATCTCATCCGCGGTAGAGCGAGTGACCCGGAAACAGGAAGGATCTCTCCTATGTGGGAGATAATCGCGGGTGGAACGGCTGGTGGATGCCAAGTGGTATGTCGGACATATCTCCGTTGTGGTTCCGCTGTCGCTAACCCTGATACCAGGTGTTCACGAACCCGCTGGAAATCGTGAAGATTCGTCTTCAGGTGCAAGGTGAAGCGGCGAAGGCAGAGGGGGCCGTCGCGAAAGGCGCGGTGCACATCGTGCGACAGCTCGGACTGGTCGGTTTGTATAAGGGCGCGAGCGCTTGTTTGCTTCGCGACATCCCCTTCTCAGCGATCTACTTTCCTGCGTACTGGCATTTGAAGCGCGACATCTTCCATGAGGGTTACCGCGGGAAGCAGCTGTCGTTCGGCGAGACGTTAGCATCCGCAGCTATCGCGTACGTACTTAAATCATCTAATATGTGGAGCATGCACTGACGCGAACGATACTCATCTTTTTTTGCACCGCCTTTCTGCGACATCAACGCTGTGTTGCATCTCGACTGATGTTGATCGCACGGTTTGGGACGGAAAGTGGCATGCCTGCTGCATACTTGACTACGCCTGCAGGTATGTGGGATGTCTGTTGCATAGTGACAGCGGAACTCACGGGGAACAGATGTCGTCAAGACGCGCCTGCAGGTAGAAGCCCGAAAAGGCCAGACGAACTACAAAGGCCTCACGGATGCGTTCGTGAAGATATGTACGTCGCTGGTTGCATTCTCCGATGATCACGATCAATGACGCCCACTAGATCGGGAAGAGGGCTTCCGTGCACTATTCAAAGGCGGACCAGCCCGGATTATTCGAAGCAGCCCACAATTCGGATTCACCCTCGTGGCATACGAGTATTTGCACAAAGTACGTTCTTTTGATGTGAATCTCGGCGTAGACGCGCTGACGCACTGCCTTCTGTCTGCCTCGCTGACAGTTCTTACCGGTGAGTGGACGACCACGCTGCAGTTTGATTATCGTGGCTGATTGATGCGTTCTTTCGTAGTACCCGTGGAAAGAGCAACCGAGAGAAGTCGAGACGGCCCTTACATCGCGGCCGGAAGAGATTGCGAAGACGCGGGCGCGGAATGCGCTGAAGATCATGCTGGATGTGCACGGCGACTTTGGGAGGAGGACATCGGGGGGGAGCGGGAACTGAGGCCGGCATCTATTAGCAGGCACCTAGGTAGTATGCGGATATGTTTTGTGGAATATTTGTGGATTTTGAATGGCGATAGAAATGAGGCTGTGGGTCCAGGCCCGAACAGCGGACGCAGCCAATGGGAGGCGGTGGCGGGACAGCCAATGGGGGGCAGTCAGGGGGCCAAGAGTAGTGGTAGCGAATGGGAGCCTGAGAGACCGACCGACGCAGTGGGTGGTCTCTAGGGAAACAACATCACTCGCCGAGATGTCCTAGGACCCCGGATAATTGGTACAAAGGCCATGTCAGATTTTTCAGAATCGGCCGTCAAAAATGTCCGGACTGGAGGGCTTCCGGGGCAGATTTTTGTCCGGACTGGACATGGCTTCTGGTGCGCCCGGCACGATTTGTCCGGACAATGTACACGATTGCTGGAGGGCCGAATCCTCGCAGAAATCGCCCCTGAACACAAAAAATCGAGCTCGCGACGCTTCCCGAAAGCGCCGCGAGTCACCGATGTGCTGAATACCACCAGAATTTCAGCGAAACGGGACGGTGGTAGGTGCTATACTCGAGCTCGTTATTGTGGTACAGCAACCGATTGCAAACCCTCGCGGTGGGCGGCGGTAGCTGGACGTGTCAACAGCTTTCTGCATAGTACCCTGCCGACCAGACACCGAGACAGGGCACATTGTGCGGCCAAGCTCAAGTCCTGGCCAATTGACGCGTGATGGGGAGCGCCGCCCCGACGAACAGCGCCCGGGGCCGACTTTCGTGTGGTGGAAATCATGTTCTGGCGTACTGATGCCCGCCGATGCCGGAAAAATACCTGATGCTTGCGTGGGTTGGGCGTGAGTCGGACCCCATGGCCGGACTCTTACATGGGTTGTCGAGTACATGGTATCCCATGTCCGGATCACGTACATGGCCTCCCGGCCGGCAGGGGGTCGATTTGTCCGGACTTGAACATGGCTTTTGGCGTCCGAAATGCCCAAAAATGTCCGGACCATTACATGAGATTTGGCCTAATAATCCGGGGTCCTGATGTCCTCCGCTGCAAATTTGATGTGACCGGTGATGGGTGGCGGAGATCGTCTCCGGTTTGTAGAAAAAGCCTTACATCCCCCTCCCCGGTGTTCCCACCGTTTCTCTCACCCTCCCCTTTCGTTCTTCGCTTTCCTGTCTTTTCTTTTTTTCGCGGTACGTCCCCCCTCATCATCAACACAGATCCTATGCTGATTGTATCTACAGAGCGCTTGCTTTTGTCAAGCTTTCCGCACCCAAGATCTACTGCTAGCCAGTACCGCCCAGCGTAGACCGCTCAATCCGTCTTCTGCTTCGCTGCTGCAACTCGTTTTCACTTCACTTCCTACGCACCTCTTCCTTTCGTTGGCATTTTCACGCCCGTTCACTCTCTTTTCAACATGAAGTCGATTGTTTTTGGTCTTTCCCTCGTTGGCGCGGCTGCCGCCCAGGTCGCGAACGGTGTTTCCATGGTCCAGCTGAGCCAGGTCATGAGCGCCGCCTCAGCTTCCGCATCCGCGGCGCCTAGTGCGTCTGCCAGTGCCGGCAACAACCAGTCTGGCGCTTCGTCTAGCGCCGCTGCATCTGGGTACGACAGCTCTTCTGCTGCTGCAAGCTCGTCTGGCTATGGCCAGCCCCAGTACACCTCGAGCCCCGCGTACGGCGCGCCCCCCTCGCAGTACACCTCTCCTCCCGCGATGACGTACGACCAGAGCTACTACACGTCCTTCATGGGAGGAGGGTACAAGTCGATGGACTGCGGCTACGGCTACAGCAAGGGCTCCGACGGCTCCTGCCAGATGCAGTCTTGGGTATGCCGTTCCGTCTGAATGCCGTATTATATGTACTCATCACCATCTGCCGATCACAGTATCAGACCCAGGGCTGCTACCAGACGACGATCATCAACAATGAGTATGTTTCCTAATTGGGTTATTCAATTTCGGATTCTAAATGATTTCGCTTCGCAGGCAGCACTGCTACAGCCAGGCCGCGCAGACGGTCACCAAGACCGAGCAAATGACGGTCACCAATTACAACACGGTCACCAAGACTATGACGGAGGTGAGAACAAAGTTGGCGCACCGTATTTTCTGTGCTCATATTTCGCACAGACCAAGACCGTGCCGACCACTGTCACCATGACCGAGCTCCAGACCAAGGTGCAGACTGAGACCGACACGAAGACTGAGATCATGACGTCGACGAAGCTCGTCCCCACCACCCGCGTCTGGGTCTCTACCGAGATCATTGACAAGACCAGCACGGTTCAGCACACGCTCACCGCCACGGAGACCAAGACGCAGCTCCAGACGTACACTGCGACCGCGACCAAGACTGACACCGCTACCCAGTCCGTGACGGAGACCGACATGATCACCAAGACCGTCGTCCAGCCCACGACTTACACCAGCGTCTGGGTGAGCACCAAGGTCATCGACAACACGAAGACCGTCGAGGAGACGCAGACTGCGACCATGACGGACTTCATGACCATGACGCAGACCAACACGGCCACCAAGACGGACACGGTGACCAAGGTCTCTGTCAGCACCATGGTGCAGCCCACCACGTATACCTCCGTCTGGGTTTCCACGCAAGTCGTCGACAACGTTCGTCCCCTTGTTACCATCTAGGCGCCGTAGTTTGATTGACATGCGTGGGATTTTTCACAGACGAAGACGGTCATGAACACAGTCACGTCGGTCGTCAGCACGGAGCACACCGTCCTGCAGACGCAGACCCTCACTGACACCGCGACCGCAACGGAGACGGCCACTGCTACCGCCACGCAGACCGTCCAGGAGACCGGGCTGTCTGACTGTCTCGGCAAGGTCCGTGCATCTCTCGTCTCGCCTAGTCGTTTCATGTGCTGACGTTCCCGCAGTGCAAGTCGCAATGGGGGTTGATGTCTGGTAACAGCAACTCCTACAACACTTACGCTTCCGCGACGCAGACCGCTGACGCGACCTCCGCCACCCAATACGGCTACGGCTCGAGCGGCTACTCGTCCGCTGCGCCCGCAGCAGCGTCGAGCAGCTCCTACGGCGGCTCCTCGTACGGATCGTCCGATTCCTCGTATGGCTCTTCAGGTTACTGAACGCGCTATACCCCGTACGAGCTGACGTCTTCTGCCGGCGTGGATATAAAATGGCTGCCCACGGACGGTTCATGGACTATTGGCTTTTGACTGCTGTTGATACCTTTTTATTGATTTTGCCTTCTGGTGCTGTCGTGAATTCGCTATTGTAGCAAGTTGACCTTTTTTAGTCTTTGGACAAACTTTTCTGGGTCTTACGCCCGTCTGCACGCACATATCACTTTCGCTCATATGATATCTAACATCCCGTGCCGTGCTTAATCTTGGGTTTGGGTGTGGGTAGAACTACAGATTGAGTCAATTGAATTTGTCTCATCCAAACTCTTCGTTATTCCGCTGGAATCTTGCAGCGTAAGGGCTGTTGTGTTTGAGGACGCCGACCCCGTTCACTTCATAGCAAGTGTCGTTGCATGGGCTCTCCTGCCGCTGGTTGGATGAGCCGCTGTCATCGCGCCGCGGCCGGCTTCACGTCACGACCGATGTTGAACAATCGGCTTCGCGCACCGCAAAGATGCGCACGGTGATCAGCAATATCGTTATTACAGGCAATAATGTAGCATCGCAATTGGAACAAGGTGTCTAGATGAGACAGGTGCCTCGCGACCCTGCGCCAGATACGCACTGCATGTAGCGTGTTTCTCCTTCGTTATCTTACCCTGGTGCTCCTCTCCTGCGTTCAGCTCGTGGCGCTCATACGGGGGCTCTCGTACGTCCATCAGACGCTGGAGGCTATGGCGCGCACGCATGCTCAATTAAAAGCGCTGTAGGCGTCTCTTTCCAGCGCCTATGTACGAGCGTCTATCACCCGGTAGCCGCCCATCGTTCGCGCTGTCCTCGTCTTCCTTCCGCGATCGTACGCCTCAACGCGTCGGGAGTCATCAACTTGCCACCATGCCTCTCCAGACTGCACAGGATCCCTCCTCCCTGATTTCGTTTGGCGATATCGATGCAGATTTCGTCATTCTGTACTCGTCGCGTGATGACGCGGGGAAAATGTGGTGTCCGGTGCGTGGCTCCTGCGACAGTGGGCGCGCGCGCGCGGGGCAGCTGCGCCCATCGCGAACTGAGTCACCGCCGGCTGACTTGCGCACGCTGCACTGCTTGCTCTAGGACTGCCGTGATGTCGAAGATCAGATTAATCGCGCGTTCACGGCGCCCGGGGCGCGGTCTGCGATGATCGTGTACGTCGGGCAGAGAGCTGAGTACGTCCATCGCAGCATCGCACTTATTGACTGGATGCGTGGTGGTTGGCTGATGCGGTGTTGGTAGGTGGAAAACACCCTCGAACCCGTTCCGTGGAGCACCGTGGAATGTATCATCAATTCCTACTATTATCCGCATCGCCGAGGTGAATACAATGTATCTTGGCGCGTTCAGAGATCTGGCTGACTCGTTCCGACTATTATGCAAGGCCAAAGAGAGCGGTAGACTCGTCGAAAACGAAATTGCGACCGGACTTGCGGATTTTGTCCAGAAATAAACAAAGCTGTATGCTAAGTGTACGAGCCATCCGCTGCCACATTGCCTGCCAAACACATCGACATCAGCGAGGCTATACACCCTGACTTGTGCCCTGGTGCTATGGGCCTTTATCTTGTCGTCAGGGCTGCCTATACTTACTACCGCAGCAGTGAGTGGCCCGGGACGTGTCAAGTTCCTGCTGTCGAAGCCTGTAGAAGCCACATGTAACCTGGGATTTCATCACCGTGTTTTGACGGACAAGCAGAGCCCTTGACCGGCGACAGCGCAATCACGGAGTGTTACGGTCTCTAGGAGAACTTGAAGTACGCTATCGTGAGTATACGCAGCGTTGTCTGGCGGCGAAATGTACTCGCGAGACTCCTGCAACTTCTTGTCTACGGAGGCTCGAATCGCAATCTTTCCATTCTCCAATGGGATCTATGCCCGGGCAACATAGGTACGATATCAAGGGTGCATCCGCATCGAGTATCATCATTACACGACATAATGTCGACCGCGAGGAAAACTGAATCGCAACCGGAGAACGTGTCGACGTGTCCTGCTCGACGACGTGTCAGGACTGCAGCGCAGTCGAATGAAATCAATCGGTTACCCCTTCCTTTCCCCCCTCTGCAATGGTACCATTGCGCAGCCTCAGGGAGTATGCAATTTGATCAACGGACTTTGCATGCCCTCGGAGATTCTGGGAATCCTATGGCATCCACAGGCACATTCACCAGCTCGCGATGTCGGTGGACAGTGCATTCGGCTCAAGTTTGCGGCTCTCGCCAGCCGGTTTGCATTCATGAAATGTCAGTGAGTTTTCTAGTAAGTTCATAGTTTATGTCTTGTAAAATCGCTGACAGTCTTTTTTTTTCTGACAAGCGGTTCTCGGCTCACGTGCGTTACCTTGCACCGCCGCTCTACCAGCTATCTGACACTAGCTCTCTTTGCGTGTCATATCTCCGTACTCCCGAGGGAACACAGGGTACGGCTAGAATCACCCGCCGCACCCTACCCCCCCCCCCCCCCCCCTTCGCAATAAGCACTTGGATTCTCGCGTTTAGGTACAGTCTACGGTCTAGCGCCGACAGTACCTGAATGACCGGAGTTCGGCGCTTAGATGGAACAGCTTCTTTGCCCAGGAGCTCATACCTTATCCATTCGGCGAATCCATGTGGACCAGCGGGACTTTCTCGTCTACGCCCGGCGAGAAGAGGTGATCGAGTTATGTAGATCCTTCATCAAGATCTAACCCATGGAGGTCAACTCTCCGGACAAAACTATGTAAGTACACCGAGAAAATAGACTCTCCGTTTCTTTAGATCCTGTACAGACATACCTTAAATTAGCAAGAAGATTGTTGTAATGCGAATTTTCGGCCGATTTGCGTTGCTGTGGGTTTTCGATCGTCTGCTGCAATCGCTCTGTGCTGCTGTTGCGCAAAATAATCGAGGAGATTCACTGCAATTATCACCGGGCTCCGTAGTCTTGGGAGCCATCGACCGGGATCACATCAACTCGATTGATATCTGACGGGTGGTTGTGTTTGAGGCGGGATGCGGTGGGTTGTACGTGAGTTGAGCAGTGCCAGCGCTGGGGCGAGAGTATGCAGAGACGTCGGCAAGGCCAGATACAGTATCTGCAGTGGCGCACCTCCAAACTCGTAATGAAACTATCCAGGGCAAGGCAAGGATCTGCATCGCCACGCATTGAATAATGATCAGGACCACGTGCGGTTCATCAACATCGGCGGACGGAGGCATTGCAAGCCCTTCAGTCGGCCATTTACCTGAAACTCTCTCCGTCTCGTCGTCGTTGCTTGTGTTACATCCCTCCAACTGTACCAATGCGGAAAAGTCATCCACTTTGTTGTCAGCACCGTCATCACCCATTTTCGAAAATCACTCGCGCAGCATCGCCTCCGTGTCGCTTCCGTGGGCTTGTCCCCGGGCCTCGTCGGACACTCGCCGCGAGTGCGCTCCGCCATTCCGATAGCTGTCTGTCTGGTATACCCTTCTTGCAGCCATTTGCTGATCGCTGGGCCACAGCTGTGCCATCTACGGGACATCTGTAGGCATGCTCAGTCATCTCAGTCGTGACCTTGGACACGGGCGCCTGGTCCATCGGATACATCCACACAGTCAGCCTGGGCGTCTTTACGGGTTTACGCGCTTCCTAGTCATGTTGCGTCAATCCCAAGTTTTTGCAATCGGGAGTGAACAGCTCTTGGGCCTGTTCCGTCATGCCCGTGCTTATGGATCTCGCCCTTAGATCTTGCGTCCAGGAATGTTCCGTCGCACAACTCTGTGCTCATCCAGAAATCCTGGTTTGATGGGTGTTCCTGCACCGTATAAAAGGGAAGGGATATCTGGCGGCTTTGTTCCCTCATTCTCTTCAGCAGGCTTCAGTCAAGCCTCACTACCTTCTCTGCTTCGTCGCATTCTCCGCCTTCACACTAATGCCTGGCCTTACCCCAGTACACACTTCGTCCAACACATTCATTGTGTACCACGACACTGCTGCCGACTTCCTGTCCGCCACATTCCCCACTCTTCGCAAACACGAGGAGTCCGCGAACATTGTCCTCGCACATGCCCTGAAGCTCGTCGGCACGGAAGCTGCCCTCACAGGCGTCCACTTCACTAACGAGGCCGACGCGTATAGCTCGCTCAGCCAATCAAGAAGCAGCTCGCCCTCACCTTCTCACCACACCGGGCCATTCTGGTTGACCGTATGGTCCGCACCATCCCCATTTATCGCCCCCACGCTCGATCTCGTACTGTCCTGTGTCAACTGGACACTCGGCGACTACCCCATATTCCTCTGGACTCCCAGACACCCGTCGCAGGTTTCGCCTTCGTGGCTGATGCCGCGACTCACCCTCGTCGCCGAGCACCTCCTCGACTACGTGCCCCCGGAACGCGTCTTCTCAATCTTCGGCATGACTTCACTTGTGAAGTACTTCGCCAAGTTGTGGACGGAGATGACCGGGATACGCGTCGAGGCCGAGCCATTCTACGCCGCATACTACACATACTGCACCCTGAACACCTTCAAGGACTGCGATGCACCATTACCCGCGGGCGACAGCATCCGGAGGGCCCGTATGAGTGATCTCGAAGGGGTTGCACAACTCTGCAAGGAGTTTGCCGACGACTCGGTATGTCCACATCTCGGCATCCTCCGTCATCCCGGACTTCCAACTTATGTGAACCTTTCTCCTTAGGTCTACTTCCCGTTGGCTCTTGAGAACGCTAGAGTGGAGGCACGCGAGCTGATCCAGAAGGGCGTCATCTGGATTTACGAGGCGGACGGAGAGGTCACCACGATCTGTGCCGTCACCCGCAGCTCCCAGAACGTCAGTGCCATCACAAAGGTCTACACAACGCCGAAGTGGAGACGTCGGGGATTCGCTGAGCATCTTGTTCGCTATGTGACGCGGAGGTGAGCTTACAACCTCTTCCCCAATGATTGAGCATCATTGATATTAAACTTCATGTGTTTCAGACTTCTGGAATGTGGAAAACGGTCTGTGACCCTGTACGTCGGACACAGCAACAGCGCGCAACGAGTCTATGATCGCGTTGGATTTGTTTGGCCTGTGCGGCAAATCAAAGCCGGACGGGTGGAGGATGCCCTCGAGCTTGGCTTCGTGACGGGTGCACCCAGAGGCCATTGGTAAACTACTTGCCCCCTAATCATTCTTCGGACTTAACTCCTTTTGACATCATCTCTGTCTGTTATTTCCTCATCATACTTCGGACAGTTACATATCATCAACTAATATCCCCGAAAACCGTACTGGCTACGGAGTAATCCCCTAATTCCCTTCACACTTCCCCCATCTCAGCTCCCGACAACACTGCACATAGTTTTCCTATATATTATAAGGTCGCTTATCTTATTATTATAGCACCCTCACTGTATACCTAGCATTACGTTCGCAATTGCAGCTAGTGTCCCAACAGAAGCGTACATGCGCCTAATAAATCTGTTTGGAAGGTTGATATCTTTGCTCGTCGATTCAACACTTCTTCGTCACTCATCATGTCTAGATCGTGGCCAATGGCTCTACCATGGCAACGTCGCTTCCCAACGTTCACTTCATGATTGAACAGGTGTACAGAGATTAAGCGGTCCTCGGGGCGACCAAATTTTGTCGCTGGTGTAGTGCCCCGTGCGTCCCTTCGATTACAAATTTTTTTAGAGATCATATGCATATGGATCGACTAGAATATGCCTGCTAAGTTTCAAAGTTGCTATGACACGAACACAGCACAAAAGAGAGGGATCAGTGAGGAAATGCGTTATCAGGCCAAAACCACTCCTCGGGTTGCATCACGTCACGCAGTCGATCAGCAATCTTTTGCCCTAATTAGGTTTATCATTTGATTAGATCCTTCAATCTGTCTCCCGATAAGCCGAATAGAGATGCTGTGACGTGACACGCCCAACCCGCCGAGCACATCGCACCTTCACTCCTCGCTCGATACACGAATATACGAGTCCCGCTCGCATCCACGACCATGCAGAAATGCGGAATGCGCAGTCTATGTACTATCCAATATATTGACCAAATGACACAGTGTGAAAACATGTGGTAACTTATCCGCAAGCCCCACAAATTTCGGTTTTGCGCGTTTTAGCGCTATTTCGCACATTTCTTTACCATCTCTGCGATGTGGACACAAATAATTCACACGGGAGATACTTACAGCATCTCACTGAAGAACAGAAAAAAGTCCGAAGGGTCGCGGGCCGTTTCGGAAGAGAAAATCGCATGCGACCCGAGGAGTGGGGGCAACCCGAGGACCGCTTAACCTCTGTAACAATGAAGTCATGAATCCGTCGAAGTTAGAACGCTCGGCAACAACCTGCCCTGGAGTGATAATCAGGGCTCGAAGCGCCGCGTCATCTCGTCACGAAGTTCGCACTCGACGGCCAAGGAACGACCAAAGCGATCCGCGCATGGCCCAAGATTGATTACAGCAAGTCGTCATTCATCCAATGATACCTGTTCCGATAAGACAATAAGCTCGAGAAGTTGCCACGGCACTCTACACATCCCCGTCACCCGCACCCGTACAGCCGTGTCTGATGAAATCATCACTCTTCCCGCCGGCCTTGTGAGACACGAGGACGTCTCCAATCAGCATCTCCTTGCCCGCAACAGCCTTGAGCATGTCCCATACGGTGAGCAGACCCACAGACACGGCGGTCAGTGCCTCCATCTCCACACCAGTGCGACGTCACAGGAGACAGTCGCCGTACAAATGATGCTATGGTGGAGGCCATGCGCACTGGGCGCCGCTGTATCATCAACATGCTCCTCGGGCATCAAGGTCACGGAGACGTGGGAGAGCGGAAGGGGATGGCAAAGTGGTATGAGGTCCGCAGTCCGTTTGCATGCCATGATGCCGGCGAGCTGGGCAACGGTCAGGACATCTCCTTTGGCACGAGCCTTTGCTTTGGCTTTTTCCAAAGACGGTAAGGCGTTAGCGTCCGTGGGCGATGGAGTACTACTGTTCGTGACTAGATCATAGGCAACACGGGGAAGGTAGATGCGTCCCGTCGCAGTTGCCGTCCGGCTTGTTGGCTGCTTCTGAGAGACATCAACCATCGATGGTCGCCCGCTATCATCAATATGTGTGAGTTTCGGGAGTGACAGTTTTGTTGAGCTGAATCGTAGTTGTCCCAAGGATGCAAGTCGCATAGATGTGGTCCTTGGCAGCAAGGCTACATTCCAAGGAGTGCGATTCATTGTCGTGAATTGGTATGTTCTCGATGGGAGACCTGTGAATGAATACGGGTGCCTGGAATAGGATCGTGATCAGCTGCCATTGAATGTGCAATCCAGCGCGAACGCAGCATACATGGGGTGCGATAAAAATAAATTGACCCATTAACCGCCAATGAGAATCATGGGTCTATTGGTAACAACATCTATATCTTCCATACCGGCGTGCTTCTCCTGCTTGCCATATACGGCTCTCCCAATCGTTCGAATTAGATGCTGGTCGTCGGCCCCTTGTCGCATCTGATATCTGAGAGACACTTCCTTCGCATCGAATAGACACACCTGTCAGAGCTGAAAGTCAGATTATAAGTCATCGAAGCGCAAACAATACTACGAACCTTGATTTCGCCATCAGCCGTGAGCCTCAGCCGATTACATGATCCACAAAAATGGTCCGACATGCTGCTGATGAAGCCGAGGCTGCCGCGGAAGCCAGGTATCGTGTAGGATCGCGCTGTGTCATTCAGCTCATCCGTGGCCTTCGTCAATCCAGGGTGCACTAATGCGATACGAGACACAAGCTCGGCTGATGGCACCATCTTCGCCTTATCCCATTTGTTTCCTGTGTTTTCAATATATCAGATGGGCGGGTGAGGCGGCACCACCGGATTCGTACCTGTGAATGGCATAAATTCAATAAACCGGATGGAAAGATCCTGATCTCTGGTCATCTCGACGAAGTCCAATGCCTCTGAATCATTGAGGCCCTTGATCACGACGACGTTCAATTTCACGGATTTAAGGCCGGGTAAGGCGAGGGCTAGGTTGAGCGATCGCAGAACAGCCTCATGTCCCATACGCCGCGTCATGATCTCGAATTTGAAGGGTCCAACGTGTCCAGACTGAGATGCCATCAAAACTCACAGACTTAAGAACCTACGAACGGATCATACCTGAGATTGAGATGAGTGAGTCCGTTCTGTACCAGTCGGTCAAGATGTCGGTGAAGGATGAGACCGTTGCTTGTCATCCCGATGGACTCAAGGCCATATTTGCGCAGCTCGTTCAAGCGACCTGTTTCACGGCGTGATCCACGGCGCACCGCTTTGACGGGAGTCATCACTAACCGACAAGCTCAACAATACCCTTCCGAATAGTAGGCTCGCCCCCAGTCAACCTGATCTTCGTGACTCCGCTCTTCACAAACAGTGTTGCAAGCCTGATAATTTCGTCGTCGGAGAGAATATTTGATTTTGGCGACAGTTCTACGCCATCACTGGGCATGCAATAGAAACCTTGATGACACTTAGTCCGAGACAACCAGAAAAGCGTTGTTACTGCTTACATCTTAAGTTACAGCGCTCCGTCAAGGAGATCCGCAAGTAGTTGTGCCGACGTCCGAAGGAGTCTATTAAGGATGGAGCTATAGGTCGCTGTGCGTCAATCTGTGCAATCTTTTCCTGGCGATCGCAGTCAGGGTAGAACGGACAAGGTTGGTTCGCAGCTCAGACAACACCTACCCTGACGAGAGCTCGACGAGTGGGGATGAGTGGTTCAGCCCGAGTCAGACTTGAAGGTGTAGTGTACGCCCGTGCGAAGATCCGACCAAAACATGATGAGAATCGAGAGGAAAGGAACAACATGGTTCCTGGTCATTACCGGGGATGCAGGGTATCAAATTGACGTTACAGCATGAGGACGGGGACACGAAAGCGCGTAAAGCTATTTCAACGCACTTTCTAAGTAGTCGAGTGCAT
This sequence comes from Hericium coralloides, assembly GCA_003675405.1. Taxonomy (NCBI): domain Eukaryota; kingdom Fungi; phylum Basidiomycota; class Agaricomycetes; order Russulales; family Hericiaceae; genus Hericium; species Hericium coralloides. The sequence continues at coordinate 142,591 of QUOP01000025.1, read as the reverse complement.
GCTCATAGGAGGACATCTCCGAGCCACGGAGCCATTTCTTACCTTCCGGAGCCATCAAACTTCTCGGCCTTTTCCGAGCGCCCACTCACTGCGTTCCGGGTATGGCTGGTCAAAGATGGAACTTACGGGAATTCCCGCGAACAGTAGACAGGCGCGTCGAGGTTGAAGTAACGTAGAGTCCTGGAGCAAATGCCAGGGGAAGAAACCCGGGAGCGCTGAGATAGAGTAGACGAGCACATGTACATATTCGAAGTTGGACTAGCTAGGACTAGCTAGGGATAGGTAGGTATATTTGGCCAGTTCAGGCATGCTCAAAACGGTTGGCGCGTCCACTTCTGGTGCTTGTCGCACCAGATATGGCCAGCGTGCTTTGGAGATTGACAAGCAGTAAAATAGGAAGCAAATTATCATACAAATAATCGTGCAGAGAGTCGAGCACGACAAAGGTCCTTGTATGCACCCCACCTTCGAGCCTTACGCCCTCATCGTTCTTGTCACCCTCCTCTCTGTCGTGCGCACACCCATCGACCTGCAGCATGAACGCCGACTTGAATCAGTCGCCGCAGGGCGCCGACCCTGCAATCAAAGCCATGTGGCTGGCCTTCGACCTGGCCTTCCGTAAGACATACACTGAGCATTTGCGTATACACATGTATGGCACCAACGCACCTCAAGGCAACCCGTTCGGCCCAGGCTTCTAACCAGCACAAAGGGCGCGCCGTTTCAAATGCTCTGCGTGTGCGCGAGGGGCACCATGACGGGACACCGATGATTTGGTTCCGCGCAGGGGACGGGGCCGCGAACATTCTCCTGACCGGGGACATGCGCATATAGGGCGCGTTCCGAGTCTCTTCGCCGCTATTCTGAGTCCCTTCGCCACCGAGGATGAACTTCTGGTCGGCAGGGGCGCAATCATGAGCACAGCCAAAGCCGACCGATGCGATTGATTACTTAGCTTGTACACATTCCTCGTTGTCTTGCGCATGCTCGCTGTGGAGGGCAAGACATAGTATAATATTAGTTAGTCCGGGAATAAAAGCAAACAGTTCGAATAACAGACTCTCACAAATCCAGCTTGTTGCTGCTTCGCGTCAGTCGTATGCGTTTTGATGGCCCGTCGCCTTGTGTCTCGCTCATCGTGAGCGAAATTTTCCAGTCAAGAGGGATATGTAGAACCAAGGCATGGCCCTTCCTCGGTTACGAGAGGGTGCGCTAGCACGGGAGCACATGAGGGCAACAGGAGGGAGGAGGGAAGAAGGAGGGGAGGATGAGCGAAGGGAGCGAACGAGGACGAAAAGACAAAGGTTTGCAAGAAAATCGTCGAAGTCGACGACCCCTTGACAAACCCTTGACCCAGCTCTCGCCTGGTTTCACCTTGACCGCATCGGATAGTCGAGGAGAGGGGATACTTAGTATGTCCTGCGATAGAGTAGCAAGGAGAAGTGAGCTGTTCCAACTTCCCGAATAGACGATGTACTCACTGTCTGACAGGGTGGTATTGCCTCATCTAGTACGATTACGCAAAGACTGTATGGTCGAGTTTGGTGACTATCTACGACAAGCCGATCTAAACTAATCTACTTCAAGTCGGACAAGCAATGCCCGGAACGCAGTGACTGCATGGCGGCTTGAAGACTCGGCTGAGCATTAATTGCGTGTTTTCTGTATGCGGCTTGCTTCTCGTTTCCAGTCATGGCAGAGCAGAGAGCCGTCGCAGACCCTCCACCGCGATTTCTTCGTTTTCGTATCACCTTGTTCCAAGCACTAGTCTCGATGGGCCTCGCGTTCTTTGCCACATTCTGCATTAGATCCAAGGAAGGCACCCGCAGCCTCGAGGTTATAGAGAACCTTCCACGATCCCCGTCTATCACCTATCGTGCTGACGAAGGACACATCCTTCCTGCGCTCTCTGTCATCGATGCCTCGTCCTTAACTGCTTCCGTCTCCGAAGCAGATACAACGGCGGTCATCCTCAATTGGTCCCGATTCCCAAATGTACGACGCATCGCGTCCCTACTGTGCTCGCCTACTCTTCATGGCATTATCAAGGAAGTCGTGATCTGGAACAACAATCCTCGATCACTCTCGTACTATGTGGGCATGCATTGATCCGCGTTCCTTGCTGCGTGTAACGTTGTAGATCACTAGGACTTCGAAAACACGCCTGTCCAGAGAATCAGCTGAGGATATTCAACTCTCCTGAAAATCTATACTTTCATGCCCGATTCTTTGCATGTTCACGGGTGACTACTGAATACTGCTATATGCAGGTAATAGTCTGAGGTTCCTTCTGCAGTCACGATTATTCACGGTATGTTCTGCTCCCCATCAGGACGATGACTATCTGGTCCTTCCGGAAATTGTCTATACGCTTCATTCCCGCATCTCTGAGGGACCACGTCGTACCATCCACCTCCTTCCGCCCCACGAGCACCTAACCACTGACCTACGAACCCTGCGCACAAGCGACGGTAAATTGCACACCTCGTTCGCATGGCTGGGTCATGGCGCGATTATGCATCGATCTCAGGCATATGACTTCTTGTCCCTCATGCATCGTTTGAACGCGTCGGAAGGAGAACTGAAGATGGCCGACAATTATTTCTCACTTTTAAGCGACGCAATGCCTGAATCATGGTTTGACCAGGGTATAGAACTTGGAGGCGGTCAACCTTTCACCATTGGCACCGAAGGCGACCTGCGGAACAAGCGACACATTGTATGTTCGCCCAATTTCTTACACTGACGTGACGCTCACGGTCTTTAGCTACGCGCTGCTGAGTATCTTGACTCTTTGATTTCCCGCAGCGATACTTCATACCGTGGGGACCAGCAGATACCGTGTAAACCCAATCTCTACTTCCAAGACGGTGCGCTAAACCTAGGCGACATTATCTCGTGCTCTACCAACCGAGCTCCTTGTTATGGCCGTTCGTGTCTTCTTGAGACAAACATCGCAGTTCTGCCAGCTTCAATCAGCCAAAATACTTCGAGAGCATTGGATATCCTAGATCTCGAGCAACGCAATCGGGTATCGCTCCAAGGAAGCGAAGAAGATAATTATCTACATCACCCTCCTTCATTTGCCGTGGATGGTCGATGGGACACAGCATTTCGCAGTCTTCATGGTAAGTCCGACCCCTTTGTATGATACGTGAACCGTTGAGCTCGATGACCTGCATGTGTAGAGGCTCGAAGAGGTGACTTCATCAATCTCGACATGCTGATTGACGTCCAGGCATACTGGTTCGACATTGAGATGGCTTGGTTGATTGACCGTCCCACTGAGGACATCTTATCCAAATCTATCCTTGAGACATCTGCAGAGGGTGAAATATGGGTTCGCATTGGTACGTTCTGCTAGAAAAAGACGTTGCTAAAATTGCTTGGTGCCTACAGAAAAGGTCGCAGAACCAACTGTCATGTGTCGATGTCGTCCGAAGCACGGATGGCGGCATCACTACCAGGTTACGGGAATGCTCCTTGCGCGTGGTTTCTGTGCCTCTTAGATCGATCCGTCATTTCAGGGTGCGTCTCGAGGAGAATTTCGCCCGTCATTGGGTTGTACATGAAGTGTGGACACGAGGACTAACACGGAGGTGATTGTGGGCCGGAGAGTTGGAGGGTTCATCACATTCTAACCATTTGTAGTGGATCCCATACGTCTGCTCTTATTTACGGTCGTACATACGGAGTGATCCTGCTCCTGACAGACGTTGTCGGACAACTGTTCGTGTGTGGAGATTGAACGGCTCGAGTTCGCATGTGAAATGATTTGAACCCGCCATTTCCCCGCTTACGTCACGGGCTGTCGCGCGGGAATGATGGCTTGGCACGTTACCGCGCCGCCCCTCCCCGCCCTCGTCCCTACCGCTTCTCTGCGACCTCCCTTCCTTTCTCCTAACGCTCACCCTCCTTTCGCTATCGCACCCCTCTCAGCAATGCTTTCCCGTATTGCATCCAACGCCGTCCGTCGCTCTGGGCCGACCGCCGCCAGCGTACACGGTGCCCAGCGCACGATATCCGTTCAGGTGACGCGTAATGTATCCTCGTGAGCATGGGGTTGACATGGGCGTATGCGCGGACAGTCGTTACTCCATGGCTCGCCCGAGGCAAAGGAGGCAGGCGATGTCGAGGTGCAGCAGCACTCGAAGCTCGTCGCACGGGGGAAGTATGTCCATGGGTTTGAGAGTGCGTGCTACTCGTGCGCGATCGTAAACCGTAAACTGAGTCCGATGGAGCTCGTAGTTCATAAGGTGAAACCGGATCAAGTGGAGGATTATAAGAAGGCTGCGTAAGTAGATGTCTCGCGACTAAGAAGCTGCAGCTTACTTTTCACCATCTCTAGGGAGAAATATTACACTGGCTTGCGAGCAGATGCAGAGCTCGGTATCAAGTTGACAGGTAACTGGGAGGCGATTGTTGGAGAGCAAGATACCTTCTGTATGTCACATTCATTTCCCGGCAATTGCAGCATCTCATTCATCATCAGACCATGTCCTCGAATATGAGAATTACGCCGGCTATGACAAAGCATGGAAGAAGATCCAGAATTCAGAGGTATTGTTCGACAGTAGCCTTCGGAATGGATCTATTCCTAACTCGTTTATAGCATGCCCAGGCGTTCCAGGCGCTCCGTCCCTGCCTGACCTCCAGGACTTCCCAGCTCACGCAAGAGTTTGCGTTTCTACCCACCGCACCACCACATGAGGAGGGTGGTATCTTCGAGTTGCGGACATACCAGTTGGTCCCAGGCAAACTGTTGGAATGGGAACAAACGTGGTACGTTTTCTATGCTTTTGAAAATGGTGCAGAGCCAATTGTATACATGCACAGGCGAGGCGGCATCGAGGCACGCCGGAGGTTCATCGAACCCGTAGGAGCATGGTTCTCGCAGGTCGGAAGGCTGCACCAGGTGCATCACCTTTGGCAGTACCGGTAAGCTCTTTGCGCATCACGCAGCGTGACAGAGTATAATATATTCCCAGTGATTTGCACGCTCGCAAGGAGATGCGTGAACAGGCGTGGCAAGTAGACGGATGGGCAGATACTGTCGGCAAGGTAAGTACGTCTCCATTCACCACGCTGTCAAGTCTTATTGTTTTTACAGACGTCCCGATTGGCAAAGTACATGGACTCTACAATTTTGACTCCGCTGCCGTTTAGCCCACTCAAGTGAGGGATGGAGGATATACCGTTCAATATACCTGAGGCTGATAGGACTGGCTAGCTTGTATGACCCGAACTTTGCAAGGATTGGATCTTAAGACCTTCCTCATGTAATCTAGTTGTTATGAATCGCTTTCAAAGATGTGCAGAGGGTATGGATGGTGCACACAGACTCATTTCCTCTGCTTGCTTGTGCAAGTGGGGCAGCCGGATGTCCCGGGCCGAAACGGCGTCTATTATTCGCTTGCTCGAGATGCGCTTGGCACCAACTCGCATCTTGAACGCGACCACCACCGCGACCGCGTTCTTGTCGCTATACACTTCTAATCTTGACCTTGGATCGCGATCCATTACAACTGAGCATCGTCTGCATCAAGAAAGTTTCATTTTCTTGACAAAGTCAAACGGCAGCCAAGATGCAGGAAGCCACTCCACCCGCAACGTCACCGCCAGGGTCCCCCAATCCAGAGGTCAGCCCCGAGGCTGGTGATTACCCTCCACCCCCTGAAAACCACGGAAGCGCACCGTTTTCTGTCCTCTCGGGCCTGTTTGACAAGCTTCAGAATGAACGCAAACCCGAGCGACGGCGGAAGCTCCTGAGCGCCTGGTTTGACGTGCGCCTGCTTTCTCTATGTCGTGTCCACGGCTACTGAATCTGTGAATGCGGTGTCTAGCACTGGCGAAAGGAAATCGGAAATGACCTGTATCCTGTCCTTCGGTTGATCCTGCCACAGAAAGATAGGGAGCGCGCCATCTATGGTCTGAAGGAGAAGAACTTAGCCAAGGCGTATATCAAGCTTATCCCGCTAGGCACCAAGGACCCAGATGCAGTCAGACTCCTGAATTGGAAGCGACCTACAGACCGAGACGTACGTCTACTCCATGTTCCGATGCAGAAGTGAGCGTCGAAACATGTTTCGTCCTCCAGAAAGCCTCAGGCGACTTCCCGATGGTCCTGTACGAGACTGTCAGCAAGCGCTCCTCGGTCATCGAAGGCAGTTTATCCGTGGATGAAGTGAATCAAGTCCTCGATGAATTGTCCAAGAACATAGGAAAGCAGTAAGCTTTCTGCTGAGCTTGGCCGAGTCGCGAGACAAATGTTTTACCCCTTCAGAGATGTGCAATCGAGGATACTTCAACGTGTTTATGACCGATCAACGCCCGAAGAGCAGAGATGGATTGTCCGAATCATACTGAAAGGTATGTTGGATGCTCTTTTCCTAATTTTTAGTTGAGTGACACCCTGCGGAGACATGAACATCTCCGTGAAGGAGACCACCGTCTTCTCCGTCTTCCATCCTGATGCGCACGATTTATTCAACACCTGCTCTGACCTCAAGAAGGTGGCATGGGAATTGTGGGACCCCGCGCGACGCTTGAATAATGAGGTACGGAAAACGGTGACCGTTTCTTTCTGGGTCTCATCTCTTGGTAGGAAAAAGCTGTACACTTGTTCCATGCGTTTGCTCCAATGCTTTGCAAGCGGCCGACGAGGAAGATCGAGGAGACCGTCAAGGAAATGGGTGGAACTACGTTTATCATCGAGGAAAAGCTCGACGGCGAACGCATGCAACTACACAAGCGCGGAAACGAGTATTTCTACTGTTCGCGGTGAGTAGGATTTTTTAGGGCTAATGCTTGACATTTACAGTGATATAGGAAAGGGAAGGATTACACCTATCTATATGGAAATCATGTCGGCACAGGGAGTATGACACCGTTCATTGACGAAGCCTTTGACGAGCGAGTTGAAGAGTAAGTGTTGGCTTTTAAGTATTAATTTTGGTATCTAAGGATGTGCAGGATCATCATCGATGGAGAAATGCTCGTCTGGGATCCAGTGTCCGAGAGGAACCTGCCGTTTGGGACGCTCAAGACGGCGGCGCTGGGTATGATTACATTCAATTCGTTGCCGAATTGCAATTCATACATCATTCAAACAGACAAAACAAACAAGGAACACAACCCTCGGCCATGCTGTACGTATCTACTTCATGCCTGAATCGGTCGATGCCTCATTGTCTCTTCTTCATAGTCAAAATTTTCGACCTTTTATTCCTCAATGGCATGTCCCTTTTGAACAAATCTGTCAAGTTCCGCAAGAGAAACTTGAGGTCCTGCGTGAAGGAGGTACATGGGCGTATGGAATATGTCCTCGAATATGAAGGCAAGACTGCTCAAGATGTTCGACAGCGAATGGACGATATCATGGCCGATCGCGGAGAAGGGCTGGTGATTAAGCATCCTCAAGCTGAATACGTCCTGAATGGAAGAAATCGAGACTGGATCAAGGTGAGATTCACTGAGAACTCTTCTCTGGCTGGGGGGCCACTCACGCCATGTCTGACTAGGTCAAACCCGAGTATATGGTATGATTGAATTCAAGGGATGTTTAGATAAAATTTTGCTGATATGATTCAAGGACAACATGGGCGAGACTGTGGATCTCCTCGTCGTTGGTATGACCTGACAGTTTTTCTGAGGAATATCGTGTGATTGATTCATTTATTGACATAGGCGGCACTTATGGTTCCGGCCGGCGGGGTGGGGGCGTATCGAGCCTTTTATTTGCTGTACTTGATGATAGACATGCAAATGAAGATGAAGAACCGAAGTAAATGCTGTTCTAAAAAATCAAAAGTTGGGACGACTACTTATCTAGTTCCTCGCAGGTACAGCAGTTTTGTTCGCGTAGGCTCGGGCTTCTCGTATGCAGACTATCTGTGGATACGAGCAAAACCGTGGAAAAAATGGGATCCGAAGAAACCTCCCGCTTTTCTGCAGACGGCCCACAAGTCGCACGAAGATAAGCCTGAAGTCTATCTAGACCCAGAAGAGTAAGCACAGAACCTATTGAATCCGAGCTGAGATCACTCAATAACGGCATCTTGTTACTCTAGGTCATTCATCGTCAAAATAAAAGCAGCGGAGATCACACCATCGGGTAATTGCTTAATGACACTTCAGGCGTTCTAATTAGTATTTAAATTTCTAACGTGCAGATCAGTATCATATGGGCTTCACTATGCGATTTCCTAGAGCACTCATCATCCGGGACGACTTGTCAGTTGCGGATTGCATGACGGCATCGAGTAAAATATCTCACGGGTGCATTGTGAATGTGTGACTGACGAGTCTGTAGGCGTCCTGGAAAGTGTACGAGCTGAGAAGAAGAGGAAGTCCAGCGAAGATCCAGAGTACGTGCCATCCACTGTCCAGGTATCCATGAAATTGACGCACCGGATAATTCCACAGTAAGGCAAAAAAGAAACGCAAGACAGGCGGGAAAAAAGTCCCTTACTTCTTCTGGATTTGTAATATGATAGCTAACAAATCTTGCTCTAGCCTTCGGTCTTACTGGAATATAAGGGAATCGATCTCAAGGACATCGAGGTTGAGTCGGACCTCTTCGAAGGAATGACATTCGGCAAGTATTCGAGATTTTTTTCAATGCATATACCTTGACTCAGACCGCTTCCAGTGGTCTCTTCGGATCCGAAGTCAAGCACGCGGGACGCGGATAAGCAAGAGCTGTTGAAGGAGTGCGTTCCGAGCCTCCTTTGTTTTGTTCATCCTTATGGCTGACAACAATGTTTTACTATCTCAGGATACGCGCGAATGGTGGGGCAATTGCACAAGTGGCGAGAGGCCAGGAAGGGCTTTACGTCGTATACGGCGGCGCTAATACTCGTAAGTATTCTTCAGTTCGTTATCAACGCAACTGATCGTAAGATATCAGCTTATGACATCAAGTCTGCTATCAACAAAGGACACGAAGTCATTAAACCTCAGTGGATCACGGATTCCATTCTTGCTGGCGAACGTAGGCCTATGTCAAAACGGTACCGCTTTCGTCAGCACGTTTGATAAACGAGACAGATCTGAACGGGATTATTAGATATTTCTTCCACGCCAGTCACGACCGCAAGCTTTCTGACGAGTACAACCAAGAAGACGTTGAAGTCTTCGATCAGGAAGAGGCTATGAGGATCTCTCGCGCTCCCAGCATCCCGTCTGCTGCAAGGGTAGAACCGGCGGAAAAAGAGCCAGAGGAGAAAGAGGAAACGGACCCGACACTGAAGGAGTGGTTGCAAGTACGAGGCGGACAGCGAGCGGAAGGTGGAGACGAAGAGTCGGTTACGGATCCTGACTCGCAGAATGAGGACGTGCTAGAACCACCTGGTGACGAGGACGAATGGCTTGCCGTTAAAGCGGACTCGGGAGATCTGGAAGTTACAGGCGGCGTGGTATGTTCCCTTATGTTTGGACTGACCTCAATAGTGACAATCCTGTATCATCGCAGTCACAGCTGGACGTTCGGGGGCCGTCAGAAGTATTCCACTCGTCTCGAAGTTGTGTGCAACAGCTCAAATTTCATCCTCGCTAGGTCGAGCGCTCCGATGTGAAAATGGGCGAAGAGGATACGGCCATGACTTACGATGAAGAGCAGATTTTCCGCCATTTGTATGGAAATCCATTCAAACGTCATGTAAGGCCTGAAATTGACATCTCTGATAGGGCCTTCTACCTCGATTCCCCGGAGAACGCTCGCAAGAACGGAATGACGGTCAAATTCACTAGACACGAAGCCGACATAACCAAGAGGTATGGGAGACATCGTAATGTAGATTTACTGGTGCTAATGGCCTTCATTCGGTTTCCCTTCTCAGTTTTGATTTACTGAAGCAGTTGATCACGCGTAATGGCGGTCGTGTTGTTGAACTTGATGACCCGAAATTGACCCACGTTGTCCTGGATAAACGAGACGACAGTCGACGCCGAGAGCTGATCTCGCGAACAATGAAGTACGTCCCACGCAAACTCTTGGTATATGCTACCTCATGACCTTTTCAGACCGAAGCGACGCAATCTGGTCCTTGCGGACTACATCCAAGCTTGCCTGGACGAGGAGACACTGTTGGATGAAGCTGGTGAGTGAGGCCTTTGAAGCTTTCTTGGCCGTCGGTGACGCTTTTCGATCGGGCAGAATTCGCTCCTTGATGGAGCCATACGGGCGTGGCAGGGATAGCCACTTTTGCATCCATACAGGCGACAATATGGGTGTGATCAGATTGGACGGAAGATAAATGCAGCACATAGTTCTACCACGGAATAATATCAATGTTGTTATGGCACGGTGATTTTCAGAGCGTCGGATATAGGCTACCCATAGGGGATTTACCCTACCAATAAATTTAACATTAAACCGGAACATCGCAACATGAGACACTATTGCTTAAATATACATGGAAAACGGCGGTCAGATAGAATACACCTAGTAGCCGAGGCGGAACATAAACTGGAAACTATACTGCTTTGTGTCTGGGTCCCAGTGCGACCAGTTCCAGTACCCTGCATCGTCTGACTCATCCTCAATCTCGCGAGCCGGAATGCGAAAGGCGATGGTTTCATACGGCTCAGCAGCGACCTACGGTGAAAAGTCAGCAGCAAATCGCACGAAAAGTACATATGACATACAATGAGATATTGATATGCCTTGTTTGGAGGTTCCCTCTTCTGCTCCCAAGCGCTCATGAATCGTCTTCGGGGAACCACGCCTGGCTTGATTTGAGGCAGATGTACCTGGACCATCATGCCCTCCTTCCCAGTATCGCGATCCCGTACTTTGGTGACTCGGTAGCCAGGTCGACCAATTTTCAGGAAGACCTTGCGTTGAATGTTTTGTTGTTGCGGAGCAACCTGCAACTGGCTGTCTTTCATGTCCCGCGCAGCGCGGCGGGCCAGATTGGTCTGGTGCTTTTTGCCTTGCGTGTGAGCAAGATATGAGCCCTCATTGGTGTGAAGTGTAAGACAAAGACGGCATTCCAAAGATCCCAGATGGTTTCGCAAGATATAGGGATCCTGTGGAACAGTCAGCGATCTTGTTGCGCACCGAAAGCGAAAACCATATGCGTACCTTGGCCAAGTCGATAGTCTCCAAGGCTAGCTTTCTCAAACGCTCCCTCCTGTCAACATTGCTTTCGGATGCACCAGCGACACCACCACCACCGAACTTGGACCCAACACGATTCTACAAACGAGTGAGACTTTGAGTGAAGGACGACAATGCTAAACGCTGTGTTGCATACCTGATAATCTACGTGTTTTCATGTTAGTTAGAATCACTATAAGTAAACGTGTATAGACGTACCCATTATTAAGAATCAAAAAACTTGGAGGAGCTGAACACTGTAGGACACGGTGAAGAGATGGTCACTGGCAAGAACGAAGTGCGTGCGCTTACTAATACATGATGCCAGGATCTCTGTGCCAGATCTCTGGCGTCCCGATCTGGTAACTCAATACTGGCTCGAAATTTCTCGCAGAGCAGTTCTCGCAAAGGCTTGAACGCCTTGCGCATCCTTCTCTCTCACACCATTCTATTCGCGTCGGAAAAAGTAAGTCAAAAAGTAAGTCATTAGCTTCTTGTCGGAGCTTTAAGATAATGATGTCCTGGTGCATAAGATGTCGCCTAAGAAGCGTCAACTTGAGGACGTCGCGTCTGTGCCCAAGGCCAAGAAGGCCAAAGTCGCGCAGGAGAGCAAGAAGGAGAAAAAGAGCAAGCCCGAGCAGCCTCTGCACCATTCCTCCAACCTGGTAACGGAAGAGGTCGACTTCCCCCGTGGTGGAGGAAGCAGCTATACCCCTCTGGAGGTTAAAACCATACGAGCGGAGGCCGTGAAGGAAGCCAATGAAGAGCTGTTCAAGGCGAGTGTTGCTCGTGTTATTCCTCCTTCATATTCCTGAATACAGCTCCAGGAGAATGAGAAGATTAAGAAAACGCAAAGACATCGGCGAAAGTCCGACGTCAAGGGCAAGAGCAAGGCTACAGAGAAAGGAGGCAAGAGCGAGACGCTGCGAATTGAACACCTTAATTATAAGGTAACCTCATCTGGCCATCGTCTACATTCGATCTCTGACAGAGTTTGGTAGCGTGTAACAGTTGGACTGCGAATTCTTGCCCAGGTCATCTCCGTACAGCCATTGGCGCTCATCGTCTCCCTCCCAAATCAGCTCCTTGGACATATTCCTATCACCCAGATATCTTCGGAGCTTACAAAAGCTCTGGAGGAAATGGATGTTGACGACGATGGAGGCTCTCAAGATGATGAGGATGAAGATGAAGAAGCGACGAAATCAAAAGTTCCTGACTTACTCGAGATTTTCAATGTAGGACAATATGTGCGGTGTGTTGTCACTGCCGTCCATGCTGCTGGGTCAACAGAGAACATGTCGGGTGTTGGGAGTGGGAGAGGGAAAGATGAGGCCGAAAGAGCGAGTCGACGAGTAGAGCTGAGCCTCATCCCTGAGCAGGTGAACGAGGGCGTCGTAAAGGCGGACTTGAAAGATGGCTTTGTGAGTGTTACGAGTGATATATTTCCTTTCATTCCTGATTCCATATAGACCCTTTCAACGTCCGTCAGGAGTGTCGAAGACCATGGCTACATTCTGAACCTTGGGATATCAGCCGTTTCAGGGTTTTTGTCGCTCAAAGAAGCTCGCAAGGCCTTTAGCGAGTCTCCGAAGTTGCATGTTGGTCAAATCCTGGATGCGTCAGTCTCCAAGCTTTCCGCCAACGGCCGAACATGCAATGTAGTTGTAGCTCCGTCGGTTGTTCGTGACGCATCTGTGGGTACCCTTCGTGTCCTTGCTCAAAAGACTGTCTCACGATTCTTTTTAGCTGAGCGAAGTAACCAATGTGACATCTATTCTACCTGGTGAACTGGTCCAATGCCTTATCACGGCCATTACCCCTTCCGGCGTGAACGTGCAGATGCTTGGGTATTTCGATGGAACCATCGACGAGTTTCACTTGCCCCCCGGAGATCCCTCTGAGGTACTCAAGTTAGGTCTGAAAGTCAAGGCCAGGGTTCTGTACGAGATCCCAGGAACCTCTCCACCTCGATTTGCCCTGTCTTTGGCACACCATGTAGTAAACATGGAGATCCGGGGATTAAGCAGCGAAGCCGAGTCCAGTCCGAGTCTTCAGGAAGCCTATCCTATTGGTACTATCCTCGAGGCTGTCAAGGTGGTGAAGGTGGAATCGGAGCGTGGGTTGATCGTCGAGGTGCAGTCTGGTCTGCAGGGGTTCATTCATGTAAGTTTTCATTAAACTCATTTACGAGCGTTCTCCTCATGGTCCTTAGATATCGCATGTATCTGATGAACACGTCCCGTCGCTTTCGCCTTCATCTGGTTCATGGAAAGTCGGGACATCACATCGCGCTCGCGTGACGGGGTACATCCCCTTGGACGGTCTCTTGCAGCTCTCATTACGCAATTCTGTCCTGGAGCAGAAGTTCTTACAGGTCGCGGATGTTCACCCAGGAGAGCTCATCAAGGGAACAATCAAGAAAGTCACGGATTCTGCATTGTTTATCTCCATGTCAGGAAGTGTGGATGGCGTTGTCTTCCCGAATCACTACGCAGATATCACCCTCAAGCAACCCCAAAGGAGATTCAAAGCTGGTGCTTACATCAAATGCAGAGTATGACTTTTGTGTCCAAGTAAACGTCCTTGACTGATTCTGTGTGGCTAGGTATTGACTGTTGATCCTGAACGCAAGCGGATATCCTTGACCGCCAAGAAGACTCTTGTCGAGTCTGAGCTGCCGGTCATCTCCAAATTCGAGGATGCGAAGGTCGGACTGGTCACGCATGCTGTTATTTTCCGCATTGCCGAACGAAGACTTCAAATTGAGTTCTTCAACAACGTGAAGGGTTCCGTTCCGGTAAAGGAAGCTAGGTATGCTGTTCTCTACCTTGTCAATCATCTTTTGTTGATCTTTCTCGTCATCAATAGCGAGACAGTTGTCGGACCGCTCTCAGACGCTTTTGCCGTTGGGAAGCCGGTCAAAGTGCGCATCATCTTCGTGGATTCTGAGAAACGTACTATTGTTGCTAGCATCCGACAAGCCGCCTCGAACTTTGAGTCTTCCATCGCTGACATCAGTGGCGTGGAGATCGGCCACACTGTGGAGGGCTCTGTCGCTGAAGTTCACAAGGAGAACGCGGTGCTCACGTTGAAGCCGACCCAGGTCCGGGCGCTGCTTTCTCTGAAGAATCTTGCCAACCATCGTGGGCTGCCTGTCGCACAACTTCGCGGCGCCCTAAAAGTCGGCGACAAGCTCGATGAGCTCGTAGTCGTGTCCCGCAATCCTGAAAAAGGTTTCGTCATCGTGGCCAACCGACCAAAATCCAAGCCGACCATCGAGCACAAGCAGGCTGTGACCATGGACACTGTAGTTCCGGGCCAGATTGTTGGTGGCCGGATCCTTCGGCACCATCGCAAGGGCACCGTCGTCAAGCTTACTGGTCAAATTTCCGGGACGCTGCATCCCGCGGACGCTTCCGACGATTATGAGACTGGGACGCCTTTCCCTAACGTCGACTCACTGATTAAGGCGGCCGTCATCGCTGTTGATAAAGAGAAAAAGCATCTTGCGTTGTCGACGCGTGCTTCAAGGCTTAATCCATCGAGCGGCAGCCGCATTGTCGATCGTGAGATAGATGGCCACGGTGATCTCAAGCAGGGCGAAACTGTCCGAGGTTTCGTAAAGAGCATCGCGGAGCATGGTCTGTTCGTGACGCTTGGGCGGGATTTGGACGCTCGCGTTCAGATCAAGGAACTCTTTGACGAGGTATTTTTGACTCCTACGTATAGTTACATATTCTGACACACCGAAACAGTACGTCAAGGACTGGAAAAGTCGTTTCCAGGTCAATCAAGTGGTGAAGGGGCGTATCTTGAGGTAGGGTATCTATCGCACGAAAGTCACTCCATGCTAAAGTGTTATTCATTAGCATCGATGCCGACAAGAAACAGATTGAGATGACGTTCCGCTCAGGCGATTTATCGAGATCGTCGAAACCGTCCTTAACTTTGTCGGACTTCCACGAGGGCCAAAAGATTGAAGGTCGCGTCAGAAAGGTTGAAAATTACGGCCTTTTCATTGGCATTGAGGGTTCAAAGCTCTCCGGCCTTTGCCATAAATCGGAGGTCGGTCTCATCGTCCTGCACATATCCATTTGTGGTGTTGACGATTCTTCAAGGTCTCTGACAATAAAGACGCCGATGTCGCTCTTGCGCTTCGGAGTTACCATGAAGGCGATCATGTCAAGGCCGTCATTCTGTCGATTGATCATGAAAAGCGACGTATCTCTCTCGGCCTTAAACCGTCCTATTTCTCAGACGAGGACTTCCAGCCTGACGGCGATCAAGACGAGACGGGTGATTTGGAGGCCCTCGGCGTTGTCGAGCAAGATGCAGACATGCCTGATGCTGAGGATATTCAAGGATCCGATCAAGATGACTCCGAGTCAGAAGATGATCAGCATTCAGAAGACGATGTTGACGCCATGGCAGTCGATGTAGACACGGACTCTATATTCGTTCATCAGCAACCTGCAAGCTCAGCACCTGCACCGATTCCATCTTTGCAACTTAAGGGTTTCCAGTGGGCGGGCGACTTGCAAGACGACGCTCAGGAAGACGAATCGTCGGATGATAGCGATGCTGAAGAGGCTACTGGGAAGAAGAAGCGGAAAAAGCGCAAGGAGATTGAGCAGGACCTTACTGCTGATTTACAGACTACGACGCCGGAATCGAACACAGATTTCGAACGACTGCTCCTAGGCTCTCCGAATTCGTCTTATCTCTGGATCCAGTACATGTCTTTCCAGTTACAAATCTCCGAGGTCGAGAAGGCACGAGAGATCTCAAAACGGGCTCTCAAAACCATCAACTTCCGCGAAGAGCAAGAGAAGTTGAATGTCTGGATTGCGCTTCTGAACTTGGAGAACATCTACGGAACAGATGAGTCTTTGGAGGCCGCATTTAAGGATGCCGCTCGCCATAATGACTCAAAGACTGTCCATCTCCGACTTGCGTCCATCTTGGAACAGTCTGAGAAGTTTGAGGTTTGTTGATCGATTCGTATCCCATTGCACGGCTATCCTGACTTCCTTTACAGAAAGCAGAAGAGCAATTCAAGCGTACGTGCAAGAAGTTCAGTCAGAGCTCTAAAGTATGGACACTTTACGGCGAATTCTGCTTGAAGCGTGGTGAACTCGAGGAGGCCCGCAAACTGCTACCTTCAAGTCTGCAAAGTCTGGAGAAGCGTAAACGTACGTCATAGTGGATTTGCAAATGATATAATTCTGACCGCGTCCTTCGTAGATCTCAAGACAATCTCCAAATTCGCCCAGCTTGAGTACAAACTAGGAGAGCCGGAACGCGGCAAGACCATATTTGAGGGCATCATCGACTCTCATCCGAAACGCTGGGACCTGTGGTCCATCTATATGGACATGGAGGCTGGACAGAATGATATCCAGAGCCTTAGGTAGCTAACAGTCACCACAAATGCATATCATGCCATACTGATTACATTGTAGGAATCTATTTGATCGAGTCCTCGCACTGAAGATGACTAGCCATAAAGCAAAGTAGGTATCTCGCTGCGTCGCATTGCCCATCGTAATTAATGATATCACGTTAGATCATTTTTCAAGAAATGGCTCGACCTTGAGCGCCGTTTGGGCGATGAAGAGGGGGCTGCCACTGTCAAGCAGAAGGCTATTGAGTGGACTCAGCGTGCTGCGAACAGCTAACAGAGGAACATGTATAACGGAGTAGCTCGGGAGTGTTCAGCGCATACACATATGCAACTGCTCATATAATGGGATATATAATGCGAATATACCGGACATCAGAAAGCAACGATGATAAGTAGGGTAGGAGATGATGAAACCAAATGAATGAGTGTGTGTGACAACGATGAGTCGAGATCAATAGGGTATATGGCATGAAGCAAACGGGATAAAGATGTAAAAAGCCACAGACCGACGGGAGGGTTACGAGCGGGATTTCGACCGTTCGTGAGAGGGGAAGGTATGGGACTCAAAGTCGCTGAGCGGCCGTCGATTGCTCAGCGAGCTCGCTAGTTGTCTTTGCCAATCATCTAGATCCCCAGAGAGCTGGTCCGAATAGACCATAGCATTGTCGGAACTCGATCCACTGAGAGGTCGATCGGACATGGAGATACCGGATATTGGGCGTCCATGACCGAAGGTGGGCTGGTCGTCTTCCAGAAGAAGCCCAATCTTGTGCGAAAGCTGCTCGTTTTCACGCTTGAGGCTGTTGTTTTCGTTGGTGAGCTGCTCCAGCAAGCTTTCGTCGTGGCCACCACGGGCCACCACGAGGGCGGAATGTAGTCTCTCCAATTCCGGCTCGAGCTCCTCCACGCGTGATAAGCGTTCGTCGGCCTCGCGCTTTGCGGACACGAACTTGTCCCGCATGTGGCCAAGGTCTTTCTCTAGTGAGTCGATTCGCAGACGGAGGTCCTTGTTTTCGTTGACGAGACGCTGGGACTGGCGTTGAGTGTCAATAAGCTGACTGCGAAGAGTCTCGTTGGCGCGTCCATCATCAGACATCGGCGTTCCACGACCATTTACGTTGCGTGCCCGAGAGCTTGATTCCGCACTCGAGCTGCCGCGAAGGGATTCGACCTCAGAGAGGAGGTTGGTGTTCATAGCCTTTTGCTTCGTCAACTCGTCCTTCATCCTACGATTGAGCCGCTCTGTCTCCCTAGAGTCACTTCAATCAGTTATGACAGCTGACCAGTACTGGAGAAAAAACTTACTTGACACAGTGCACGGCAAGGCGATAATCATCCTCGAGCTGCTGCATGCGAGTCTTATAGCTGCGTTCCGTCTCGTCAGCCCTGCGCTCAATCTCGGCGAGGCGGGTATCACTGTTAAAGCTCTCGTCACCGCGGCTCAATGCCGGACTTTGCGTCGAGCGCAAGCGGTCCAATTGCGCTGATACCACGTTGACTTGGGCCTCAGCGTCCCGCTTCTGCCTCGTCATTGACTCGAGCTCACGAGCAGTCCTCTCCTGGATGCGAGTAAACTCGGCGAGTCTGCTCTCAAGCTCTGCAACGCGTCCGGAGGCATTGTCGTCCGCCTTCCCAGGGAGACCGTCGTTGTCGAGCACGATGTCGTTCTCCGCAAGGTAGTTGCGCAGCATACCCAAGCGCACCTCCGCCTCGGACACCTCCTTGCGCGTCTGGCGGAGCTCGGAATCGCGAGATGCCAACTCCTTGCGCAAGCGGCCGCTGTCTCCGAGGGCATTGGAAACCTGAGTCCGGAGACCGACGATCTGAGAGCGCAAAGAGAGCATCTCTGTCTCGCCCTCGCGACCTTTGCGGCGCTCCTGCGACAGCTCGTCGTGCGCGTCATCCAAGCGCGCAGTTGCATCCTTCAGCATGGTACGCAGCGATGCAACCTCCGTCTCCATCGCCTGGACCTTCTCCAAATGACCACGAATGATGCGGTCCTCGTCAGTCTTAAGATCGCGATGCGTGTCGAGAAGTTCGCCAAGACCGCCCGTCGTCAGAGCTCGGAAAGCATCAGCCTCCTCCCTTGACTTCGTCCAGGCATTTTCAATGTCCAACAGCCTAGCGCGCGCGGAGTCCACCTCCGTCGTCCGTGCTTCCAAATCACCGCGCAGCTCCGCCATATCCGCCTCGAGCTGCTGAATCTGGTCTCTCGACCGCTGGTTCTGCTCATCGACGTCGGTCGCGCGCGCAGTCGCCGCCTGTAGAGCATTCCGAGCTTGCTCCAGTGCGCGTACATGCTGATCGCGAGAGATCAGCAGTTCCGCTACTTGTGCCTGCAGCGTCGCATGCTCGGCCTCTTTCTGCTCCAGCGCCGATGTCTGACCGAGGAGCCGGTCAGCATGCTCGCGCAACGCCGCCTGGAGGCCTGTATGTTGCTCCTGGATCTCCGTGTGGTCCCGCAGCATGCGGACGTGCGACTCCTCTAGCGCCTCAGTCCGTTTCGTCGCATCAACATTGCGCGCCTCGGCCTGCTCAAGCAGCGTCGTCTTCAGCGTCAGGTTGTCGCTTAGCTCCGCGATGCGGCGCTCGTTCGCCCCGCGCTCGGCGAGAGCGGTGGTCAACTGACGCTCCAGATCGGCGAGACGATCGCGTTCCAGACGACCGAGGTCTGTCTCAGAATTGGCTTCGAATGCGGCGAGTTTGGCGCGATAGTAGGCAGCCTCTTGCACAGCGCTCGAGCGTTGCCGCTCTGCTTCATTGATTCTGTCGGAGGCACTCCGCGCTTGTTCGATGACGGTAGTCTGCGACAAAAAAAGACGGACATAACCCCCGTCAGTGGTTAGTCTTAAGATGCAATCAACTACCACATACCTGCAGTTTCGCTCGCAGCTGCTTCAGATTGACGACCACCTCTGGAACCTTGGATTTCCCAATTTCGTGATCTGGACCCTCGCCATCGCCCTCATACTCTGTATCGGCATAGATAAACCCACTCCTGGCCGCCTTGGCCAGTGCCGCCCGCATCCATTCATGCTTCTTCAACATCTCATTAGTTTTGCCTTGCAGATCTCGGAGCATGTTTGTCGTCGTTTGGGCGCTTACCGCAACGTGACCAGAAACCCCGTTCACCTGCGTGCCGTACACATCATATCCCCCCTCTGGCGATCGCGCACGCTCGCGTTCACGCTCGACGAGGGGCGAAGTGCTGCGCGTCCCGTTCAAGGCCAACGCGACGCTCGTCAAGTTCTGCGCCTGCCCCGCCGGCGATGCTGAGCGCGCTGGGCTGACGGCACGGATTTGCTCCGGCGAGAGTGCGCGCTCTCGCACACCCGACTCCGCCGTCGATGCCTCGCCGTCGTCATTTCCGAAGCCATCATCATCCTCACGAGATGGCCGCATAGGCGCCTTGCCTTTGCCATTGGTCACTGGGAAGGGCGGCTGCACGGTACCATTGGGACCAGGCTTAACGCGGGCGTTCGGAGGTGATATCGCGCGGCGGAGATCTTCCACATCGGATGATGGCTGTAGAGGCGGCGATGTTGGGCGAATACCATTCGAGACTGGAGCCTGTCCCTGCTGCGCGAGGTCATTGCCAACAGACGACTTCCGACTGGGCCGCGCAGCCTTATCAGCAGTCTGCTTGTTCGCGTCGGGGTATTTGATATGTTCTGGCGGAGCCGTCAAATAAGTTTTGCATCCGATTCAAAAAGTACGCACTAGTGTCAAGGACGTGGATGAGCGTCGGCTCGTCGGGCTTTGTCACTGCATAAGACTCTCCTCCGAGGACAAATACCCTTGTGCCGCTCGCAGCCATGGCATGGCCTGATCTTGCGCTGGGCGAAGGCCCCATGTTCTGGAACATGAACCATCGCTGAGCTGGAACATCATCGTTAATTACCTCACCGGCAAGGCCATGAATCAAGACATACTGGAGATCTTGAATGCCGTCAGATCACCGAGATCCTTGCCATCGACGCCGCGGCCTCCGAACACATAGACGACATCGTCCACGATCGCTGCCGCGTGGCCTTCGCGTGGCGAGGGAATATATCCAATGCATTGCAACTCGGACCATTTTCGTGTAGGGATATCGAACACCCAGGTATCGTTGTAATGATACTGGCCGTCAGTGCCTCCGAAACTGTGATGGTAAATGTGTCAGAATCCATCGCAACCCAGCGAATCAGACACAACGAACATGATAATCCGGTCACCGTGAGCGATGCACACATGACCAGTACGCCTTGCAGGCTTATCGGAGCCCGCAGCAGGTTCGTAGAGCTCCCAGGCCGCCTTCGTTTTTACTGTAGAAAGGAAGATTAATGTCAGGGACCCCGAAAAGCAATGAGATGACCAACATGAATTGAGGTCAAATGCCCAAAGGTCTTGCAAGAACTCTCCGTCGACTTGTCCTCCGAAGACGAAGAATTTCGACCCAACCATACAGACTGCATGTCCATATCTACCTACAGGACCTGGACCGGACACGTTGACGCGGGTCCATTCTCTCGACACTGTCCAGGACATGTCAATAGGGCGCCAAATAGACATCAAAATGAACGAACCAAGATTCAGAAGGTACAACGCCTCGTCTTGCTTATCGCCCGGCCTCGCCCTGACATCCGTCTTGGTATCGCCACCCCAGACTACCAATACACTACTGACTAGAGCACTGGCGTGGCCCACTCTAGTGCTCGGCAACTCTCCCTTGGTTTGCAGCATCGTCGCGCTAAGATCGCGCGTGCTGAAGACATAGAGGTCATTGCGTGCAGTTTCGTGCACAAGACCTCCGAACAAG
The DNA here is from genome assembly GCA_003675405.1 of Hericium coralloides. Classification (NCBI taxonomy): domain Eukaryota; kingdom Fungi; phylum Basidiomycota; class Agaricomycetes; order Russulales; family Hericiaceae; genus Hericium; species Hericium coralloides. The sequence goes on along the minus strand of QUOP01000025.1, from coordinate 121,282 downwards.
AAAAGCTCTCCTGCAGGAGTCGCATGTGAGGGCAGCGCGTGACCGTATCGTGGAAATGGTGATGGACTCGGTTGAGTTGATGGGGGGACGCCAGCTTTGGGAAGGACTACGGGGGGTTGGAGGTGCAGTCGACGCGCAGACCACGGGTACACGGGTCGTTGGGGCTGAGAAGACTGCTGCTGTGGAGGCGACTGCTGGCTCTCTGCAGGGCTTTGTTGCTGCTGGGGAGGTGTTTGTTGTTGCATGGGGGCTGGTTGTGATGGCGGCGGTGCGTTGGCTACAACACCGTTAGGAATCGGCGCGCCGTTGATAGTGGGGTTGGTATTTGGGCGCGGAGGACGAACTGCACCAACTACGGCAGGGCCTTGGCTGATACTTGCAGGGCCAGCAGCGAGGTTCGGTTGCACGGGTGGGGTTCTGAACATGTTAAGCGAGGTGAGTGAGGTGGTGATGGAAGTCAGGAAAAAAGGACGGCCGTACGTTTCATGCGCACTGTCCCGAATTGCTGCCTGCTGCTGCGCCTGTTGCTTCTCCTGGTAAATGACACGAGTTAGAGAGATTGAGTGTACGTTGCTGGTCGTGATGAATATTAGAACGTACGTTCGAGTTCTTCTTCCTTGAGAAGAAGGACATTCTCCTTGCCCTTGTTCCTAGAATTGACGGTATGGTTGAATTGAACGAGGGGGAGGGGAGGGGAGGGAGGAAAGAGAGACGCTGGGACAGGCCCTGCCTGTGTCGAGAGTGGTCGGTCAATCTCAGGCAACGGGCGCCTCTGTCTTCTCCCCCTGCTTTGGCCCTGTTTGCTTCTCAGCCACTGCTTGATGGCGACCACTCTGACTGTTCATCATCAGCTTATCACCGTTCTCTACTCACGCCAGCCCTCCATCATGTCGCCGAAATGGCTCCTTAATCCTGAGCATACGCTCGGCCAACAACGGTACAGTGCGAAACAAATACTATCCTATTGTTGCCTCCGCGACCAAGTGCACTGCCACCATGTTCGCATGCTGCTTTGTCTTGACATATACCTACTAGTACGCAGCATTGTAGCAATCCCACAATTCTGCCACTCTCTGGAGAACTGCCAGTGCCCGAAGTAAACCACCACCGGCTCCATCGGTACGACGATATCGTCCCGTCAATTTCCCTTTTCTCTTTTTACGGTTACGTTTCCACACGTACTTACTCATCTCAGCAAAGTCTCAATCGAACACGAGACTCGATGCCCTGTGGCCTCGATACGTATGGACATGGTGCAAGAGGACTAGCACCTGGGCCGTGCCTCGGGGTTTGTTTTTCGAGCTCACGATCACGGCTCTCCCACAAGCCTTCTCCTTCGGTGCCGCCATCTCAAACGCAAAGGACCGGATCAATGTGAACAAGATTGCTTTCGCCCTGACAACGCCACGCGTCACCAGTCGTATGGACATCGCTGCGTATGATGAAATAAAACCCACTCGGCAACAAGGAACGGTAGCCGAGGCAGAAGTATGGGTCACTCCCAAAAGTGGGGACGTCGCTACATTCTCCAGGCACAAATTTGGCGGCCTGGAAGGTCCTCCCATCGTCGACGTTCAGGACGATTTTTACGAGTACGACTTCAACTTTGGAAATCTGACGAAAGAGCCTGAAACAGGAACACGTACATGAACACGAGGAATTGTCATTCATATCTCTTTCGACAGATTGATTTCGCGGAATGGGAGACGGTTACATCGCTTCTGCTTAATCTGGTGTGTACGGTGCTCAAGTTAGCCGCTTTCCGCACGTCACCTGTCGGTGGGATGGAAGTCCTCGCCGGCCTCCTCCCGATTCACCTTCACCTCAAAAAACTCTATCTACGTTCTCATCTCCGCATCCCCCGCCTCCCAGCCTCACACGTTCTCCTTTGTTCCCTTCCAACCGGCACCAATCACCCTCCTCGACCTCCCACATCCTTCACATATGGACCAGCCCTTCGTCGCATTCCTAAGCAATCATCTCTTCCACTTCATTTCATCATGGACGGACTCCCAGAGCATTTAGAAGATTCTCTTCCCCTCCATCCTGAATGCCATCCAGGTCAACGCCTCGTCGACACATTTTCCTCACGTATTCAGTATGATATTTCACACCCCAAGAAATCATCGGACGAATTTCCTCAGTGGCTAGATCAATTTCGCATTTCCCTTTCTCATGTTATCCAGTCTCACGATTCCATATATGCCTTTTCTGATGGTTCAGTACTTTCATCACAGGGCAACCGGGCTGCGGCGAGTTTCCGCGCATTCCGCGGACAACAGGAAATCTCTCGAAGGGCGATCTCGTGTGGTCACACTACCTCATACGACGCAGAACTGTTCGGCCTTTATATGGCCATTCGTCACCTCACTCAGATCAATGCATCATCTATCCACCTGTACTGCGATAACGAGGCTGCGCTTCACTCGTTATTCGACACCCGAGGACACGCCTCTCAAATGCTATCCGTTATGGCGTGCCGCGTAGCTCGGGCATGGCTATCTGACCACCCCGATAGGCGCATACATCTTCACTGGTGCCCAGGGCATGCGGGTATCCACAACAATGAGCTGGTCGACCGCGATGCAAATAAAGCTGCCGCATCCCTACCAATCACCCCATATATCTCACACGCCTTCGCTCGCCAGCGCATCACACGCGCAGTCACCAAAGAATGGCAACACCTTGCACACCTCCCATCTCACATTGGTCGCCAGTTCATACCCAACCCTCGACTACGCCGAGTATCCCACATCAATGGAGGACCCTTCCTCAGAGCCTTCGGCGACAACTCATCATTCGCTGCGCGCATGGCACGCACCATCCTTAATCATGCCCCCACTGGAGAATTCCGCATGCGCTTTTTTCCCCATGAGAACGTGTCCTGCAACTGGTGCCACACAGTACAGTCACGTCGTCACATCCTCAACAGCTGTGTTCGTTACAAGAGACCACACGAGCGTCTTCTGGAATTTCTTATCAACTCGTCCGAGCCCGGCGGCCTTTTAGCTTCTTTTCTAACTGATAATGCGACTGCTTTTTCATTCGCTGATGCTCCAGTCACTAACATTTAACCTTTCATGAATTATTACCTCGATTATTCACCTGCATTTCTACGACCAACCACTTCATTTTCGTCGTCCCATCGTGGTCCTTCAATTGGACTCTTGATTACATAGATCTTACGCATCTGTCATACTCATCCCCTATTCTTCTACTGTACTAGTACTGTAGTACTTCAGCGCCACTGGTCTACACCGGCGCTATATAAATGCTTGATTCAAAAAAAAAAAAAAAAAAAAAAAGTTAGCCGCCACAGCGTATGCTAACGGGAGTGCGTGTTTCCTCACCTTATCTCGTGCCTCACGTTCCTATGTTTGTCGACGAGCTCGTTGTCCACAGATGATCACGCGATCACGTCGCAGATAGCGGAGCTTCCAGAATCAGGCACAATGCGATAGAGCCATAGGCCCTCGCGAAATACCGCGCTGAGATACGGCAGGCGTTGAAGTCGTCAACTTTCAGCGTGTCGGTACTATAGCGGGTTGATCTGGTCACTGAATATTGCAGCAACGAGGGAATGCGTTTCCCAAGATCATTTCTTTCTTCCTGTCACAGCATTCAGGGAAGTCGATCCGCCACGACGAGGATGAAGTCTGGCTAAGTTGGATCAAGTAAAATTGAGAGCTCGAGAGGCATACATGCCCCGTCAACAAACATAAGTACACGGTTGATTGAGTATAGGTCCAAGAATTGGTAGTACTTCGGGAACTGTATTGACAATAGCCGATAACGCATTCAGGTAAATCCAGTCATGGTTAGGTAGGACCCCGGATAATTGGTACAAAGGCCATGTCAGATTTTTCAGAATCGGCCGTCAAAAATGTCCGGACTGGAGGGCTTCCGGGGCAGATTTTTGTCCGGACTGGACATGGCTTCTGGTGCGCCCGGCACGATTTGTCCGGACAATGTACACGATTGCTGGAGGGCCGAATCCTCGCAGAAATCGCCCCTGAACACAAAAAATCGAGCTCGCGACGCTTCCCGAAAGCGCCGCGAGTCACCGATGTGCTGAATACCACCAGAATTTCAGCGAAACGGGACGGTGGTAGGTGCTATACTCGAGCTCGTTATTGTGGTACAGCAACCGATTGCAAACCCTCGCGGTGGGCGGCGGTAGCTGGACGTGTCAACAGCTTTCTGCATAGTACCCTGCCGACCAGACACCGAGACAGGGCACATTGTGCGGCCAAGCTCAAGTCCTGGCCAATTGACGCGTGATGGGGAGCGCCGCCCCGACGAACAGCGCCCGGGGCCGACTTTCGTGTGGTGGAAATCATGTTCTGGCGTACTGATGCCCGCCGATGCCGGAAAAATACCTGATGCTTGCGTGGGTTGGGCGTGAGTCGGACCCCATGGCCGGACTCTTACATGGGTTGTCGAGTACATGGTATCCCATGTCCGGATCACGTACATGGCCTCCCGGCCGGCAGGGGGTCGATTTGTCCGGACTTGAACATGGCTTTTGGCGTCCGAAATGCCCAAAAATGTCCGGACCATTACATGAGATTTGGCCTAATAATCCGGGGTCCTGGTTAGGTGCGCAAAAATGACACCATAGTTCAAACTTGATCATTGTGGACGGGGCGTATAAAGTCCGGCAGCCCCGCCTTTTGGTCTAGGTCAGTCTTCAGATACGGCCGGGTAACGATCGTAGTCTTCCGGCCAATCGCTTCCGCTGAGACGGCTGCTTCAAAGACGAACGATCGGAGAATTGTAAACAAAATAGCTTTAGCCCTGTCATTCCGCGTGGCCAAATAAGCCACGAACAGGAAGTTATAACAAATCATAACTCACTCCACGATGGAGAATCGGTAGCCGATGCAGGAGTACGGTCCCCCGCCGAACGTGAGGATGCTGCTCATTACACCAGAGACCGCATGAACTGCCTCCGGAATGTTTTCCCAGCGCTCAGGACTGTGAACATATAGATAGAATAAGAAGTTGTCAGCTGAGGAGACAATGCGGAGACATACATGAACTGTAGCGCAGTTTCTCCCCAAAGTTCCTTGGACTGATTTATCGAGCGCAAAGGTACCATAATATTATCACCTTTGCTAAGCCTGACAGCATGGTGCCTTAGAGGGTGGCGACTATTGCGAACTCGCAGGAGACCTCACCTTATCTCCTTCCTGACGTTACCATGCTTGTCCACGTAACTCTTGTCAACCGGGACAACCATGTCACACATAGCCACACGTTCAGTTATAGGGACGGAGGTGTGAATCCTCAGGGACTCGCGAAGCACGGCGTCGAGGTAAGGCATTGAATTGACCTCGTCCATGCTTGGTGTGTCAGTTGGGTGGGCGGAGACTTCGGCGCGCAATTTATCCTGGACCCGGGGGTGCAGACAGAGAGAGTGGACGGTCCAGACAAGTCCGATGCTTCAAATTTAGGGGAACATGAGAGCCGAATGAGGCATGACTGGATAAACAGCGTACCTGGTTGTCTCATGCCCAGCCACGATGAAAGAGGGAATTTCTAAGTGCAAAGCAAATGTGAGCCATCTATGCATAGCCAGACTGAGACACGCGGTAGGCAAGATCTTGGTCGCTCAGGGCGTCTGCGGCTTCCCCTGCCAAGTTAGCCTTGACTAACAGAGTAGTGAGATAACGTTCTTGAGTCCCTTGAACACTGTCCTTCGTCCATCCCTTCTCGCCATCAACGCTACCCGCCAAAGCGCGACGCTTCTTCTCCATCACTATTTCACTACAGATGCGTTGGAGAACTTTAAGTGATTTGGTCATCTCACGGGAACGTTGAGTCGGCTGTAAATACCCATATCGATTATGAATAAGACGCGTGCCCTTAAGCCTCCGGGCTTACAATGTAACGGGCCGGTGGGAAGCAGGAATCATAAAGGACAAACCGGACGGATCGAACGACATGAGCGTCCGTACAGCTTTGAACATCTCGTTCGGCTGGTCGTCGGGAGAAGAGAGCGCATTAAACGCATAGTCGAAACCTGGGAGACGGAATCAAAAGAGCCCTATTCCATAAAAAGAGCTCCATACCTGCCTGACCGATTATGTCGAGGGCGGTTTTGCCGAACCATTCAAGGAGGTCGACTTGGACTCGCTTCTCTCCCAGCCTCTCAGCATCGGCGTATTTTGACATCCAGATATCCCTCAGCTACCGTCCTTTGAGCATCGATGGACCGAATAATTAAATTAAGCATTTCACATACCTCAATCGGCTTGTCATCAAAAATTGGAGTCAGTGCACGGATGGGCGACAGCCCGAACGTCGGGTTCTGTTACAAATTAGCGTCGCATGCCTAGATGACCACAAGATGAAGCGCACCAGTACTTTGCGCTAGTTGACAGGAGGAATGAAATCACTTGACCAAGCAGCACATCCCTAGGACTTCAACGCACCTGCTTGCGGTGTTTGGTGCCTATAACGTTAATATCAGTACACACAAATATTACCCATGGGAGTGAAGTAACCTTGAACAGCCACCAAACCTAAGAGCGCGGGTCATGAAATCAGTTAGTTCAGAAAGTGGCGGATTACACTAACTTTCGCCAACTAGTTCCCCGATAGCGAAGTTGACCTGTTCAGACCGATGGAATTCGAGATCGCGCGAGAGGATAAAGTTGATAGCCTTGAGATCCACGGTGAATAATTTGTTCACCTGCTCAAATATTAATTACCAGCAAGGAAAATCAGGCTAAGAAGACTCACGTTGAAGAACGAGCAGAACCTGAACGTAGGTCCGTACTGATCCAGAGAGCGGCGCCATAGTTCATCGGCATCGCTCTCATAGCAGCCTTCCACACTTCCAGTGAACTTGCTTACTGACGGCGGACCCCGTAGATCGTTCAATGGAGACGTGAAAGACTCGTAAAAACGGCGGATGAGACCAATGAGATTATAGAAGATGAAAGAAAAGACTAAAGCGGCCACTGCAGGCGCTGCCAAGACTTGCCAGGAAGCCATGCTGGGATGTTGCTGCCACAATGTCGCCTCGTTTACTAGGATGGACGAAAAACACAAGCCACGAGAGCACGTTGTGGAAGGAGTTAAGTGATGGTCAACGGCTGGTGGTGGCCGGTACAGAACCAGTGAATTGTGCAGCGCGAAAAGCTAAGATCTTCAAAGTCGGGGAGCATTGTGAATGGGTCTCCGTCGCAGTCGCGGAGGTGTAAGTCCTCCGACCCAGACTGCGTCATTCGAAGTCCTTCAACTGAACGAATACGAAAAGTGGACAGCACGGGCGGTACCTGATTCGCAGAATCAATATCAGAATCTGAATAGATAAGTAAGGATCAAATGACAGAACAAGGGACCGCTCTTTAGACCACTTATAACTCGCCCTTGCAGTTTCCCTCAGATGGAGATTGCAGTTTCCTCCGCCTGTACAGCCTACTGCGCCTGGGTTCGCGGCCGAATGACTCACTAGGTCCTGGAACTAAGGATTGGGATTGACTGCGCCCCACAGCTGTCGATCGAAAACAATAAAATTGCATCTGTGGAAATTGTTCGAATCGATTGGAGCATCATCATGGTCGGTGCGAAGATGTCACGATCGTGCATCCCTCGCCGTCGCCGCCATGGAAACGGCGGTCCGGTACCTCCGCATCAGGGTTTCGTCCTGAACCAAGCAGTTGTAAATGTTTTCCGCGAACACGACCATCATCGATCATCGTTGTGCATCGTCTACCGTTTATAACTCTTTCTCAATGGCTGGCGTATTGTTACCTAGTCCTACTACAATATCTTTTCTTGGTCAAAACTGTTTCTGCGGCCATCCTTCAACGTAACCAAGCCTGAGCGCACCGGTTTGCCCAGAGCCGCTAGCGGCCGATTATTTACGACCGTGAAATGCCCTGCAAATGTATATATCTTTCTATTCCTTTGGTTCAGTGAAATGACATGTCGAAAGACCCAGAATCTACGACTCTAGCTCCACTACTGAACGTCAGGATAATTATCGTGAAGATACGCCTCCCAAAACTCCTGCGCAACCTCGCACTCCTTGAAATGCTCTATAAATTCATCCTCCGTGTATATCAGATCCAGCCTCTGCCTCGCCACCTCCAGCTCCGCCGCCGCCGCCGAATTCCACGGTTCCTCCGCGACATCCAAATGCCGCGTCCGATACGCCATCGCGCACCCCTGGCACGGCAGCGCCGCGCGCACCGCGCCCGCCGCCGGGTCGAAATACGGCAGGTCGATCGCAACGAGCGAGCTCCACGGGTTCGCGCGCGGCGCCCTGTCCTCCGCGCGTGCGCCCCTGCTCACGAGCTCCGCGCGCTGCTCGCGCGCCGTCATGTAACGTGTCATTCCCTGCTCTCCGCCGTGCAGCGCGAGGATCGCCATGCGCGCGCGCTCGCGGCTCACGAGGTGCTTCCACAGGCGGAAGCTGAGCGCGGTGTCGCCGACGACGGGTACGTCCGGCTGCGGGCCGCCCTGTGCCGCGAAGGGCAGCGTCGGCGCGAGGCGCGGCGACTGCTCGAGGCAGCGGAAGCAGCAGCGCATGCACTCGGGCATCCAAAGCAGCCCGCCTGTCTTGCCGCAGAGGCCGCATGCCTTGGTGCAGAGCGCGGTGTGCACTTGGTCCATGCTAATGGACTCGCCGACGCCGGCCATGGAGAGCGCGATTATGACGCGTGGCGCGTGCAGCATAATGCGCTGGTATTGGGTGGTGGAAGCGACGAGCTCCCGCGCTCGTCTGTTGATGAGGCGGAGCGTGAACAGAGTCGAGAAGTCCAAATTCTCTAATATGATGTGGAGCATCTCTGTGGGGAGCTTGTCTAGGTGTCCGAGTGTGCTCGTGGGAGGAGGACCGCTGGGGTTAAGGATGGTTGGTGGGACGGTCGATTGCTTGCTCTGTGGTATCATGAGCGTGCCCGCGAAGTGATCCATATTATGACTGGTGAGGACGTCGAACAGCTCTCGACGCTTGGCTGCATCAGTTGGAACAACGGCCATGATGGTCGGGGCGAAATGGCAGCGCAAGTAGTGGCCGTTCGTGCCAGGTACATTCCGACCAGAGCGCACCTGCTAACATTGAAGATTGGTGACCCCTATGCAACTGAGACGTTCCAGAATATCTTCGCCAATCTCCGCTGTCTCGGTCGGGTCGAAGAATACTACGGCTTCCTTTCCTGGGCAAAGTTAAGCGTTGGTTCCGCCCGATCCTCAGCCAAGCCGACATCGTGGGCGGAGACAAAGTACCACGAAATGATAGCGGTTACCCGCCGCGTAGCAGAGCACGGCAACCCCGAGTCAAATTCCACAATCGATTCTGGAGGTTGTCATGCTGTAACAGGGCTGTCGATATGGGCCGCATCACTTTTCGGGCCGCTGTGTCTTAAGACAACAATGCGGCGCTTCTTTTCAAGTGCTTGTCGCGTTGCTGAAATGTTCGGTTGTGGGCACCTGCTTACGTCAGCCACAAAGTCGCCTGCTGGAAATTGAGGGGGATGAGTTCTTGTCACTCACGCATAGACGACGATGGTCAGACGGCTAGCCTCTCAAGTTCACAAGCAGGCCTCCCGTCTTCTCCGTGCCGACTACCTCAAGAGGCGGCCTGCATGGTACGAAGCCGTCCTCGAACACCCACCCCTCCCGCTCCCACCACGGGAACCCCCCAACCGCTCCGACTTTGACCTTCCCGAGAAACAGCCCACATTCGCACCCAAAGCACCCCCTTCGCCGCGCCCAAAGCCCGTCACCTATCTCGAGGATGGTATCCGGCGGCAGTTCTTCCGCGACCATCCGTTCGAGACGTTCCGGCCGATAAGTCTCGTAGAGGAGGGCGCCATCGAGGAGGAGCACCCCATCCGCGGCGCCGAGTGGACGCGTCTCAAACAGCGCAGCCGCAACCCCACGCCCGAGGAGTACGTCCACCCACCCATCTCACCGCCGTGTCGCGTCACTGACGCCCCGCCGCAGCGCCGTGCGCTTCGCTGTCACCCTGCACCAGCACCACGCGTTCCCGCTGACCGAGGCCTACAAGGCCGCGGTCCTGCAGTTCCGCGCGCTGCGCTCCGAGTTCCACATCGCGAGCGCGTTCGCGGCGCAGGAGGCCGAGGCGTACGGCGCGCAGTTCGGGCCGTCGTGGACGGAGCAGGCGTTCGCGGAGGAGGGGCGCGTCATCGCCGCGCGCCAGGGCAGGACCGCGCAGATGGATGCAAAGGAGCTCGCCGCGCGCAAGCGCTGGCGCATGGAGGCGCCGCGCGCGCGGCACGCGGGCGAGTGGTCCAAGGGCCAGGAGTACGTGCGCCTCTGGAAGGAGGGCGTGCGGCCGGACTACTCGCCTGCGCTCACGGAGCCCATCGCGGGCAACGCGGATGTGGGTGCGGGCGAGGTGCCGCGCGTGCAGAACGACGACCGGTGGATAGAGAATATCGTCCTGCCAGCATAGACTACATTATATCTCGTATAACAGTGCTGATCTATATCCTTGCTCAAGCACCAGCCAAAAAGTACAGCAGTGTCCATTAGGTGCGGATATCTACAGTCATGCCTTCGCTTTTGCCTGTGCCGCCTGTGCGGCGTTCATCCCCATCCATGCCTTCTCGACGAGGCCCAGCAGCTTCTGCATGTCCGAGCTCCAGTCATTCATCACGTCCTCCGCGCTTCGCTTATTTCTGAAGCTCACGATGCCCGTTGGTCGATCAATGCGGGCCCAGACAGAGCCAGAGACAACAAGGCGGGAAAGCGTCTCTTCGGTTTCTTGTGGGCTCAACACGAGGAGGTCCGTAAGACGTGAAAGAGTGATGCGAGTGTAGTATGCAGCGACAACACGAATATTCTGAACAGCATGGCGTTAGCGCGAGCTCACGACGTCATTCATATATACTGACATGTTCGATGACACGGCTGTGTAAATCCTTCCAGTGTTTATCATCCGCAAAAACAGGCGACTTGCGCAGAAAAGGTCCGTAGACCTCCTCGATTCCTGGCCATCGCATGAGTTCCTGTGTCGTGAATGACTTGAGCAGGTTGCTGGACATAAAGGGTCAGATACAGCAAAAAAAACCGCTAGACTGTACTTACTACTGTACATCCATTCTTTTCAAAGCTGGATTTCTGAAGATTCTGTGCATCATGTCGGATTGCTCGTTGTCGTGAGGCGCGAGGACAACATAGTAAGCAACGTGCTCGAGAGCCTATGAATCGTCGTGTTAGAAAACGTATACACTTCGAATAATCGTACATACCAGTTGGCCCTTGCCAGTTTCGTCTTTCTGGATTGATGGTGTCTCCCAAACCTTGTAGTAGTAGTTCGCGACATCAAGATACGCACTGTGATGCAGACCATGTTGCACCATCAGGTCATAATACTTGAGTTTGAGATCCTGCGAGGCGCATTGGGAATCATGCAACCAGAAAATATACGCCTGAGCCGTACCTCATTGTCCACGTGCTTCAAGAAGTCCTCGTTAATCTTCCGGCTTCCGACCTTCACTTTCACCCACTCTGCTTCGCCGCCGCCAAGCGAGTCCTTCTTATCATCACCAGCCTCAGCATCCTTCAACCGCGCGACGTCGATCAGCAGGCGCATCTGCTCGAGGATGAACTCCGTCTTCTCCCGCCTGTCCATCGATGAGTACGTCTCGACTTGCAGGTCAGAGAGCAGATCGCAGGCAGTGACGAGGGCTTGTCGGGCAGCTTCAGCCGTGGTCGCGGCTTTCGCGAGTTTCTCATGGTACTTCGCGAGAAGGAGGGTGACGCGTGCGCGAGGGGTTTCCAGGAAGATCTGCGTCGTATTGAGACCGCGTTCTTGTGAGATATCTCGAACGAACGCACCTTGCCTTCCGTTACAGAGCGGAGGGTCTCCACAAGCTCCAGCCACTTCTCCGTACCGTACTTCTTCTCGATGTCCTCAAGCCAGCTCATCGCCAGCTCAACCATCGTCCGAATGGCGTCCTTAAACTGCCCATGCTTTTTGCTCAAGGTTTGGATGATGGCGTTGACCTGGTCCAGATCGCCCGCGGCGTACGCGAGCTCGGGCGCGGCGGTCGCGAGGCGCGTCGTCGACTTCAGATCTGACGCCTGGGTGCGGGGCCTGCATGAGAGGCGTTCAATGCAAGACGGATATAGAAACTCACGTTTCTTGATTGCTTTTCCAAGGCAAAAAGCTGGTCGAGAGCGTCCTGCAGCTTGCCCGACTGCATGAAAGCCAATTAGCTAGTGCATAGGGCCACGACGGTCCTGCTGACCTGGGCCAAAGCTTGCGCCTTGGGAAGAGCCTCGTCAACCTCCTTGGAGAAGTCTTTCTCTTGTTTTCGTGGTTCGGACATGATGAAGTCGTATAGTTCGGATTGAGGAGAGGGCAGGTGGACGATGGAGAACTGACGCGTCGCCGCGTCCGCCTCGGGCAGTACCACGCTCGGGTTAGGGCTTCCGCTCTCGGCCGTTTGCGTTTCCGTGACATCCTCGCCTCCTGCACTCACCAACACCGCCGGAGGGTTTTCTGTTGCTACAGATGGTTCGTCAATTTCGTTGAATTCGTGTCTGTCATAAGTAATGTCGTGTCCAGTGTCCGTGTGCAGATACTCGGCCTACGCAGAACCAATACACAATACAATAAAAGTAAGCAAGTCTGCGTCCTGTAAGTAGAAATCAGATACAGACAGGCGAAATCCCATTCCCGCTCGTCTCGCCTCCCTGCTTTGGCTTTTCGGTTTCGTGATCCATCCCGTTTCCTTCCACCTTTTCGTTTTCTGCTTGGGCATGGGTCTTGTGGGCATGGAAGGGCGTCATATTCCATACATCGTGCATACGTGCGGTCATAAAATTCGGCCCGAAGAGCATGGCCCTCCAGGCGATGTTGACGGCCCCGGTCACCACCGGCGGGACATAGAGTTTTGGTACATGGAGTTGTGGGATGTGGAATCTCATAGAGGACTTTTCGGGCTCGGGGCTGATGACCGCGTCCACGTATATTGAGGCTGTCTCGACGACCGCGCTGACTTCCTGTGAAACCAGCGCGGGCGTCGCGTCGATGGCCATCTCGCAGACCTGGGGTACAGCGTCGACGCCTTCGCTCTGCACAGCCGGAGTTGCGTCCACCGCGGTCGAGAACACTGTAGGCTTCGCCTCGATGATACGACTCGCCATCTGTGGCTTGACCTGCACTCCCGAATCGACGGTCTCCACGACAGCGTGCACCCCGCGCGTCCGCACCGACACCGTCGCATCGACGCTCTTGTGCACCTTGACCGGCAGGTCCAGCACCCCGCGCGCGGCCGCCTGGCGCTCAACCAGCCGCACCGCCTGCAGATGCGGCAGGATCTCCGCCGCGCGCGCCCAGTTCTGCGCGTGCGTCTCGATGAAGCCCGGCCGATTCTTCTCGTGGAACCAGCGGAACGACTCCGCGTACGGCGCGAGGTGCGAGAGGAGGATCGCGGCCGCGAGCGGGTCGCGGATCCACGAGTGCCCGACGTGCAGCCGGAAGAGCGAGCGCGACGACACGCGCGGGTCCGCGAAGAGCGCGGCGCTGCCGCCCTGCGCGTCGACGACCGCCGCGAGCGTGTGCAGCCGCCGGCAGCGCGCGGTGAGGTGCGCGAGGCCCTCGAGCGTGAGCGCGGGCGGCCCGCCCGCGATCGGGAAGCGCGCGACGGGGCACAGGCGCAGGATCTCGAGGTTCGGGCACGCGTCCGCGACGCGGCTCAGGTCCGCGTTGTGGAACACGACGCTCTCGGGGAGGTCGATCTCGAAGCGCACGAGGTGCGGGAGGTAGAGCAGCGCGTCGAGCGCGAGGCGCCGCGCGACGACCTCTGCGCGGGACGTCGTGCGCACGAGGTCGTTGAAGCGCGCGGTGTTGCTGGCGGAGATGCGGAGCACCTGCAGGCAGTCGCCGAGGTACTGGCACAGCAGGCGGCACAGGTCGCGCCAATCTGCCTTGTCCATTGGGTCCTCGATAACCAGCTCCAGGTTCGAGATCGGGCTCGCGAGATGTCGCAGGAAGATGACGACGTTGGAGACGTCGCCTGTGAGGTGCAGGTGCCGGAGGTCGAGGAACGCACCCTTGACGGGCAGTCTGTCCTCTGTCAACCTCAGCGAGGATTTCTTGATGTCGGTAAAGTCGATATCCTCCCCGGAAAATACGCCACTGTCGGGAGAGTCTGGGGTCGAATACCCCGATCCTGAGACGATATCGTCGAAGAAGCCCTCGACGGCGATGGGCGACCTCCCCGTGAGGTCGATCTGCAGACTTCGCAGGCAAGGCAGCGCCGCCGCCCATTGGCCCACAGCGGGCGACAGCGCGCCGGGCGCGTGCAGCGCCAGGTGCTCCAGCGCATCTTGCGGGTGGATCAAGAACGTGAAGTTCTCCGGAAGGCTCGTTGGGGATGTGACGGCGAGGGAGGTGAGGCGCGTGTGGAGCGACAGGTCGGTGAAGAAGGTGCTCAATTGGGGGAAGCGCGTGCCAATCTCCAACACGAGGCTCTGCAGATCCGGGCTCAGGAAGAGCTGGCTGCGATCGAGCCCGGCGGGGGACTCGGCGCGCCAGACGAGCGTGCTGAGGTTCGGGAGGATGTAGGTCCTGGGGCGGTATTCCTCGATGATGGGGAAGATGCTCGGGGAGATGCTCTTCGAGCTCTCGTCGTAGGTGAGGCGGTGCACGCGTTGGCCATAGACAAGGATCCTGTCCCAGTCCTCTTCGAGTGGCATAATGGCCTAGCAGAAATTAATTGAGCTGTGATCTCAAGCCATTCGATCGAGACAACTTACAAGGCCCAACCCGGGTCGCCTGGACCTTTTAAACAGATGGTTCGGGAAGAGCGAAATTAAGGGCAACAAGGAATCCAGCTCCCGCCAGAGCAAATCCAACGCCGGTGCACAGAACGCCTTGCATGTCCTTGCGACTCTCGAGAGCGACCTCCTTCCACCAGGGGAGTCGAGGACATACTCGAGCATCTTACGAGTTGCATCGGGATCGGTGAAGATACTGAGGCCCATGGCTTGATGATATACGGAATACGATACGTAGGACGAGGCCTTGGACGACTGGCGATGCAGCGAGCGCGATGGGCGGCGGCCAATAGTTACAGAGGAAAGGATGCGGTCTGTCCAAGAAGACGATAGAGACATACTTTGCTGTGAGCGCAGTATAACTACTCAGCTGTGGTCTCACCACGTTGGGGAGGGCTGGGGGTGTATGTGGACATGCGGTGGACATTGCACTGGAGTTATGCTGGCGCTGGCACGCGAACTGAGTATAGAGAACGCGTGCTTATCACTTGCCTGGGAGAGCGTGGACGAGCAAGGTGAACGATTACGCTTCTAGATGGTTATATGATCGAAACGTGCAGACGACGTGACGACGAGGGTATTTATGGCTATGAGGCATAGACTGCAATCAGTATCTTTCCATGCAGGATAACCAACGCCGAGGGTGAGCGGCGTAAATGCGAGGCCGACACGCTCGGGCTAAGGCTGTTTATCAGTCTGAGGAGAAAAGTAGCGGTTAGGGTGCGGGGGAAGGTAGGAAACGGCCACCACGTGTTCCACGTGGAACGTAACACGCTGCAAATCACACCCAGCGCATTAGGATTGAATACGCCGAGATGAAAACAACGACGTTGCAGGACGGTATGGAAACAAATGTGATGGCAGACATACATTGGGCACTCAGAGTTCGCCTGCCTCCCATGGCACAGGTTCGCCCTCCCAATCTTCTTCCCCCTCCGTCCCATCTCCGATCTCGCCTATATCCCAGATGTCCCCACCCTTCTCAGCGTCATAATGGCCTGCACGATGGCCGTAGAGTAGACCATGCACCAGTTCCTCGTCGTTGGGGTCACGGACTTTGGATGGCGAGAGCGCCAAGATGCGCTGCAGATTCTCCGGTAAATTGACATCGAACGCACCGGGGGCATCGTCGCTTGCAGGACCGGGGGTGGACAGCTCACGCGATCGAGGATCTGCGCTGAGAGCCAGACCGTCATCGTCGGATCCTAGATCTTGTGCACCACCGCCCCCGCCTCGCCCATGTCGCTGCCAGCTCCATTCGCGGACCTTCACCTGTGTCTCCTCAGAACTCTCATCATCCACCTCATCCTCGTCATCCAGTCCTGCAATAAGCTTGGGCTTCTTGCGGCTGGTGAATTTCCCCTTGCCTTTCCACTTCTTCGAAGTGCTCGTACCCGCTGGCGGAGGTGACGGTGGAAGGAGAGGTAGGGCCGTTTCAGGTTCTGCGTCGGCTGGTAGAGATCGTTTCCCTACGCTATGCCCGGTATTGAGACCACTGCTATGTTCGTTCGGTCCTGAGCGTGCAGACTGTGCAGCCTGGGACAGTTCCTCTTCTGTGGTGTCAAAAAGGTTGTTCTTTCCGAACGAGAAGCCATTGACGTGAGTCCGCTTTCGGATCGCGGGTTTCCCATTCTCCGAGGCGCCAACGCCCGATCCATTATGATTATCGACCGCGGTCATATCATCCGAAGACATGGACGTGCTCCTTGCACGTTTCGCACTGGATCTAAATGGTCCGTTACTGCCACGGCTTGACTTTGATCGTCCAAAATTGGGCCGCGCTATCACCTGAACATTAGATTGAGCTGACGCGTCCTCCTCGAAAAGGACCTTAAAGGCCCCGCCCTTGGGAGGAGCTTTGACAGGAGAATCCGCTACGAATGACGAATTCGCATGTTCCACATCCGGGTGATCGTCGTCATCGCTATCAGGAGCGGTGAGGCTGCTGAGATTAGGGAAAGGAAGAGTGGCTTGGGAAGCAACGCGCTGCTTTTTCTCCTTCACGGGCGACGGTGAGACGGGTTCTCCGCGGAGGCGCTTGCGAGCTCTCGATACGGGGTTGCTCGGACCTGCCTGCTGTTGTGAAGGAGCAAGAAACTGCGGATTCTCGATAGGAGGAAACGGATCAGGAGATAGGGGACGAGATGAGAGGCGGTGGTTCGTATTGCCTTTGCTTTTGCCTTTGACAGGTGTAGCGAAGGGGTTGGGAAGTGGAGCCTCATCATTTCCGCGAGCCACCTGTTTCTGTTTGCCTTTCTTCTTCACAGGAGAAAAGGGATTCGAGCTCGCTATGATCTCTGTCTTGACAGCGCGGGACTTTGGGACGATGGAAGATGGTGTCTTGTGTGTACGAGGGCGCGAACTAGGGGGCGTGGATGGTCGTGCTCCGGATCTGGAGGTTGACGCGGAGGGCTGAGTAGGTATCGATCTCGACTTTTCCTCTTTCTGAAGCTTCTTGTATAGCTTGTACCTGTCAGCTGTGCATTTGAGAAAGGTGAGCTTCAGATATATCTGGTGCTATGGGCCTCGACGACGCACCCAAGCCGGCTTTCTTGATGTCGTCAATGGACGGATCATGACCGTTCCGGCTCTTAAAGTCGCGCTCAAATGACTTGAGCTCTGCTCTGAGAGTCGTAATATCGGTGGCCATGGGGTATAGCAGGCAGCAGACGCGAACAGGACGCGACGAACGATGCGAACGCTGGCAAGGAAAGGACGCGTTGAGCGAAAAGTGCGGTTGGCGTCCACGTGGGCGCTTATTCACGTGACTTCAGACCAATAAATGATTTTCCGTTTTTGGGAGAGATGCTGCTGAGTGCGGGCATGTCGGAACTGTGCATGCTTGACGGCAGGCGTCCGTCCATACCGCCTCAGACTCTCTTATGGGCCCCTGCTGGTCCACGCCGACCTCCTCTCCACCTCTCCTTCTTATTCGTGTATTTATCAGCACAACTTCCAAGCAATCCGAAATCTGCAGAAGAGGCACATCTGTCGGGCGCTGACCTGCCCGTCGCTTGTTTTCACGGAAGTCGGCGTTCGTGGATGAAGGATGCTGCATTCGCAGCAGCCAGCCTCATCGGGACTCCGGTCGGCGGCGCCAGATGCTCATCGTGATGAAGGAAGCTTGCCATCCGGACCGACTCCCACTGCATCCCAGTCGGGCTTCCAGGTTTGGCGTCCTTCGGTAGATTCGTTCTTCGACCCGTATATAGACAGCCCCGCCATGGGCACTGCGGAACTGCCTTCCCATCGTCCAACAGAGGACCAGCCTTTACCTCGACTGTCTTTCCTGACAGACCCCGCC
The DNA here is from genome assembly GCA_003675405.1 of Hericium coralloides. Classification (NCBI taxonomy): domain Eukaryota; kingdom Fungi; phylum Basidiomycota; class Agaricomycetes; order Russulales; family Hericiaceae; genus Hericium; species Hericium coralloides. Next base: position 103,206 of record QUOP01000025.1, on the reverse strand, counting down.
TTTTCAGTTGACCCCCATCTCAACCCCCATCACTTCGGTCGACGACGCTCATCCGGCCCTTCTGGGAATTCCTCGCAACTTCCATTTCCTAGGATACACCCAGATACACCCACCTCGCCGACAAGCTCGTCTCAGGAGGCCAGTACCATGTCTGGCTATGTCGACATTGCCAACGTTCCTCGGCCTCCACTATCTGTAGAGTCTGATTTTTTGGCCCTATCTATTCCTTCATCTTCAATAACGTGGTCACCATCAGTAACGGGAACGTCATCATCATCAGGCTCCTCTGTCTCGCATGGATCGCAGCAATCTGACATCAAACAGGATTCACCTGACGATCTGTCTCGCGCCCCGTTGAAGCGCGATTCTCATTATCGGAAACCGCCACCTAGCTATGATGCCGTTGTTAGTGGTTCTGTTGAGTCTGGCCCGTCAGCTTCCAAGCCTCTGGTTGACAAGAAGGCGCCGCCCGTCGTCCTAGCCTGGGATGAGCATTCCGTCCCAGTTGACCCACCCTCAGACCCTCCGCCGCAACGTCCCAAGGCGAAGCAGCGAAGGACTTCCAGCCGACCACCCCCCGTCGATCTCGATCGAATAGACGAACTCGACGAGACGGATCCTCTCGGCATGATGCACCACCACGACGGGCCTTACCAAGCCATTCCTGCTGCACTGGGACACGATCCTCACGGCCATAATGCTGAGATGAGAGGTAGAAGGAACTCCCGTACTGTCCCGAATGACCCATCTCCTGGACGACGCAAGGCGCGTTTACAGTCTTCATCGCAGCGTACTGCATTCTTAACGTTCTGCGTCATTAGCATGGTGCTACGCCCGATGCAAACCCCATGTCGCTCAACTTGAAGCCCGGTCAAATCCTCCCTCCCTCCATATATCAGTCCGCACCCCCACCGCCACCGCCGCCTCCGCAACTCCCTTTGGCGCGCGCACCGAATACATATCCTACATATCCTCCCAACCAAGCCCCCGTCATGGATCATAGTGCTGCGGAGCTGTATGCTCGTGTGAATGCGCATCTACAGACGTCGGATCCACGCCAGGCATTGCATCGCCACATGAGCATGCCTACTGCGCCATCTCAGCAGCCTCCACCTCTTCCTCTCAATCGATCCTATCGCGTGCCGCCGCCGACACCAGAGGACCATCATCACCTTGTTCGACGTGACAGTTACTTTGGTGTAAGCGGCCCGGCTCCTCCAGCCCCGATGCCACCCGCGCCGGGTTCCGGTCCATACGGCTCACCCCCACCAGTGCCTCCGCCCGGTAACATTATTAGAAATCACGATCCTAACATGCCACCATATGCTCAAATGCCCAGTCCTCAAATATCCGCTCCAAATGTACATTTTGATCCTCGCAATGGCCAGCCTCCACGTCCTCACGGTCCTCCACCTCCCCGTGGTCCTCCTCACGCCAGCCGACAGCGCGCCCCATCCGCCCCACAGCCTATACGTGATCAACGTCCCCCGCGCGCTCCTCCTACCGAATCCTCCGCACCCCGCCGATATCCTCCTCCGTCAGAAACACTTTCCGCATTGAATGCCCCGCGCCCCCAAGGCGCGCCTCCAGACATCCATCTGCCACCTCCCTCAGTTACATCGTCTTCGACGCAAAGCGGCCTCGCGCCGAGCCACATACCCAAGCGCCTCGTCATGCCCACGCCTCTCGCGTCACCACCGCCGAACCCTGTTCCACCTAACGGGAATGCTCATCCGGGGCAGAACCAGCGACATGTCGTGATCACGACTCCCCCAGCCGAGGCGCAGCGCCCGAAAGCGAGCCAGATCCCGATCCACGAGGACGGCGCGCGCAATCTCCTGCGCAAGCGCAGCGCGCCGGCGGCCCCGCCCAGCCAGAGCGGCGGCGGCGTGCTATCCTTCCTGTTCGGCTCGGGCAAGCCGCGGCACCAGTCCGCGTCCGTCCGGGAGCCTGGCCCGCGACACCAGTCCATGCGGGAGCCGCCCCGCGGTCGAGATATGCGGGAAGGGCGGCATCCACGAGAAATGCAGGTGGACTGGGCTCCCGATGTCAACGTCAACGTGCGCAAGGTCGTGGCCATGAACCCCATGCAGGAGGACCCGTCACAGATGAGGCGGAAACTGAACAAGAGACGGTGACCGTGCGTGGCCTCAGTGCGTCAGCACCCTCGCGGTGCCGTTGTGCGTTCTTCCGATCTACACACGCTGTCATTTTGCCTTATTTCGTTGTCTGTTTCTTGAAGCTTGGTGTGAACTATTGGATGGTATTCTTGAACACATCTCACAGACCTCTCATCAGGATTACCGTCGTACTTACCCCATCTGCCCATCACGGACCCCGCATGCCTGTATCCTACACATACCCCCTGCATCTGTTAACCATATATGTTTGTGCTTCTCTTCTGTAGCACTCGCATCTCCTGTCGAACGGTCTAAATATATCTCTAGATGTCTTTTTCCAGTGATCACCGTGTTTGCGAACTCGACGGGCGACCATATGCTGATGCGCTTCTGCAGCCCCGAAACGACGCCCGCCCCATCACGACCAAAGCTCCGGGGCCATATGACACGGATGGTCGTAAGGATACGTCGTCGTCCATCTGCACCCTCGAGCACAGGCAAGACACGTTCGTTATCTGCACGCTCGGCGCAGCAGCTGGCATGCGAGCACGGGGGCTCCACTCCCGTATGGAACGGCGCTCGCAGCGTATGTCCCTCCATGGGGTCCAATGCTCCCAGCATCGCGACGCACATGCATACGAAGGCCATGTCGGTATTCTGCATCGCCTTCCACTTTCCCGTGTATTCAGAACGACGAGACCACGGCAGCGACGCGGTATAAAAACCCAGGTATGTGCTCGCATATGCCCCCAGGCCTCGCCGCACATCCTCGCGCGCTTGCATCGCCATGAAGTTCCTCGCTGTCCTCTCTTTCGTCGCTGTCTTCGTCGGCGCGCACGCTGCTAGCCTGAGCAGCCGCCAGTCCGGCGGATGCTCCTGCGCCGGTGCGTGGGCCCCGTTGGGTTGGGAGCTGTGCTAATGTGCCAGTTGTTTAGGGACGCGGTACTCTTCGAGCAACATTGAAGATGCGATCGACCAGGCTGAAGGGAGGGGTGGAGGGTGCGTCGAGTAGAGGATGCTGCACGAATGACGGCGACTTACGATATTCTTGCATTTTTCCAGCGACTACCCGCACCAATACCACGACTTCGAGGTACACCCCATCCACCAGTTATTTCGCATGTCGACTGATATCCATGGTCGCAGGGCTTCTCTTTCCCATCGTGCAGGGGCGAGTTCTTCGAGTTCCCGCTCGAGCGCAGCGGTGCCTACACGGGCGGCAGTCCCGGCGCGGACCGTGTCATCTACGACGAAGACGGCGATTTCTGCGGTGAGTGCACGATTCAATCCATACGTGTTGGACATCTCATGTCAGGCGTATTTACACAGCTTGCCTGACTCACACGGGGGCATCGAGCGAGAACGGCTTTGTAGAATGCGATTTCTGATCACCTTGTTGAGCATTCTGAGTAATAATACATATCCCCTGAAGGGGTCGATTTATGTGCTACAACGGCGAGACGAGACCTAAAGTTCGGTACCTAACGCGATAAGTGTCCTGTCCTGAGCCTCAACATGTACACGTACGGAATATGACACAACGAAACCAAGCATCAAAATTCCCCTCTCCTCATCGCCTTGTCGTTTCTGTCCATATGCTGTCCCCAAGCCTGGCGCACCGATTTAGACATGTCGAAGCAGTGAACAACGTCTCCGTCAAAGCCATCTCCGTTGAGCATTTCGACTCGCATGTGTTCCCCTCCTGACGAGCAAATCCTGGTCCACGAGAGTTGAGAACGCTTGCAATGAGAGAAGTGCTCCAGAAATGCATCGGGTGTGTACATGCAGTAAGGAAGGGCTTCAAAAGCCAAGCGAACAGAAGTTGAATTCGTGAGCGAGTAGACTTCGTCGCAGCCGTGGCAGGCCAAGTAGACATCGTTGCGGACTTGCTGAGAATTCTTATCAAGGAACGGGATGAGGGTCGCGACCATAAAACGTAACGTATCATCATATGTGTAGTCAGAGCCTTGAGGGGGGAATGTGTCGAGAGGCTGCTTTAACATGCGCTTGACTGAGCGCTCCAAGTACGACTGCCTAGCCTGTGATGTCAGAATGTGGTTTTCGAAGGCGTCTTCACTTCCGTGAACTGCGATTGCTACTTGCTGAAGACGGCTTTTGCTGTACAAGACCTTTCGGGCCGAGCAAGAAGTACCCTTCAAACCATAACGCCCTGGCACTGATTTAAACGCAGGCAACTCCGCAAGATGCTTCTTCTTGATACCAAAGGCGCCCAGAGCATCGTACGCGGTGATGGGCTGAAGCTCCGGCGCCCCCCTCAAGCAAACAAGGCAACAGCGTATGCAGTCCGGGATCCAGAGGAAGGCACCCAAGCGTTGACCACAAACACCGCAGGTACTGGTGCATAGCACTCTGTGGATCGCTTCGACAGAGAAATGGGGCAAAGACTCGGATTTGATGAGGGCAAGCACAAGGGTCGGTGCATATTGAAGAATCTGCTGATAGGGAAGACAAGTTTCCGTCATACTGCGAGCACGGCGATTGACCTGGCGAAGGGCAAACATGGACTTCAAATCGAGCTTTCCCATGATAGTGCCAAGCACTTCGAGTGGAGCGCGATCAAGATTGCCAAGGCTAGAACCAGGAGGAGCATGATCGGCAGAGAAGAAACCAGGAGGGGTCTGCACATTGTGGGATACGGACAAGGCCGAGTAGAGGAACGCGTCATTGTGATAAGCGAGAGAGCGGACCATGGCATGACGGACAGCGTCGTCGGCGGGGGCAGAAGACCTGAGCACGACAGGACTCGCAGGATTCTTGTTGGAGTTTGCAGCACTAGAAACCATTGCCTACACACGGAGGTCAGTTGAAATGGCAAGCAGATATATGAAAGTTTGACTGACTTATGATGTTCGGTCTGGGAGTATGCGATGTGAACGAAACAAGTGGTATAAGAGTCGAATGTGACTGACGAAGCAGGAGGAAAGCAAGTGAAGCACAACTGGTGGAGAGAAGGAGCCAAATGCGACCGGGTGAAGCAAGACGAGATGGGGGCAAGAAGAGGCACGATGAGGGAAGGAAAGAAAGAGAGGTCTAAGAGCGCGACCAGCGACGAGGCCTTATATACGTGCGCGAAACCAATGTTCCAGAAATAGAACCCTCGCCGAAACTGGGAAATTGTTCACCTGTTCACCATGTTCAGCAGTCGGAGGGAGCGGGCCATTGAAAAGGGTAAGGAAGATACCAAGGAAGGAACAAAAGAATGTGAAGAGCAGGAGCCTCGGCACCGAGGCCAGACTTCTGGATTTTAATTTGTACCTGAGTCGTCAATACCCTAGCTTGGGTCGGTCGACGCGAACTCAGATCTGTGTCTGTGCGAGGAGACGTTTTTCTGGCCAGCAAACGATCTCACCACAAGAACGGGCCTTAGCCAATGATACGTTTGGTGAGCTCAACGCCAAAAGGCAAGGACAACACTGCAAGCTTATTCATTCCACGTTATTATGTCTTTGTCGTCTTCAGAATCATGGTCCCGTTTCCTGTGGAGCATGAGGCGGTCGCGGGAAGGCCATAGACGGTTACAATCTGGACAGTTCGCTCAGAGCTAGGACATGTGTATGGCACTTGAGAATACCTTTGAAAGCGCATATGAAAATGGGCGTCCTTTCCACGTAACGAGCAATTAGTAGGGGACAAATCAATATGAGGGCTAACCTTACTCTGAAGGATTCGTGACTCTAGCGACGGTTGTGGCTATCTGGTCTGCAGTTGTGGTGACTGCGCACAGTTGAGATGAGATGGTCCATTATTAGAAATATGCGAGAGTTACCATCTTGAACAGCAGGTCTAGAGGGCAATATAGAGGGAAGTTTTGGATGGGAGGACATGTCGGGAAGGAGAGAAACGTGGGGTGACGTCACAGTCACGACTGGGGAAGAGAGCAGCTCGGACTGCGGACGGAAAGAGAGACTCAGACATCTGTGCATGTCGGCAAAGCTGTCAATATGGCGTCCGATACGTACTCACTCATGTTCTTCGTGTCGTAGCCCATGGCCAACACTCCACCTGGATCTGGGCAGCCAGAACCGTCACGAACGCTTTCGTCGCGTCTGCAGTCCCTGCTCCCGTCCTTCGCCGGCCCATCTGACCAGATTCAAGAGGCCATGCGACCCCCACGCTCCCCGGTGCCCCGAATGAAGCCCAAGCCACGGCTGCCGCCCTTGCAACCTGCAATGCCGTCCCCGCCTCCGTCGTCCCAGCCGTCTCCCCAAAGGTCGACGCTGCCTGTCCTTCGCTGGCTCGGCCGCCAGCCTTCATCCTCCTCTCTCCACAGCAGCTCTTCCTCCCACTCCGTCACCTCGTCCCGCTCCGATTCTCCACTGTCGTCTCTTCAAGATGCCCTTGCTTCACCCCTTCTTACCCCTCCGCCTCTCGCACATCCATCTGCGTCCCATCAACCTACGCACCCGCATCCCCACCTCCACCCCTCCTCCCCGTCAATACCGCCATCTCTATATTCTTCTTCGCCCTTTCTTCGCACCCTTACCTCCGCAACCCTACCAGCAGCCACCCTCTCCCAAGCGCATATTCCTCCATCCGTATACGCACACGACCCCTTCGATCAGGGCCACACCCGCGATGTATACACGCCCACCCTCAGTTCACCCATAATCGTAGAGAACTCCCCGCCACACCGCTCGTCCCTCGATACGCTCCGCTCTCTCCAGAATCGCGAGCGTGAGCGAGACACTCAACTACATACCCAGTCCATTGGACGCAAGGAAGGGAAGCACAGACAAGCTGCATCCTATAGCACGAGCGCCAATGCTGCACCGTCGTCTTCTAGTTGGTGGTGGTTTCAGGGCGACAATAAAGAGAATGTCGACCAATTGCTTGACGAGTCGGACCGCGCAGATACCATTGCAGAGGAGCAATCTCGCATTGCGCGAAAATGTATGTCGTGTTGTTCGCTTCCCTTCCTTTCGCCTTAATTCATTACCACCGCCAGACCTTGCCCCGAAGAATCCGCTTGTTTTCTGCCATGGATTGCTCGGGTTCGATTCGGTGATGATTGGTCCGTCAATAGCGCCGCTCGAGGTAACACACTGGCGCGGGATTAAGGAGGTTTTGGAGGCCAATGGCGCCGAGGTCCTCATTACTCGGGTGCCTGCTACTAGCTCACCCATCGACCGCGCCAAGGTGCTGGAGAAGAGGATAGAAGAAGTATATCCCGGCCGTAAGGTTCACCTTATCGGTGAGTACGATTCTCACATGAAGTTAGACCCCGTAGCTGATAGTTCCCAGGTCACAGCATGGTATGTGTCAGTTTCCACAGGATTGCAGTCCATCACAATTCGTTCATCTACAGGGTGGCTTAGACTGCCGCTACATGACCACGAACCTGCGCTCACACACTTTCTCCGTGCTCTCCGTTACCACCATCGCCACGCCGCACCGCGGCTCCGTCTTTGCGGACCACTTCCTCGAGGCCGTGGGCCGCTCGCGGCTCCCGCAGGTTCTCTCGCTGCTCGACCTCCTGCCGAACGGCGGCGGGGACGGCAAGGCGTTTGAGTCCCTCACGATCGACAACATGCGCAAGTTCAACGAGGAGACGCCCAATCTAGAGAGCGTGCGGTATTTCAGCTGGGGCGCGGTGTACGATCCTGGGTTGATTGACACGTGGAAGTGAGCGCTGCTTTTTTTCTGTCTGGCGTCTGGGTAGGCTTAATTGGCCGCACAGATACCCGCACTCGGTGGTCCTGGAGAAGGAGGGTCCTAATGACGGGCTCGTCTCCGTCCAGTCTGCACGATGGGTACGTCCCTCTCGGACTTTCCATTTCTTTTTCGTATCCACGATCACTCATTACGTCGACAGGGCACGTACCTCGGCACGCTCGAATCGGTCAACCACCTCGACCTCGTCGGGTGGATCAACACCGCGCGCTACAAGTGGGCCGAGCTCCGTGGCAAGGAGATCAAGTTCAAGCCCGCGACGTTCTACCTCGGCGTCGCGGACGTCCTCGCGCGCGAGGTGGAGGGGCAGGGCGACCACGCGCATGCGGACCGGGCGGAGGAGTGTCCGGAAGTGGAGGCGATGGGGCGGCGCGTCGCGGAGGAGGGGTCGGGCGCGGGCGCGGCGAAGGAGGTCGAGGCGGTGACGGGCTCGGCGGAGGATCAGCGGAAGGCTGTGGCTGGCGCGACTGGAGGTGAGAGGAGAGCGGTGGAGGACACGGCCGGAGACGGTGGGCAGGCTGCTGTGGCGGGCGCAGCTAAGGATCAGCAGAAGCCAGGGCCTAGCGTGGCCAATGGCCAGGCGCGTGCCAGTGCGGCGAAGAAGGCGAAGCGGCAGTCCAAGATCGAAGACGATCCGTGGGATGCGTCGTCCGATGATGACGACGACGACGAAGGCACGCCGCGCCTTTCATGAACGCCAGACGGGGTAGCATTCTCAGAGAACTGTCGGACTTCGTTATAATATGTGCTTATAATGCAGAGGTACCCTATAGATCATCTCGCGGTCGTATACCATGTTCATATGTATGCCCTACTATCTTGGATATGCAGCATTTTAATTCCTGGGAGAACGGGGCGAGGTTTGCGGGGTGGAATGTTCCTTCTGACAGTAAGGTAGTGTGTGTGACAACAATTTTTCGAAAATTTCCAATCTACATTGTTATGTTCAGTGAACCATCCTTTGAGTCCCAGCAGGCACAGGCTGGTGAACCAAGCCAGAATTTGCAAGGATGGAACTAATTGTTCGCTGCGATGGACGCGGCCTCCGCTCGCGGTTGCTCGACCTGTTTCGGCGACTTGGCTCAAATATATTAATCCTTGGTAAGATACGGTACGAAAAGATCTAATTCTACGTGCCTACAGCCTCGCCTGCACCTTCGGCTTCTTCCGCAGCTCTCTTGCCTTGTCCCGCAAGACACGGCGCAACAACTTGCCACTCGCGTTCTTCGGGATAACCTCGACGAACTCTACGCCGCCCGCAAGCCGCTTGTAGTACGCCTTGTGGTCAGTGACATGCTGCAGAGGCGTGTGAGCCGTCGGCGATAACCTAGAGGAAGGCGGTGATCCCCACGCACCTTCATGATGGAAGCCTTGATCTTCTTTCCCTCTGCAGGGTCCACAACGATGCATTGAGCGGCCTCCGTGCGAAGCACGACAAACGCCAGGGGTATCTCCCCGCTATACTCGTCGAGAACACCGACGACACAGGTATCGGCAACGTCGGGGTGTCGCAGGATGTGGCCTTCCAGTTCGGCAGGGGCAACTTGGAACCCACGGACCTTCAGGAGTTCCTGCGGGGCGCCGGGTCAGCCGTCTGGATGTTGAGCGATCGAAAAGGATCTACCTACCTTCAGCCTGTCGACGATAAAGATTTCTCCATTTTCGTCGATGACAACTTCGTCACCCGTGCGCACCCAACTGCATCACAGTATTAGACCGGTCTTCTGTTCGAGACATCGCTTCCTTACCCATCAATAAAGGTTTCTTTCGTCCTATGCACAAACAGCCGTAAGTCACTTCTGCAAATGGAGAAAGTGAACCAGAACTTACGCCTTCTCGTCATTGGTGTACCGAAGTGCCATCGACGGGCCCGAAACGACCAGTTCTCCCTGTTCGCCGACCTTCGCCAAGGACCCGTCTTCCTTCACCACACGGCATTTCATACCCGGCATCATCTGCCCCGCGGACCCGGCGACGCCGACCTTCTGCCATGGAGGGAAAAGCGTAATCGTCGTGGACGTCTCGGTCATTCCTATATCGTCATGAGCTTCGTTTCGCCGATATACGCAAGGAGAAACTCGCCATAGCCCTGGCCAATTGCGGCATCTGGAAGAACCTTCAGCACTTCCTCGGTGAGCTCCGCGCTCAAAGGCGCTGCGCCACAGAGCAACCAGCGGACATGGCTCAAATCGAATTTGGGCGTAGCCGGATGCTGTCATAATTGTTCAAAAGAAGCGGGCCTTCATAGCGGGATTGACATACCTTGCAAAGCAGGACGATCTGCGGCGGCACAACACTTTAGCCGCTTGGGTCAGAAATAGTTGAGAGGTCGAAGTGTGAAATGGGCTCTTACTAAAGGTGCGTAATCCGGTATTTGACGATGCTCCCCAGGAATTTTACGTGCTCGAATTTGGGGATAACCACGAGTTGAAGCTGGGTCAGGTCAGAACGTGAAAACCGAAAATCTTGGATGGAAGCACGTACTCCGGCGAACAAGGACCAGTGCATCTAAACAGAAGAAAAACACGTAAATCAGTACGGCAATACAGAGTCTAGTTTTCCGAGAGCATCATATACGTACCACAACCACTAGGCCGTAGATATCTTCGGATCCATGATGTTCAGCAGCAGGACCAATGAATTAGAAAAGAACTCACGGAAAAATGGAAGACCTGGATGGAATAATTAGCGCGAAAAGAACGGACACTTGTGCAGGGACATACAGCCAGCCGCAACGTCTCCCTGCCTGAAGCGGTCGCCCTTCCCGACTTGTTGATGAACAGTCATTTGGATCGTGCACGCGATGGGTGCGTAATGCGCGATCGCAACGGCCTGTGAGATAGCGCATTAGCATCGAGTACCAGATAGGGTCCATATGATGACAAGAACATGCCTTTGGGCGCCCCGTCGTTCCACTAGAAAAACTTAAAAACGCGAGCTTCGTTTTGGCTTCCCCAGGCGCAAGCCGTCGTTCGGTGAACGCGGGCGGCTGTGACAAACCGTACGCCACCATCTCATCTACGGTCGGCCCTGCCAGTGCTGAGGTACTAGAGTTCCTCGCGCTGTCCATCACGATCAGCCGCTCTGCGGGAATTCCGCATTTCTGAGCGGCCGCCAAAGCCGTCGGCAGCGCGTCGGGGTGCACGATGATGCTGACGGCCTTCGTGGTGGTTAGCTGATACTCAAGCTCGGCGGCCGTGTATGTCGGGTTCGCAGCGCTTCATGGACGCGTGTTAGTGGCATGTAGTCGGGTCAACGACGGAAGATTGGCTAACGTGACGATGGCACCTAATCTGTGAATGGCCCATATGGCTACGGGATAGTCTTACCAGAGCACGTGGTCAGGACGCGGCGCAAACATGGAAGTCAAGACAAAATACGCGTACCGATATCGTTGGGGCTGAATATGCAGACTTCAACGCGAGGTCAGTCCAGCACGGCAGATCGAAATCGAAGTCGCGCACCAGCTTGATCCTCCCCTGTTGCGCAAGGTGAGCGGTGATCGAAGTGCTACGCGTTTGAATGTGAAGAACTCACCAACGTTGAATTTCAACTTCAACGCATTGGCTAGACCAAATACGCGGCCACGAACCTATGCAATTGGGAGATAAGCGACCCTGCCCGAGTACAGGAGTATGAATGCAGGAAGGTCCGCGTCGGACAAGATAGCCGCCGGGAACGCGCTGCAAGTCGCTACGCGCTGAAAACATTCTCACCTGCTCATAACCCACTGCTCTCCCGGACGCGTCGTCGATGAGCCACGGCAAGGCAGGATTGTTCCTGATGATCCTGGTGGGATGGTCCGCATCGAGAAAGAACTGTACAAGCGTGAGGTCGTCAGGGATTTGTAGCTCGGAAATCGATATAGGAGATACGAATTCTGTCATGACGGCGAGAAAGGACGACGCTACGCGAGGACGGGAAGAGGAACTCGTTTCCATCGCGTATGCGGCTGTCAGTTTATATACCGTACCAATTCGGAGCTTCACCAGACGCGAGGAAGCCTGCGGCAGGCCATCACAGGAAGGCTCATGCCCGATTAGCGAATGTAGGCGAAGCCCTGATGAAATGTATTGGCAACATTATTTAAATGGATCCGCAGGGCTGAGACACTCGGAGCAAGTGCTTGTCGTCCATACCATTACCAACGATCTCAGATTGTATCGTGCCTGCGAGCCGATCACTGATTAGGGTTTGGTTCGGTCCTGGGCTGTGGCGAAAACCCGCAATACTTGTCTCCGGCTGACCTAACTTCTGCACGTTCAAGTCTGAGACGAGGGGGTCTTACATGCTTGCGCCTTTTCCGATATGTCCTGCGTGGACATCTCCCTTGTTATATGATGTCAGAAGACGGATAATTACACTGCCGAATGGCTCGGTGAACATGGCGCCGGGATAGTAACCCACGCCTAATAACCTATGACTTTCCGGTCGTCTTCTGATCTCTGTACCGCGAGCTGCATCCGGATCTTGAGGTTGAGCTCTCTGAGATAAACACGAGGGATGATGGAATCAGGAAACCCGGATCAAGCGAAACAGGGCCGACAGTTTGCAAGATGGCAGGTTTATGACGCTGCTAGTTGCTGGTCATGAGTTGAAGAGCTAGAGGATGATTCAATTCAGTCGCTTGAGACAAACAACTCTGGCCAATCGCATGGAGGACCGCTCACCTATCGGCAACGATGTCCGCTACGTGGATTCTCCCGCAAAAGGATCTGTACTAATATTGTTGTCCATCATTTCACCTCCGAGCAACGTGTCTGTCTCCTGCATTTGCGTCAAGTCGTGGGCCCCTTCGAACGCAGTCCCGTCTGGCCCTAACTCCGCCATATCCAAGTCTGGCAAATCCTCCGTGTTCAAAGCATCCGTGACGCCAACGCCTGATTCAAGAGTCCCATCCAGTGCCTTGAGCGAGCTATCGAGAGTGTCGTCGGCCGTCGACTCCGCCGCACTGTCGGGCTGGAAGGATATGGACAGTGGGTGGGGCTTGGGCGTGGTGACTTTGGATGGAAGTTCGTCCTTCAGAACGACGGGTTCCGTTGCCTCTCGTGACGTCACATCCGGAGCAACCGACTGAGTCGCTTCGTCCTGCTCCATTTCTTCGTCGCCCTCCACAATCTCAGGTTCGTCGGGGAGCGGCGCAAGCGGCTCGTCTAGGGCGCCTTCATCGTCGCTAAATTGCTATGGGTGCGCGTTAGGATTGATATAATTAGGACAGCACGGTGCCTCGTACCTTGTCTTTTGTCTGTCTTCACCCACTTGTAGACTTTGAAGGTAGAACCCGGGGGCGCGTTCTCTGGCAGAACCCACATCTTCTCCCAACAGGGAACAGGTTGCATGAGCTGCCGCCGCGCGGCTTCCGACGTTGCAATGCTGATACCAATTCTGCGTCGCGTAGACATTTCGAATAGATTCTGATAGTTGACAAGAAGATGAAGAGGACCAGAAAGTGAAGAGTGAGTGGTACGCGGTCAATGAGTGGACAATACAACAGAGGCGACAGACGCGAGCCGAGTTGAACGCCCGATTTGGTATTTCGGTTCGGTCCAGAAATAGAAATGAACAACCCTGTAGGTCGCTGCAGTGCTCTCAGAACGCGTCGTTGGGGACCATGGACGACGAGCAGGAGGCCGAGCTTCGCAATCCATTCCCTTCCCCACCGTCGCATTACACCAATTATACCACCCACAACCTGAAGCTCCTGAGCCTACTCCGCGAGCGCGCCGGAGATGAGGATATCAACCAGCACCAGGTTCTGTCAGACCAGACCGACGTCCCTGACTGGCCATTGACGCAGCTGGAGAAGCCAAGGGTGGATTGGATCGTGGAAGATGGGCACTATACTATCTATGGCGATACATGGTTTGTGCGCATTCAGTTGCATTTTACTCTGAGCATGTAACGGACGTGTTAGGATCTGGCATCCTGTAGTTGAAAGAGACGATCTCGTCGTTGGCTGATCAGGGTGGACATCAATTGTATCCATCCGACATTAGCGTGGGTGCGTCTCGTCACTACAGCTATGCTTGCAGGGCAATGTTCACATGTGCAACAGATCGAAGACCTGCTCTTCTCTCCGTTCTTCGCTCCATGCTAGTCACGTATTCATCCCTCTTGAATGCACTTCTCGCACCACCTCCTAGCATACCATCTGAGACTCCGCCAGAGTGGCAGAGACAGGTGGAATGGATCACTATCCTGGCACAGAATGTCATGGCTGCTGCCAACGATCTGCGTCCCGTCCAGGTGTGGTCTGTTCGACTTGGTCGTCTGGCTAAAAGCTCAGGAGTTTCAGGCCCGTGCGAATTTAGAGTCGATGATGCAGCGTCAGCTAGAGAACAGAAAAGAGGAGACGAAAGCTATACATGAGTCCGTGTTTTGTCCTGATTTTCGACTATCACCATCCTCTAATCGCGCGCAGGAAATGTGACATGTTGGAATCCAAGCTTGCCGAGTTGCAGGACGCGACACAGGGCGCTCAAGCATCAGCTGCTGCAGCAGTAAGTACTTAAAACAAGAGATGTTGTTCACTTCGTTTATCACGAGTATCATTCACAGCAACCAGTTATTGCGACTACCTTGAGCCCTGATACCAAGGTAAGAAACCCATCCGTGCTCAACTACAACCGAGCTCAACGCCTACTTTCGCAGACAACCGCAATATCGCCTCTCACCACTGAGGATGTGCTTCGTTGGGCCGAATCAATATAATGCATAGCGTTCCCGCTATTTACGTATTGTTCAGTCGACGGCGACATTCGTCAGACATCTCATGCTTTCGGACCTACCTATTCTCGTCGATATTTGGCTTGGGAATTATCTTTATTTTTGTTCAAACTTGCTAGCCTTGATTCAGTGCCAGTGCTATAATCAGACATACTTACCGCACGACCAAACTCGACGACAAAATGTTCGTGACTGGGCTGTAAATTGAAGGACAAGGATAGTTTATTCTTGACGTAATTGGCTTCAATGATACTGCGCTCATGCACACTCCCTTCCAACATCCTACCGCCATCCCATACCTAGCCAGCTTCGATATCCTAGGGTACGTCTTCGGCAAAGCAGAGGGCGGCTGTAGAAGCATTCCTACGCAGTGCGCAGTTAGGTACAGTGCTTCGCCTGCGTTTCCTTTGGCATAAAGCTCGAGTGTCTGGCCTCTACGAATCTTGCTCATTGTCTCCAGCATGGCCCCACTCAGAAGACTAGTTTTCATAGAACAACCTCATCTCATATTCTCCTCGCTGAGCTTTGCGACAGCAGTTGCTGCCCTCTCGCCCACGCGCGCCTTTACACCTCTTATTCTCCTCCTCACGTCGCTCCATCTCTATGTACGCGTGGTTGCTCCGCGCCCGCAAGCATTTGCCCGTCTTGCGAACATATGGTTCTGGGTAACGGCAGGAGCATGTGTGGCCCACTCGCCGTCATCGATACATTCTCTCTCGTCGACGGCCGGGTCACTCCTCTCGCTTTTCCTTTTCAGCGGCCTCTCGTCCTTCGTAGCCATGGCGGCGATGTACCTAGACGCAAAAGTCTCCGCACAGATGCACACGCCGTGGGCCAGGATCTCGCTGTTCCCAGCAGTTTGGGCGTCCGTCTGGCAAGGCATTTCTCACATCAATAGCATCGGTAATCTACTGTCATGGACGCCCGTCGTCGGCATCGACCCATACAAGTGGATGCGGCCTGTCTTCGGATCGTGGGGCATCAATTGGGTGGTAGCCGCATGGGCGGTCGTGGGCTCCGAAATCATCGGAGCGTGGTTCATTGGTCCAGGTTCAGAGCTTGAGGACAGCGAGGACAACCTGACCAATGTTCACGATGAGGAGGAATCTGGCGAGGCGAGTGTTCCTTCTCTGCAGGAGTCGCATCACATCCTTTTCCTCGGCATTGGCCTGCTCGCGCTAGCCATCCCTTCGTACTTCGTTCAAGCGTTGCCCGACCGCGCATACACGCCTTCCACCACCCCACTCACGGTAGGGTGTGTTCTTCCTCCCCCGCGTGCGGAATCAGATCACAGATCGCCTCTGGACCGCTTCATCGCGGAGTCAAGTCAGTTGACGCGCGCCAAGGTCCTCCTGTGGCCGGAAGGTGCGGTACACTTCGAGACGGCCACGGAGAGGGAGAGCGCGATCGAGCGTGTGCGGTCGCACGTTAGGGGCCCATACATCGGGATATCGTTCAATGAGCCCGCGCCAGCAGACTGGGCAGGCGGTAGCTCGCGCTCTGGCATGCGACGGAATGGCTTGGTCTTGGTCGGACCTGAAGGCGTCGTTTTCGAATACTACAAGCAGAACCTCGTGCCTTGTGGGTATTCCCACGACTTTCTTATCTATATGCTAACACGTTTGCATGGGCAGTGGTGGAGTCGTATTCGATGACACCGTCCAACGAGTCACCGTCTATCTACGACCTGCAGCTCGGACCTCCTTCTGGCACTAAGAAGCCCGATTGGACGCCAGGCCCTCCCTACACACGCCCCATTCCCGTGACTGCAGGCATCTGCCTCGACTTCGCTCAGGAAACACTCTTCTCAGAGCTGCCTTCGCGCCCCGCATTGATTCTAGCGCCCGCGCAGACCTGGCACCGCGACGTTGGCCTCGCCATGTGGGAGCAGGCCCGTTCGCGCGCCGAAGAGCTGAACAGCGTGGCGCTCTTCTGCGACGGGGGCGAGGGCAGCGTGAGCGGCATCGCGGGGCACGGGCTGAGCGAGCCTATGCAGGCCGGCGGCGGATCGTGGATCCGCACCGTTGGTGTTCAATGGCCGTTTGACGAGAGGAAGACGTTCTACACCTGGGCTGGAGACAAGGCGATGTTTGCGCTCGTGTGGGCGATTTTGGGGGTTGGGTGGATCGCCGAGATCGGGGTCATACAGATTGCGGGGCGGTTACACTTCTTTGGGGAAGGCGGGGTGTTCAGCAGGCTGGTGCAAGTTGTCCAGAGCGCGCGGAGTAGGTTTGAGACCAAGAGGGAGAGAGTAGGGGAAGAGCAACCTTTGCTTGTCGATGTCTGAATGCTGTTCCTTCCGGTGCGCCTTGATTCACTCCGTCGTAATGATTAACGTGCCGCGTCCTGTATCCTGTGCCTTTGATTGCTGTTTTGTTTAGCTATCGCTTTGCTTTCGGGTGTATCCCAACGTCACTGTGTCATTGTACTTGTCTTCTTGTGGGCACAGAATCCCGTCATTGATTGGTATGCCGCAGCGCTTATCTGCGTACAGCAGGCTACAACGAGGTCGCCCCTGGTCCTTGCGGGCGGGTCGAACATGTAAGTTACGGTATCTCCTCTCCTGATATTGCGTCTTCTTTCCTTACATCCGTTCATGAATGCGGGGCTTCTGTAAACGCGCAGCTTCTGTACATGCCGGTGTCCTCAAGGTCTTTGAGGTAAGTCATTCGCCACGCGCACTGCGTTCGCACTTGTAACACCAGTCTCCTTTTCCATGCTAACTGACCGATCGCCGACTGTTATTCATGAGACGCTGTGATACACAAATTCATGATATACTCAATCGTTCCAGAGGGTCATAGATTGATATTGAAGGTACATGCACACCATATAACAAAGCATATGTCATTGTTCGTGATCTGCATTGCTCGTGGTGCGCTTATATGGATCCACGCAATTGTCATGTTGCCTCGCCATTATCATCCTGTATTTCTGTTGTCCTTGGGGCCAATTGCTTTCCGCGAGACGGTCCGAGGACGCCTCCATTTCGAGGCCGTGTTGCACGAGGTTGGCTCTTCACCCGATAGTCGTTCTCGGAAGTAGAAGGTACGGTACGCTCGACTGCAGCAGGTGTACCACGCCTTTTTCGCGCTTGTTCAGCGTTCAGCGTCCCACAAATTAGCTCGCGTCCGCAGAGGTTTCTCTCCAGCGCAGGTCCCTAGTTGTTAGGACTTGCCTTTGATCCGACGTTCCCATCCAAGAAATCCCTTCGGTCGCGGCTCGCACGTAGCCTGCGCGGCTCCGTGCGTAGCTCGACCAAGCCGCCCGAGACTTCCTCCGTTTCTCTCGCGCACGACCTTTCGGAGCACCCTGGTCGAGAACAGGTCCTCAGTACCGTAGTTGAAGAGGATCCAGCCGCTGTAGACGATTGGGTGGACGACTTCGAGCCGATAAATTTGGCAGACATCCGCTTTGACGAGGACGAGGAAGATAAGTCGTCGAGTTCTCTGACGGTGCAAGCACGTTCCGTTCAGCCTTCCCCCGCATTCCGCCCCATCGATAATCCACCAGCGCCTCCTGCCCCGGAGTCCTTGACACACACATCCTCATCGCAGCCATCTTACCATTCGGATCCCTTCGCAACCCCAAGCGACTACCGGTCTCCAGTAGATTCTGTCAATCCGCCGTCCTTCCTCTCTCGTTCGTCCTCCTTGGCTCGTACACCTTTGGACAAGACTCCGGCTGCAAATTCGCGCGCCCGGACCTCTAGCAAGGCATCGAGGCGATCCCGCCGATCGGAAAAGCACGACAACGTCATCCAAGAACTCAAGCTCCTGCTCGACTTCCCTCTCCCGCCCAGCCATATCCCGACGCCCGTGTCCGGTACGCCTGTAAAGTCGAGAGACCAAACAGCGAGTGTTTCCGAAGTTACGCCAGTTGCCGACAACTCATCCATCTTTTACGATCAGGATCCATTCCGCGCCGAGTCCATTCTCGAGGCTGAAGAGTCATCTGCGCAAAACAGGAGCGAGTACACACCTGCTGGCTCCTCCGCGTCTTTCCATACCGCGCAGTCCCGTGCCTCGAGCTCGTCTCGCCATTTCACCCCTTCTCAGTCACCTGCACCTACCCTTCATCAGCTCCGCGATCGTACCCCATCCCCGACTGTCCTTCCGTCCCACGACACCACCCCTCTCCGCAAGCAGGCGTCCATACATACCACCAGCGCGTCGATCTACGCGCCGTCTATAAGTACGAAGGCGAGCTCTACTCTTAAGCGCTTCGGATCCTTGACAAAAGAGACGCTCCGTGCTTCGTTTCGCACGCCCATATCACAGCTTTCCTCCGGCCGCTCTCGCAGAAAACAGCGTGGTCAGCACGTTTCTGCAGATAATACTCCAGAACCTTCTGTGCGGCAGGAGCCTGAGGTCGCTTTCAATCTCCTTCCCGAGTTTAAGCCTGAAGCCCTAGATATCACCTTCCCCACATTCGACGCCACAAGTCCTCGCGTCTCCAGAGCTTTTCATCCTTACCCTCAGAGATCCGTCCAGTCGTTCTACGGTTCTCTTGAAGATTTCCTCAGTGGTCATATAAAGGCAGGAGAGCCCACTAGGCATCATCGATTCAGATCGGTACCGTCGCTTCTTCCTAGTGCAGCACTCACTGGACCCGAGCCAGCAGCCGATACCCAGGCTCGCACTCCCGCACCACCGGAACCATCTATCATCGTAACACCGCCTGCGCCGCAAGCACATCCCCCTCGCCCCACTCGCCCATTACCACCTCTCCCAGTCGCATCTCTTCCGCCTATATCTCGTCCTGTCAGATTTGAGCTCGTCGATCCTCTAGATCTCACTTCCTCCCCGATCTCCCCGACGTACTCGAACGAGTTCCGCTATTCGTCGGCAACTATTTCACTTGCACCTGCTTCGCCGTCTTGGTTATCCCGTAACGTCGAAGAAATAGAAAGAGCTCTTTTTGCAGCGCCTCCTGGGACCCCATCGCCATCATCCGTCTTCGTCGAACCCACCGACTTAGACGCCTTTTCGGACGCGCCTCCAGACTTCGTCTCGGACGACAGCTCTACCCTTCCCTATCCGACTTCCACTGAAGCCGAGACCCCGCCATCTCCTTCTCCCTTGCCCGTTCCATCGGCACTGCCCCTCCCACATCCTACCGAAGAGGTGGTCTATATTCGCGGACGCGTAGCGATTCACGACTTAGACTCATCAGACGAGGCAACTTTCAGAACCGTTGCTTCATTCTCTGACACCCACTCGGAGGTTACTACGACTGTAAAGATCCCTCGCAGGACGCAGCGTAGCTCATCGAGTAGTCGTTCTACTAGGGTCGATAGCTTCCCTTCTCGGGCCTCATCATCATCTGCGCGCTCTCGTCCTCGCTCCCGAAAATTTTCGGCAGCTCGTGCGACGATCACACATTATCGCCGTTCCACAGACAGTCGTGGCAAAGTTCCTGCTGCTGTCAAGCCTGTCCCTCGTTCAGCCAATCAGAAGGAAAATTTGTCGCCGAGGGTAAGCAGACTCTTCTCTATGTGCTTGTTTCTCATGTTCAATATCACTTCATGCTTAGCGTCAACGTCCCTCTCTCTTTCCCGTATCTCCCAGCCAGGCCACCATCTCACCAGCTCCATCTGGAAGCAGTCAATTACTGACACCTCTTGATCTCGCCACACCTGGTACGCAGTCGTAAAATTTACGTAACAAACTTTCTTTGACACGTCCCTCAGCTTCGCTTGCCCTCGAGTCTGTGCCTACCCCCGTCCTTCCTCTACCCCCAAGACCACTTCAACCACCCCCAGGACCCCACCACTCCACGCGCAGAGTTCCGCATCAGTATTCGTTCTAACAGATCGCATCGCCAATATGTCTCATCCACAAGGCCTCGACCCAAATTTTAACCCTGACCCAAACTTTAATATATTCGGAAAAGGAACAGACACCGTCGATTTCGGAGGAGAGCCGGATTATGCTAATTATGAATGGTTCAAGGAGCCGCCACCGCCCCAAGATGTACGTTCTTCTGCTCTACTTTTGTCTTCGATCCTCATAGCTTTGACCTCCAGCCTCTTGTCGTCGGCGAGGCTTACATTCCACCACCAGGCGTCATTGAGCAGAACGAGATGTTCGAGTTTGCGCTGAAGGCCGCTCCAAACGTGCTGTTTGGCCGTTATAAGCAGTACGGACAGGTCCGTGTCCGGTCTTCACTTATTCTCGCGCGTGCTAAATGTTCTCTAGCTCGGCGTTCTCGCATGGTGCTCCGAATTCAGCGAGATGATCGACTCGCTGAAGGCGCTCGGCTTCGAGGGCAACATGTTCGTCTCGACGCGGCAGCAGGCGCTCAGGACATGCGAGGAGGTCCTGCGGCTCGACATGGACATCAAAATGCAGCTCATCGTCATCCACTTGTCAGGCCAGGTTGCCCGTCTGCGGCGGTTTTTGGACGCGGACCATGTGTGGGATGACTATCCCGAGCCTAATTTCCCCCTTGACCCTCGCGCGTATCAGTCATAGACTTTGTTTCTCTCTTCTCTCGTCTGCTTTTCTTTCTTTTTATCGTCGGTGTCGGATCTCCTATCATCTATGGTACATATGATTCTGTCTCGTCTTGCACGGTTACCTCTGCATCTGCATACCAATGTCCAATATCCATGTTGTAGTAGTAAGTATACATCACAATTGTCTATATCGTGTTCTATACTTCATCGCATCGCGATTCCGCTGTCAGCCACGAGCATCGTCAGAAAAGAGTCAAATACAACAAGACAAAAGTGTCACATCAGTCCATAAGTAATGAGTAAACTAGGAAATGATCGAAAGATGAATGGAGGCCGAGATGTGGGCGTGAGCGTCAGTGCAAGATCAATGCAATGCAAATGTCAGGTAAATTGTGTGTAAGTATATAGAAAGTCTGGTGTGTGAATGGGAATAGAAACAGGTATCAGCGAGAGGGCGCGACAACGCCGGCGAAACTGTGCCAGTAATCAACTGACGCATCGTCTTCGCGGGACAGCGACGGCGGGAGAGGAGGAATGCGGTATGACGATTGCCGCGGGGGCGGAGGTAATGGGTTTGTCGGCGGCGACGACTCTGGGGATGACATCGAGGGAATAGTGGAGATATCGGGATATGAGCGGATGCCATTGGGATATAGATATGATGGCGCGGGTGCAGTTGTGTCTGATTGGGGTGAAAAGACATACGGTGTCGATGTGGGTATGTGGGTATGCGAGTCGAGGTGTCCGTGGAACGGCGTCTGCAGCTTGTATGAGGTATGGCTGGAGCCATGCCCGCCGGCGCCCACCGTGCTCGAACGGCGCACGTCGCCGGGGATACTCGGGCTAGAGCCGATGGTGTGGGCATAGACGACCTGCGGACCCTCGAGCCCGTAAGCCATGCTGCGCCCCTTCCAAAGGCGATCCATCTCCCAGACTTCCTTCGCCCTCATGGCGTTCAGGTCAGTGATTTCAGAGGTGGGTCGCGTCGAGGTGGATGGGTGACGTTCGAGCTGCGCACCACCGTTAGCAGAGGCTTTGCCTGCAGCAGGATCAACGGAGTTACTGTGCCCGTTGGCTTGATGTTCCTTCCGTTTCTTCGTGCCTTCTCTCCCCTTGGAAAGCGGCCGCCCCATTACTGAATCCATGCTTGTCGCACGAGCGTGACTCTACAATGAGATGAATGAACTACATGGCTAGTCATTTAAGCAAGTTACATACCTTGGCGGCCGCCTCCCGCTCCTTCTCCTGCCGCTTACTCTCCTTCCGGGAGAGCTTCTTCTGCCTCGAATCTTCCTTTGCCGTCTTGCTTCTCTTCGGTGCTTCCGTCACGACCTGCCATTGCTCGCCGTGCACCACGATGGTGTCAGCCGTGGGATGCACATACCCCGTAGACGGACTGCGCACGAGCCGGAAGGTCTCTGTCTCCCTGCTCTTCACAGAACTAGAAGATTTAATCCGAGTACTGCTTTCCCTCTTCGTCGGTGACGAATCGCGTGATGCGTGCGTGCCAGTGCCGTTAACCGTTACGCCGGACGGAGTGGGCGTTATCACCGGGGAGGGAACTACAGTAGCAGCGGCAGAGATATTAACGGAAGGAGCATGGGGTGTGGGCGGGTTCACGAGAAGGGACGCTTTGGAGAGCGGCGAGTCATCAGTCGTGTCAGAGTGCGCGACGGCTTGCACGAAGGAAGGCACCGCGACGGGCGGAGATGGGAAAGGTACAGTTGGCGGGCTAGCCGGTGACAGGTTCTGGGATGGCTGCGGCGACGACGTCTGCCTGTGCGCGGACGGCCGCGCGGATGATCTGGGGGCCTCGCTCGAAGTGCGGCCATTAGTCGAAACCTGCCGCGTGTGTCGCGGCGAGGGTTGCTGATCGAGAGAGCGCCTTGTCGTTGATTTTGGAGACACAACTGAAGGACGTATCTCACTCGACGATCTCCACGTCGCGGTACCAGAGTGCGGGTGAGGTGGAGAAGAGAGCTGCCGCTCCGAGGAATGATGTCTGGGAGACTTCGGCGGGACGGACGGTGATGGGGCCTCGTTTGAAAACATACCCGGAGATCTGATGTCAACTGGCGAATATGAGAAGCCATTCGTGGGACTCATTATGACCGGCGCAATCCGAGGGAGCTCCGTGTCGTCGCGCAGCCTAGAGGTCGCTCGGGCGGCAGGCGAGTTCGCATCCGTAGGTAGCGACGTAAACGCATGGACGGGGGAGTTCTCACTCGACGAAGGAGCGTCTGGGTTGGCAATCGTTAAGCGACCAACCGAAAACGGTGCCTCCAAAGAGACTGATGACCTTCTGTCTTCAGCATCAGCATCAGGATGAGTGGGAGCGACCTCCGCTTTCGGCGTCAGCTCTGGGCCGAGTGTTGGGGGCGGGACACGCTTGCTAGCCTCGGTGCTTTGTCTCGAGTGGCCGGGAGTCTTCTCAGGGGATGGAATCCTTGGCGCAGAGGTGGACAAGCGCCCCTCTGGCTCAACGCTGCCCTGACGGCTACCTGGATCTGGCCCTTCATCAGTGGTCGCCATGCTATTCCGGTGCCCACCCTTCCGCATCACGCTAAACCTCTTCGCCAACCGACCAAGCACACTACCACGCTTCTCTTTCTTCTTCGAGGGCGCAATCGATGGAACTTGTAATGAGCCGGCAATCGATATTTGCGACGCAGAAGGAGGTATGGTAGACCCAATCCTGGAAGGCTGCTTGCCCAGCGTCTTCTGCTGACTGCTGCCTGACGAGACCGCCGTGGGTGACGGGTCGAGGGGGGTAACGGGCGCTGACTGGGCCTCAGCTGGGGCATCCTGGGGCTCATCTGGCTTGCCGCCAAACACGCTGCGCACGCCCGTTTTCCGTTTCGCAAGCTTACGATTGAGCTGCGCGATCTCGACCTCAGGTTCTTGTCCTTGGAGATGCACTGCAGACGTCGACTGCGACAAAGGTGAAGGGGTCGTGGTCTTGTGGCGTTTACCACCGTTGAAACTAGCCATGCGCGGTCGCCCTGATTTCTGCTGCTGATAGGAATTCAGTTGATATCGTGTTCGATACATCAATCACATACCTCTGATCCATCCCCGGAGGTAGGACTGACGTTGATATCATACGGTGACTGGTGATGCCAGTTGGCACCCCAAGGGTCTGAGCCATCGAGCAAATCCACGGCATCGTGTGGCGTGTTGGACAGCTTGCGCGTCCTGGTCTTGGGAGCAGTGTCAAGGCGAACTTGTGACGAGCTAGGGGTTGGAAGGGGGGAGCCAGACGGCGTTCGACTGGGGCCGGGCATCCAGCCCGGCTCCTCGGTATGCTCAGCCTCGGCGGACATCGGAGGGAAGGAGGGGGAAAAGACTGAAGAGGGTCGTTTTTTCGACGAAGGAGGGGCAAGGTGTTGGTTTCTGTAATAACGAGGACCAACTGGGTTGTGTATAGGGTATCGCGACCTGAATATGTGCACGGGTGCACTGGCCCACTCGCTCTCTTTGTTGAACCATGCTGGCAACTCGTTCAACGGGTCGGGGATGATTGAGCGCGACAAGGGCTGGTTGAAGGTATCCGTGGACTCGTAGGTGAGGAGGCTGTCGGAATCGGCTCCTTTGACTCTGTCGCCGAAGGAGTCGCGGGCAGATGAATGTTCTGGCATGGTGCTGGCTCGCTTGGAGGAGCGTCTGGAGAAGATAGACCTCTTGCGGGCATGCTTTGTGGAAGAAGTGTTTGTCGAGTCCATGTCGTGATCTGCGTGGTCCGACGTGGCATCTGGGGGAGTGGATGAAGCAGTAATAGGACCGCCTTGGGACTAGAAACGAGAGTTGGTTGAGTTTCAAGCTTTGCTGATGCAACGTGCGGGCGCCTAGTTCTCGCTTAGCGGTGGCAATGCAACTCACCTCTTCGAACGGCTCGAGCCCAAAGAACTGATTCTTCCATGTCGCCATATTGTCTAGGGCACCGTATGGCGGCTCACTCTCGATGGACGACAGCAGCAAGAGGTCCGTAGTCGCCGATTGCGTTCGCTGGCGTTCCGGTCTATCTATATTACATCCTGCACCCCTTTTAGCAAACACTTTTCGCCCAGTCCGCCCCTCTCAGCCTCAAACCCATCTCCGCACGCTCGGCGGTCTTCCAATCTCAATTCCCAGCGACACATCGGTGTCGTAGCTCGTGCTGACTATCCAGGCCCGCAGCTCGAGGCCCTCCAGTATGGCGCGCTCTCCACGGGTGCTGTCCCACCACGGTGCCAGACGCCGACGCCTCGCTACCTCGATTTATACCACCGCCCATGCAGTCCTCATGTCTGTAGCGTGTGCCCTCACCGGTCCGTTCATACCCCATGTCCTGCACGCCATGTCATCAAGTTTGTCTGCTGACGCTACCGGTCTTCTACAATCTCCTTCCAGAGTATATCTACTCGTGGTGCGTACGACTCGTGTTTTCCCTAGAACCCTACCTTCCATTCCTCTTGTTGACGTCTGTGAGGGTGAGGAGTCCCGCTCTTTATTGCCTCAAATGCACTCCGGAAGCATTTCGTCAGATCGATCAGATGCGGGGACTGAAGTCTAAGACATGGTTATCCGTCAGCATACTCATTAATATTTTGTGCTGTTGGGCTACCTGCAGGGTGCACCTGTCCTGCGACAAGGTGTGAATTTGCGACGCGTTTCTCGGAAATCGAACGGAGGAAGGACTGAATACGGTCCGGAACCAAATACCGGCTTCGGCAACGCACGGCACCGTCTTCCCGTTCCAAGCAGTGGTGAGATCATCGACCCGATCTCTGTTATCTAATCTCTGCCTGGTAGATCTGCTTTAGATCTACTTTCATTATCTGCAAAATCTTCATCTCTACTATAGTACTACAGCACCGACTGTCCTTGCTTCGAGCAAGTCTTTCGACTTGCAATGTCGCTCAAAATCCTCATTCTAGGCAGCGGGGGCCGTGAACATGCGCTGGCCTGGAAGTTGCAACAGTCCGAGCTGGTGCAGCACATCTTCGTGTGTCCTGGAAACGGTGGAACCAGCTCCGGCACGAAGGCATCCAATGTGGACGATGTGTCCGCAACCGACTTCGTCGCTTTAGTGCGATGGGCTGTCTCCAATGAAGTGAGCATGCTGTTCCGGTCTTCTTTGCTCCCATTGACGCCTTCGTAGATCAATCTCGTGGTGCCGGGACCGGAGCAGCCTCTCGTAGATGGAGTTGAGGCCTACTTCAGGAAAGGTACGCCGACTATTGGATGCATCGCGAGCTCAATGATTCAATGTGTTGTATATCCAGTCGGAATACCAGTCTTTGGGCCCAGTGCACTGGCTGCACGCATGGAGGGGTCTAAGGCATTCTCAAAAGCATTCATGGCCCGCCATTCCATTCCGACAGCTGCGTTCCGCATCTTCTCATCATCGCAAGCCAGCGAAGCCATTGAATACGTCCGGACGTGCGGCCACAAGGTCGTCCTGAAGGCCAGCGGTCTGGCTGCGGGCAAGGGTGTCTTGATTCCTGAGACCGTGGATGAGGCAGTTGTCGGTCTCGAAGACATTATGGTCAAGAATGTGTTTGGCTCCGCAGGTACATCTCACTTCGTTACACCGGAAATGGTCCCTAAATTACAGGTGTAGGCGACGAGGTTATCGTAGAGGAGCTCCTCGAAGGACCGGAAGTTTCGGTCCTAGCGTTCTCGGACGGATACACTGTCATTCCCCTCCCCGCTGCCCAAGATCACAAGCGGATAGGAGAAAGAGACACCGGTCCCAACACAGGTGGAATGGGTGCCTACGCGCCCGCGCCTGTGGCCACGCCTGCTGTCATGGAGCAGATAATGAAGGAGTCCCTCCAGCCCACCATCGATGGCATGCGGAGAGAAGGTAGTTCAGCTGTCATCCTGAGGTGGATGAGTGAATTGATCAGTATCCAGGATTTCCATTCGTTGGCCTTCTCTTCACTGGTTTCATGCTCACCGAGTCTGGGCCTAAGGTCCTCGAATACAACGTCCGTTTCGGTGACCCTGAAACAGAGGCCCTGATGCTCTTGCTAAGTGACGACACCGATTTGGCAGCTGTCCTTTTGGTACGTCGAGCGTGTTGAGCATAGAACATAGAATGAAGTGCTAATGCGGAAAAGAAAAGGCATGTGCGGAGCGTCGGCTCGATTCTGTCACGATCAGCGCCCGGCCAGGGTTTGCAGTCTCCGTCATCCTTGCGTCAGGTGGCTACCCAGGCAGCTACGCGAAGGGCAAGGAAATCAAAATCGGCAACGTTCCCAGCAGTATGACATTGCCGTCACATCTACGCTTTTTACTCTAAACTCATCTCGCTACGTCATGCAGACGTGGTCGTTTTCCACGCCGGCACGAAGCAAGACGGCACGACAGTCAAGACCTCAGGTGGGCGCGTCATCGCTGTCTCGGCTCACGCCCTCACGTTGCGCGAGGCGCTTGACGCTGTATACGCCGGCGTCAACGAAGTGAACTTTGAGGGCAAAATCTTCCGACGAGACATTGCCCACAGGTATTGCCACCGCTACTGGAAATGCTCTATTCCTGATACATTCCATTCAGAGCGTTGAAGTCCGATGAAAACGTCACCGGCCTGACTTACGCACAGGCCGGCGTCTCCGTGGACGCAGGCCACTCGCTCGTGGAGGCCATCAAGCCATACGTGCGCGCAACGCGCCGCCCAGGCGCCGATGCCGAGATCGGCGGCTTCGGCGGTGTATTCGACCTCAAGGCGACGGGCTACACAGACCCCGTCCTGGTCAGCGGGACGGACGGCGTCGGCACGAAGTTGCGCGTCGCGGTCGATGTGGGCATCCATGATCTCGTCGGTCCGTGTTCTGCCTGTCACAGCGTGCCCGCTCGCTTACACCTGCAAAGGCATCGATCTCGTCGCCATGTCCGTGAACGATCTGCTCGTGCAGGGCGCGGAGCCGCTGTACTTCCTCGACTATTACGGCTGCAGCAGGCTCGACGTCCCCGTCGCGGCGCAGGTGGTCAAGGGCATCGCCGCAGGCTGCCAGCAGGCCGGGTGCGCCCTGATTGGCGGCGAGACGGCGGAGATGCCTGGGATGTATCAGGAAGGCAAGCACCTCTCGCCGCAAACCGCGCGCCCGCTGATACCGTGCGCCAGGTGACTACGATCTCGCAGGCTTTGCAGTGGGCGCCGTCGAGCGCGCACAAATCCTGCCGACGCGCGACATCGCCGTGGGCGACGTCCTGCTCGGCGTGCCCTCTTCCGGACTGCACTCGAACGGCTTCTCGCTCGTCCGCAAGGTCGTCGCGCTCTCCGGGCTGACGTACGCCTCGCCCTGCCCGTGGGACAGCGCGACGACGCTCGGCCGCGCGCTGCTCGAGCCCACGCGGATCTACATCCGCGACCTGCTCCCTGCGGCGAAGGCCGGGCTGCTGAAGGGCATGTCGCACATCACCGGCGGCGGGTTCGTCGAGAACATCCCGCGCGTGCTGCCCAAGCACCTCGGGTGCGTCGTCGACGCCGCGGCGTGGGAGCTGCCGCCTGTCTTCCGCTTTATCATGCGGCACGGCGGCGTCGCGCCGCTGGAGATGGCGCGTACGTTCAACAACGGCATCGGGATGGTGCTCGTCGTGCACCCGACCAACGTCGACGCGGTGATCGCGTCTGTTAAGAACAGCGGTGGCTCCGAGGTATACAGGATCGGAGAAATCACGGGCACGCCGGGCGTCGAGATGCGCAACCTGGACAGGTGGCGGGCGTGAGGCCCGCGTACATAGACAGTAATATTGCAGCGCATGTACTTATCTACGGGGAAGCAAAAACGGCACGAACGAAGCCATGTAAGTATTTTGTGACACGGTGAGGGAACAACATGGTGACAATGAAGCACAGAGGATGCCGCAGGCGTATGGTACGGAAGGAAAGCAAAGTATCGCAGATATCAGTTAATAGCGTAAATAGCCTAAACTTAGACCAAGACACAGTAGCGGTGTGGATGACAAAGGGACGAAGTAGTGAGTGTGGATCTAGGGGACCTAAGACGACGGAGATGCACAATGCGATGGGGGTGGTGATGCGTGAGTACGGGGCAGGGTCCTATGACATGCTGCAGATTAAAAGCGCAGAGCAAAGGCAGGCGACAGCCGAATACGAAAGATATAGACAGAAGAAGAGCGAAGGGAAGGAGGCAGGTGCGAATACAAGGGAGGGAAGAAGCAAGCAAATAATGCAACATCAACGGATGGCACTAAGAAAAACTGGCATGCCAGCCATTTTATGCAGACACAGACACTTCCTTCGAAGCGTCCGCGACGCCGTTCGCAACGGCGGCAAAAGAGATGGGGAGCTTGTTGACCACAGGCTCCTGAGGGGTAACAGAAACGGGCTTCATCTCGGCAACCTTCGATACCTTGATCAGACCATCAGCACGATACGCACACCGCTGCTGACGCTCAGGAAAAATCTACCTGAGCGGGCTGTGGGGCAGGCGCCGCAATCGCGTCCCCGTTAGGCGCCAAGGGCTCCTTGGAGCCATCCTTGCGCGTGGGCGGCGGCGCCTGTAGGACTTGCGCAGCGGTGGGGCCAGCGAGACCATTAGCGTGTCCGTTGAATGCGGGACTGCGGCCCGGTGGAGTCGTTGCGCCAGAGAGCACAGGGAATTCATCGGCATTGGGGACGCGTTGCTTCGCAGGCACCGGCTTGGCTGCGCGGTGGCCGTTCGGCGCGGGGCCGAACGGCTTGTTGGGAACGGAAGGACGCGGACGGTTGTTCGCCTCCGGAGGCGTCGAGGTTCCGCTGCTCGGCTGGTGCTGCGGCAAGACGTTGTCCTGATGTTGCGATTAGCGCGGTGATGAGGTCGAAGTTGAGAATGGTCTTACCTGCACGTTCATGTTCGCGAGCTTTTCCTCGATCCCGGTGACTCCGTTCATGGGAGGCGGGGGCCGAAACCTACCACCTCTGCCAGCGAAATGGGGCTGGTGGGCGCCAGGCGCATCCGGCAGAACATGAGGGAAGCGGCATTCATCCCTATACAGGCTCGGATATTAGCACGGCGCTAATGAATGTGAAGCTGTAAGATAACATACCCATTGCGGCATCTACCAGAAGGATAGAACATGCATGGAGGCTTACGGCTACCCGCGAAGGACGGCCTGCGCATGCTCCCTCTACGGTTATGGGCCATGCCATCACGGTGCCCGCCGTGATTGAAGTTCTCGGGGACGTGGAGAGGGGGCGCCTTCTGAACACCATTGGGCTCGGGCACAGCGCCGGGCGGTGGTGCGGCATACTGGCCGACGGAGTTTCGGCGAGGATCATAGTTGGGGACAGGGGGAGGCCCTGGTGGTCCGGTCACGCCCGGAGCAGGGTACATAGCATGGGGAGACTGCGGCCCGCCCATCGGAGGAGGAGGGGCGTGGCCGACGGGAGGAAGCGGGGGCATAAGAGGCACGGGAACAGGTCCGTTGTGGGAATAGGACGGGGAAATGGGCGAGACTGCGCTGTATGGCGCACCAGGCGCACCGTTCGGGCTGAATGGGCCCTGCACGGGCGACATGATCTCTGAATTGGCCCTGCCATGGACCATGGGCTGCTGGAGAGGACCTGCAGACGGCGGGGCCGACTGAGGAGAGGCTGGGTTCATGTGAGGCGGGGGAATGCCATTCGGCTGGAAGGAGGGTGGGGGCATCGGATAGAAGTTGGGCGGGTAGACAGGAGAGTTCATGTGATCGTAAGGAGCGGGATATTGCGAAGGAGGGGGCATCTGTCCCTGATAGTAGGGGCCTTGGGGATGGGCAAACATGCAGGAAGGACCATAACGGCACGCTGGGAAGTATCGACACGGGATGAGACGTGCAATCTCCGGAGGAGGCAAATTAGACTGTTGTCCACCTGTCTGCTGCTGGTCATCCGCGGGCTGCGCAGGGGGCGGGGGCGGGGGCGGGTGCTGGGGGTAATAGGGAAGGGAGCCATCGGGAAGAGGCGGAACGGGCATTCCGGGGTAATAGGCGTAAGCCCCTGGCGGAGGCATGGGGTAAACTTTGGAGGGGTCAACGTTCGGATCGTGCGTATACATAGGACCATGCTGCGTGGAGTCGCCGTTAAGTTTGGGGGGAGCAGGTCCGCGAAGCATCTCCAGGATGACAGGGTCCGACGTGTACTGCGCGGGAACGCCGTAGGCAGAGGCATTGACGGGACTAGCGCCTGTGGACCGATGGACAGTTGGACAGATGTGATGAAGAACAGCGAAAGATCGCACCTTTTTCCAAAAGGGCCTTTACGACGTCGTGATGTCCATTTTTCACTGCAGCGATGAGTGGAGTCACGCCCTCCTGATCTGCAGAAAACATATGTCAGTACTCACGATGCATTGGAAGACTGGTAATGGCGGTGGCGATGGAATGTGGTGCCATGCACAATGAATCTATGCACACACACCTTTAATCTCAACATCAGCAGGGGATGCTTGTGGGAGGAGCTCCTGCAGCCTCTGGAGGTCACCCTCCGAGCTAGCCTTCCAGAGATCAGAGACCATTTTTGCAGCACGGATAATTGAATATACGGCAGACGGTCGGCAACGAGAACCCAAGGCAAAGTACCCAGGAAAGTAGAGAGACGAGTAGAGGGAGATGGGGAGGTCAGAGACACGAGAGGACGTGCAGGGGCAGACTAATTAGCGGACTCCGGTGAGCCCAAAAATTTGCCTGGGAAGATCTAGATTACAGATTAAGATCACATAATCAGGAGCCCCGAAGCTCTCGACTCGGCGCATTTTGGCGGACCCGCCGTGCCCGCCGTGGTGGCGTAGGACCCCTGCAATTCCGGTTATATGTCTGGGGCGGCGCCGGACATGATTGGGTACCAGATTGGCCGAGCACCAGTTCAATACGGACATATTTGGGCCTCTTCGGGCAAGGTTCTGTGGGCCATATCACGGACATCAAGGGGGGTCCGGGAAGAGGTCTGGTCCCCGACGGACACGATGGCTTTGGTGACAGCCAGGAGCAGGAGCCACGCTATTTAGGCGAAGCGACCGGTCACTCGGGAAGCGCCGGCTGCGCCGGCTGAAACCTTGCGTGAATATAAGTAGTCGAGAGGCTGCGCATAGCTTTCTGCCTGTCTGATGCTGAGCAAGATAGAAAATAGTTTGAACATCCCAGGCCCTCAAAGCACTCAATGGCGAGTTTAGTAGGGTTCCGGACCCGTGTCTTTTTTTTTAATATAAAAAAGGTGACAACGTTTTCGTGTTCCTGCTTGCTACGAAGGTGGCATGGTTGCAGCAGATTGGTGGAGACGTAACTTAAATAAATATGAACTGGGTGGTGTGTGTGATTGATAACAATGTCTACGAGTGTCTTCGTAGTTGAGATACACGAGTACTTACAACTTACAGGTACATTGTTCGTCGAACGTTGAACTGCCCAACGCGATCCTGACGCGGCTCGCGATGCGTCAATGTGACTTGTCACGTCGCTTGTAACTCACGCCACGAGTATCCTATTCCTCAAGTGTCAGCATGCACTACGGTTCTAAAGTTGCATAAACGCTCGTGAATAGCCTTATAATGCACCTTGTGAGAAGAAATCCTACATGCTCCTCGTGCTTTGGTGTGATAGTACATATGTCACGTTCAGGTGTGACAAAGTGACGTTACGGGGCACGTGTCGGTCGGTGCCTGGTAATTTCGGGGGTGAGAGAAACCTTGCTCCACGCAAGGTAACTCCCGGCCTTCCCCAGCCAGCTTCGCGCCGCCCGCCGTCTCGAATTATGTACAATCCACATCCGATGCCCCACCACCGCGCCGGATGGAAGCAATAGTGCTCGGCCCGAAAGTAAGGAAAAAAGCGCCCAGAGCCGACGTCGACAGCGACCTCAGCCTCCGCTTACGCCACAAACCAGCGTCCTTTTCTAGGCTAGATATGCTGTAGCAGCTGCTTGGAAGAAAAACGGTAAAACATGTTGCATCGCGCCCTGCAGGCGCGGGGAGGAAAAAATCATATTTTTCGTATGTCTGGGCCAGATCACGGACGAAAAGTGGCCCCCGACCCAGGTCTGGGCCAGCACGGACACAATTGGGCCCAAAACATGTCCGGACATTTTTGGACAAAATCCAGGATCCGCGGACCAGACATCTGAGGGAAATTGCAGGGGTCCTGGTGGCGTCCAACCGCTCTATTTCACATTCTACACACTAGCCATAAACACCCTCTAGCTATCCAACTCCAGCTTGCGCAACAGCCCTCGGACCGGCCCGCCTGCGGTTTCTGGCAGCTGCAGCTCCGGAATGGGAGGCGACGACATTAGCGATCTCGCACGCTCTCCCACGTCTTTGCCTGCAAGTACAGGCACTTAGCGACTCCGACCTGCCTTCGGATCGAAGCGAAGCTTACCTTCATACAGAACCTCATACACCTGATTTTCGCATTAGCGCCGTGTCGCCCCATTATCCGACACAGCAGACGTGACTCACCCCAGTTGCAATCGGAGCGGTAACCCCGAGTTCGTCAATGATGGCCTTCAGGCCCTTTGCCGTTGACACGCCCTCGGCAACGCTGCCCAACGTATTGATGATTTCCTCAAGCGTCTCCCCCTTTCCCAATCGAAAGCCAACTGTGTAGTTGCGACTTGTCGGCGAGCTGCACGTCAGAAATAGATCCCCGACGCCAGCCAGGGACAAGAATGTCAGCGGATTAGCTCCGTACGCGGTGCCAATCCTGGTCATCTCAGATAGACCACGAGTGATAAGCACTGTAGAATGCATTAGCTTTTGGTAGGAAAGTCTCAGCAAATCTCGGACTCACTCGCCCTCGTGTTGTTTTCGAATCCAAGGCCGTCCGACATGCCGGCTGCAATAGCGTACACGTTCTTCAGCGCTCCTGCGAGCTCGATACCAATAGGATCGTCGCCGGTATAGCTGTACTTCGTCAGATAATATGCGATCGAGAGTGTGGGGACACAAACCAGCGGAACCAGGGCTGGTGGAACAACTGTGAGGCTTTTTCGGCATGTGCTTCGGATAAAGACGCGACAGAAACGGACGTCGGCTGTCGTCGGACGACTGCATGGGATATAAGCAGCAATAATATCTACAAACACTTGATACTCACTTTCTTTTGCGAATGAAGGACCAGACTTAGACGCGCTTTGAGGGTCGATATATGCGTGACACACAAATCATGACTTACGATGAATGTCGCGACGCGCGCGATGTCCTTTCCGCATGTATCCGCTATGATCTCCAGCGTGAGGGAGTTCGTACCGGTTTCAATACCCTTGTTGACGAATATCAACAGCGGCGGATCCTTTTCATCCAGGCGCGGTCGTAATTTAGTCAATGTTTGCCTGGGTCAGCGCGTCAGAGACGAATAGGGCCGACAACAGAACGAGATTACCTCACGCCCTCGGTAGGAATAGCGAATAGCAAAACATCTACGCTCTTGATCATCTCAGCACTAGGAAAATCGGGCCCGACGGCCTGGATTGTCTGCGGAAAGTCGTGGTCCTTGAGGAATTGGGGATTGCGGTGGTGCGTATTGAAGTAGTCAACGATATCCTTTTCGCGCGCCCACATCAGGACATCATGTCCGGAGTCACCTAAGTGATCTGCGAGACAGCTTCCAAAGTTGCCCGCACCGAACACGAGCACGCGTGATACGGGACAGGGAGAGTGCGAGGGTGTGGGCATCATGAATCGCGATGGAAACGCGTGACGCGAGTAGTGTTGGACCTGGACAAGCAGCTTGACGGGACGATAAAATGGAGATGGGCGTACGTGCAAGAGAGGGGAAAGAAAGACGGGACGGCGCGCAGAAAACGGTCGGAGAGATGTAAGGGAACGAGTGGACAGCATGTAAGTCGCAGACGATCGACCTGGCGGGGACGTACCTAGGGCTGTACGTCATGCCATCGGGCTCCAAGGAGTATCTCTGCTCCGCTGTCCTGACCTGGTCCTCGCAATACCTCAAGAACATCGCGCGCTTGCCTTCAAGCCTTCATGGCATCGTGGTATGTGCACACTACGCCAGTCCGATCTCCCACAAAAAGTCAATGAAGCTGAGAACGAGTGTCACATGCTGGGCAGATCAGGAACTGTGACCGTCACGTCACGGCCACTGCCTTCTGGGAACGGGAGCGGTGTTAGCTCTTCAGCTCCAGCAAGCCGACCCATATCCATCGTACAACTTCCGCTCTTTCGCTGCCTCATACCTTTATTTCATTCGTAATCTGCCGGTCGCACGCTCTCTTTTATTGCTATTCTCAACATGCCGGTCCAGGACCGCACGAACGAGTTCCGTGTGTGCGTGGAGTCGATACGGAGCAGGTCGTCCGTGCCCTCCCGCGGGGCAGAGGCTAAGCAGCGCCTGCTCCAGACGCGCGGCAAGGGCGGGGAGAAGAGCGAATTCTCGCGGATGGCGAGCGGCATTGGGAAGGAGATCAGCGCGACGAGCACGAAGCTCGCAAAGCTGGCGCAGCGTGAGTACGAGCTATTGTTGTACGCGCTTAGGTGGCGGACTGTGCTCACATTGTGTAGTGGCGAAACGAAAGACGCTGTTCGACGATCGGCCTGTCGAGATTAGTGTATGTCATGGTGTTGATATGAGCTTGATGTTCGCTTATGGTGGCTTGGACGATAGGAACTGACGTTCGTCATAAAGCAAGACATCGCGAACGCCAACAAACAGATCGCTGCGCTCCAGGCTCATCTCAAACAACGAAAAACGCAGGGCAGCTCCCAATCACCAGAAGCGAAACAGCTTGACGAGCACAATCACAATGTCATGATGTTATTGCAGAACAAGCTGGCAGATACGAGTATGACCTTCAAGGACGTGCTTGAGATTCGTACGCAGGTGCGTGAGATTGGAACAACGACGTAGATGTCTTCTTGGCTGACGCGTTTCCTTCGCACTAGAACATGAAAGAATCGAAGGATCGGACTGAGCAGTTTATGTTTTCTACTGCAACTGCCGCCAGTCAAGCACCGACCAGTACGCTACATCTCATCAGGTTCAAAGTCACTTGTCTTAGTGCCCTTCATTTATCGCAGGCTCGTATCTCTTCAATGCCCAACGACAGGGACAGGACCCAATGGGCGATGGTTCAGTGGGGCGGTACGACGCGAAGGGTAAGGGTCGAGCCACGTCAAATGGTGACGTGCTTGCTCTGGACCTAGAACACGTAGAAGAAGGGACAGGAGCGCAGAATGGCGGTGCATTCATGCAGATGCAGCTTGTCGAGCAGCAGGTACGTGTCCGGTGCTTGAAATAGAACACTAATGCTCATGACATCGGCCGATATTCACAGGACACGTATATCCAATCGCGGTCCACCGCTATCGAGTCCATTGAGTCCACCATTGCGGAGCTTGGCCAAATATTCAACCAGCTAGCACACATGGTTGCCGAACAGCGAGAAACCGTACAGAGAATCGATGCCGATACTATGGACATCGCCTCAAATGTCGGCGGCGCTCAGCGAGAACTGCTGAAATATTATGCCAGTATATCCAGTAACCGATGGCTTATGTTGAAGGTGTTTGGAGTTCTCATCGTTTTCGTGAGTACCACATTTTCTCGTCGTATTTTGTGTTCTCTAACATTCGGCCCTCACAGTTCCTTATCTTTATATTGGTATCATGATTTTTGCACGGCTGGCGCCGCATATGTATATATCGTAGGATACATGCTTTCATGGACTTAATCGCACATTGCCCGTTAGATAGACACCTATTATTCCAGACAGATCCCAGACTGGAAAGCAGTAAACAAGCCGCAAGGTAAGTATGCAGATCAAGTCATCTCAACCCACAGGTATCGAGTTGACACCTGTACCCCAATCCTTCGCTGGTCGTGCATTCGGTCGTGTGCCCCGCTTCTTGGCATTCTTCCCTCCACGATGCGTTTCACCATCGTCGACATCTCCAACAGTCCACGTTCGTTTCGCGCTAGGCGCATCTGCCTCTCCTGACGTCGCTGAGAACCGCTGTGGTCGACTGGCCCCTCCTTCCTTCCGCAAGCGCTTCTCCTGTAACACGCATGTAAAATTCCCGGGCTGAAGCATAGATGGAAGACCGTTACCCTCTGAGCAGCCAGCTCCTTGTTCCTTGTCTTCAATTTTGTGAGCCGGGTTTCGCTCTTCCCACCGCCTCCGGCCGTGAGCTCTACATTGATCTTGCGACTTTCGAGCTCAGAATGGTGAAGTTTCAAGGCCTGCTGCAACGGGGGTTTAGAGCTAAACTCGAGGAACGCGCATCCTTTCGATTTAGCGATCGTTGCGCCGGGCTTCGCTTGCTTCGGAGTCAAGAGGCGGACAGTGGGTGGTGGATCTGGATGGGGTTATAGCGACGATGGTTATGAAAAGTAAAGAGGACTGACCACAAACTGCAAAATGCTGCTGTATCGCCTCTTTCGAGGTCGTATACTTCAGATTACCTGCACAGAATGAGATGAGGGAAAGCCCGTGCATAGAATAGAATACGCACCGACAAAGAGGATGAAGCGCTGCTTGCCCTTCTCCTTCATATCCACTGCTTCGGCGGAGGCTTCTTCGTCGTCGTCGGCCTCGCCACCGGCCACCACTGGCTGCTTTTTGCGCTTCTTGCTGGGGGCCTCCGCGTCTGCGTCCGCGGCGGGGGCGACGGCGACGGCGACAGCGTCCTCCGCGCCCGCGTCTCCCTCTCCCCTCTTCCGCTTCTTTGACTTCCCCACCACGAGCTCTCCCCGTCCGGCGTCGCGCTTCTCGCCTCTCTCGCCTTCTTTTTTCCGCCGCCCATCTTCGACGACGCGCGGCGCACCTTTCCCTTCAGCGACCGCTTCAGCAGCCACATCCTGATCTTCGGCGACAGGAACGGCGTTATCAAGCTCGTCAGCATCGTCGCGGCCTTTCCCCTTCCCTTTGCGTTCGCGAAATGCGAGAGCTTTCTGCTTCTTCTTCGTGAGCTTGGGGGCTTCGGCCGTCATTAGATGGCCTGAGCGTGTTAGGGAAGCGGGAAGAGAAGAATCGTGGTATTTGGTGTCTTTTCTCGACGCGGACCTGCGCAGCGCGGAAGCTCGCTCAGAGGTGCACGTGATCAAACACGGAAATTGCGGCGAGGGAGGAAATGAAGTCTGCGGCCAGAGCGTGCTCGAGCAACTAGTATCGGACATAAAAATAAAGACAATAAATTGCACATAACAAGAGTAAAACCATATGCAAGAAAAATGTAGATAGTGAGAGAACTAGTATGCTATGCCTGCTAGAAACCAAAATATACAGATCGAGGTGCGTGCGGTGTTGTACAATGCCAGAGTGCAGTGCGAATACAGCATGAGCGTGAAATAGCCAATAACCAAATCATACATAGTGCGGAATACTCATGCGGGGCGTCGGGGATCATAGCCGCAGGCCGCCCACGCCTTCCCCTGCGCCGTCAATCTCCTTCTCCTCGGTTTCGCCTTTGCGGCCGTTGAGCCGTAGTGGGCGCGCGATGGGGCTGGCGAGGCTCATGGATGCGCGGAGGGTGGGACTGGAGGCGACGCTGGCAGAGCCGAAACATGGTCGCGAGATTGTGAGCGCGGAGTTGCCCACGGTGGGAGATGAGGTGACGGAGTTCGCGTTCGAGTTTGCGATAGGGATGGGGATGGGGCGGGAGTTCGATGAGGAACGGGGGATGTAGATTGGGGAAAGCGAGCTGTGCGTTTCTCGGAGGTAGGAGATGGATGGCGAGACTGCGCGGCGTTTGGATGCGGTCGGGTATGGATCAAAGCGGTCGTCGTCTGTGGGAGCGATCGGTGGTTCATCAGAGAACACGCGGGCGACAAAATTAGGACCTACATTTACGTTTGTTCGTTCGCACAGCGGACGCGGTTGGCGGGGGCGTGTAGCGCCATTGATGAGCGCCCGAGGGAACGGACGGTGACCCGTATGTCGACGATGGCTGGCGCACAAAATGAACAAAACGGACATTGCAAGGAGGGAGCCATGTAGCTCACCATATCGATGTCCATGGCTGTGCCGCAGACGGGGCTGTCTAAGGCCAGGTCATCACCGTTCATGCTGCCCGAGGCGCTTGGCACAGGGGTGCGGGGCTTGCTGATAGTGATGGGCTCGCTCGCGGGCGGCGGGGCGAACGAGAAGTCGTCGTCGTCGTCCCCGTCGTCGCTTGGAGTATCCTCCCTTTGGATATCCTCGCCCGCCTCTTCAGGGTATCGCCCTCTGTCAGACGGCGCGCGGGGCGTGCGAGGTTGCGTGGGCAGCTCTGAGAACGATGCTACCAGGCGTTGAAACTGGGCCTCAGATTTGACCTCGTTCTCGTCTGGTTTCGACTCTGAGAGGAGATTGAGTATGCGTGGTATCTTTGGCTGTGCGATGACCTGTGAGCTGCGGGCTCTGAGACGAAATGAAGGCACTACGCACCGGATGCGAAAGTCGACGGATGTGGGTTTGGTATACGGACTCAGTGCTGGCGATACCCATGTTTGACGATGACGATGGTCGAGGGGGAGTCTGCGGACGGCTTGTTTGCATATTGGTATCACTGTCTGCGCCTATATCTCGCTCGTTTCCGGAACCTTGCAGCGGCGGCGTGGCATTCTCTGAGCTAGAGGGGGAGCTGTCCGTCCACATGTTTTCAGTCCTGTCGATATCGGACTCCGATGATGGGCGAGGCATGCCCAGCGTAAACGAGGACGCTAGGGGGCTTCCGATTCGATCTGATAGATATTGGGGAGCAAGGAGGCTCGGTCGGCGGAAGCGGAAGAGCAGGGGGTTGAAGTCATCCACACTGGAGTTCTGCAGCGAGTTTAGTGAAGACGAGGTCGGGAGTGCGAAATCAGAGGATGAAGCTGGTAGTGATGGTCTTGCAGGTTGTGTCTTGGGCATTGTTTGATTCGTAGGGATAGAGACATGGGAGGTACAACAGCCGTTCGACGTCGCATAGAAATACCCTGACTGTCCCCGCACACCGGAGCCGCGCTTTGCCCCGGACCGCCAATTGCCACCTATTCTAATTGTCCTGTCCTCACTGGCGCTCGCTTTGAATCTTTTTGTGTTCATATCGTATATGTACCAAAAGAATCATCGCTAAACTAAGAATGTTCCTACGGATACCCTACATACTAACACGTTCACAAGCCGGCGCTGATCCAGTCGTAAACGGCCTTGCCTGAAGCACCGAGGAGGACTAACGCTAACAGTCAGACAGGATGCGCCATCATTATGGAGCAGATGCCCTTACCAAGTTGGCCAAGTTCACCCCATGTACCCCAACGACGCTATGGACAGGAATGCGTTCGCTTTAATGT
Organism: Hericium coralloides; assembly: GCA_003675405.1. Taxonomy (NCBI): domain Eukaryota; kingdom Fungi; phylum Basidiomycota; class Agaricomycetes; order Russulales; family Hericiaceae; genus Hericium; species Hericium coralloides. The sequence continues at coordinate 62,979 of QUOP01000025.1, read as the reverse complement.
AGCCACACACCACATATTTCAAGACAACGCACCTTCTTGGGGTCACCAGTAGCATAGCCCCTGGTGTAAAAGATACGAGAGAGAGACCACAGGCCAGTGGACGCTGCTGTGATCACAGGGTATTTGAGACCACCAATCAGAGACCTTCAGTCTGAGTTCAGTACAATGCGAACAGAAGGCAGACGCGAGCAGCAACGTACAGAATGATGATCGCCGGCATGTGCTCGAGAGTGTTCTGATGAGCGCCTGTAGATTGACAGGAATCAGACATCGCAATTAGCGACCTGCCGCATTGTATACTCACGCTGCTTGCAGTTGAAGATCAGGGCGGTCTTTGAGTTCTCGGCCTCAGCCTTTTCAGCATACACTGAAGATATGAAAATGAGCCCGGCTCTGAGAGCGACTCGAGGCAAACGCACACTGGGGATATGGGATGGTAGCCGACTTCCTGGCCGAGCCAACTACGATACCCTGCCACTGCAGGACAAGCGCGGTGGACATCAGGGATGCGGCAACATAGCCAAAGCTACGAGGAGATCAGCCATGCGCTAGAAAGGTGCATTCGACTGGCACTGACCCTTGGGGAACTTCGATCGAGGGCATTGTCGTATTTTTATGGAGGTCTTGAGCAAGTGTGGAGGTGATGATGTCTGTTGGCAAGGAGGGGACAGGCCTTGAGCGTATTTATGATGATCCTGTGGGAAGGTGTCTGATGTATGATGATTGGGCCGCAGAGCTGCCGCCGAGAGGACGCGTTCCGTCTCGCACGCGCAAGCTGTTGACGCGCGTCTGCTGACCCAAAATAGTCATAGATGGACTCGCCCATCAATCTAATCTTCAAGTTTTCTCCAGTCTGAGTGTGTCTGACCGTGCACCTACCTTGCATTCGTCATCCATGTCAAAACGGCCGGCCGAACACTTACACTCACCGTCGAACAAGGCAACCCGCACCGGGGCTTCCCGCGAAAATGCCGTCGAGAACGACGAAATGGGCGAGTTTGAGGATGCTTGGGAGGATGAGATCGAGGAAGATGAGGTAGTTGGCGGAGAACAAGGCGGAGACGGTACGATAATATTCTACATCTACGCGCTATCATGTTGCCCATATTGTTCAATGTCAGGTATGGAGGTTGACGACGAGGTGATGCCTCCTATCGAAGAGTCCGACGAAAAGCCTGTCGCACCAAGTGTCTTCCTTCCCGGAGTACACAAGCTGGGCAAAGATGAGATTCTCGAGCCGGATGATTCCGTCTACATAATGCGACACACGATGAATGTCAACTGGCCGTGCCTATCATTCGATGTGCTCCGGGATAACTTGGGCGATCAGCGACAACGATACCCAGCCTCAGCCTACCTTGCAGCAGGCTCTCAGGCGGACGTCGCGAAGAATAATGAGCTAACGGTTTACAAACTAAGCTCATTGCACCGAACTCAAAAAGATGGAGGTGCGGCATCTAACCGTCCAGCAGCTGAGCAGGACTAAACGGCGTTATAGATAGCGACGATTCGGACGATGAAAACGACGAAGATGACCTTGACGAGGATCCAATTCTGGAATTCCGTTCTGTCCCGCACCTGGGTGGTGTCAACCGAGTCCGCGCACAGCCATTACCACCATCCACTCCACTCCCTCCTGCTTCCCAACCATATCATGTCGCAACCTGGGCCGAGACAGGCAAAGTGCATATCTGGGATGTCAGACCGCTCATCGAATCGCTAGACGTACCCGGCTATACGTACGAGAAATCCCGAACGCAAGCTCCCGTGTTCACCGTCAATGCTCACCGTAATGCTGAGGGGTTTGCGATGGACTGGGCGTCGTCTGGTGGTGCGAGCTCATCCGGCCTTCGCTTGCTCACGGGAGATATCCACTCCAAGATCTACCTCACTACGTCCACCCCGTCGGGCTTTAACACCCTGAGCACCCCATTCACATCACACACGTCTAGTGTGGAGGATTTGCAATGGAGTCCTTCAGAGCCCACAGTATTCGCATCCTGCTCTGCTGATCAGAGTGTTCGCGTCTGGGACGTACGGAGTAAAGGAAGGCAGAGCCTTGCGGGGATCGACCACGCTCATCCCAGCGACGTGAATGTCATTAGCTGGAACCGGAGCACAAGTTATTTGTTGCTGAGTGGTGGCGACGAGGGCGGCATCAAGGTTTGGGACTTGCGAAACGTCAAGAAGCAAGGGTGTGTTTGAGTTTCTTCATGATGCACTTACCTGATACTGATGATTTATCGTTCTTGCAGATCGTCGGGCCCTGATCCAACGCCCGTCGCCTCGTTCACATGGCATCAGGCTCCTGTCACGTCGATTGAATGGCATCCTACCGAAGACTCGATCTTCGCGGCGTCCGGCGCGGATGACCAGGTTACACTTTGGGATCTAGCCGTCGAGCAGGACAACGACGAGACGGGTGCTATGGACGACACTCCGGAGGGGGGACAAGACGTACCTCCACAATTGCTCTTCGTGCACCAGGGACAGAAGGACGTCAAGGAGGTGCACTGGCATCCTCAGATGCCTGGGACTGTCATCAGCACGGCATTGGATGGGTTCAACATCTTCAAAACAATCTCTGTCTAATCATATGCTCGTTTGGATACTGGAGGATGCGTGCAAGATATCATCGGCGATGGCGGGGTCGGCAGAAGCTGTTGTATCCTAGACGAACTTCAAAAAGTAGAACTGTATGTACCCTGCACTAATAGAGGCCTGCCACGTTGTCCCCTTTTGGCTTACGAAGCTAAGTCGGTTTCTTTTAGTAGCTATACCCATCACGAAGGTACGACTCACCTTTGTCATGTTCTTCTGAAGTATGTCCGCGGCGACAGCATATATGTTGCGTATTTCAATCAAGCTCTGCCGAGCAAAGTAGATATGTTTTTGGTCATGCTCCTTCAGAGCGAGCTACAAGACGTGTCATTTCGCCGTGCAAGGTGGGTATGGGAAAACACATACTGTGTAATCTTCGATGTGAGGATACTTGATGATCTTGGAGCAGATTTTGGCACGATTGAGGTGACCTTGCCGCGCACTGTCTCGCATGTTATAACAACTATCTTGAGAGCGCTGGATCTCGCTCATGACATCTATAGAACGAGGTCAGCTGAATGGTGGGTGACTTCGGAGGCTAGAAGGCTACGAGATGCACCTTCTTGTACTTGGACACCTGAAGGGGAGGTCAAAAGGCGTTCAATGACATTATTCAGGAGGATTCTATGGTGTGCCCACCGAAATTGTCACCACTTGCGAAATGACGCTCGTTAGTGATATTAACAATGTAGCATGAAGTGCTTACTCTTCAATTCTAGCGCGGATATATGCGTAAGTAATGCGATGCAGGCATCTGTCGGACGACTTACCTCGGCATAGTGAGGTTGATCCACAATCTCACTTTGTCCTAGATGTCCGCTGGGTCAGACAAAGGCAGCACAGACGTCATGCATATATGCCTACGCATAGCTCTGCCAGCGTCTCGCATTCTTTCTTCACGACGTCTTCCGCTTCCTTCAACTGTTTGTTCGCGACGAGAAGGTTGGGGTAGCGTGCATGTTCAAGTTCAACGTAGTGTACGCCATTAGCTGTCACGCTGTCTAATTTCCGTTTCTTCGTGTCGGGTTCTTCAGACTTGACAGAAGGTGGTGGATAGACGGTGGGATCTGTGCTCTCCTCGGCGCGAGATATATTGAAGGGTGACGATGACGATGAGGTGGACGCGATCAGTTCTTGCAGTTCACTTAAGGGGTATAGTCAATATGATATGAAGTTCTCTATGATGAACTTACAATATCTATACGAGAAATATCGATAGATTAATTTCAGGATGAAATGAACGGAGCTTCAGACCTACTCTGCTGGGGAACACACGAAAGATCACGTCCTCCGCTTCGGTCGTCACACTTTTGTGAAATTGCTAAACATGTTTTTAGACAGACACATTTCTAAGAGGAAGGTCTTCACCTCAAGCTTCTTGGATGTTTCCTTGTCGTACTTGGGCTGGATAGCCATGTCTACGCTGGCGTCTAGGGTGGAGACTCGAGGTGATGCGGGGTGTGGGGTCGCGAGAGCAGGCGCGTATTATTACATAAGCCATCCTCAGCGCGTTATGTGGACATATTTGGCTTTGTGGGCGCATTTACTTGCCTCTGACGCTGACGCTGCTCCTTAGCCGGCTCAAGCACCTTTCGCACACCTTTACCTCCCGTCTTCCCTCGTCGCCCCATCTCAGTCTTGAAGGCTACAAGATCTCTCACCTTATACCTCAATCGCATCTCGAAACGGACCATTCATAGCGCCAACTACGGCCGTGCTTCAAGGTCTGAGCGGCCACAGTTTAGAAAGCAGGATTATCTGCCATGGTATGCTCATTTCCTACATTCCAGTATCGATCTGGCTTACAGATTCTTCTAGGAAGAGAATGATGCTATCTCCGCCCTTACGGGGTTCTCCCTTGATCATGTCTTGTCTGGCCTCTCTCTGCCCTCAGGCCAAGGCCTGTCCAACCGGCTGGGCATGTCAGGCATCCCCACTCTTTCATCCAGCCAGATTTACAATGAGACATGGGAAGAAGAAATGGTCGGGGCAGGAGAGGGAGAGGATTACGAAGACGAGGTCGACAGGGAGATTGAGCAGGAAGTGGAGGAAGTCTCGCCCGTGAAGATGGAGATGGAGTCTCCGAAGGCGACTACGCTCAGGGACAGACGGGTCAAGGTCGTGAGACGGTTGGTTGAGAGACCAAAGACCGTGAATGAGCGCTTTCCGGGATTTGAAAAGGATAAGGTGTGGACTTCACGAAGCTGCTGAAGGGATACACTGGCAAGAAGCCACGGATCATGAAACGGCCACTATTTGGTGCGTTCTCTTCAGTTTTTACATGCATTTGATGCATACTCACTCATAATTTTTCAGTCGAGTCTGTCTATCCAAAGAAGAAGGAACCCACAAAAACCTTGGAGAGTATTGTGGGTGACATGAACCGACGTATGGAGGATGAGCGAGTTGGCGAAGCCATATCCGCGGGAAATATCGACCGTGATCTTCGTCTTGCCCTCGAGGTATGTCATGCAACTTAGCTTACCAATGGCTTGCTCATAGTCTCCTCTCAGGGAAGAGGCGAAGGGGACGCTCTGCCGTCAATACCCCTCGATGACCGCTCATTCGACCTAGTCCTCCTGTCTGGCTGGGAGAACCAGATTGTATACGAACCGAGGAGGTGCCTCACACACGAAGTCCTCGTACCGACCTTACGACCCCCGTGAACGAGGCATTAGAGTCTGGCGCCTGGACCCAGAGCATCATTTGGAGCCCTCGCGCACCCTTCCGAGATTTCACTCAAATCGAGTTCAACAATATCGATGATGTACTTCCTGAGGATCGTCTGGCTGGTATGTGTTCTGTGTTCCAATATCAATGTTCCTTCATTAATAATAGCTACAGAAGCCAGGCCTAGGAAACGTCCACGTGCCGATGCTCAGGCTAAAGATAAATTTAACTTGTCAAATGACCATTTGTACGAGGTGGCGAAGGATGGACGACACCGCATCCGCCAGACTTTCGGCCAACTGATCGTCGAGCATGCCTACCCTGCTCAGAAATTGCAGCTACCATGGGTAAGCTTTCTCTCTTGTCGCATGGTATTCATTGCATATGGCTGACATTGTCTTGCAGTACAAGACGAGATTGATGAAGCAAGAAGCTCGCTCCTTCCACCGGCCTGCGCTGCAATTCCCAGCCAATATCGCGCTAAACTTCACAAAAGTGCGTACGGCCAAGAAGAAGAAAGACAAAGCGGGCCGGAAGCTGGGACGAGGTGGGAATGTTGGCGAAGGCCTTCGAAGAACAGGCGACTTGAGTCTGAAGGACTCGAGCAATTATGTGCTCTGGGAATTCTCGGTACGTTTTGTTGACATCTCATTTTTTCCCCTACGCTAACGCCTCTTTCTAGGAGGAGCATCCACCTATCATGTCAAACTTTGGTATGGGAAGCGTCCTTGTCAATTATTACCGCAAGAAGAATGAGAAGGACGATCATGTACCCAAGGTCAGCAACAGATCAGAAGCAGAATCCACTGATCCATACTCTGACACCATTTTAGCTTGATCTCGGAGTGCCCTTTGTTCTGGAGCCTCAAGATGAGTCGCCATTTATGAAGTTTGGCTACGTGTATCCTGGTCAAACTGTACCCACGCTTTACAACAACCTTATACGCGCGCCTCTGTTCCGCCATAAACCCCCATCGACAGATTTCTTAGTGATCAAGTAAGTCGTCGAAAGTTTCTCTATCTACATCTACTGAACGTGGATCAGGCATACCGTGCGGAACGAAACAAATATTTCATTCGCGATATAAAAATTGTTCACCGTTGGTCAAACTTATCCGTGACTGAGGTTCCTGTCCCCACTCGAGGAAGATCACAACACCATCAAGTTCCGTCTGCAGATTATCGCTTTCAAGTTATTGCAGAGGAGCAGTGGCGAACGCCTGAAGATCTCGAGGTTGATGAAGTATTTCCCTGACCAGAACGAGCTCCAAATGCGTCAGCGATTGAAAGAATTCATGGAATACCACCGGCGAGGTCCACATCAAGGTTTCTGGCGTCTGAAACCAGGATGGAGCATACCCAGTGATGCTGACATGCTGAAAATGGTCGGCCCCGAGCAAGTTGTTCTCTCGGAGAGCATGCAGGTCGGCCAGCGCCATCTCCAAGACGCTGGGTATAGCGGCACAGCAGACGATCGCGGCAATGACGACGACGAGTCGAATCTGTCCATCGAGCAGCAGCTGGCCCCGTGGATCACGACCAAGAACTTCCTCTTCGCGACGCAGGCGAAAGCTATGCTTCGTCTGCATGGAGAAGGTGATCCCACGGGACGCGGTGAGGCGTTCAGCTTTATCCGCGTGTCGATGAAGGACATCTTCGTAAAAGCCGGCGAAGACTACGAACAGAAGCTTGGTGCGTATCTGTTCTTTTAACACCCTAGCTGGGCGCCACGATGCTAACCTAACCCGTATTCATGCAGCGGAGGCTGAAAGTCGCCCCAAGTCAGCTCATCGGTACAACGTCGCCGAGCAGCAGCAGATCTACAAGTCCGAGATCGAGCGCATCTGGAAGGCGCAGTTCGACTCGCTCAGCCGCAAAGACGAGCCGGAACTCTCGGAGGACGAGGAAGACAAGAAGACCGCCATCACGAACGGGAACGGCAAGAAGCAGGCGCTGGCGAAGTTCCCGACGCGGCGGGAGGATTACGCGTACTCGCCCGCGGGGTCGCCCATGGCTGCTGGACCCTCTGGGCCCTCGTCCCCGGCGTTCAGCCGCGGGTCCTCGATGGACCGCGAGCGCGACGTGAGCATGGGCCCCGACAGCCGGCGCGTGCTGCGCATCAAGCGCATGGTAAGTCTCTTGCTCCACTCGAGCTCTTCTAGGCACTGACGACAGCCCAGATCGACGGCGAGTCCCAGACGGAAATCGTGCGCGATCCTGCCGTCATACGCGCATACGTCCGGCGGCGCCAAGCCATCGAGGAAGAGACGATGCAGGCGGACGTCCTAGCGCCCACGGGCGACATCGACCGGGACAAGCGTGCAAAGAAGCGGTGCGTGCTTCTTTCCCTATCGTGCTTGGGGCTGTGCGCAGAACTAACGTGTTGGATTTGCGCAGGCTCGAAGAAGAGATCGCGCGCATGAAGAAGAACCAGGAGCGGCGGCTGCACCGGAAGAACGCCAAGATCGCGAAGGAGGGCGGCACGCCGATGACGCTCAACCGGCCTGTGAAGCCCGACACCACGGTGCGTGCTCCCTCCTCCCGTATCCCCTTCCCACTCTGACACGCACACAGCGCCGCTGCGGCCACTGCGGACAAATGGGCCACATGAGTACGTCTTACTCCAACCTCCGCGCGTCGGGCAGGGCTGACCGCAGCGCAGAAACGAACCGCAAATGCCCGCGCTGGGCCGAGTTCAACACGGGCGCGCCGCCTGCGACGCCATCGACGTCCGCGACGTCGCCGCCACCACCAACCCCCGCCGCGAATCACGTCAACTTCACGCAGGGCCCCGACGCGCTGCGCGCGTTCGGGCACGCGGCGGCGGTGCCGTCGCCGCTCGCGACGAGCCCGCCCGTGAGTGCAATGAGCCTCGGCAACGGGGGCGATATGGACGTCGACGAGATGCCGCCGCCCTCCTCGGCGGCGGCGCCGAAGATTAAGCTGACGATTGGGAAACGGACTTAGTGTTTGTTGGGATGTAGATGTTGGGTACAGTAGTTGTATCTTATTTTGCTGTGATGCAGCTTTTGCATGTGGACACTAGTGGGTAATGGTATGCTTGAGATGGACCATATGTTCTCCGGCCTGCGTATGAGGTTCCGTGGCGATGCCATCTCGTAACACCTCGGCACTGACTACTGAAGTACTGATGGTGCAATTAATGAAATCCACAATCTATTTTAGACCGCACACCGTTGCCTCGCAACAGCTAGAGCTCGGGATGATGCACGTTCCCATATCCCTATGGGGTATCGTAACTGACCGTCTCTCTGTTATTCACCTTCTTAGAGGAAAGAGACCCAAGCAGTGCATCCCGAAGTCAGCCAAGCTATATCCTGTACACAAGATGTATTCACCAACCGGCCTATTAATCGTACGTGGCGGTATACTGATGAGTAGAAGTACAGTGAACTAGCCCAGCAACGCCACGCGCCGCCACATTAAGATAAAGCACACAAAAAAACAAGCATAGTAGAATCGAAGAGAATAACGTTAACAACAAAGAACTCTGGATACACCCTACGCTCCCCACCCACGCCTACATAACAGCCATCTCCACATCCCGCGGCTGTGCGCGGATCCCGCGCTCGACAACGGGCGGCAGCGCGAACTGCGCCTTATACTGCGAATTGATGAGCACGAGCAGATCGCGGATGAGCTTCGCGTGCCGCTGGCGCCGCTCCTCCGCACTCGCGCCCGCGCCGACCTCAAGCTGCATGCGCTCGAGCCCGCGCGCGAGCCGCTCCTCGACCGCGCTCGCGGGCCGCGCGGGTGTCTGCTGTGTGACTGAACGGAAGCTCGGGAGCGCGTGCTGGTCGCGCGGGGACGGGGACGCCGAGGAATGCGAGAGCGCAGGCGAGGCGGGCGGGGACGGTGAGCGGTAGCGCCGCTGCAGCGGCGGGAGCTTGAGATCGCTGTCGCCCGAGGTGAGCAGCGGATAGAGCGAGCTGAAGGATGTAGGCGCGGGCGGCGAGGCGGAGGACGTGAGGCGCGCGGGCGTGCCGCGCAGTGGCGGGAGACGCGGGGCGTCTGCGGGGGGCGCGGCGTCGCGCGCGGAGGGCAGCGACTTGAGCGGGACGATCGTGCGCATCGCTTTGCTCGTGTAGTCCATCGGCGCGAGGTGAGGCGGCGGCGGCGCGGGGCGCGAAATGCGGAGGTGCTCGAAAGCGGCAGCGTCCGCAGATGCCTGGTGCGGGGGTGTCGCGTTCGACGGCGAGGACGCGGAGGAATGCGGCGAGCTGACTTCGAGCGGAGGCGTCGGGTGCAAGTGGCTCGTCGGCGAGGGGCGATGGTGGTACGAGGAGCCGTATGGCACGTCCAGCGCAGCTTGTTGCAGCGGTGGGGCGAGGCCGTTGTTGTGGCTCGACATGCGGCGGTCGTATGGCCCACCGCTGTTGGCAAATGCCGATGCCGAAACATCGTGCACGGAAGGATACATTGAGCCGTACGAGGCGCCCGATGTGGTCTGGTGCGACGGGCGCGAGGCGGTCTGCGGGTAGAAGGGTGCAGTGGGGCTGTAATGATTCGCGGGATTTGAAGCAAAGGTGCCGTCAGCGGGGTCAGAACCCGTCGTGGTCGGAATCCCCGGCATGCCTGCCAGGCCCAGCTGGTTCAGATGCGCTGCATCGAAGTAGCTCTGATACGTGAAATTGTTGTTCGGACTTGTCTGGGCACCGGGATTCGGATTGGCGCTGTGGTGCTGTGTGCGGTTCGACACCGCGGTCTGGACGTCGCGGCCCAGGGTCAACAGGAATTGATTGACGGCGGCCAGCTCCTCTGGGGAGCGGATGTCGAGTGACACCGATCGGGGGTTGAAGGTGTTGGAGCCATCCATGATGTTCTGCGAGTACGCGAGGTTGCTCAGGCGCTCGGCCATGTCTAAGAACGTGCAACACAGCCTTTATGAGCGCCCGAAGGGCGGCAAAAAGGCAAAGGGGACTTACGGGAATCATAAGAGGGATTAACGCGCCGCTTCTTGACGTCCGCAAAGAAGTCGTCAACGCCATAATCATGCGATCGTTTGGCCCCGGTCGATGGCGTCGAGGACCCGTCCGGGCGAAGTGTTTCCCAGGTAGGGAGTTGGGGCTGATTGTAGGGATCACGGGCGGAGAGATGAGGGTGCGCGGGGACGGAGTAAGCTGGAGAGTGCATCATCTCAGGCGAAGGGGTGGGCAAGACGCCGAAATGGTGTTCTGTGGGATCAGCGGAGAAATTAGATGTCGTACACGTCACGAAGGGACAAATTGGGAACGCACCATTCGAGCTGTCGGTGAGGTGGGAAGAGGGATGCTTAGGGCGACCGGCGGCCGGATCGGGCCCTGCCCTGGATACAGATAGCTGCGAGCTATCAGCAGAGGAGTCCCGATGGGGCCGTGTGTCGGGGACGGTGACGGCCTTTGAGTGCTTGTGCTGAGCATGGTGCTCTTCGGTGTGAATTTTCTCGTGCTTTTTGAGATCCTGTGGACGTTTGAAGGACTTTTTGCAAATCTAAGGAGCGGTGAGTAAGATCAACAGAGCACGGTGAGTGAACGGACCTCGCAGGCATGAGGCTTCAAGGGAGTGTGCACTGCGGGGCGCGTAAGTGGGATGGCGGGAGATAGACAGGAGTGGCACTTGCCTCGCAGATGGCTAGTGATATGATCGCGCTTCGCACACGTTGTGCCGCAGTCTTTCCACTTGCAGGTGAGACAGAGGTTGTTTGTGCTCTTCCTGCCGATGTGGTCGTTGCAGAGATGGTTGTAGAGCGCCTCTGGGTCGGAGAGGGACTTCGTGCAGTCAAGCCACTGGCACTTATAAGCCGAGGATGAGTCCGAGGCAGGCGAATCCTGGGCCGACTCCTGTGGGGGCGGTGCTGCGTTTGGCGACGCAGAGCGGTCTGCATGGGGTGGGGTGGGCGGCGGCGGGACCATGACTTGGGGATAGTAGCAGAGATTTGCTTGGAGGGCAGCGAGAGAGACGAGAGCGGGGCGATCTGGGATTTGCATCTTAAGAGAGCGGGTTTGCCAAGCAGCGTTCTTGGCGCCGCGCCGCTGCCAAGTGAGCCCTCCCGATCCAGTCCTTGGCACGCCCAGTCTTCTATTTCCCACGTGCTCTTCTCGACCCTCTCCGGTTCATCCCGCTTGGGCAATGCGGTAGCCGTCTCGGCACGCTGCCCCTGGAGGCTCGGCGCAATGCTTCCGTGGGGCCAAGTGAACACTCGCTCTTTCTCGTCGTCATTCGCCCACATCCGCCAAGATCTGCCAAGTGTCGCATCGCAGCCATCAGCCAAGGCCATCTTTCCTCTCCGCTACGCCTCCCGACAACAACAACACCAACGACTCTCGGTCGCTGTCCTCATCCGTTCATCGCGCTACTATCCCCTCGGCGCCTCCACGTGCCGTCTTCGCGCATCCGTGCTTTCGCCGCCCCGCTATCCCTTCTCACATATCCCACAAGTCCTGTCGCCTTGATAGCTCATCCCATGCCGGTTTTCGTATCCTTTGATCCCGTCTTCCTTATCCAGTCACTCGTCCGAGAACTTAGCTTCCGTTTCCTGTGCTTGTCCCTGCTGCGCGTCGCGGTTCCGGTGCTAATTTCGTCGGTGCGAGCTCCGCCCTCACCCTCGTCGCATCCTCCAAGCTTTCTTCTCCAACACCAACGAGCATGCCCTGTCAGAAAGTGCGAATCGAGCGCACGCCGGCCAGATGTGGATACACGCGACCCACTACCTAACAGACACGACACTTCATTTTCACGCCATGCCGTACCACCTCTCCCCTCTCGGCAGTCTCTCTCCCATGTCGCCAGCCCAGGTGCGGCACAACGCTAGCCCACCCTTCTCCCCGCGCCTCATTGGGCAGCGCGGTCGCCGCCCGCGATGCAGAAGCACCCTGCTAATTTTACTTGTTATCGTGCCCTGATGCCCGTGTGCATATGGCCATCGTACGCGCTTCCTGGGCGAATGACGCGCGCACGCCGCCCCCGTACGGCCCACACGCACGCCGTGCGGTAACCTTCGCCGTATTTGCGCCCGACACCCCCGCCGGACCCTGGTGCCGCGTCCGCACTTCGCCACCGCGTTTCCCAGCGCGCGTGTGGGCCGACGCCGCGAGCTTTTGCCATTGGCCGTACGTACTCTGCTAGTACCCGAGCTGGCCGCCGCCGTACGTCTCTCCTCGATACGGCGCGTGCGTTCTCCCCTTAGCTCTGTCGCGTCCTGACCATCGTACGACTGTCACCCTCGACGCCGTCATTTGCACCCGCGCGTGTACTATGTCATACTTGGGCAGTTCTATGACAAGTCGAGGGCGTTACAGCGGCTGCACTGGTGCGGGCCGCCTCCCCTCATTTGTTGCGCTGTGTACTGAATGCTGGTCGGCGCTCTTCGCAGCCGCTTGCTCAGCGTGTCATGCTTCAGCAACCTGGAGGTGTTACAGTGGCCGCATTCCTCAATCCGGTATGCGATATCGCGCTCGACTTTCCAGAATCACGACCGGACTGGCTGGCCTCGTGTTGTAATCTCAAGGTTCAGCCATGTATCAGCGCCGAAGCCACGCTTCGCACCCTCTTCCTCACCCTGTCGTATCTCTGACAATTCAGGGGCCTTACAGCGGCCAAATCTGAATCCGGCGTGCGATGCATCGCGCGCATTCAATCCTGCGCGTTCTAGAAGCTCGCGTCCCCGTCTCGCGATATCTCCGCACACGGGCAGGCTGAAATGTGCAGGCGCACCGGTTCCGCGGGGCCTGCGAGCCCGCGCAGCCCGCCGCCGGGAGCTGATTTGGCGAGGCTGAGCTTGCTTGTGATGGAGGGATGCCACAGGCGACGGGCGCTCGCTTCGCTGCTGTTTCGAGGCATCGCGTTCCCATGCGCGGGCGCGTTTGGGATGTCTGCGAGAACGTGTCCATCTGTCGAGGATACGGGACTTGGTGTCGTTCTGGCTTTGCTCAGGCTCAGGGTCGCAGCATTTGCGTTCCCAAGCCGTACGGCTCTGACATGGGCTCATGATACCATTCTTGCTATGTTTCTCCCAACTGACGTCGGCACCAGATGTCATACATGCAGCTTGGGCACTTACTTCGCACTCCACAGTCAATGAATCTGTGTTTAGACGGAGTTTACACGAGACTAATCGGCGCGATCTCTCCATGCGACGCTTCGCCGCCACCAGCCGCGACTGGGTGTCTTTTGGCCGCTAGCCATCGTTCACTCGCTGCGCGAGTTTTCGTCCGCTGACGACGCGGGACCGCCAGCAGGAGTGATGTGCCGACTGTGGCAGACCGCTGCGGAAGGTCGGCATATCTCGGATCCCCCTGCTTTGGCAGGGAGGATAAAGAGTCGCGATCGAGGGCAGTAGCCCGCAGCCTCTCTTTTTTCCTCCCAGGTCCGTATCCTCTCGCTGAGGAGTCCGCACCGCGTGCTCACTAACATGCTCTCCCCCCAGACGTAGTCTAGGTCGAACTTTTGAGCAATCTTATTCATTCTTCACATCTGTCGAATCATTTTGATGTCTGCCCCGCATGATGAGTCCTCCAACACCCACTCCTCAGGAGACTCAGGGGCCTCCGGCAAGGAATCCGAGCCCTCCGCCTTCAAGGCAGAAGTCTCCAAGGCGTGCGAGCTTACTATCGAGGATTACCGAAGCTCCAAGATTGACAAGGTTGAAGCCATCATGGAGATCGTCCGAATCCTCGGCGACGCACATGTTACCACCGAGCAGAACATCGCCGCCTTCAGAGTCTTCCACGAGATGGTCGAAGAGCATGACCGACAGACCTCTGAGTCAGCCAGACTCGCCATCGAGCGGGGTGCCGAGAAAACCCCCGTTCTGGAGAAGACTCACCTCCCCGCCGAAGAAATCTCCGACGAAGAGCAGCGCGAAGACACTCCTAAGTCGGATCTCTTCTCCCTTCATGGGAAGAGAGTCCGAGCAGATGACACCGGAGGTCCTGATGCCACCCGTCGCCGACTCGATGAGTCCATCATCCCTTTTTCTCACTCAGCCCTTACCTCCGAACTCAGCGACGAGCTCAGTGCAACTCTCAAACTCAAAGAGAACTACACGAGGGACCTCGCTGCTGCAAAGCAAATCGTTATCTCGCACCCCAGAGTCCCAGAGTTCCCCCAAGCTCTCTGGAAAGATGTCCTTGCCAACAACTACGTTGACCTCGACAAAGTCTTGTCTGGCGAGTACAGTGTCTCCGGAGATCCCAAAGTCGTTCAGAAGCTTGGAGACTCCGACTACGCCATCACATCGGGAGATCTCAAAGCTTCCAAGGAGATCCACTCCCACGGAGAGTGGAGCATTGCCTGGCAGGCCTACAGCCTTGCCGTCGGGTTTGCGTACCCCCACCGAGTGCGCGAACTCCAAGACTATTCGGCAGAGCTCACCCGCATATTCAGTGCGATGCAGCCCGAGTTTGCCAACCGGGTCATCCAGTTCGACCGTGCATGTCGTTCCCGAGTTGCAAAATCCAACCAACTGCTCCTCTCCGACATGTCCAAGTTCCAAGACCTCAGCCTCCGCCACCTTACCAGCGCGGGAGCTTCAGTTACGGAACATGCTTCTAAGGCGTCATCTTCGGGAGCTCGAAGCAACGAAATCTGCCGCCGATTCAACGATGGCATCTGCATCAGCCGGAACTGCAGATTCCGCCACGTCTGTTTCTCCTGCAAAGCGCGCGACCACGGGTCCCATGTCTGCAACAAAGCGTCAAGCTCTCAACCCCGGGAGCAACGAAAGTAGGCCGCCCCGTGCTTCTCGTGGGTTAAGATGGGCCCCGAATACCGACAGCTTCCTCACACCGTCTGCCACGGCATCCGAGACTGCGGCTCCCCTCCCTGCCCCACCTTCTGCAGACTCTTTTAATGACGCTGCAATTCGTACTATTGCCGAAAATCCACACCTATTTAAAATTGTCACGCCGATCGATGTCGACAAATTTGAGGCTCTGCTTGTTAACCACCCGAACCGTCCTTTCGTTGAATCAGTCCTCCGCGGTCTGCGCGAAGGTTTTTGGCCGTGCGCTGATACCGATCCCGATCATTACCCTCAAACTCGTGATTTCCCTGAACGCACGCACAGTGATGCCGACCTGGCCTTCCTCAAGGCACAATGTGAAGAAGAGGAACGTTTGGGTAGATTCTCTGCACCTTTCGGGAAACCAGGAGATCCGCTTTTGCCGGGCATGTACGAGGTACCGGTTCATGCTGTCCCGAAGCCCAACTCGGACAAGTTTCGCATGGTTGTAGATCATTCAGCGGGTGAGTTCTCGCTGAACTCCATGATCGCCAAGGAGGCTGTTCATGTCACTCTCGACAATCTGCAACATCTTGGCCATAACCTCTTGCTTCGCCATCGTCTAGGTGGCCGACCCTCCAGGTGGCTTTTCAAATCCGATGTTTCAATGGCCTATCGACGTCTACCTATGCACCCCTTTTGGCAAGTCATGCAGATCATCACCGTGGATGGCGTCCGGCGGGTAGACCGTTGCAATAACTTTGGCGGGCGCGCCTCCGGCAAGCTGTGGTGTGCCTTCATGAGTCTCGTACTCTGGATCGCCCTCCACGAGAAAGGCATTGATGGTCTCCTCGCTTATATTGATGACTGCTTCTCGGACGACCCGAACGAGCATCTGATATATTATGAGCGTTATGACGATTTCTTACCGCCCAAGCAGGTTGCTCTCTTGCTTCTTTGGGACGAAATCATGTTACCTCATGACAAGCCCAAGCAAGTCTTCGGGACGCTCTGCACCATCATTGGCTTTGATGTCGACCTTCCTTCCATGTCGATCACACTTTCCGATGACCGGCGTTTAGCACTTGTCCATGGCGTCCGCGATTTCTTGCTCAACGCGAAATATCGACGTCAGCCTCTCGTCGCGTGGCAACGCATCCTTGGTTGGATGAACTGGGGCCTCAACGTCGCACCGCTCCTCCGTCCTGCCTTGCAGAGCGCATACGACAAGACGGCTGGCAGGCATATTCGCAATGCCCCAATTTTCCTCAATGCTGCTGTCATACGGGACTTCTCATGGTTTGCTGATGTTCTCGAAGAATGCGACGGCGTTCATATGCTATCGGCAACCCTATGGGACAGCTCCAAGGCTGATCTTGTCATCTACTGCGACGCATCGCTAACAGGTGGCCTAGCCTTTTGGTCCCCGAACCACCACCGTGGCTTCGTGGCTGACCTGCCCCCACCCCCTCGGCACGCAGACACCATTTTTTGGTATGAAGCCCTAACCGTTGTGTCTGCGCTCGAGTGGGCGTCCTCACTCGCCACGCCGCCGAAGACCTTGGCGATCTTCACTGACAGCCTGAACACCGTGCAGATGTTCGACTCTTTGCGCGCCGCGCCGTTCTACAATGACTTGCTGCTTTTTGCGTGCCGCTCACTTCTTCTTAGCAAGATCGATCTACGCGTTTTTCACATTGCCGGAGAAAACAATATCATTGCTGACGCACTTTCCCGCAAACTCCTCCACGTCGCACGTCAATATGAGCCAATGCTCGACATCCACATTTTTGAACCCCCTCGACTACCGCTGGGGGAGGACATATGTTGAGTATTCTCCCTTCGTCCCGGCAGCCCACGCGGCAGCCGTGGACGATGGATCGCCTCGTCCGCGAGCGTGCTATTGCGCTCGGCAGCGCGATCGATCCTTCCTCACATGTCACCTACACTTCGCATTTACAGTCTTACCTCACTTTCTGCAAGATCCACGATTTCAGTATCGAGCCTACGCCCGACACCTTATCTTTCTATGTTGTGTTCATGTCACACCACATTCAACCGCGTTCCGTCGGGCAATACTTGTCTGGGATTTGCAATCAACTCGAACACGTCTTTCCTGATGTCCGCAAAAACCGCAACTCGTCCTTAGTCGCTCGCACGCTCGGCGGCTGCATCAAGCGCCTCGGTTCAGCCGTGCACCGCAGAGACCCGCTTGGCACGGAGCATTTACAGCTTGTGCTTGATGCCACACAGCAGCTCTCACACGACGATCTGCTTTTTCACACCCTCGTCTTCTGCGCCTTTTTTGCTCTCCATCGCCTGGGCGAGCTTACCTGGCCGGATCGTCTTCAATCCCGAAGCTGGCGCAAAGTCATCTTGCGTGACTCTGTCGTCCTTCGTGCTACCAACTTCCAATACTCCCTTCCCTCACATAAAGCCGACCGCTTCTTTGAAGGGAGCACTATTATCATTGCTAAGCGCGACGACGCGCTCGATCCATACCAGCTCTTCACACGCTATCTTCGCTCCCGCGACTCCAAATTCCCCATTTCGCCAGCGCTCTGGCTGAAGGCTGACGGACAAGTGCCCTCTCGCGCTTGGTTCTTGCAGCGTTTCCACGCCATCCTACCCCAGTCATTTGGTGGCCACTCCCTACGCTCGGGCGGTGCGACCTTCTTCGCTTCGCAAGGCTGGCCTGACGACCGCATTCAAGCACTTGGCCGCTGGAGTTCTGATGCTTTCCGGATTTACATCCGTCAGAACCCCGTAGTCCTGCAGGCCTTACTGCATGCCCGGGCGACGAACGCGTGAACGCTCTTCATTTCCTGTCACACCTCCAGCCACCCCTCCACCATCCTATCTTCAGCAATTTACGGTCCCGTCTCACGCGTTCCAAGAATCCGAACCTGTTTGCTGGGCGCTCCTTTTGGGGGGCGTCGCCTTGCGCTAAAACTCAAATGTTGGGAGCCACATAAAGTGAGAAAGTCGATTAGTTGTGTTTAGACGGAGTTTACACGAGACTAATCGGCGCGATCTCTCCATGCGACGCTTCGCCGCCACCAGCCGCGACTGGGTGTCTTTTGGCCGCTAGCCATCGTTCACTCGCTGCGCGAGTTTTCGTCCGCTGACGACGCGGGACCGCCAGCAGGAGTGATGTGCCGACTGTGGCAGACCGCTGCGGAAGGTCGGCATATCTCGGATCCCCCTGCTTTGGCAGGGAGGATAAAGAGTCGCGATCGAGGGCAGTAGCCCGCAGCCTCTCTTTTTTCCTCCCAGGTCCGTATCCTCTCGCTGAGGAGTCCGCACCGCGTGCTCACTAACATGCTCTCCCCCCAGACGTAGTCTAGGTCGAACTTTTGAGCACCCTCCCAACCCACCCAGAAAATTGTTCCTCGCTGTTTGTCCTGTACTGTTCCTGCGATGGCCTCTCTTCTTGTAACACTATGCGATGGTCTCCGTTTTTCCATGTCCTGTATTACTACACAACGGTCTCTGTTTCTCAATGTCTTTGTATCATTCTCGCCTCCGTCGTTTCTTCCGCTACGTCTCACGCCTCTTTTGTAACGGTCCCGTCTCACGCGTTCCAAGAATCCGAACCTGTTTGCTGGGCGCTCCTTTTGGGGGGCGTCGCCTTGCGCTAAAACTCAAATGTTGGGAGCCACATAAAGTGAGAAAGTCGATTAGTCTGTGCAATCAAGTGCGTACGCTAGAAGCCTCGGTCCCTCAACTCGTTAAATGACGGGTTTTCATGATCGACATCGGTCTCCGTGTTACGAACTGCTTGTTGTCTCCTTTCGGTCATATTGAGAGGTATCTGTGGCAGCTTCCATTGGCATCTTAGTGGATCTGACAAGTAGGCTTGCTCGTAACATCTACCAGCATTCCGAACTTCGACATGAGCTGCACGAACGTCGCGCTACTTTACTTTATCGCCTCCGGTCTGGCTATTCACACCGCTGCTATTAGGTCTTTAATGACCACGTCCATAATTAGTCAAGGTCCCTCTTGCCATCGTCTCATGATCCCCCTCACTCTCTTTCTCCCTGTCGCCTGCGATCGCACTGATTCCGAGCCCGCGGCCAAGCCCACAGCAACCATTTTGGACAAAGGAACCAAAACGGAACGCTGCACATCTTCGGATCGCCCAAGACAAGTGCGTCTCGCATCGCAATGGTCTCCATCCGGAAAGGCATGGAAGCGATTCATCTCTGGTCAATCACAGATCGAAGGATGTCAAGCCTCTGAGGCGCCAGCAGATGGGGCGCTGGCCCGCCGTACCTGCACTTCGAGTTGAGCTTTCAAGGTCCATCCGTGTCGTGGACTCGCACCAGCCCACGCGCCCAATTCAATGGGGCGCCGCGCGGCTTCAACGCCAAGGCTCGGCGGGGTGCCTCTCGCCCGTGGGCTTGGAGGCGTGGTGTTGCCTTTTGCGTGGCGGGAGGGCTGCCGCCAAGACCTATGGCTCGCGTGTTGTCATCAGAGCTAAGTAAGGTATCGTTCATGGTGATCGGGTTGATGCAGGGGGTGTACGTAGCGCTGGTATGTTTGCATCTAAATCTTGGCAGAATGCCGACTGGGCCGACGGCACCGCAGGAATAGCAAGATGATGAGAAGACCTTCGCTCGACGTTTTTGACGAGACAAAATCGTGGGGCTGCAGGCAGGAAGCCTCGTTGACGTTGACGTTCCTCCGCCGACGTGGACTGAACGCGTTCTCACAGGGGACCCACTCTCTCCGTCAGAATCCTGTCAGACTGCTCCCTCTAGGGATTGTCTTGTGACGGCCTGCTGCCCTCAACATGCATAGGAACCCACACCGTCGACCACCGGGGGCCTCTTCCTTTCTGGCCCTCTTTGCCCCGTTTGGTCGCTCATACTTGCACGCTGCGAGCTTGGCGATGCGCCTGTGGACGTCTCGCTTCCGATAAACACCGTTAACGACCCAGCTCCCAGCTAAGAGTGTGCTAGCGCCGTCTTTGCGTCAAGATCCATCCTGGCCTTGTTTTTCTCACTGAAAAGAAACGAGACGTTCTACTCTCAAGGGAGCGCGTCGGAGTGTCATTCGTGTGAGCGCACCGGCGACGCTCCTTGCTTGCCGTCCTAGAGATGAGTTTTTTCTTTTTTCTTTTTTTTTCCGTACCCGTTGTGTCAGGCTTTGGTTTCCCTGTCATATCCGGAACAGCAGAGCGATAGTCTCCGTGCATTGCTCGTGGACAAATTTTCGCAGGAGCCGCAATCTGCCTGGCAGCTAGAGCTTGGCTAGAGTGTCTTCCAGGCCGCGAGTGCGGTCTCATGACGTCCCGCCATCTTTCCATACTGCCTGCGTGACGCGCCGCCTGGGATTTCGCGTCATCGGCCATGCGCAGCTTGCCTCTCATTGTCCCCCTTGCCCCGTTTGGCTGCTCGCAGTTGCACGCTGCAAGCTTGGCTACGCATCTCTACTCGCCGCGCTTCCTGGCGGTCGCAGTTAATGGGGCTCAGCTGATAGAGCCCCGGTTCCGCATTTTCATCAAACATCTTGTCGTCTCCCACATGCCTATCCGTACGCCATTCAGCGGAGCGCATCGGGATGCCACGTCTTGGCTCGGGAGAGTCGCCTTCTTTCCCGTGGGTCTGGAAATGTGGTGTGGCCTTATGGGTGTCTTTAGGAGCACGTATTTTTGGCATGGGAACTGCTTTCGAATCTTGCGTGGGTTCTTCTGGTCATCAAAGCCAAAAATTGAGACTGGTGCACCCGCATCTACCGTCGCTCAAGCTCGTGACGACTGGTATGCAAGCTTATTTTTGCAGTCATTTTGGAGCGGTGGGACGTTGATCAGCGTTGTGGTCAAAGGAGGTGCGTATCGTGGATTTGCAAGCCTCTGAATTACAGACATCGATATCACACGACAAGGGCACTTTGACGACTCGGAAGATGCGCTCATCAGCGGCGCTAGTCATGCTTGCCTCGGTGCCTTGATGAGGCGAAGACCTCCAAAAGCGAAGATTTCTAGCCTGCAACTCACGGCCCGCGCGTTCTATCTCCGTCGATGTCGACTGGGACGCGGATGCATTTTCACAGGCTGCTCACCCCGTGCGATGCCCGTCTTCCGTGTAAAGCAGGTCTGACCTATTCCGAGCCTCCGCGGCCCCGTCACGGAGTCTTATCTAGCTCAGCTGGGTCCATACGTGCCGATTGGAACTATGCGCACGAAGTTCGACCGAGGCGACTGCCAAATAAGCTTTCTCGATACACTCCTCTTCCCGCAAGTCTACTCATCAAATGCAGCACCCGTTTCTCTCCGTATTTTACCGGGTATTAGGGCGGTTTTGAATCTCAGAACATATTGACAAGCAACGTAACATCTATGTCCACCCGGGTCCGCCCTACGCCTTTGTGGCGTCGAAGTTTTGCTTCGCGGGTTCTTGACCTTCGTCGTACAGGCTTTCAGCAGCTTCCCCGCTTCTCTTCGGCTGGACACGGTGCTGTCACCGGGGCCTGCGGGGCGCTTCGGGCTGCAGCCTACATGGGGATGTACCAGGATGTACTACCCAGTTCCCACCGGCAGCACTCGGGGCCTAGACGGCGCCCTCCAGCGCTTTCCCAAGATCTGTCTATCCAGTGATCCGGCGATATGCATCTTCGTTAGGCGTTCCTCGTCGCCAAGGAATACACGACTCGCAAATAGAAGACGCGCGTCAGCAGTGCTAGTTCCCAAGGGCCCTGAGCCAAGCCTTTCGAAGGCAGCCCGCGCAGGATGCGGTGTTGCAGAGGAGTTGCGTCTGTGCCAAGTCTGCGCCGTACGGTGGCCTCGCTGTGGTCCTCGTCTGATCCTGCGGGCTCGTACGGGCGAATGGAACGCACATGCGTGGTATGTATCTCACGGGCTTACGTTTTTGGGGCTTCGCTGTTATCTGCGGGACCCGTGTACGAGAAACAGGACGGATGAACGCTGTGGATCGCAGGCGTTATGCATCTGTAACTGGCCCCTCGATATCTAAAGGGGACAAGTGGGTTATTGTGCTGGATACCAGGTCTGGGTAAACTCATCCTGGAATTTCTATGTGCTTATACGCATATACAATTCGGAACGACGTACAATGGCGATATGATCTCCTGAGACTCTGTTGAAGGCCTATACTATCATACAGATACAAAAGCAAGTACACAAATTCTCAGAGTACCATTTACAGTCTGGTGACCGACCAATTGAGCCACCAAAATTTCATGTTCGGGAACAGGCCTCCCAGGTCCTCGCTCGTCACAGGGACTATCTCCGCATCGACTTTGACAGTGCCCTTTTCGAACACCACACCATCCCACAACTCCTTCCAGCTGTCGGGTGAGTGGCAGAACATCTTGCGGTCGGCTATGGGCGTCTCGCGGAAGCCTTTCTCGTGCAACGCACTGTGCATGCCGAAGATCATGGAGCCCGGCTCGGGCGAAAGGAGGCACGCGAGAGCGCGAGCGAGCTCTAGCTGTTTGTCTTCCTGGAAGAGATGGAAGAACGCGGAGGCATGGATTGCGGAGAGATGTCCGCGCAGTGGGTTCAGGGACGTCAAGCTCTTGAGGACGGGCCTCGGTGTTGTTGGAGGAGAGGCTGCCGTGAAGATAGGCACTGGCTCGAGGTTCGCGTGATCGAAAACGTCCCCCGCGACGAAAGGCACTGGGTAAGTCTCGGACGTGCGTTTAAACAGCTTTAACCCGGCATCCCAGAAACCTAAAAATATATCTTCCAGCATATCGGATGCAGACCGTGATACATTTACTGACCTTGATAAAGGTCCGATGCGACTACATTGTCAAGAGGATAACCGTCGGCGATAGCCTTGAACGCGTCGTTGCCGACTATGCAAGGTCAGCCTGCGTTTCGTTCTGGTAAATCGCACACTCACAGCAACAGCCAATATCAAGAAAAATGGCACCAGGCCGTCGCTTCCCTAATTCCAGGAGCTGAGGATAGGCCGGAAGGTGGGATATTTTCAGTCTGGACATGTGAGTTCGGCTCAACTCTTCAAGAATAGAACGAGGGACTTCAGTTCGCACGTCGTTACGGTCATGTATAATAGTCATGTTACATACCTGATGTACCTGTCTATTAGACACCCTGTTACCGTCGTGCATGTAACACACCATGTTACCGACAGTCCCGTATCTGTGTGCCTGTTACCGACGTTCATGTAACACGCCTGTTACATACAGTGCCGTACCAGTCTCCATTTGTGTCAAGTCTGGCAAAATAGTTCAAATCCAGGGATTCGAACCTAGGTCGAAGGCCTTTGACACTAACGAGCCTACCATTACACCAGTGGGTCTTTACAAACTACATAACCTTATTCTATATATCAGCTCTCTTTACTGTTCTAGCACTGGCATGCCTGTTACACTCGCATGCGTAAGATGCGTGTTACCGTCGCGCATGCGTAAGATGCGTGTTACCGTCGCGCATTAGACTGGTGACCGAGTCTCTAATCACAACGAGGGGGGGAGGGGTTGTGTATAGAGACTGGTGGAATTCGGAGTGGCGCAATAGGAGCGAGCCATGCTGATTCAGTATGCACGTGAAACGTACTCACCTGACCGCGACGCGTCTCTGATCGCTGTACTACGAGTTCGCCGCGGCGCGTCCTTGTCTCCTTCCTCCCATTCCTCAGTCCCTATTTATGTAGCTATACCTGTTTTATTATACTGCTATGGATCCTGGATCAAGCCGAAGCAATGCTTTGACCGTAATTGACAATAATACGCCTATACCACCTGTTTCTCTGGGATTTCTTCGAGCTCTCGGGATGATATCTAATACGGCTGTCGACCATGCTTTACTCTCCTATGCGCTCGTCTACTCGTCGACTCAAGGCAAGATAATTCTTCGCGAAGATCAACTCCTCGCTGCTGTACACTTTCACGAAGGCCGAGACGTTGTCAAAGTCGCAAGGACAGGTTCCGGGAAGACAATGCAAATTGTTATCGCAGCTCTGATGAATCCGCGCCATATAATACTCGTTCTATCTCCCCTTACGAAGCTACAAGACTCAATGGTAATCTTTCTCTCAGGCCTAACCTTGCGTGCTGGTGTGCTTCATTGACTTAATCTTAGGTCGCCGAGCTCAATAGCGACTTCGCCGGCATCAATGCGATTGCGATCAACCATGAACTACGCCATGATACCGCAACATGGAAGGTAAGTATCAATACTTTATAATGTTTACTTGTCTAAATTGGCCCGCAGGCCATAGAACAAGGCGCATACAACATCATCATAACATCTCCGGAACAGTGCAAGACAATCGAAGGTCACTCGACGCCGCTGCACGATTTGCTTCTCAAGAATAAACCATGGTCTCATAGCATTGCAGGGACGGTATGCGATGAGGCTCATATGATAACGCTATGGGGACTTGCTCTTGGCAACCAGGAGGCTTTTCGACCGCCTATGGTCAGCTTTGGGATCTGCGTGTCGCACTTCGAGACGGAACTCCGATGCTCTGTCTGTCGGCGACAGCGCCATCTCATGTCTTGGACTCACTACGTGACTCTCTTGGTCTGGATAATCCTGTCGTCTTGAAGTCTTCGATCAATCGTGCGAACCAAGTCTATGCGGCGTACCCTATCTTTGGTGGCCTTAAAGATTTTCGAAACCTTCGCATGCTCATCAACAAAGGGACAACTGTGACTTTGGACGGCCAGACTAGAACTCTCTCTACTGAAGAATATATCTCGCAGACCCCGAAAACGATCATCTTCGTTGACGATGCTGATCTCATGGTCGACGCGCATGTTGCCTTGTACAACTTCACTCCTCTGTCGCTGCGGTCTGAGCTTTTCAAACTGGGATTCATTCGATTTTACCATGCAGGGATGTCTAGGAGCTATCTCAATGAGACCTACTTGAGCTTCGCTGAAAATGACAATCAACACTGCCGTATTCTTTTCGCCACTAGCGCTTTTTCTCTGGTCTGCCGACATCCCACTTGAGATAAATATATAGCGAGCTGACACAACTTTCTTGTATATTACTAGGGAATCAACATCTCGGACATTCAATACGTTATTCAATATGGACTGTGTCAAACTGTCGAAGATCTCTTGCAACGCTTCGGTCGCAATTCACGCCGCAATGACATTCAGGGCTTATCCTTGCTGATGTACGACGCTTGGGCTGTGCAACCGTCGGCGAAACCAACTAAGAGAGAAAAACGAACCTCGGATGCCATGAAGTGCTACGCGCAATCGAATACTTGCTTGCGTGAATATCTCGCAAGTTATGCTGACGATGACTCACCGGAAGGTACTGTGATCTTCGACTTATGATAATTCGGCGCTCTCCTTGACAATCTATTCCAGCGCTCGACTTCACTGGCCCACATTGCTGCAGCTATCACACACATCGTGTCGATTCAGATTTTGACTTGCAGTCATACTTTCCCGCTGTGTTACATGTAGCTCCGCCGCCTAGTAAAACGACACGAAAACGCCCTGCGGGAAAGAAGAATGTGTATAGGCCAAAATTCCAGCGCGCTCACATGACCAAGATGCTGGAGGACTGGCGTGAATCCTACGTGTTGAACGGTAAAATTCCGGAAGGAATGCCGGTCTGCTTTGTCTTGACAAACACTGCAATCACCACGCTCGCTCGCATCCCGTATGAGCAGATCAAGATCTCTGCAGCTCTGCTTACAAGTTCTCTTCATCAGACTGCGGCTTGGTCGGCACTCTTTGCGGATGATCTTCTTGCTGCCATTCGCGGGTTTGAGCATACTGTCGAGGTAGAGAAAAGTACATGGGAGGCTGCTTACAAAGCTGCTCGTCCACCTCGGAAAAAAGCAATAAAGGCAAAGCTAGCCGGGGTAGGAAAAGTTGCTGTTAAGGCGGGGCATAGTGGCGGATCAAACAGCGATAAGGAAAGCGACGACTCGGAAGACGATGTCATGGACATCGAGCAAGAGCCACCAGAACAGCCGGCACTCAAGCGCTTGCGATTGGGACCAGGGCTCTCACTTCTTCTACCTGTATATGACTAGTTACATTACTGTAAATCATGTCTACTCAATGTCGGAACTGAAACTTGCTTCGGAATCCGACGCATCTGAGCCATCATCCTCCAATCTGATACCTGTTTTGATCCATGCTTCACGACGCTTGTGGAAATCAACGAGTGGACCCCGCCCGACTGCATCTCCACTAAGCTTGTCAGACCCTAGCGCAATCGCGTCTACCGTGCGCTTTGTTGCCTCACGACCTGGATTCGTCTCGAGGAGCTTCCATTGAATGCTCTTGTCCCTGACGGTGAATACGAGAGCACTGGTGTCAACTTCTGTATGCGAGACCCCCTTGTATAGAACGCCAAGGGTCGGACCGAATATTCTGATCAACCGACGCCAGATGTGGGTTGCAGGTGAAAGTGACGAGAGACGACTAAAGTCAGCATGGACACCACGTGCTGTATGCATTTTCTAAGAATGTGAATCAGTGTCAATAGTAATCATTAATGGAGTTGTTGAGCACGCACCTCTAGTATTTGAATGTTGTGCTCAATATTTTGATCGATTCCTATCCAGTGGCCATCACGTCCACTCATGTTGACGAGCATGTTATCACGCATCACATCCCTTTTATTAGGCTGGTCATTAGCTGATCAATGCGAGAATTAGCATGTACTTACGCAAACTCGGGTGTCCATACTAGCTGAAGATTTTGAATCAAGTGCAGGAACTCCGTACAGTAGTTCCGTGCACCGACTCCACAATAAAAGGTTGTATACTGGCCAAGAAGATCTTCGACGCGGCCAAAGTCTCCAGATTTTACGGCATCATGTAGGGTACGGAAGTCAAGAAGATCACGCATAAGCAGTTTTGTATTATGCCGGATATCATCCGTAAGGCACTCCTTGCTCGGTGTTGATCCATGCTTGCAACGAATAATTTTCGCAATCTGAAGAAGACGCTGAGGAGTCGGTTCGGAATCTGCAAATTTCTGTAAGGATGTAAAGCCGCATTCTAGCTCCCATGCGTGAAGGATGAGCCCATCGAGTACTTGCATCTCTGTTGCCTTAAGCGCATGATAATCTGGATGTTCAGAACCATGCCGTTTCTTCTCAAGGAGCGTAATGAAAGACTGAAGACTACCGCGGTCATGGGCATCCCCACGGTGGAGATTGAGCAGGTACCAGGAGGTGTTGAGCAGAACATGGAACATGCCCGGTGCAGGCTGAGCAGCGTCGAGACGGTTGAATATAGAGTTGTCAAACTTGCGCTTTTTTTGCGCTCCTCGAATATTTGCGTTCGTCGACTGGTCGTTTATGGTAGGTATCGCAAACTTGCCAATGTCTTCTGCTGGGTTCATCTTGAGCTGGTTTTCATAAGCCTCTCGCCAGACTTCAATATTTCCATCAATAGAGTGTTCCGGAGTCGTTGTGACACGTATAGGGAACTGTTCGGTCCGATGACCAGACGGTGGAGGGCGCTGAGCTGCATGCTTTAATATAGGCAGGGATAGATAGGATTCAGCCTTTGACGCGAACACAGAGCTGTATTTGAGTAAGATCTCGACGATATGGATATCTTGATGCGCTTGAACACGCGAGATCAGCTCTGGTGATACTTGAATGTGCTCCGCAAAGGAAATCTTGTGCAGAGCATTGCGGCGCTCGAGAATGGGCTCCAGTAGACAGGCCTGATCTGTGGCATTACGAAGAGGATAAAGGATCATGGCGGTGCCGAGTACAACTTTTCGAGCAGCCCCAGGGCGTTGTTCGACATGTTGAGATGTACAGACTTGGAGGTTATCGTAACAGAAACCGGTTTGCCCGTTTTTTACAGCTTCGCATGCAAGCGCCATGCATCCATCCGAAACTGCGGCCTGGGCAGTATTGACTGACGAGTAGTCGATCGAAAGAGCAATCTTCGCGCTTGCGTCGATGATCTGGCGAGGCGCGCCTGCTGCCCACTGAGTAAGAGCATACGGCACAGCGAAGAGATTTGCCCTTTGTGTTCGGTGCTTGACCAGCTGCGAAATTATGACGAGGGCAATCTGATAGGCAAGGTCAGTCAGAAAGTGAAGCTACGACGTCTAGCACTTTGCTTACCTTGTTAGGTGACTTGTGCGTGTTCTCGCGCGCGGCGCGATCGCTCTGAAGCGCTCGGATAAGAACACTGTAGGTGAACGGGGCACAGGTCTCGACCAGGGGCTCAATGATTGATTCCAGGTCGAAATCGAGAAGATATTGAGGAGTCGCATCTGCGACCCGAAACTGATAACATATAGCAAGCGCGTCCATCTCGTCTGAGATTCGCTGCATTACGAGGTCGTCGGCCTTCGATCCCATCCACTCCTCGAAATCATCATGGCCATCATTGCTGCTCCACCAAAGATCGAGCACTTTCTGAAAGTGCTTGCTAGATAAAAAGCCGGAAGCTGCACGTTTAAGATTGGGGTCGTCTGTTGTGAAAAGGTGCTCAAGAAATGCGCCTGAGCCTCCTCGGTGATCAAACAACTCGAGTGCTTTGGAGACGCGTTCGTCCATACTCATGGGAGCACTGCGGCTACGCTCTCTCCCCGACGTATCGTCGGGCACAAGCTTCAGGCCAGCAGCCTTGAGCCAAGGTAAAAGTGAGGGAATATTGGGTGGATGAGATGGGGTATTGCCGTTAGGTGGGTCGCTGATAGCAGCATCACGAAAATCTGACATCGGCACATCTTGAGCGAAGGAAAACGCGAGTGGATGAGGCGAGATATCGCCGCTACATGGGAGGGTTGTGTCGATGTGGGTTTCGTCGACCAGCATGTGGTCTGTCCAGGTAGCTATGCTATGATCATCCGCGCTCCGTCCTGATTCGTGTTGGGCGGAGGGAAGGGTGCGCTCGGCAGCATTCGAACTGAATGAGCGGTCCGAGCTGCTGACACTACCAGATGACAGTTGAGAGAGGGAGGATGACGACTGAGAATTTTGTCCAGCCCCATACTTAGTTCGCCGAGACGAATGATACGGGGTTGGTGAGAACGGCAAACTGGCGGAAATGAAACCACCGGGCGGCGGCATTTGGGCTCTAGCGAGTGTTGCTAAAGAAATCTCCGGAGCCTCAACGGGTTCGGTAGTTACATCGGACAAAGGAACCTTGCTGCGCCATGGTGTCGAATGCGCTACTCGAACGCGACGAGGTGGCTCGGTAGGACAGAATGTTTCATCTGCAGGTACATATCGTGAGAAGGGGGATGCTTTGGGGACATTCTCACTCTTGTTTTTCTCTTCAAGATTCATTTTGTCATTAGGAGATACAAAGGTACGAAGTGGGATAGGAAGACAGGACGACGAAGGACAAAAGACCGACACGGCGCGGCGACCATAGTATGAGTCGCGGTCAGGTGAGTACGTTTCACGTGCGGGCTGAGTCAACATGGCGCGGTCCTGCTGCGCCACTCCGAATCCTACCAGCCTAGTCGCGCATGTAACACCCGTGTTACCGTCGCGCATGTAACACCCGTGTTACCGTCGCGCATGTAACACCCGTGTTACCGTCGCGCATGTAACACCCGTGTTACCGTTGCGCATGTAACACCCGTGTTAACCCCCGCGCATGTAGCATGGGTCAGACACGCGGATGTAACCATGCAGCGGTTTTCCGTCACGTCAACCCGTAGTTGTAATGATCATTATTCAAACCGACATTTGGGCCTCAGCAGCAAACGATAGCAACGTTATGAGCGAAAGCAGCATCACAAGAAAACGTTATTCAAAGCAGACACGACCTACGCAGCAAGAAATCACACTTGACGCAGCCCCACCTCTCCTCTACTGCTCGCCGTCGCCGTCGCCCTCCCCATCCTCGGCCAGCTCGCCTTCGATCTCTTCTTCAACGACCTCCAGGCCGAACGGCGTGAAGATTGCCACATTCAGCACGTCGCCGACGTTCACGTCCTGCCACTCGTCGCCCAAATCCCCCTCCATCTCTTCCTGGACCACCTCTAGGCCGAACGGCGTGAAAATCGCCACGTTCAGCGCATCCACGTTCTCGCCCACCTCACCATCGCCCACCTCGCCCTCAACGTCTTCTTGAATAAACTCCATGCCGAACGGCGTCAAGATCCCGTCGTTCACCGCGTTCACGCTGTTGTCCCCCATCCCATCCTCCGCCAGCTCGCCCTCGACGTCTCCCTCAATCGCCTCGTTCGGCGCGTCAACGGCGTTTTCCACCCCCACGGCAGGTCCGCCCTCAGCCTCTTCCAACAAACTGTTCGTCACGTCGAACCTGGCGCTATCAACCCTGCCATTATTAGCTCCGGGTAGCCTGCGCGCTTCAATGCGACTCACCTAGTGCCGAGCTCGACTGCCCGATCGTTCCCTTCATCCCCTCTCTCCGCGTTGTCGTCGTTAGAGCGAGGCAGCATGAGGTGCAAAACCAGGCCAAGGCACACTATCGCGTAGTACATGAGGTCAATGCACATCGTTCGGGAAATGGCAGACAACTGTGGTAGCTAGAGAGTGGTCGCCGTTCTGTATATAGATCTTGTAAATCCCGTCTAGCAAAGCGCCGAAAACGACTTGTTTGGTCTGGAGGGACAAACGCTCACAAATGAACCTGTTCACTGACGCACCTTCGACCTACTCTTCCTCCTCTTTCTGCAACCTGCGACCCCGCAACCCGCCCGCCACGCCGGCGCGCTTGAAAGCTCTTTCTAGTGCGGCATTCTTGCGATGCTTCAACTGTCCGACGCCTCCTCACGCCCCGTGCGCTTCTTCCCCACTTCCACCCACCTCGACACTGTCAAGTCTCTTGCGCAATACCGAATGCGCTCATTCATCGGGCGACGGCATGAACACAACCATCTAGATTAGTGTAGGTAAGTAAAATGGTCGTCCTTCTGGCCCGAGTTCCTCGCTCATTGTCCCGACGTGCGCACGGCATTCATGCAAGTGATCTCCCGCACCTTGTTCCCGCTTCCATCCAGCGCAGGCGGTCCGTCCTCGCACTTGTTCCGGCCCAGCTCTCCTTCCGCCCGCGCACACTGTCCTTCGCCGCCCCGGTCTTCCGCGCTTCTGCCGTGTCGCCAAATTCGTTGACGTTTCCACATGCCCCACACGACACCTCCCACCGCGTCTGTGCCACCTCCGTCAGGACAGCAACTCCATCGCCGTTTGCGCATCCGTTTGCGCATCACGCCATCGTAGGCGATGCGTAGATGATGTGGCCATCCGAGTGTCGAAACGGCAGCCTCGATCTACATCGCGACGGCGGACATCCCGCCGATTGACAAGGAGCAGCTTGGAACTCTGTCCCAATCTACGGCAGACCGCGACATCCAACGCAGGTTGCGCTGCGCGCAGCGCAGCGCCGGCATCTGTCCATACCGGGTGAGTCCTCGTTTTATTCCTCCCATTCACACACACCCAACTCACGGTACGACGACCAGCACGCCCCCAACCCCCTATTGCTATGCAACAACCGGAACCCGACGTGCGAAGGGGTCGCCACGCTCCGTGGCTCCCCCGCGCATGAGGTCCGCATCGACGCGCCGTCGATCTTCACGAGGCCTTAAGCTATGGACGCACTCCGCGCCCCCGCCGCGTAGGACTCGGAATACCGCTGACCAAAAGGTCAGTCCGCTTTTCCCCCGGCTCATATCAATGCCACACTCACCTCAGGCTTCCCGTACCTGCAGGACAGCCTCAGAAAGCCGAAGAATACCACCCTACGCTGCCACCTGTTCCAGCGCACGCGCGAGCTGAGCGCCGACGGGGTCATATCGACGCTCTCTTTCAACAAGAAACCTACGGACGCGCTCGCCTCTCGGCGCAGGCGTTTCGGGCTTGTCAAATAGTGGTGCGAAATCGGCCTGCGGGGTTGTTGTTGAGAAAAAGTTTGAATGTGCGAACACCGCGATTACTCACTCTTTCCTTCCCCCCATCCTCGCCACAATGCGCCTGGGGCTACATGCCCAGCGTCAAGGTTAACGTGCCCAATTGGACGATTAACCACGGCGCAGAGGGAGGCAGGCACGGCGTCCAGCGAGCTGGCTTGACCCCCTCTCGTCATGGGTGTCTCTGACCATGCCTTCTGCCTGTACCGCCGTTCCTGCTACGTTAGCGAAGATCACAGTTGTTTACCCTTATTGCAACTACATAAGCTCTTGAATCTTGCGCTCTTCTCTTCATCATTAGTGCCCCGCCATCAGGTCGCGCTCGATGTGTCTTTATCAGCCCAATTACCCACATGACAGGACCAGATCGGCTACTTCGCATCATGAGCATACCTGCATATCAAACCCTCCCCCCCCCTCTCTCCCCGCAAACTGCCCTCGCGCCCCACCTCTACTGCGAGCTTTTGGTAGGGTCCACTCCGAGGATAGATCCAAATAGCAGCCAGCTGTCGTCCAACAAAAGTTTGTATCGGGCCGCTTGTCTGCATTATACATTTTCATTTCTTCCGCCTGTTATTGCACGGCTGAGGACGTACTTTTTCGCATAAGCCGCCGCACCCGCCTTGAACGCCTTCGCGTTCTCCTCCGCAGCGTCTTGCCACTTTCTCGAGTACCGATGGAAGAACCGCATGATTCGGCCCATCTCCGTCTCCAACAACCTCACTTCCTCGTGCCACCGGTTTCTCCGCGCACTGCATCTGAACCAATGCACCCGGACATCTGAGGCACAATACTGAGTCACGAACACATCACCAACTGCGGTCAACTGTGACCACTCACGATCTGCACAGTACCGTTCAATGTCGTCAGGGTTCTTGAGCTCCAAGAACTGGAAGTTTGACCAGATCCATGACTGCGCCGCTTTGCTGTAACCCCGTACTTCCTCGTCTGTGTAGACCGTGAACCATCTCACATCTTCTGCTTCCAACTTCCGATAGGTCGGGTCCGTGTCCGGCATTCCGAGTGCCAAAAGACGCCTCCGAACCTCGCGGTAGTGACGCGCTGCCTCGTTCACCAACACGCCTTTCTTGCGGACGGCTTCCCCGCTTTTGGTCCCCTTCCGCTGTCCCGAGACCGCCTTCCTGTTCCTCATCGCGGCGTGCTTGGTGATCAGATGAACCTGCAGCTGGTTCAGCGCATCGTGCGCCTGCCCTTCCCGTAGTTTGCGCTCCACTTCTACTGCTTCTGCCATCTCTGGATGCGTCCGCATGCGCTCCACGAAACGAGAAGGCAGATCGATCCGGATTGCCTTGACATCGTGCCAGGCTGGGGGTTTTGGTTTCCTCCCTGACGACGAAGCCGTGCTGCGCTTGCGCTTGGAACCCGTTGGTGCGTGCTCGTCGTCTCCCGGTGTCCCCTCGCCATCCCTGTCGCCGTCTCCATCGTCCTCTTCCTCCACCTCTCCGTCCTCCAACAGGAACATAGTCAGGTCCGTCTCTCCCGGGAAATCGTTCAAAGCGATCTGTAAGTGCGGCCGCACGAACTGCTCATATGCCGCATGCCATTCCTCCACTTTGGCCAGAAATTTCGCCATCCCATCCTCATCGACTTTGTTGGCCTTACTACCCAGCTTCGAAAGCAGGGCCTTTCTGTCAATCGCATGAGCCCCGTATCCCATCCCCATCGAGCGCCGATACTCACTGCTTTGCTTCGACGTCCATGCCCAGGATGATTGCATCCACCAGCCCCGCTCTTTCGATACGCCGGTCCGGGCTCTCTTGCCCCGCGTCGTCGTCGTCGTCGTCTCCGTCCTCGTCTCCGTCTTCGTCGTCGTCGTCATCGTCATCGTCGTCGTTGTCGTCGTCGTCGTTGTCGTCGTTGTCGTCGTCGTCATCGTCGTCGTCGTCGTTGTTGTCGTCGTTGTCGTTGTCGTTGTCGTCGTGGTCCTTGTCCTTGTCCTCCCCTTCGGTACCCTCCTCCCCCGACTCCTCTTTCGAACCCTCCTCCTTCCGCTGGTCCCCCGTGCTCTTCTCCCCCCCATTGACCTCCGTACTCGGCGCCGCCCGGTCGCCCTCTGCACCCTTCTGTCCCCGGTCCTCTCGTTCACCCTCCTTCAGCGCGGCCATGACTTGCTTCTGTGTCAGAACTGCCAGCCAATCAGCTTTTGGCAGCTAACGAACCAAATATAACGTACCGGATCCCTCGTTTGGCTCATAAGGGTTGTCTAGGTTGCGGTGCTGCTTGATGTCTACCACCTTGCGCAGCCACACCGCTTCGTCCTTTTTCCACTGCTCCACCTTGTGTTCCGGCAGGCTGCTTTCCACGAGATCAAGCGTGTCCTCTGCGCTCTTGAGCATCTCGACGGCTTCACGGTACTTTTTGTGCGTGTTTTTGCCTGACGGCGGTCCTTTAGTCCACCATTCCAACCGAAAACAAGATGGACCTACTGATCGTGTGCGTGCGTCGTGTGTTCATGTCCGAATGGAAGTCATTGATGGCATCATGCCGGTGCCCCGGTGTCATTTCCTGAGTGCTCCGCGCCAGATTGTTGAGCTGCGCCCAAATACGCTCCGGAGCCTCACCATCCGTCATGCCGACACCGGGCAGGAAATGGAAGGAAAACTTGTACCGACAAGACGCAATGTGTGCCGGTAGGTGGAACTTCCCAACGCCCGCCATGGTGTCTGGCAGCTTGGCCGTGTGAAGAGATGGGAAAAGGTGCAGGTTGTCGCGAAACCATTCCATCCGCTTAGGAAATTTCAGGCGGTACTGGCAGTTGATGTCGTAGCAGGAGACATCCTTGTGTAGAGGACAGTAATCCTGCAGGCCAGAGACATGGGCAAAGTCGACGTTCACGAACCTAGGCGAATCGCGGCAACGCTCTCTGTCAGAGCCACCTTCATCGCCGAGCACTACACCACATACCTCTCGCCTTTCATCAGATCCACTCCCCCACCGCCCAAAATGAACATGTGTCGAGCGCAAGACAGCCCGACGGTGCCGGAAACCTTGCCCGTATGGTTACCATACCCCATCGCCCCGAACTCGTTGCAAGTTGAGGCCTAGGTACGCGCAGAAATGAGCCATTGTCTTCACTACAGAAGACTTCGATTCCCTCACCTCGCGCTTCGGAGTAGGTACAATCTCCAGATACCGCTCCAAATCTTCCTCGTGAGCGAAGTACGCCGCACCATGCGTCAGCGGTCGATCGTCCATGTCCATCGGCTTCTCCCTTAGCTTGGAGTGAAAGTTTCCATCAATGCTGTGGAAGAACGCATGCAGATACCTGAGTCACGTCAGAAACCAGCGCCTGATCGAACGCAGCAGTCGACACGCACTTTTCATCCTCAGGAGCGTCCTGCCATCCAGGATCCATGTTGATGTCCGGATGAGGACATGCGGGGCACTTGCTAGCGAGCGATCCAGCCTTCATGTTACGATCTGGCCGCTCCCCGGCACGTTTGCAAGCCATCACAAACGAGTACTCCCGGTTCACCGTCAGAAACTCCCGATAGCGATCCTACGGGGACGTCCGGATCAGGAAAGCTCCATGGAATCGTTACATACCACTCACCGTCACTTCATGGGGGCGGATGTTGTCCTTGCAACGCCGGAGGTAGGTCATGAAGTCGCCAGCGTTGACTTGGCTTTGGAGGGAAAGCAGATGGAAATCCTCCATGACATGCAGCGTGAAGGCGGTCGCAGGTTGCTTCCAGGAGCCAGGGAACAGGCCGAAGTTGACCAGTTGTACCGGATCACTCACCACCTGGCCCGAAGCATTCGGGCACCCGCAATACAACACGCGCACCGCGTCCACCCCGTGTTCGTGCACGATGGTCGTCAGTCTCCCTGAGCTCTGGACCGGCTGAGGACATGCCTTCCCGTTGTGGCCGAGATACAGAACACCCAGCGCCGTGCACACGACCGACCGCTTCCAATACCCCCGCGAGCTCGACCAGCTCTCGATTCGATGAAAGGGGTTGCGCGCGTGGTCCCTCTCGATGCATTCGCGACACACAATCGGCGCGTGGTAGCAGTCGTAGCAGCGAAACCACTCTTCCTTCGGCTCATCGGGCTCGCCATCGGGCTTGCTGGCACCTTTGCGAGCGGGCTTGCGGGCGGGCTTGCGGGCGGGCTTGCGGGCGGGCTTGCCAGGCGGCTGGGGGACCGCATGGCCAGCGGGCGTGCCGGCTGACGTGGTCGGCAACGGGCTAGGGGCCAGCTCGCACTGCGCGCATACCATTGGGTCTACTACCCCCACCTCCCGCTCCAACAAAGCATCCAGCACCGGGTTCGCCCCCTTCTCTAAGAACTGCTTCATGCGCTCAGAGGGTCGCTGGAGTGGGAGTCACGTTAGAGCAGCGCTATGCCGACGCAAACGTAGCGCTTACAATGGTGTTGTTGCAAAGAGCCGGCTTCTTTGCCGGCTTGCCACTGTCGCACTGGCGGTGGCTGGTCGGACCCCCAGGTGGAATCGCGTCAGGGGACGGCTGCTCTTCGGCGGCTATGCCTGGGGCAATGTCCGCCTCGGGGGGGCGTCCTGGGGCCGATGAAGCGGACGGAGCTGGGGCCGATTCGCAGCAGGGTCCCACTCGCGCTCCTGACCCTGCTGCTACTTTCTCCTCCTCAACTGCCGCCCAAGCATTGAATTCCCCTTTCCCCGCTTTGGGAATGTCCCTCCCGGCCTTCCCAGCGTTTCGAAATGCAGGCGCGACGGTGAACGTGGCCGGCCCTTTGCGGCCTCTTCTGCAGCGCTTGGACATGGTATCCACACAATAGCCTCAGAGCAGGGGACGCAGTTGTACTAGATAACGCGCGAGAGAGGGCGGGCGGGGGCACAAGTTCGGGTTGAAGAGGAAGGGACGTGGCTGGGGGTGGTTAAATTTTGCTGAGGACCCCCAGCTTGGTGCCAGTGGAACCGCGGCCAAACCCGCGCCTGCCGAAGGGCAAGAGCTCTCGCCACGACGGTAGCAGGGGGTCACGCGGCAGCGCACCCGCGCCGCAATCGAATCTCGATCGCGATCCCCTTGCGATCACGATGCGTAAACCCAGGCTGCTACGGAACGAGATATTTATTGGCGGTCAATCATTAGTGCAAAAGCAGGCCTCACACAGGACCTAGTCGACTTATGTCTTTAACATCCATGGCAACAATGGCGCACCTCCATAATTGTCCGTCTAAATCCCACTGCCGGTATAAGTACTCCCGCAGAGAGGCGAATCAGTATAGTGACTTGTACAGCCGCCAACTGAAACCCACCTGCCTTTGTGCTCGCGCGTAGCCGTCGCGGTACAGCCGCACAGCGTGTAAGTTTGAGGAGACCTGGGACGCCTGGCGTTCAAATAGCCGTGAATACCTGAAACCTCTTCTGCCCGTTCAGACAGAAAATGCCTAACCATACAGAAAGGCACGGTACAGGTCCACTGGCGACCAGGCGCTTCGCATTGTCGTCCGGATATGCGTCTGCACAAGGGAGGAACCACTCAGTAGACAGGCCATGGGTCAGTTCGAGGGTACTGGCCTGGGGCGCATGCGCTGGACGCCATCGCAGATGATGGTTTGTCCCGCGTATATGACGAGGGCATTGCAAGCGACTAGCGCATAACAAGATTACATAATGATCTCGATTGGACTGCAGCTAAGATAAGATAACCCTCCACCCTCCAATATTTGCTTCCGTGCCCACCGACTACTTACCCCGCACTTCGTCTGTATTCCGTCTCTACAGTTAGAACGACCACCCCTTCAGTCTCCTCCGAATTTGAAGCCCTGAGGAACGCATCCCTATCGTGCGCGAACTACTCGGTGCCGCATTTCTGGTACGATAATCCTAATAAGGTTTGCAA
The DNA here is from genome assembly GCA_003675405.1 of Hericium coralloides. Lineage (NCBI taxonomy): Eukaryota > Fungi > Basidiomycota > Agaricomycetes > Russulales > Hericiaceae > Hericium > Hericium coralloides. Next base: position 25,307 of record QUOP01000025.1, on the reverse strand, counting down.
GCCACCGGCGTTCTTCAGCGGCCAGGTTGCATCGACACGTCCTCCTCTCTTCTGTCTGCCCTCACCTCGCCCACCCTGCCTTTCCAACCATCCTATCCCTGTTGTCTGTCTGGACGACATCTCTCTGAATCATAGTATCTGCAAGGGTACTTTGACACGCGCCAAGCCTCCATTCCCCCTTGCTCCCGCTCCGAGTCCTCCAACCACCCTCGCTTCCCATTCACTGGGCCGCATTTCTCCTGCAGAACTCTCTGCACGCCATCTTGGTGCGTCTTCTTCTCTCTCGCTTCGCTCACTCTCATTTCCTCAGTCGCACGAGCCCGCATTCTCCGCTCGAAAATCCCTACGAGATCTCCCCTCTTAATCGCAAGGTCCCCATCGTACTCCACTTCCTCCGTTATGCTTGCTAATGTACATTGACAGAACCATGTCGACATCAGCCCCTCAAACCACGCTGCTCGACACCATGGCTAAAGTCAAGGGCGCGCGCCGCTCTTTGGAAGCCGGAGAACAGCTGAAGTACAGCGACGCGTTGTGCTTGGCACCGTTCGAGGGCAAAGGTTATCACCTGTGGATTTCGTCTCCAAACATGGAGTTTGTTCCGGAGGTCCCAACTCACAAGTGGGGCGAGGTCCTCTCTTATCACGCTGATGGCATGCTGGGCGCTTTCGAGTTATTCAAGTGGCCTCAGGCGTACGATGAGTTAGAGCCCCACGGGTGTGCCGCGCCCGGAAATCCCATGTTGTTCGCCAATACTCGATGGAACACGCGTCCCGTGGTCGATCAAGACGTCGTCTTGCCCCCGTTCGGGAGCGAGGCACAAGTAGTCTGGGCTCCGTTCAATGGCCCGTGGTTTGAGGGAATCGCCTCCACAGCCACGGCCGAAGTAGGATTCATTGCGGCCCCGTTCCTAGCTCGGCTCAAGTCCGCCGCCGCCGCAGCGCGAGAGCAAGCGATCCCGCTCGTACGACGGCTCTATGCTCACGAGGATGCGACGGACGTCAAAGACGAGCGAATGCGTGAACGGCGCCGTTATTTTATGTGGCAAATAGTGCTGCATCTCCAGCGTGCACTGTCTCATCTTACGGAGGTCCCCATGGCCAGCTTCGAAGTCATGCTCTGGGCGCGCGAGGCACAGCGGCTGCTGCTCGAGCTGCAGTCGTGGGTCATTTATCACGCCGTTATCAAGCCCCGCATCGATGATGCCCTGTTCCAAGGCTCGACGCGCGTCCTTCCTCTTCGGGGTGTCATCACGAGCAACCCTGGGGTCGTCGATACCATGTTTCGTGTCGGGGTTCCGGTGTGGTGGGTGCGACCCGGCACCTCCCTCTCATCCGCGATGCGGGTCGTCCATGTCCGGGAGTGGGTGGAGTCAGGGATATGCCTGTCGCGCGAGATGGACATGGTGGACCCAGCTCTTCATCGCATGCCCGCACCGGCCTGGGTTGAGGGATCGACGCTCGACAAGAGCATGTGCAGCCTGGCAGATCATATCCGCCGTTTCTCTCTCAGTAGCCGCCCCACATTGGGTGCGATGGTGTCGGTCTTGCCAGAGGACCGCGGTGATGGCGTTCGGGCCGTGTCGGGCGACGCAACCGTGCGCACGCAGGCAGGTAAAGCTTATTCCGATGGATCTTGCGCCAGAATAGGCTCCTTACCATTGACCCAGGTCATGACAGAAGCGACGGGCCTCCGAGGAAGAAGCTCAGGGTGTCAAATTCAGGCCATGGCGCCTCGTCATCGGCCCCCAGCGGCGCACCCACTCTGGACAGGCCGCCCTGGTTGCCATCCGTCCAAGAACCTTGGCAAGATGTTCTCCACCCCATCTTGGATATGGCCAACAACAACCCCCCAGAGGCGGTTTTATACGCCTTTCCACCCGCATCTCTGTTCTATGTATCTGGAGATGTGCTGGCCAAACGCATTCACAACTGGATCCGCGTTCGCAAATGGTGGTTGGGGCAGGCTCTGAATTCGCTCAACGACCGGGCAGTGCTGATGACGGCTAATCATTGGCGCATCGCCCTCGAGGGTCACTATTTCCGCATCGACTTTGATCCTCACGGCACGGACGTCCGGCCGTCGTCCAGCGAGGCTGACATAGCCAAACTACCTCCTCCGCCCATGGAAAAAGGCGCCCAGAGTAATGGCGGACGGGCGGACGCGAGAAAAGCCGCTGTGTCGCGCGCCCGAGGGCGGCCAGATCGTCGAAGCCTGCGCAAAACTGCCAAACGATTGGACGTCAGCGTGCACTTCGGCGTGCGAGGGGGTTTTCCACCCTACGACGAAAACCAGAGCGTGTGTTGGCGCGCGCGATCAATTACCTTCGCCGATATTTCCGTCGATCCCCCATCCTATGCCAAAATTGTCACGTGGGAGCTGTCGGTCCTCAACTTCCGGGTGGACTTGTTCCTGGCGGATCGGCAAAACCTCCATGCCCTGTACCAATGCCAGGACAACCTGCGCATCGCCCAGCGAGAGGATGCCTTGAGGGCGGTCTGGGATAGGAATGGCTCCATGACGCCGCACTGGGAGACTGGGGATATCACGGACGAATTGGCAGACAAGGCCTCCCGAGCTGCAGCGTTTGCCCGACTGGCACGCGTAGTGGCTGAATGGCCAGGCGCTTCCCAGCTTCTTCCGGAAGCCCGTCTCGCCGCGCGGATCGTCGAAGGCAAGGAGAGCTTGGACACGGTTCACAAGTTCACCGTTCAAGTTGGGCTGGTGTATTGCCGCTTGTTCCATGGCATCTTCGGCCGCCTGCCGACGATGCCCCTCCAGATTCCGGCGGTGCTGCGTTAGGAGTCGGGTTTGAATAAGCTGCTACGTAGGTGGCCCTGTGGCGCCCTGTACGCTAAACATCGTTTCAAATAATCATTTGCATTTTCTTGTGTCCTACGCGTGGCTCCTCGCTTAATGCGAAGTGAGACGTGCTTGCCCAAGTCGGGGTCCAGCGGTCGGTACCCGGTCACCAGTGGGGCGTCCCGGCTGCCCGCGCGAACCGTGGGGGGAAACTCGCACTCCCGTGGGTATATCTTCTGATCCCGCGAACGCCCAACGCCAGCACCATCAATCACTGGCACCACGCGTCTGCCCACGTCCCTAGTATGCGCAACGAGGAAAAACATTGGCTGGAGGGCGTGTGGGCGGATCCGACAGTGCAGGCCGCATTGGTTGGCAAGGCCGCTGGGGCCCAGGCCGAGCACTTGGTGACGCTGTAAGTCCACGAGCTGCCCTGGAACTAGCACTGACGTGGGCCGTCAGATACAACAAAAAATTCCCCCGCGCGCCCTTCGAGCAGGAGTCTCTCGAGGCCTGGGAGCTTCGGAAAGCGTCGCAGCATAATCGGTCAAGACAGCTTCACTTACCTCGCCACGAGGCGGAGACTCACGACGACTTTGTGAAGCGCTTTGCAAAGCTGCACGACGTACGTGTCCTCTGGCTCGCATGCGCTGATTAAGATTCCTGACGTGATTCAGAGATTGACCCGCTGGGTTAGACAGCGCGTGAAGCCGCCGCGTGAGACGGTTCCCGTGGGGGAGTCCCAAAGTGCGGTGAATACCAACCTAGGCACCATTCCCCTAGGCCCTGCCTCTCGCAGGCGCGTGAGGACGGGTTTGGACGAGTATAAAAGCCAGCACCATCGTGGCCAGGAAGACATAGGGACTTGGACGAAGCGAGTCACCACCAAGTTCAAGGCCTTGAGTGAGGAGGACAAGATGGTTTTCACTGAGCGAGCGCGGCTGGTCCAGAAAGAAAAGGATGAAGCTGGGGGTTCCGCCGATGTCGGTGCAGAACGGGAATACGTGCGTGGAGCGTAAGTCGTCTGCCTGCTTTCGCGGTGCATGCCCGGCTGACCGTGCCGTAGGAAGGCGGACAAGTTGAGTCAAATCGTGCAGGACACAGCGGAAGGCTGGATGAAGGAGACGGGCTTCGTGACCTTCATGATGGTGGGCGGCCTGGACAAACACGGGGTTGTGAGCTGTTTCGTGTATGTTCCCTGTCGCGTGTTATGAATGCGCTCTGACCGAGGCCTCATGGCAGCGTGGACACCGGCAACAAATCGTACGAAGCAGAGCTCCTTCGGCGGGCCCATATCGACCAGGATAGGTTCCGGCAGCGCTTCGCCCGACACGTCGCGGCCCTTTTTGACGGTGAGCCCGCCCGCGCCCTGCCTCTTGTCTCAGGCCATCCTGACATAGTGGAATGCCAGTGGACGCCCCGCAGGTCCTGGATTCGCCGGAGGGCACCCCGAGCGGACGGACGGACGCCACTGACGACGAAGACTCGCCTGGGCGTGCGGAGAATCCGGACTCTCGCTTCCCCGGCGAGGTCGACCCCGACGCGTTGCCCCCACCGCTGACACCCCACACCGTCATGGAGGTAGCCAGGCAGGTTGTCGCCTTAAAGCAGCTGGAGGCGCCTCGCCCCAGCAAGTCTCTGCAGGCCGCCACCCTCAAAAGTGAGGAGCCAAACGCCCCCGACGGCGGGGGAGGCACCCGGCCTGAGGGCGAACCGTCCGCCAGCTTAGACGCATCCGGACCGGGTGCTGGAGGTGGCACGGAACCGTCCAGCCCCCGGAAGAGCGACCTCCCGGCGGCGCCGCCAGCCATGCCCGGAGTGTCCGGCGGCCATCGCTCATCCCACCCGGACGCCGTTCATGACGGACGCGGGGTCCAACCCGATGCACTTCCGCCGGGCGACCCGCCTGTCCCTAAGGATTCAGCAGGTGCCGAATCCGGTGTCGAAGAGGGCAGGACCGCGACCACCGCAGAGGACCGCGACGATGCAAGCACGAAGGGCGACGGGGTGGAGGGAGAGGCGGAAAAGGGCCAGGGGAATGGGAACGGGAACGGGAGGGCCAAGGCCAAGGCCAAGACCAAGGGGAAGGGGAAGGAGAAAGCGAAGGCGAAGACAACCGGGAGGGCGAAGGCCCCTGCAGGCGCGATTGAGCCAGACGGCGACAAAGATGCGCCAGAACCCAAGGGGAAGCCCAAGGGGAAGTCCAAGGGGAAGTCTAAGGCGAAGCCCGCGGTACAGGCGGCTGAGGCGCCAGCGGAGGAACGGAGGTCGGCCAGGACCCGGCGGGAGACTTGGAAGGTCCAGGAGAGGGCCTGTAAGCATCATCCGTCCACGCTCTGCCGGCTGAATTAACCCGCGTGAATAGGAAGGAGCCTCCCCCAGGAGAAAGGACGCCCTCATGCGCGGGCGTCTTGGCGGCTGTTCAAAACGAAAAAGAAACGTAGGCGGGCGTGAGTGAGGCTGGGTATCAATGCCGTGGTTCGATTTAAAAAAAAAGCGGGCAAATGCTCTGCATAGGATTGAAATTCCGTAGATTTGTAACGAGATCGTGCAGCCAAGGGCTCGGAGTTGAGCTAATGTGGGCGCATGCCGCCCTGTAAACCATCTGGCCGGGAGGCTCGGGTCAGGAGGGGAGGGAATCGACGGGGGCCCGCTAGCAACGAAGCGGCCACATGCGAGCCGAAAACGTGGGTCAATGCCTGCCCGGTGGATAGGTATCCTGATGTCAGTGAAAAAAAAAAGGCCGCCCGCGTATATAAGGCCTTGCGCATCGCCATGGCTTACCTTGTGGGCCCCCCCTCTCCTGCCATCACCAGATGTCGTACGCTACCGTCGGCAGCGCGCCTGCGGCTCTTCAAGATACACGGCCGATTCCGTACACCGATGAACTCCGGGCGGCCTGCCGGAAGGGAATCAACGGTCGACGCCCGCCCCTGCCTCTCTTCTGCCGGAAATGCAACTCCCAGGGCTCTGTGATGCAGGAAACCGTGTTCAAGGAGGGCCATGCGGGGGAGATTATTCACGTCGTAAGCTCTGGCCGTGGTTGCGCCCCGTTGCAGCGCAAACTGACTTGGGTTAGTGCACGGCCAAGGGCTGCCGCATGAGGGAGTACCCACCCCAAACCGGGCCTCCCCCCGACCAGCTTCGTCGCATTGAGGCCATCCGGGCGGCAGATAGAGACGCATGGCTGGCACGCAAGCTCGACGCTGAGCTGAACGGCGGGCCGAAGACCAGAAAGGTGAATTTGATCGTAATCTCGTGTCCAAGCGCTCACGGGGGATCAAGAGAAAAAATGCGCCAGCTGCACAGGGCGAGGACGCCGTTCTGCAAGGCAACGCCACCGAGGCCATGGTTGGGGAAGAGTCTGGCCGCGAGACCAAGAAGGTGAGTTTCTCTGCGGTGTCATGGTCGTTCCGCGCTCACCAGCAACGCAGAGCAGGACGCGCCGTGCCTTCGATGCCGTCAATCGGGCCTTGGACAAGGTGGTGATGGGATTCACCGAAAAGAAGCCGGGCTCCGCTGAAAAGCGAAGGCAAAGTCGGGCACGGGCTGCAGTCGTGGACCGCGCCTTGAACAAGGCGATCGCAGCGGTGAGTTTGCCCATGGTGTCCCGACGGCCGTATGTTGAACACGAACCTAGGACAACCACGGCCTGGGACCCTCGGACGAGTACGGAGGTTTGGACATGATGAAAGGTACTTCCGCGCAAACGCAGAACCAAAAGAGCCCCGTCTCCTCTGCGGTCCCGCCTGCCTCAGCCAAGGGGGAGGCTCAGGACGTGCGTGTCTTCCTTAGGCCCAATGCTGCGCAGTGGCTCACGTCCATTGCAGGGTGACGCAAGCAGCGTCAGGCAGCGGCACCCACCGCCCCCGACGGAGAACGTAGCGAGGGTAGGCGTTTGCGTTCACCATGACGGCGACGCGCTGACGATGCTTGGCCAGGCGAGAGCGGCTCAGCGACGCTCGGGCAAAGCCCCCGACGAGCAGCGTCAAAACGGCGACAAGAAGGACGGGGACGGAGACGGCGCAGGAGGGGGCGGAGGACAGGGACAACGATTGGGGGCAATCGTTGAGCCGATCTTCATACCCATTCGGTTCGTGTTTTGGACCCAGGTAAGTCCCGATCTCTGGCCAGTGGGCGGAAACTGATCCCTTTTGAACTCAGCACCGCAGTCGCCCCCGGGTCGTGCAGGCCCAGATGGCCATGGGCGAACTTCGCCTGGCGGACTATCCAGCGCTCATGGAGCACTTGGGGCTCAACGCCGGCAGCCAGTGGGATTGGTGGCTGGAGGGATCTCAAACGTGGAAGGCGAACATGGTGGTCACGGACGCGTTCCACGCCTCCTTGGTCACGCTCACGGTTCTCGGGCGCGTTCAACGGCGGAACCCCGAAGATGGGGGACGATTCCAAGGCGTCGTTGGCCTCGTAGGCCTGGGAAACGAGGTGGATCGCCTTAGCAGCTTGCTGTACGGGATCGACCTGGTTGATGTTAGCGACGACGACATCCCAGAGCTCACCGAAACCGGGCAATTGGTGTACGACCTCACCTGATGCACCATGCCCCATTGCCGGCAAAGTAGTATCCCCTAGAAGAGGCAGATCTGTCCCCGTTACGCAGATAGTTACGCAAAATAGCATTTTTGAGCCGCCGTGCTTACATCGCGACGCGCCGTGTAGCCCGGTAGCGAGTCAAACACGCTGGGGAATCTTGTGATGCCCTCGGAGACATGCGCCGCCTGCTGAGGCAAGACCGTCCGCCGCATCGGCGCGCGTCCACATTGTTCCGCTGCGCTATCTACAGCTTATCATAAACGGGCGGCGGCGCGTGGTTCGCACCAAGGAGGTGGGACGCTGCTTTGCTCATGCCATCCACCCCCTGCAATGTCGACGCCGCCTCAGAACCCAAATCCCGCACTGGCGGTGCAACCCGAGGCGACCCCTCAGGCGTCGCAGAACGTGGCGACGGAGCGCAGTCGCCGTGCCATCGATCTTCATTCAGACAGCGAGGCACCCATAGTGAGCACGTCCGGACCCCGCCGAGTGAGTCTTTCTCGACACCACCTACATATGACCCTCTCCTCACCTCCTGTTCAGATCAAGATGCGACGCATCAACGACTTTTCGAAACTGAATGTGACTAGGGTGCGTCTGCAATAGCGAGTGATTAATAGCATCTGATGCACGACGTCTAGGGCGTCCCAGGCGGCTACCACGCGACGAAGGGCAAGAGTGCGCACGGCGACGGAGGGGGGGGAGGGAAGGAGAGGAGGGGAGCCGCCGGTTCTTCGCTGACCAGCTCGAAGGTGCCGAAGGACACACGGCTGGTGCGGGTGGTCTTCTGGACAGCGGTGAGTGATGCCTGGAAATCTGCGGCGGGCCGCCACTAATCCAGTGCTTCAGCATCATACCCGCCCCAAGATAATCCACGCACGCCTCTCCAAAAATTTCGTTCAATTGGCCGCAGTTCCCGCTCTCATGGACTATCTCCAACTCCCTCCCAACGCGCAGTGGGATCGGTGGGATGAATATCAGTGCACGTGGGCGACTAACTGCACGGTGGACGACAAATTTTGGGTTCCCTGGAGGACGAGCACCATTTTGGGACGCCTTCACGCCCCCGACCCCGAGGCGAACGGGCGAGTTGGAGGTGTTTGTGGCCTCCCCGCTTTTGGGCGTGAACTGACCCTTCTGGAGGGCAAATCCGGGGCGATTGCGCGCGAGGCAACCCCCGTCGTCGTTCATGTCCTAGAGGAAAGGGCCTGAGTTTACCACCCGCAATCGCGGTCATAACTGTTGTAGAGCACGTTCTTACACCGTACCCAAACCGTACTAGTCTATCCTGCCGGGTCAGCCTTGTATGAATCACCTCAGGCCCGTCGATCATCATCCTGCTCCGTTTTGCATGGCCCGTGACTAAACCAGTTCAATCCGATCGATGCCGGGCACAGGGCCCAGACCGATTGGGGTCTAGATCGTGATCGATATTTGTGTCGGGGATGCAGACTGGAAACCGTCGCCTGCCTTTCCAGTGCCTTTTCACTTCTGCCACTCGCGCCGACCACAGAGCCATCCAAGGACCATCGGAAAATGACTGCGTAAGTAGCATGGGGGCAGCGCCATGGCTTGTTGTGTGCTAACTCGAGGCGTACGTAGCAGCGCCGTCGCCGAACCGATCTGGCGGGGGCCAGATCCATTGCTTACGGAACCCCTGGCCAAAGTCGAGCGGAGCCGTCGCGTCGCGCTGCGTGCAAGGCTGTCGCAATGCCAATCCGACTATGGCGGGCTCGACGGATGGCGGCGCCGGTACGAGTGGGAGCTTCAAGAACTCCTGGGCCACGCGATTCGGGACACGTCGCGGTGCTTGGCAGATCTACGGTCGAAGGGCCTGTTGGATCACGAGCAGCCTTTCATCCATGGCCGCCGCCGCCTCATTGCCGGGCTTCATCAAGAGCTCGAGTTGTTTCGAAGGGGTGAAGACGCGTATCAAGACGCGCTTCGGAAACGACTCTTGATATTTGAAGGGCAACGGTGCATCGTCACGGGCTCTGCCTTGCCTTGGTCAGGACTGAGGCTTTTTTTTTAGTATCAACGAGGACGCGTTTGGTTTGCTATATCGGTTCTAGCTGGGTTTTTTTGTGGCGTACTACATGGTGTACATGGTGCATGGAATAGGACTTTTTATTGCTGGTCGTGCCGCCGTTTGATCTGCATCCGGAGATCTGGTGCAACTTGGTAATCTGCAGACCCATGAGCGACAGCACAGTGGCAGGGGTCACGTTCGCGCAGCCGGGGTGCAGGCCCTGGACACGGCTCTCCAAGCCGGGGTGGACGCGATCACGTGATAACATGCAGTGCTTCTTGCCCGTCATCAGGACGTCGGAGGCGCTCGGCTGCGTTTACTCCCAACCATCTCTCGTCCGTCGACTTTGGTGAGTGCACGCCCTCTAGCCTGGTGTGGTGTGCGGCGGCCCTTTTATGTACTGCGTCGCGAGGGGTGGGGAGGGCATGCCAGGTGGCGTCGAGGAAGAGCCTTACCCAGGCACTGACTCGATCGCACGCGCCCTTTCCTGGGCGAAGCTTCGAGTCGCGCCGCAGCGAGGGCCGCGAGCGGGGCGCGCGGTTTGTGTCTCGCGCGTGGGGCGCTGCCACGGGATGGCGATGGGTGCCGGGGAGCGCGCGCGCGTCCGCGGAAGAGCCCTACCCGGGCACTGACGCGATGGCGCGCGTCCTTTCCACGGCACGCAGCGGAGACGCGCCGGGACGGGGGCTGCGTCCCGCTAGGTAGCGCGCGTGCGTCCGCGGAAGAGCCTTACCCAGGTACTGACGCGCTGGCACGCGTGCTTTCCGCGGTGGGCCATTGAGGCGCGGCCGAGCGGAGACGGGGTGCTTCGTGCGCGCGGGCTGGCAGCTGCAGCGGGAAGGAGATGGCTGACGTCGCCCTGCAGGACCGTGGACCACCGAGAAAAATGCCAGGGACCCGAAAGGTGCGTGCGTGCGCGGACGGGACTGCTCCTCAATCGCTGCTGACGGAAGGGGTGGATGCGCAGACCCGCTCGGGCCTCAAGTTCTCGCCGTTCATGGTGGCGACGCCCATCCCGACGAAGCTCCACTTCGGCGAGTTGGTGAAGGAGGCCCTCTTCCAGGACGAGGGCTGGCGGGAAGTCACGCTGACTGGAGGGGCGTGGGAGGGCAGCGACGCCGCTGAGGAAGGCCTGCTCCAGGAGCGAAGCAGGAGGGACGTCGCCGTGGCGCAGACTGGACTGGACGGAAACGACACACCCTCGACCCTCTCCCCGCTTTCCAGCGCGCCCAGCAGCCCGGCGGCCTCGCCGTGCGATGTCCAGGACGACCTGATCCCCCGGGGGTTCACGCTGCAGTCGAAGCGCGAGTCCTGCGGTGCCGGGCCGACCGCGACCTCGGTCAGCGGGGCGAGAGGGTCGAATACACCCGGCGGAGGACCCACCACGCCCTGCTGCATGCCGAAGGGGGAAGGGGAGGCCGGGTCCACAAAGCGCAAGGCGCGGAAGGCCAGTCAAAAGAAGGCCTCCAAGCGCCGCCGAAAAGAGCAGAACAAACCGCCCCCTGCTGAGTGGGATGCCCGTCCCACGATGCACAAGAGCAACTTCGTGTCGCGTGAGAGGCATGGGGAGGTCGGTGCGGGGGGCTTCGACGTGGCAGAGGACTACGAGACGGAAAGGGCGGCGTTTACCGCGACGAGATTCAAGCCGAGCGCAGGTGCGGGTCGCGCCCCTGAGGCGCTCAAAAAAGATAGCTTCGAGCCGTGGTCATGGCAGGGGCGGTGAGTGCAACCGAGTGCTGGCGCCTGCCGATGACTGATGGTGGGGTTTGTGCGGGACGACAGCCAAGGATACACGCTGGGGGATGACAAGGACCGCATTTTCTTGGTCCTCGTCCCTCCCCCGATGGACGATGGGAGCAAACCGGCGGCAGAGCGCTGGGCTCCGACCTGTACCCGCGTGGCCGCGCGTTTTGAACGAGAGCGACAGGCGGCGTCGCTGCCCAGCAGTGCGCGGGGGAAGTTCGGGGCTTTGAACGTCGGCGTGTCTTCTGGAGGGGGGTCGAAGGTGCGTGGTTGCGTGCAGTGGTCATTGAGAGCCCTAACGCATGCCCCAGGGACCCCACGACTTCAAGCACGAGGGCAGGCGAGCGACTATGGCGGAGGGCCTTTTGCAGGACCGGGACGTGCATCGCATAGCCCAATTTCAAAACGGTGAGTCGCACCCGGGCGTGGATGGAAGGGGGCTAATGTCAATGAGCCACAGAGGCTCTGGCGTCCTACTTTCCCAAGGTCTACGCCGAAGTCAAAGAAGGCATGGACACAGTGTCCCGGGACCGACCGTGGCTGCGCCGCAATTTTCCCCGCAGCGTCTATCCCGCAGTGACGTTCAACCTGGGGCCTCGCTCGATATGCCGGGAGCACAAAGACTCAGGTAACGCTCCGGGCGTTCCGTGCGCGATCACTGCGCTGGGGTCTTTTGACCCCGACAAGGGGGGAGAGATCTACCTCTCGGATCTGAAGCTGATTATCCGATTTCCCGCCGGGTGCACGATCTTGCTATCGTCGGCATGCATGCGGCATGGCAACTTGCCGATCCGAGAGGGCGAACGCCGGTACTCTCTGACGCAATACTGCCCGGGGGGATTGCTCCGATGGGCCAAGCACGGATGCTGCCCGGCGGGGGCTTTGACGGACGAGCGCCGCATCGAGCTGGAGGGAACACCGGAGGAGCGATGGGCTGAGGTTGTCGGCAACTTCTCATCTTACCAGAGCTTACGAGACGACCGCCAGTGGTTACTTACTCAGGAGAAAAGGTGGCTTGAGGAGTGGCACGCCCGACAGCTCGACAGCCAGCCGGGGCAGGACTCGGAGTGAAAAGGCAACGAGGTAATATTGGGCGGGGGATCATATACTTAGACTACGTAACAACATAGGCTGTCCGAGGGCAGGATTAATGGAGGTTGACAACGTCGCGTGGGCGTCCATGTGTCGACGACATGACAGGTATGATTGGAGAACTATGGGACAACGCCAGAAATGGGTTTAAGTGCGCAATGACACATGGGTACGTAGGAGAGTGATGATGGAAGCCGCAGATCGAGATCCATCGGGCGGGGTGGCTGAAGGCAAGCGGCGCCGCGCGGCCCCCCCGCATGCGAGAGATCGCCGTGACACCGCAGGCATTGATGCTTGCTTTCTGCACCCCCCTCGACGTACGAATTCGACGACTTCGCGCTCGTGTGAACTGTCTGAACGGACAGTTGTCTTGAACAGGTGTCTATGGGACAGCTGTAGATGCCACGAGGAACCCGACTGCCTGGTGTCATCGTCTCCGCGCGGTCTGAACCGGGCGATAGGATGTATACTTTATCGCGTCGATCCAAGTGAGTTCTCTCAGCTTCAAGTGGGAGGCCTGATTTTATTGCATATTACAGAATGGTGCGATGTACTCATGACCCCGGTGACATCCTCTGTGGGCAAGGCCCCCAGCCCAACACGCCCTTTCGCACGGATGCCGCAACTCACCTGCCACTGCGTGAGCTCGGACGAGGAACAGCGTTCTGACGGTAGTGGAGTGTGAAGAGGCGTGTCGCTCGTGGGGAGGGGAGCATCACTCACCAGTAAGCAGGTGCGCGCCCTTCCGGATCATCGTGCCCCTGCCGCCCCGCCGCCTGACTCTGCTCCGGGTCGTTGTGACTACCTGCCGGGCTGTCGTGCTCAGCGGGATTCCAAGGCCCCAAGTGTTCAAAGGCAGGGTCGTAGATGTTGATGTCGCTCCCGTCGTCGTCTACGTATGACGGAATCTCGGGCGGGGGCCTGCTGGGAACGGAGCCGCCGAGGCGCTCGATCTCGGCTATGAGTAGCTCGATGTGCGCTACGTCGCCACGGCGGTCGTGGTCTGTGGTCCGGGAAAACCACTCCCAGTCCATCGCGTCGTTTTCGGTCTCTTGGAGGGTGTCCTGCATCTCGGAGATCTGCTGCTGCAGCTCCTCGGTGTGGGCCTTCAAGGAAGCAATGGTCTCTTCGGCAGCGCGGCAGTCATGAATCGGGTGGGGAATGCCGTCTGTCGTTTGCTAGTCATGGGGTGAACGGGTTGGCTTCAGGGCTGCGCGGACTCACCGTCGTCCGTCTCTTGCTCAGCCGGCAGGAGGCGACGAGGAGCGCGCCGCGCGCGCGAAGAGATGGGGGGTGCGCTACGGCGGACGAGGGGTGCCCTACGGCGAGGGGATGCGTCAGGGTCTGCCAGGCGCAGAGCGCGCCTGTTGGGGGGAAGTTACAAGCCGGTATGGATGATGCAGAGGAAGACGTACAAAGTACCCCCACCGCCGGGCGAAGATTGCGCGGAGAGAGCCTGGGAGTACGTGTGATGAGTGCTCATAAGAGGCGAGAGTGGGGAGCGCGTCCAGACGGGAGGAGAGATGGTTAGGTTTGAAAATGTCAGGAATTTATGATGTCGGTTCGGGGGTAGCGATGCCGCCACACCTCGACGGAGCTTGAACCCGGATTGGACGAGGTCATCAGTGGGGGAAGGTAAAAATGGATGATTATCGAAAGATCTAGATCAGATGGTCCGAGGCGAGGGCTCGGGGCGAGCGTGATCAGCCACGATTTTCTCACCGTGCTTTAGCTCGGTCCTTCCACAACGCGGCGGAATGGCGAATGACGAAGGGAAGGGTTTCCACCGTTGTTTCGATTGTTGACAGCATGCTAATCGTGCGTTGCCAGGTGGTTGGGTTAGTTGGCTAACGAACAGCAAGGGGACATCGGGCGGGCCGTGGCGCATGGCAAACGTCCTTTAAGGCGAGCTCCCTTGTGCATGGACTCATCAAGTGGTAAGTGCGCGGGCACGGGGGCTGATCTGCATCAGGACATGATCGGCGCCGGCGCCCATGATGTGAGGGGCGCGTCAGGGCACAGGGTGCGCTGAGCAGAAAGCCAAGCGAAAGTGCAATTCGAGCATGGCGCGCGCTTTGTGATGGCGGGGCAATGCACGAGGAGAAAGTCGCATATCTGGCAGGTAAGCAATGGGCACCGCGATGAATGCATGCTACCTCACTGACCTTTGAATGGATCCAGTGGTACGTCGAGGAAGGAGGGATGGTTATGGTCTGCACGAGGGCGTACGGTGTGAGGGGGTAGGCGGGCGTGTGCGGGGAGAGAAGGGCCGCGACGCGCGCAGGGGGGCGCTCGCGCTGGGGATCGTGCGACAGGAGTGAGCGGGGAACCAAGGCGGAGGGAGGCATGGAGCCGACGAGGCCGGGGAGTTGTGAGGAATCACGAAAGGTAAGACAACAGAGCGAGGGGTTCGTGCGACTAGGAGCTCGTTAAACCCCCCCCCCCCTCCCCCGATCTGTCGCGATCGACATCTCGCTTCACCGTGCCTTCCCTGCGCGCGCCCACGAAGAGGACTGCGAATCGCACCGAGGGCAAACGTGAGACTTAGTCGTTTTGTTAACTGTCTATACTACACAAGGGGGAGTCCCTTGGGCTCCCTTAGGCGGTCCCCTCAGCTGTTCCCTCCCTGCTCGCCCCCCTTCTCCTCGCCCCCGCCTCCCAGGCCCCCCACCCGACGCGCATGCGTGCCCCGCTCGCCGTTCCCGACGTGCCGCCCACTGTTCCCCACGCTCACAGGCACAACGCAGGAAGTCCCCTGCCCCCCGCCGCCGCTTTTTTTCCGCCTTCAAACGCGCCTCCGACGCCGTCACAACCGCCCCCACAGCCGCCCCGCCCCTCCGCCGTAGGGGCAGCGGACGCCCCGAAAACACCGCCCGCAAACGGCACCGCAACCTCCACGACGCCGAGGCTTCCTCCCGGGAGCCCATGCGCCTGCCGTCGTCCGACGGTCTGGGAACTACCCGCCCGCAGAAATCACGAATCGGCGCCCTTTCCGTCGCGCCGCAAAAGCCTCCTCCCCCGCGCGCGACGGCCAAGCCGCCTCCAGAAGGTGATGCAACATCCACCCAGCATCGCCTCTTAACGTGATGATGACGCCGTCGGAACGCGACGCGGGCCTTGGACGGCGGGAAGGGGCGGACGACCGCAGCGGCGCTCCACCCTCGTACTTGACCATGACACCCTCGGTCCGGCGACCGCACGCAGCAAAGGCGCGCGGAACCGCCGTGCATCATATCCCGGCGCTTCTGCGCGGCGCCCACGTCCCTGCAGCGACCTCCCGCCTCGCGATCACGTGCCTCCCGGAGATGACGCGGAATGCACGCCACTCGCATTCAGCATCTGACGCCCTCGGAGCGCGATACCGGCCTTGGAGACCCTGCGCGGCGCTCCCGGGCTGCAGAAGACCGCGGGATGTACGCCACAGAGGGTCTGAAATGCGCAAGGAAGAAGGCTGCTGCAAATCGACACGGTCAGTCAGCCTGCCGAGCCGTCCGCCTCGAGTACGCACCCGCCTGCGAGATCTCGTCTAGGCCAGCCCCTTCCGCGCCGTCGTCGCAACGCCGTCGCCGAAAGCCCCAGGGCTCACAACCTCCTTCGCAAGCGACGCCACAGGGGCGAACTGCGGAGCCTACCCACATTGCAGCGCCTCCGCCGCCCACGCCTCGTACTTGATGATGACGCCCTTGCCATCGATCTGTGCAGCTTCGGGGCCTACTGCGAAGAGGAGATCGCGTAGAGACGGTGGAGCTCCAGTCAAGAGCGCGGCTGCCTATCAGAGACGTGAGTGCCCCCGCTCGGAGTCTTATGCTACGAAAAGTGACCTCGAGCGAGGCGAAGCGACCAGGAGGACATCGCGGCGCGCCCGCCGGCGACCCATCTCCCTCGCAACTAGATGGCTTCACCAACGCACCATTCCGCGCGAATGTGGATGATGCGAGGGGCGTCCGACGCAGAGCTGCCGGCCGCGAGGAGGAGTAGTGCTTCGGCGAGACGAGGGAAGGCGGCGGCGGACCGAGGCAAGACACGCTGCCAGAGCGATCCCCGGTAAGCCGCATCGCCCCTCCTGCAGCCAGACGCGTACCGATCCCAATCCAACGGCGTCAACCACCTCTTCAGCGTTCGAGGCGCGCCCACCACCGCACCACCGGACGCATGGCGCCCCGTGGATTTCATACGGCACGCGGGGCGCTGCAGAGCGCGGACATGCAGTCAGCGGGCGTATACTGCCAATACGTCGCCGGGAGCTGGTGCCTACCCGCGACGCCCGTCACATCCTTCCTCGCTGCTCCGGCCAAGCGCGGTAGAGGACGGGTATGGAGGTAGCGCATGCGGCCGCCTATGGATAATGCTACGCTTTCTGTGCGACAGGTGCGACCGCGTCGCCTGGGGGAGGCCGCATCGCGTGCAGCGCCGGACGAGAGGTGTGACTGGCAGGCGACGGTGAGATTTCTACACACGGCGGCACGTAGTTGAGCAATAGACGCACCTCCCCGCGCATTGTCGTCTCCGCCGCCCGTCCCCGCGTGCCAAACCGCAGCGCCCAGCGTCCGCCGCACGTCTCGCAGGTGTCGTGCTTGCCACGGAGCAGATCGCGGGGTGACGATAGCTGGATTTTGGAGCGCCGTGGTTACAGTCACTTTCGCTCGGCCGATGACGGATGGGTAGCGCAAAGGAGGGCGTCGCGCGGGCTCCCCTCGCGGCCGCCGACGTCGACTTCGAACACTGTCTCGATCCGTGGATGCGCCAAGCAGCGGAGAGTTGGCGTAAGGGGCGCATTCGCCACTGCCGCCGGGCGCTGAAATGCCAGATCCGGTCGGTCCGGTGAGTCGAGGCTTCAGCCCGCTCATCCCGATATACAGACTCACGGAAATTGCTTGCACGCCGCGCAGAACCTCCTCTCAAGCCCAAAGGACACGTCGCCGGGCTGCTCCCGGCTCCGGCGCGCCCGCGACGTTCAGCGTCGACGACGGTTTTCCGTCGACGCTGATCTCGAAGCCCTGCTCTATGGTCGGCTCGCCGCTCGGCGCGGGGATTTGGATCCTGGAAATTTGGCCATGCAGAAAGGCAATCTGCGTGGTTAATTCAGTATCACGCTTCCCCCTATGGAAGGGGGGATGACGCACCATCCTTGTTCTTTAGACAGCGATGTGGTATGCATGACCAGGCGTGCGCGGGGCTGTGCCCCGCTCGCGCACTGATGCCGTCGGTGTCGGGGGAAAGACCTTGACGTTTTCGCTACATCTGGGCGCGATCGCGCTGGCCTTGGGGAACGGGTCGTTGGGGCGAAAGGCCTGGCCTCCGCATAGGTCAGTCTCCAAAGATGTGAAACACACTGAAAGCAGCGTACTGACAGATGATCACTATCGCACAAGCGCTACCAATGTCAAGCAGGAGACTGGGCGCGGCGCGGTTCTGCACTGTTCGGTGAGTTCTGCACGATAGCAGAGGCCATAGAATGGCCAGCGAGGGCGTGGGGTATTAAGAAAAGAGGATGATGTGTGAGTGCCACGGCCGGGAGAGTATACGAGCTTCGTACACAGCCGTTTATGGGTGTTTTGACCGCGAAGTTAAAAGCTGACTTGGCCGCTGTGGCAGCCCTCGCCTTTAACCACAACCACAACAGTAATCACCACCACTCACCATGGCACCACCCACCCTCTCGCCCGTCGTTGACTATCTCCGGGCTTTCCTCACTGACCTCACTTTGCTGCTGATGCTCTTGTGCGCCATTCACCGTCTGCTCGCGTTTGTGGGACGGCGTCTTCGCGCAGCGTTCGTATGGGCGGCCGGGGTGATGAGGAACGACCAGGTGGACGAGGAACAGGGTTTAGATCAGGCGGGCGTTGAGTGAGTGCCCTTTTACTGCGAGCGATGGGCGTATGCTGATGGTCTGGGGCAGTCCGGCAGGCCCGTTCGCTATGACACCATTCGGGCTTCCAGCAACATATGAGGAGAGCGGCGAAGGGTTGTAGGATCGTGATGGTGATGGAGAGGGACGAGACGACGGCGAGGAGGAATGGCGAGGACGAACAGCGAGGGAGGCCGGGTGGCCGGTAGGCGTGAAGGTTAGAAGGAGGGCGGGGAGGGGCGGTATCAACAGCGCGCGGTAGCGCCTTCTTGTGCGGTCGCGTTTGGTCGGTCATTGGTTGGCATTCGCCGTGATGTGGGATTTGCTATGTTTGTATGCTGCAGGATTTTGTTGGGTGAGGTTGTTACGCAGAATTTGCAGTGTAGAGGACCTTGTTAGGATGTTGATGAAGCGAGGATTTAGCGATGACCGATCGGTGCGAGGTTGGGTTAGGTGTAATATAACAGTAGATACAGGCGCGCGCGTAACACTAGATACAGACGCGCGCGTAACACTAGATACAGACGCGCGCGTAACACGATAGACCGACGCGCGCGTATCGGGAATTTGAGAATTGAACAGGATATATATAGTGATTAGGTATGTTATAATTATAAGGCGAGTTGGCGTAGTGGTTGGGTCGTGCGCCATTGTGTTATTGTGCCTGGGTTACATTTGGGTATTGGTTCAGTCCTTGCGGCTGCCCATTTTATTATCTTATGTAAGAATATCCAAGGCGTGTTACCTACACGTCGGTATCGTCCTGTGTTACACGGGCGACGGTATACGGTAGTGTCGGTAACAGTACGGGACTGTCGGTAACATAGTGTGTTACATGCACGACGGTAACAGGGTGTCTAATAGACAGGTACATCACGTATGTAACGTGCCTATTATACATGACGGTAACAACATTTCTACTGAACACCTACATAGAACAGGAGTGATAATTCTTACTTAGCGAAGTGGAACGTAGTGATACATGGGAAAGGAAAAACCTTCCGTTGCCGACATAAGTTCAGCACGCAACGACAGGAGAGAAAGGTACAAACCGCGTAGGCCTCGGTCTGAACAGCGATGATGTGCCGCTTGAGCTCTTCGTCATCATGGATCCCGGTCTGCTGCTTGTAGAACGAGACTTCCTCCTCATTCAATTTATAGAGCGATTCGTCCAAGGGAGGGAGCTTGTCGCGGAGCTCATGAAGGTTTGTGAAGTGACCGTTAGACATGTTCGGGTAGCAGGAATGAGACGGGCTGCGGTCTACATTCACATTCTTGTCTCATTTATATCGCAGTTGGTCTGAGGTATAGATATTTTTATCAGCCGTTCTCAGAGAGGAGTTGTGCAGGTGATCGGACCCCTTGCCTAGCGTCAGACCTCATGTCCATCCGACGCTCGCGACACGGAGAGGGTCAACGCTGAATGAAAGGACCATTGATGGACCTAGACGAGTGTCCATTACGCTGTAGAAATGGGTCCATGGAACAGCAATATATCTGGCCCCAAGTGTTGCTCGAAGTGGCTCTCGAACTTGATGTGTATGACGTGTGAAAAGAAGACATTCAACCCGTTTCTTGAAAGCCGACAGGACCGATACACTGTCAGATAAATACAACGCCACTATGTATTTTCGAGATATCAATCACCAAATATTCCAAGTTCGCCTTGGTCAGCATACCGGTGAAGAATCCCTCAGTAGTGCTTCCTAACTTTCAGACAATTAACTTTGGTCGGATGTTGACATGACGGGACTTAAGTGCGGCCGCAGTTCGTGATCGCCCACCGGCTCCCGTACGACAATTGATCCATCGGGATGGCTCCCAACGGAATCCATGGCCAACGGGTTTCTCGCCCGAATCTCCTTAGTCACTTCAGATGTTGCGAGCACTGGCATTGGCATTGAGACAAGGAACTTCCGATGAGACCTGCGCAACTTCTCTGTCGGAATGGCCGGCGCGATTGTTCAAGGTTTCATTTCAGACGAAGAGCGTTAATATAAGAGCAATGAGAATGAAAACGCAGATCAATCACCACAGCTCGTCTTTTCCTCTTCCTCTTACTTCCCAAATCTCTCCAACATGTCCGACCACCAAAATCTAAATCTTAACGAGATCCGGAAGCTTCTGCCACCCTTGGACGAGTCGCTGTATAATCTGAACGAGGAGGAAGTCGCGTTCTACAAGCAACAAACGGGAATCCAAGATGATGAACTCCTCAAGCGGCATATCATTGCTATTCAAACCGAGGCCTACGCAGTTTGTGCCTTCCGTTCTGCTCCTTGTGTACTGGGCTCATGTTTGTGGTGGCAGGTTTTCCCGTTCCCTTGCATCACAAGTTTCCGCTTCGCGACGTAAGCTTCACCACTATTTCTGATCCGTAGCCTAACCAAATTCACTCGTCTAGATTGAAAATATCCCGTCTGCCAGCGTATCCTCAACTCCTAAAATTGGGGAACGAAAGGCCTGGCGCCATTTTCCTTGATATTGGATGTTGCTGTACGTGCGAGACCAGTTCGGGGAAATACGCTCGCTCACTGTTTACACTGCAGTCGGAAATGACGCGTTCAAGGCGATTGCGGATGGTTACCCTCTTGAGAACGTGGTCGCTTCAGATCTCTATCAAGGTCGGTGGACGCATCGCTTGGTCCTTTTGCGGTGTTCTGATAGAATAATTCTTCAGGTTTTTGGGATGCGGGGTTGAAATTGTTTAGACGCACGCCCGAGACGTACCCAGTGCCTTTCATCGCCGGGGATGTGTTCGACCACGCAAATCTCGAGCCCGTGCCTGTTTTCACGGCTGTCTCCCCTCCGACAACGTCGAGGCCTGTTCTCAAGGACTTGACATCCTTGAACCCACTGCGCGGGCACGTCTCTGCGATTCATGCCTCGTCCTTCTTCCACCTCTTCCAAGAAGATCAGCAACTAGAGCTCGCACGCGCTCTTGGATGTCTCCTTTCTCCCGAGCCAGGCTCTATGCTATTTGGCCAGCACGGCGCCTTGCCAGAGAAGGGCTTCCGCGAGACACCCGTTGCCGTCCGTAAGATGTTCTGTCACTCACCCGACAGCTGGAAGGAGCTTTGGGACGGTGTGGTCTTCCAGAGGGGCACCGTCAAAGTGGAGGCAGAGATCGTGGTCGCCGAGAGGGATGAAATGCAGCGCCGGTATCCAGATTTGAAATTTTACTGGCTCAACTGGTCGGTCACTAGGCTGTGATTGGTGCTGTAGCCCGAGCGTTCGTGTACTTGAAGTAAACATCGACGTTAGCTGTAGCTTGCAGTGTTGATAGAGGTTGCTAGTCAAAGGGTCGGTATATGTGGTCAGTTTTGGGGACGCGAAAGGAGTTTTGAAATTGAAAGATGTGTTCAATATTTGTGCGAAGATGAGATCACGTCGAGATCCTAGTCTTACCGCTTATCTCTCTCGTCGCGTTGTCTCCCGATCACTTTATCTCCTTCAATTGTCCACCACAATCATAATCGGATTTTCTGAGTCCTGGAAGGATTGGAGATCGCTCCTACCTGCAGCTGACCACCATGACTACCCGTCTACGGGTCCTTACAGGCGATAACGTTCTTCTGCCAGGTCAAGGATCAACCCAGCCTGCAACCATAGAAGTCTCCCCCGATTCGGGGAAGATCAATGCTGTCTATCCGAGCAAGAGATGCATCGCAGACTACCCTGGCTTGACTGCTGATCAATGGACTGATGCAGGGGAGAAGTATATCCTCCCCGGACTTGTTGAGTACGAGAATTCCTTCTTTGTCTGCACCCTTGATAAAGACAACCTCTTCGACTAGTGCCCATGTCCATTTGAACGAGCCAGGAAGGACGGACTGGGAGGGATTCTGGACGGGCACACGGGCAGCTGTGTCCGGCGGCATAACGACGGTCGTGGATATGCCGCTGAACTCGATCCCTCCAACGACCACGGTCGAGAATCTAGAGCTCAAGCGTGAGGCTGCTCGTGGCCAATGCTGGACTGACGTCGCATTCTGGGGAGGGGTCATACCTGGAAACCAGGTGAGCCTTCTCGCCCTTTGACGCTGCAACTAATCAATTTAAGGTGAGTCTTTAGGATAAATTGAGACCTCTGGTCGAGTCCGGAGTGAAAGGATTTAAGTGTTTTATGATTGAAAGCGGAGTCGAGGTAAGGCGATTTGGCCATTTCAGACCTCTTGTATCGATCATCTTTGCCGGTAGGAATTTCCATGCGTTGCAGAAGGCGATCTTGACCTTGCAGTGAGTGCACTGCAGGTACGTAGTATCCAGCAGGATTAATCCATCGCCGGCACCCTCATTATAAACCAGGATACTGGGTCTGTACTTCTGTTTCATGCAGAAGTCGATACCACCCATCCAGACGATGAGCTTGTCAAGGGCGACCCTACTCTTTATAGCACGTTTCTGGATTCGAGACCTCAAGAGTTCGAGGTAGACGCGATATCTCGCATCGTGAAACTTCAGCGCAGATACCCAAGCCTTCGCTGCCACATTGTACACCTCTCCGCAGCCAGCGCTCTTCCGATCATTCGCGAGGCAAAGACCGAAGGACTCAAGCTTACCGTCGAGACATGCTTCCACTACCTATGCCTGTCTGCACCCTCCATTCCTCACGGACATCCCGAATTCAAATGCTGCCCGCCGATACGAGACGAAGCCAACGTCAGGCTTTGTGGGACGCGCTTTTTGGATGGGACCATCGACTTCGTCGTCTCTGACCACAGCGCCGTGTGTTGCCAGAGTTGAAGAAGATGGACGAAGGTGATATCATGAGTGGCATGGGGTGGAATCAGCACTTGGGTCTTGGCCTTAGCCTTCTATGGACTGAGAGTCAAAACGAGGCGTCAAGCATATCGAGAATCATTGACTGGACTAGCTTGCAGACGGCGAAGCACGCCAGTCTTGACGATAGGAAAGGGAAGATTGAGGCTGGTTACGACGCCGATTTTGATTATTTGGGATCCTCATGCCGAGTACAAGTATGATCTCTTAATCTCCAACAGCACTACATAGTCTGACTTCTATTTGACAGGTCCACGAAGGAGTCGTTGAATTTCAAAGAACAAGCTGACGCCGTAAAGAAGGACTGACATTGACAGGTCGCGTGGATAAAACGGTCCTCCGTGGGAGTGTCATCTACGACCTTGACTCTTGGCGGACTTCAAGGGTCTAAAGCGTCGGAAAAGCTGTTGTAAGTATTGGGTAGCCTATGATATGCACGAGTTGCTTTACCTCGATAGGATGTTGTCAATTCCATTCCTGTTTCATGCGTCCGCTTCGTTGCTACCAAGACAGCCGAATGGGCCATCGCGATAGCTCTGGCCAAGTGCTGGACGCGACGCGACGCGGCGACTTGACATTGAGCTGTGATCACATGACGGGGCGGTAATGACGTCGATAACCCGTCAGGAGGGAAATGTATAAAATATCGAGGTTGAAGCTGCGTCAGTGGCAACTTGAACTTCGAACCCCATACCCCTCCCACATTTCCATCACAGTTCAGTATGCCGACAACTAGGAGACAGACCGCCCGGCGAGGAGGGCAAACTCAAGGAGGAACCCATCCAGAAGCCAAAGCCTAAGACCCCGAGGGGCAGGAAGCGCAGTACTCAGGAGCTGAAGCAAGAGGGGGATAGCGTGAAAGAGACAGAAGTTACCGGAGAAGAAGCGAAAAACGAGGGCGAGGAGGCGGTCGAAGAGGGCAAGACTACTGAACAGGTTGAGGGCGAGGGAGCATGGAAGGAATATACATATGGCAACCGGGTACGTGAATCAGACTTCGTGTCATAACCAGTTCATGAACGATAGAGTAGGCGCGATCGAAAGGGGCCATATCTATTTCTTCTAATCGCCGGAAGGTAGCAGTAGAGGAGCAGCCGCTTCAAATCGAAGACGTCAGCCGCTTCTACATGCTCCTTGTGCCTCGGCCTCCTGAATTCAGCGTGCCGGGGAGACTCCCCTTCCAAAGCAGCAGGAGGGCAAGGGTGGAAGAAAATGACCCTAAATCAGGGAGGGCGCCGACGTCATCCCAGCGAAGGAGATCCCCACCGCCCAGAAGCATTTATCGCTTGCTGGTCATTAGGGAAAAAGCAATTGCCAGATCCTGATGCCGGCCCAGGGAGGAAGCAGACCTTCTGGGCCACGGTCACCCGCTGTCGGGGATGATCTTCATGTCAGTAGAGAAGGATTGGGCGAGAGATCATATGAGACGAAAACGCAGAGGTATGTCCGCCGGCTCTTTTACCTGATGCTCAGCGTTAACGTTGGATAGGCCACAGGCACGAGGCGGCAGGCCCGCTTGGCTGGCCGTGGCGCATACGCCTTCGTGAACAATGAGCCTCGTGTACCATCAAAGGCCGAGACGCATTTGGCTACCATCTGTCACATTCCAACGGACATCGCGGGAGAAGTGCAGGGAAGCGCTCGCGGGGATCCAGGGAGGCGGTCTCCTCGTCGTGCAGGTCAAGAATTCCCCTCGCGCCTCCCCTGGGGATAATGCGTGGGAAAGCCTGAATAGCAGGCGCATGAAATAATCCAGACTGGATCATGAGTGGATATCTTTGCGTAAAGTGAAAGGGCGGCGCGAGCAAGCTGAGTTTGACGCTTCACCAGCATAGCCCACGCCCGAGCTCTTGGACTTCGAGGCGCCGAGCTTGTGCTCATCGCAGCCAGATCCGGAGATGCTGGGCTGATGAAAATTTGCCTGGGAGAAGCGAGAGGTGAAGGTAAGCCCCAATGTTCCTCGTTCCTGGCCATGGCTCATAGCAAGCCATCTTATAGCTACTGCATGAAGCGTAAGAGGAGAAGCAAAGGAAACCCATCGACGACTTCTTCAAAGAACTGGCGACGGCATCATGAGAGATTTTCCCTTTCTGAACCCATTGGAAGGGCACTGGATCTGAGAGCGGCGAAAGTGACTTGGATGCAACGTCAACGTGTAATATTATTCGTGTATTTCTCTCGAGTTCCGTTGATGGCATACATATCTTGCTACAGTATTACTGGCTGCAGAAGCCGGTCAATCAATTGGTCTAGCATCGAGAAAAACGTGTACGAAACCCCAATACGCGAGTGTAAGTGCATTGGTATGCGGCATGAAATGCACGTGAAGGTCAATACCCAGAGGTGTGACGGGACAGTTACTATGACTGTCCTTCAGGTTGCTCGCCATCTTCGTTCACCGCAGCACTTCACACTCCTTATAGTTGAAAATTACCCTTGACGTCGCGAATCTCTCTCTGG